>NW_024102826.1:13906447-14655185 GCF_013122585.1 Styela clava | reverse complement strand
AAATCTCCCTAAATGGTGTCTGTCATTGTAACGAGTGTAATTGATTTAGTTAGTATAACATCAAATACCACTTGACTCTAGGAAAGGATTAAAAAGCCAGGTGTGAGAAGAAATTTGTAAATGTAATCTTTCATTGGTTTATATGGGAAGTTCATAGATAAATCAAACATAAATTGGATTTTCTTGTTAGAAGGTATGCTTTATCAATGCTTGTCGCGTTCAGTTTACATTTTGTATAGTTGGAGATATGACGAATAACATAATACGATCGTTTCACAATTCATAAGTAGCCTTTTTACCTCCAGTAAATGGCCTTTCGAAGCTCGCTTAAGTACGCATTGTGTTTGCATAGACGATTCCGCGTCTGCCTAAGTATAAAGGAATTATAGAAAAAGAGTTGAGAACATGTATTAATAACAGCAATCGCGATAAGGTACTTCAAAAATTTTAACTACCTCTTTCTATAAATGACCGTGTGTGGTACGTGGATAATCATACTCTATAAATGTGTGGTCATTGTTATCTCAGGCATGATCCGATTTTTACAATTATGTTTTGAGAATAACGGGATCAAAAAGTACTTCAAAAGTCACCAGCTATTGCGATTCGCTGATTTCAGTAATTTTAGTGATTTTAGTCGAACTACCTGATCGATGTTCTCACCCTGTGCCACGTAGATTATTACCATCACCGGTTAAGAATTATTACGGAATAGTTATAGTTATAACGGTAAGATAGGAAAGACAGGCTTTTTTATCCCAGCATCGCCATTAAAAGGCAAATGCTTCAAAATTAACTGTTGTTGTAAACTGCTTGTCTGAGATAGTCTGACTTTGGTCAGATAAAACGTTACAGGATACAATTTCCAAAAGTATGGTGCAACACCTTCTCAATATAGTCGTTTTAATTCTTGATTACCAGTGCATACGGACCCACTAACAGACAGGGGCAGAAATAGAAAGAGAGGAACAGTAGTAGCGGGCGGCCATTTACGCACCTTTAGTAGGCTTTCTTGTTAGAGCTGCACATTAAATTAAGAATTGAAAAAATTCATCCATCACTTTTCACTTCATTTGATTCTGACAAGTTATTAGCGAATCCATGATAAAACTCGGGGGAGAAGATGGTAGGCTTGCTTCTATAATCCATCGAATTAGAAGCAAATACCTGGAAAACGCTTGTTTATATCATTAACTTGACGTTTTGACGTTTGTTTACGTCAGGTATTAACGTTACTTGATTGAAAGGCCAGAGAATCTAAAACAAGGTTACCGGTCGCATAAATATATACGGGTTTTTGAGTAGGTGTATAAGCCCGGGGCATCAGAGCGAATACCGTTTTGACCTATTGGCTATTTGGTCATCGTTTGTTTAGTAATATAAACTACCTGTTATTCGGTTACAGAGAGATTATTTTACAAGTAAGATTTAATTAGTGTTTTTGTCAAAGTTTGTACGAAATGTTTAAGAAATTCTACTACAGATTACTGTACTAATAGAGGAATAAGTTTAGTACTTGGATTTTTAGGTAGTGACTCCAGTGTTTTATGACAGTTTGTGAGGTTTCTCACATTTTGCTCTCACCAAGGCGCTGTGCAAGCAGTTCATAATGGGGTTACTGGGCTTAAAATGATCGCGGAGTTATCAATTTCTTACATGGAGAAGTGAAGTTCAGTTTATTTGATTTGATTTGAGCTCCTGCACAAACTAGATTTTCCTTCAAAAACGAGCCAGGCGGAATAAAACACTAGGGCTTTTCAGTAATTTAGCTGATTTTGGATAATTTCTCGCGAAAAAAAATTTATGGAGATGCAAACCAAATTTTACCCAATTTGTTATCGATATGCAATATATTCTGTTCTCATGATCATAGTCGACATGATATAAATCTATAAATAAAACATGGGCTGTTGACATATCCTTTGAGATCTTAGCTTAATATATGGCCATACTCTTTCACTCGCTTCTCTTTACTTTTATTGATTGATAGGTGACCGATTGCTTATTGTCCAGCATTAAGGATCTCATTGTTTCGTTCGATTTTACATCGCTAATCTGACATTGACTGACCACTGGTTAAGCAATGTCCAATATCGATTAGAACGCGGCTTGCGGCGCTTTATGTCACCAATAATCACAGATTTGTGTAATGAGGGAACGCGTTGTTCACTTTAATTATCGCTGCTTTGGGTACTCCATATTGTGTGAAGAAGCGCTAACGTGGCATTGCATAAGTTCGTAATAATTCAGGATATTATTTTTTCAAATTAAGCGGTTTTTATCCAGTTCCTTTCAGTTTTTCAAAAAACTGTATATTTGAGCGATTTCTAGACAAATAGGTAGGAATTATCAGTCGGAGTTACGCAAGACTAACTTCTATCCTAAATCTATTTGCTGGTGAATCAGTATGTGCGCAATACAAGTATGCTGTAGCAGGAGTATGGATGACAATTCTATGCGATTTAGTTTTGCGCACATCGACACAAATGTCTTTCTGTGACGTTTCGTCTGACTTACACTTCTTATGATAACTACCGTACCTTTCAGCTATCACCTAGTTAAAAAGTTACAAAGAAATACAGGTTTGAGTTTGAAATGCACTACATTTTGCCAGTGTCCACGCTTGATATTTCTATAGCACAAAGCTCTTGGGCCTAAATATTTGAGAGCGCGCGGCAGACGACAGCTTTTTAGACATACGATATGGTTGATGTTCTATTACAATTTCATCTTAGCGAGGTCTGCGTTTTAATCGATGCCAACGCGATGTCTTCAGATAGAATATCTCTCGTCAGATCCACATTATGTGTACTGAAGCCTTTTAAACACGATGCCAAAGTGCGTCGTAGGACCAGAAAGATGCAGACCGTTTAAAGTATTATTAGCTCAGAATTTGTTTTGTGCTGCGAATAGATGCAGTCGAGTTTATTTTTTCAACTCTGTAAATTACAGGTTTATGCGCCTTTACAAAATTTTTTTAAATAGAAATATTTTTGGAAGGTACCGGTATATGTCAAAAAGCGGTGTATTTATTATTCAGGTAGTAATTTATATTGGCGAATCTATTTCATTTCGGATGTTAATTTTAGTATCCACATTAAAAAATTGAAACATTTTCAAAAAGTTGACATATACCTTGTGCAATAGACCAATTACATTATCATCATTACATTGAATTGTAACCAGTCAAATAAATATCATCAACAACATCGACTTATCCATATATGTACATACCAATTTGTATTCTCACATATCTGGTTGAGGTAATTTCTCATTTATTTTGCGAGCATCACTTACCAAATTATCAAAGACAAGGTCTCTTAGATTACATTACATCTAAGGTAGTTACCAAGAAGATATAATTTGATCGTTTTTATGCAATTTTCTTGTCATTCACATATCGAGACACGACGAAATCACGAAAATTACCAACCAATACCAATAATGTCTACATCGAACGACGACAAAATTCGACTTTACAGACCAGTAAAATAGATCACTCGGGATTGAATTTCAGATAAAGAGTGGCGAAAACTGGACCAATTACTCTACCGACCCATGATTAAGTTAACGCGTCCTTCCATCAGCCATGTGTCAGCTAGATGTATCATATTACCAGCTCTCTGTATTTTCTTTGTAGTGTTAGGTACGATTTTCTACCTTTTTCAAGTATACGTTTGAAGAGAAAATTGCTTGCTAGTTAGAAAGCTGGTGACCGCGGTTAGACATGAGCATTCAAGTTACATATATTGTGAAGTAGTTCAACTTGAACTAATGATACATATCAAGCAATATGTGCCCTTTGTGTTCATTTAACGCGATAACATGAGAAAATTACGTGTGAAATACTTTAAATCATATATTGGAACAGTAATGGGAAGATCGTTCGTGTCATTTTACATTTGGACTCCTCTTGGTATCTACATTCAGTTATTATTCGATTTGCCATAGTTGGGAACAAACTTCAAACATTCTTCTAATATTGACGTTCTATGTTTCAGCTAGTTCTAAGAAGAGAAATATACTGCCAAATGGTTCATTCGGAATTCGGTGTGGTTTGATAGTTAGGCCCCGAGTGAGTTAAAACTTAAATTATTTTAATAATTTTCAACAGTATTTATGACCATGCCGTCATTGTATTCTTTTTGTTGATCAAGTCTGATGCGAAGATAAAGCTTGTGTACAAAAAGAATTAGGTCTCTTTTGTGTCAACACTAACTGAAATTTGCGACGAAGATTATTCCGATGTTATAGATCTCAGGTTACACTGGCGACATGAGTTTTCGTTTCGAAAAACATGATTTTCCGAAGATTACAATCGAGGCGATATCATCACCCTTTTGCTACTTACGACCTTCCGTCGTTAAGGTGCCCAGATAACAAGGAGGTTGAGATTTACAAAAGTGTGTAAAGAGGTATATTCCAGCCAATACCAGTTATTTGCAGTATTTTATGAAAAGGGTGGGCGGTTATAAGACATATGTTTCAGATTTGTTATTGGTAAATTGCTAATGTGAGGACTAAATTGTAGCTTACCCATATGGTGTAATACAGTAATTGTAAGTTTTAAGTTTTATCGACATTTCAAAATTAGTTTGAATGAGTAAAAAATTCTATGATATGCCAAACTAAGTAAGTAAGCATCAATATAGTTCTACACGCTATAGTGGGTAAGGGAGTCAGTTAGTTACTACTACTCTGTAGATTACGGAACTCTACGTATTACTCTGTTAGATTGTTCATCAGTTGGGTACACAGTGTCGTTATGTTCCCACGGCGACGAATCAGTCATTATTCCGACGCTACATCACTTCCGGAAAAAGTAAATTCAGACCCCATTGAATAAGTTTTCTTGGATTACCCTAAATCCAATCCACTTTCACATAACACCTCATAACATGTTGCCACAATTCCAAGGAGAATCGTACTTCGCTCAGGTAACAACAAACCGAACGCACTTCTCAAATGCCTCGCTTAGGATGTGACAGATTGTAATTCAGTGTTACGTTTCGTTAATCAACATTTTTGTTCCAGTCAATGTATTCGTTCATTTAACCACAGTACTATATGTCCATGTTAGAAATAACTTCTCTTAATCGAAAAAGTGTTGTTAACGAGATGTCCTCGTCGATTTTGATTTATAGTGATGGGGGGGCCCTTCGTCATGCATGGTCCAAATAAAACCATGACACCGAATCCAGGGTGATTAATCGGCGACCCGAATCAAATTCTCGCCTAATTCATTATAAAGAACAAAGAAAATTTGTTTTCGTGTGACGTCACTAAATTTCCACGACATAAAATTGCGACCGCCGTCTGGAAAAATTTAATTTTCGTCGCATTTTGTTTTCTATTATTACGCGCGTTTCTACCGCTGGTATTATATTCCTAAAAATACCACCAGGCTATCGTAATGATACATTAAAACTACGAGTTTACGTGAGCTACCGATGTTTACCGGTACATAATTGTAACCTATTAGGAGAATGAACATTTTGGTCGTATAAATCGCACCTTCCTCGCGTAAGAATCAATTATAACACACTTAATGTTGGTAAAGAGAGGATCTACATAGTCGGCTGTGAGAATAAGTTAAGACTAGAGGAGAACAATTAGTACAAGTATAAGTCATAAAGTTATAGAATACCACTATAATGCCAGCTGCTCATTAATTAACAACTGTACTCAATAATGCCCGTTATTTAATTTTACTATTTCGTATCTATTGTTTAATTGAGGTCCAATAGACTGACCAGGATTACCAATATCTGTCAACAAGAAAGTTGATGGGAAAACTGACCAGTGTAAATTTCATTAATTTAATTCCCTGTAGTTCACGTTAAGCCATGCTATACTTCCGCCCGTCGGTTGGTCACGTATGATGAATACAGCAACCCAGCGGACGATATTATGAATTGCAGTGTTGTTGTTCAAACCAGGATTTTACGTCGCTATAAGCTGGGGAAGTGGACACGTGTTGCGTATAATACAAAGCGCATTAATGATTTGATTCGTTGTTACCGGTTGTAATTAATAAATAACAGTTACGAATAGGATTGTAGGCGACGTAATCTACTCTTGATCGATTTTACATCGCTTCTGTGTTCTGTTGAGAATCTGCTGGGATAGAGAGACCATGTGAAGTACTATTAGGTATAGGTGTAATACAGGTGGGAAAGTGTTGTGTAATTTAGAAAAAAGGTGTTCAGTATAGAAATATTGATTTTGGGAACCTAGAAAGTTGTTGACGTAAGTTCTCTAGCGAGTTAATTAGAAATAAAAATCAGAATTCTGACATCGATGATGTAAGCGTGTTCTGTTAGATGGGAGAGTCAGATAGGTCTCGATAGCCAGGTCATTCCAAATTTAAATCAACAAGTCCAAAATTACATACTGGATTGGGTATTTTATCACTGCAGCCAAGTCGAGGCGATTTGGAACTGGTTTGATCTTGACACGACATATACACAGTTCGGGCATGGTCAGGACTTTGTAATACGCGATATATAACGTAATTGTTGTGATTATTTTCTGATAAAATCTCATCCTCCTTGTTGAAAAAAAGGGATAAAGCATACAGTTAGATATCATAGTACGAATTCCCATTTCCTATATTATTTTGTGATAAAAATCGCAAATCTTGCTCAAAGAGATAATTACATAGACTTTAAATGTTTCACTCAAAAATAAATAACTTTGTTCCCCAAGGCAAAATGGTGCCCAGCATTCGAATATCCCACACTTAAAATTTATAATACAGGCTAAACGTCAGTTGGATTATTGTTACACTCTATTCAAAACACACCCAATAGCACTTTACATATCGTGAAACAACAACCTTTACGAGTTGCATATTCGAAGTTTTAAGGAAATTTAGTCGACCTTATTCGCTGCTGTGTTTGAATGTTCGTGTCTTTGAAATTTTAAGAAAAGAGACATTTGAAAATAAATTCATTCAATGTCACGGCTTATGACTGGGCTAGGTCAGCTTTAGGCGTGAGAAATTTCATCAATAAGACCTTGGAAGGGATTAAATAACGACAGATCAAGTTCATCTTCAACCTATGTTTATGATATTCCTTCACACACTTGAAAAGCTAAAACGGACTATATTTGCCGATGATCAAATTTGGCTTGTGTGAACGTTGGTGTCCAATCAGCCGATTATTACCGGTATAGGTAATACTGAAAACGTGACTTTGGGACCTTGTCGGTATAGCCACACTCATTATTGACGGCTCGAACATCGTCGGTCCAATATTTGTGGAAGATATTAGTGATGCCCCCGCAAAGATGTGGTCAAATTCCAAGCAGTTAATCAGAGGATAGCATATTTAACTATAAGTTTACATTTTGGAGATAAATGTTTAGAATAAAAGATATGTCGTATTTGTCTTCCTTGGACTTTTCCCCGGTGCCGCACGTTTTATTATAGATGGAGAAATGGCATTTTAGGCCAAAGATGTGCCAATCATGAACCGAATATGAAAGCGCCTATTATTACATGCCCATCCATATTCGAGCATATCGGCATTGTTTACATCTCAAATATAATCCAACTTCAAAAGATTTATTACGCTTACCTGCTATTTACCATTTTTAAAATTATACTGTGTTCAAGCTTGATCTTGTTTTTATCATAAGATACAATATCAACAATGCATGATCTAACATAATGACACCAAAATTTGCAACACTTTAGTTTTGAAAAAAACGTTATCATGTATGCGCCAATTTAATTTTAAAGATACACGGTGCTGAGTTACCTGCAGAGGAGGAAAAAAACATTGCTGGAGCCGCGGGCAACTTTTCATTCCTTTTTTTTTATTTCCCACAAGACTTAGCGAAAATTAAGCCACAAAGTGATAGACATGCAACCATTAGTGCGAAGTCTATAACATGAGAAATGAGATATCGTATGTGTGAACAACGATATTATTAATTTATAATATCAACAGGCGATGAAAAGTTGGCACGTTTGCTTCTGTAGTTTTTAAGAATTCTTAGGTTGATTTTAGTTTTGTAATGTTACATTTTTGGATCTTTTCGTTGAAAAAGGGAATTACGATTTGGTCGATATGTTTGTGACCAAAGTCCGTTCTTACAAGCGCAGAATTCCAAGCCTTTTAATATCGGAACGAGAGCGAATGAAACGAATATTATTAAAACAATATTAAATATTCCAGATCAAATATGTTGTCTTGTATTGGTGTTTTTTACTTGTCTCTATATTTTGTTGTCTTTGTCGCCAATCGAACAGACGAAATCAAAGGGTAGAACAACCCAATTATCTAATTGCATCTGTACGAGAGAACACATTCGCAAACCAATGCTATGTTTACTCTGCGGTGAGGTTTGTTTCTACTTTTGAATTGATAAACAAGCAAAAATCGGCCGATATAATAGGTGTGTTATTTCGCGTCTTTGTTTTTCACCACATTAGAGTAAGAGCTGTCCTTAATCCGTTGTTTCAAGCGCCTTTTTCGCTTTTTGTCCGAGTAACGTTAGGCATTTTTGTCATTCGCAAGCCGGTTGTTATAAGGTGCAGACTGACTTTTCGAGTAACGTTGACTATTATGGTCGCATTTTCCCAGTGGGCGATTTTAGATCGGCAAGTGTTACATTAGAATTATGGCTTTCGCTGGTAGTACCGTACAGAAGTATCCCGTAGCGACCTATTCGCGTGATTTCATTCGGTAAAGCGAACGACTGAACTGCTAAATTGTAGCTAGTTTTCTTCGTTAACGACCGTTCGTGTGAGGTCTAGGTATCCCACAGAGAATATTTGGAATAATCCTTCGTCGTTTGCCGCTTTTCCTGTGTTACAGTGTAACAGCAGGCTACTGTCGCCGGCAGAGTTAATCGCCTAAAAATGAGGTTCCGAATGGAAGTATCCCATATGCTACTTTGTGCAGGCAACGAGCAGACACAGTTTAAGATGTGTGTTATTGACATTATAGAGTAAATACAGGAAAATATAGTTCCGGAAGGTAACAGTTTTTAGATACAATACAAAAATCAGAGATATATTCGCTTATAAGTTTCAGGCGATCTCGCAGTCGGCAACGCCACTATTGTATCCCGAATTTCTAGGGTCTTCACTTAATGATTTGTAATTAACAATATGTAAATTTTATTTTTGGTTTAATTTCAACGTCCCAGTATTTTTTACTCGTTAGAAAGCGCGGTTCAATTTACGAACTTTATGACAAAACGAGAGACCGATAGAAAAATAAAAATGGCCGCTTGGCGAGAGTGTCTTTGTGCGGTAGAGAGCCTGAATCATCAGTCAGTGTATGACAGTTGTCGGGATCGGACAGTCGGACCAATTTATTCCGAGCCTTCTTACCGTTGCCATATTATGTTAAGTGTTATGCTGTAGAGCAGTTTGATAATCTCAGTTTTCTATTTTTATTGAGCAGATGAGAACGTTTCATTACATTAAAGAGTGTTTGGATATAGATAAAACCATGTTAATATTCTAAATAACAAGGTAGTTGATAAATAGGCGCACAAAATACACTTCAGGCTTTATTTACATTACGTATTGGAGGCATAGGTTTGCTTTAAACTTTGTGTATTTTATTCCCTTATCTGTTGTCTAAAGAATCGCCAAAATTAAATAGTTTATTTTTATTAATCAGATTGGTTAAGTTGTCTAATAGGCCTAAATAGCTAGCATGATGAATTTTGTTAAATTTCTTTGGGAATATATTGGGCAAACCCCAGGAAAAAGTAACATTATTTATGTTTAATTGAGTGTAGAGATGTACCAACTGACCATTAGCGAGTATTGACAAAAAAGTAAAATTTTATTAATTCTGTCATCGTTATATAGAAAAATATATGCCGTAAAAAACTGGCAACGTTGTTTGTTGAACCGTCGTATTTGAGTTAGATTTATCTACTTGACTTATGCTGAAATATTTGAAAATTTTTGTAAGTCATTATAATGCACTTCATCGTAGTCTGCTTGATTACACGATTTTTCCCATGCGCATCCCCTATTCAAGCATAATAACTTCTAATTACCACCCTTACACATTTTCCAGCTTAATTTACCAATACAAAAACGCCGTAAGCACGCCGATAATTAGAATGTACCTCCGTATATTATACTAAACAATACAAAACGGATCTAAGAAGCTTTGTAAAACAAGCTACCCCGTGCAAAAAAAAAAACTATTTTAAGGACCACTGATATATTTGTAATATAATGCAAACGCTTTGTCTCAACGGATATACAAAAATGGATTTTCAAATGCTCTTGCCATGTAAAAAGACTGTTTCTAACAAGAGAAAAATGGCTGTTTTGTCAAATACATTTACTTTATGGATTTTATTGCTTTCGACTATCATGAATTTTGGATATGCAACTTCAAATGATGGTAAGCTATTTTTCTCTCGACATTTGCTATGGTAAACTAAAGGCTGTTCATTCTTAAAATATATTGGGCTTGGTCGGACCAACTATTTTATATGGAGGCCACTTGGCAATTACCAATGCGTTTAGAGCCCAAAAACGTTATGTCGTTTATTCCCGGTAAAGGCACACAACCTGATTTTTTTAGATTGACGTGTAGACCAAATTTATCCTAACGCATTTCTAAATCAAATTTGCGTCAAAATTGGACTTTGAGTTTTTGCAGCAAATTTCCATATTATTATTTCATTAGAGAAACTAATCAAAAATTGTTACTTTCTCCCGAGCGACGGTGATATCACTTTGAATCCGCGAGGCATTTTCGTATTCGATGTCGCTTCGTCAGTCATTTTTGATTACGAGCGAACATTATGTTACCTACCTACGCATAACGTATTGATTTGAAAGCCACATCGCATAAACAAATGCGTAATGGCTTTCCCAGAGAGGGCTTGCCTGTCTGACTGTAGGATTCGAATTTCCACTGCTTTTCGACGTCCATATTTACAGTGTAAACTGGTTTAGATGAAATTTTTGTCGTCATTCGCTTTTAGATGGCATAACATCTTATATTAGTTAAAAATATAATTGCCAATTGCCGCTTTTTGTATTACAATATGTGTTCGAAGCATGTGTATACGAGGCGACTGGTTTGCCTCTTCCTGTGGATAGGAGCCTTTTTAAAACGATTTGTGTCTTAGAATATGGCACAAGCTAAATGTTCGGGATACATTTCTTATCGTATTTGTATGTGTGTGGTCAACATATTCAGACTTTACACACAAAACTTGACAGTTTACAGTGATTACAGCGTTGCGTAATTGGCTTAACCATGAGGTGGTGTTCTATTCTGAGGCGTAATGCGACGTCCGCTTGGGTTGTCGTATTTTTGATTAGTATGACTCGAAAATATCATAGCTTTATTTTTGGATTTTTTGTCACACATTCCATCGAGTAAAATTTCTCATGAAGTCATAGTCATGACGGTGTCTATAAACCAGTACAGGACAGCCATTTTCATTTCAAAATGAGATTTAGAATATTTTTTAAAACCAAATTTGGACTTTTCTTTATTTTAACGTATGTAACATTACGTTCAAACCAATATTTACCAATTTGAACAACTCACTCTCCCGCCGTTTAATAAACTCGTAAAAGCGTCGTTAAAAAGCGTATAATGGTCCCCAGCCTCATTTGGGAAATTTTATATCCCACACTCCCAAAGCGCTTCAAAGACTAGCATCATTGTCGAATTGCTTATAAATGACATTAATTGGGACAACTCAGCACAGGAGAATTCAGTAATATATTCATGCTTGGCCTGGTATGACACATACTTAACTGATTTCTAGGTTTGCTAAGGCGGTTTCCCGTTTAGATTTATTTTAATGATCCAAAACCAAAATGACGTCATCATCGGACGACAACTTTCACGATTTGACTTTTGACCTCTTGATTTTAATTGTAAAACTGTCATTTGATTTGTTCAAAAATTGTTTTTATGTTACCAATCTGTTACTTACAGCTGTAATATTTATCCGTTTTTTTCTAATATAATGTACCAAAGAAAAATTCAGACACTATCTATTTTATGGCCAATTTTCCACGGACGGGAGGACATTTTGTACGCTCTTAGTCACTGGGAAAACATTTTTTATAATCGTAATATTATTGTTCAGTACGAGACAATGTTTTTACCATAAACTGGCGGAGTCAGACATATTGAATTTTGTCTCAATGTAGCTATGACCGTTGGTTTTTTTAGTATATTACAACAAAAACAATAAAAAGAATCTTAACGTTCCGTTCCGTGTGCAGAATTCCAATTGCTTATTTTGACATAATTAAAAAAAAGTCTAAAACTGCATTTGTAAATTTGGCCCAAAGATAAATGGCATATAATGCAACGCCTAATCAAGTTAGGTGTGTGGTGATATCTTTTTGGGACAAGTGGGCATTGCCCTCGTATTTTGCGTGTAAATATCATGACGCACGGATTGTTTACGCAATTTTCCGCGTTCTTGCCTTTTCGCAATTATCGCGAAATCCGTGTCTCTCAGTCTAACAGTAGCAGGATGAGAATTTAACCCGATACCCACTTCCCACGAACAGTATCTTTCAATTCCATTACAAATTAAAGTTATTTTTTATAATAAAAGGTTAAAAAAACTTTTGTGGGTGTTCATTCACTGGAAATTTTGTACATGGGAGCTTTATTCGGGACGCTTAACGGTTATCACATGTTTTTCAAATCCACCCTTTTGGATATAAGCCTTTTGATTGCAGGTTGTCGAAATATCACACAAGTGCTAACCCATGTAGAAAAGCCTTTTGAACCCTGATTTTTTCGAGGTATTTCTCAAAACTCATGAAATAACAAGAGAATGAATATAAACCGCAAATCTACTGTCATGCCCTCAAATATTCGAGTGAAAAGAGTTTGATCGAGTGGAAAATGATTTTTTTGAAATTTTTTGCATTGAATACTTTTCTAACACAAAATATGATTATCGTAGACTTTTTAAGAGCGAAAACGTGAACACTTGGTATAAAAAAAAATAATCTGTGTGTTATAAATAATAACTGGTATCTGACTGTTTTTGGTGGCATATTAAACATGTTAGTTATTATTCCAACTTTGGTTGTTACGCACGACAGATTTTTTGTCTCGGTAGACAAATTCAAGGAAAAGTATCCAAAACGTCTCAAACATCAGCTATTCGGATTGTTTTGCTTTGTTGGCACGAGGCGTGACCTCTAAGCGCACAATTTACCGTTTGATTTCCATCCAAAATTACACTATGATAATACAACGAAAATCGTAGTTGGTCCTTGGATAAATAAACAAATTTTTTATGGGAAACAATATTTTTTGTCTGAAACGCAACAAACGGCCCGAATCGGCGAAAGATATGCTTATCCGTCTATTACCGGCGGTGATAACAAAATTCGCAAAAACTGTCGCTTTTCGGTTCGCTCACGCGCATCGAAGCAGAACAACTGATTTTTCATCAATACTAAATGACCAGTATACAGTACTCCTATTTGTTAATATATTCTTAATTTTGAAATAACAGGCTAGAATAACGTACTATAAAGTTCCCATTCTAAGTCATATTTCTTTTTATTTTTCAGTAATCACCTGTCCCGGTAAACTTCAGAGCGCATCATTATTTTCAAGAAAATTAACGCCTTTAGAGGATAACGCTGCTTGGATGAAAGATCCGTATCAAGTATCAGAAAGGTTCGTATCGTTTATCTTTGCTATTCGCATTAACATCACAATCGAGGATTTTCCTAATTTTCTTTTCCACTTTTTACAGGCTGTTTTATATGGGATACACTAAATTTTTTACTCGTCAATTATATGAATATGAATCTATATCGGACATGATAGGAAGAGAACCAAAATCGTTCTATCATTTACGCCAATCTGTAGATGGAACTGGCTTTGTGGTCTACGACAGAAGTCTGTTTTTCACACCGGTAAGTCGATTTGAAAATTTAAAAAACGTGCCGTACAAAATATAACAAAACTAGTCGTGTCATTAACTCATTCTCTATATCCAGGAGGGTACCAAACAAGTCGTCCGTTACGATTTATCCACCCAACGTGTGGAAGCTACTGTGGAGCTACCGGCAGCGAATCATGACGGAACGTCGCCATATGCTATTGGACTTTCTACCGATATAGACTTAGCTGTTGATGAAAATGGATTGTGGGCTATTTACGCTACAGAATATAACGAAGGAAAAATTGTCGTGAGCAGGTATGTGTATCTGAAGAACTTTAGTATTGTATCCACCGTCTGAAACGAAAACACTTCATGCCTTATATTTCCATATTAACCCAATACGTAAAAGTGGGACTACACAATATACATTATACATGCGAGGCTGGTATGTTTTGTCATTCGCTTCGCAAATCAAGTACTACACGCTTGGATTAACCCGCACTTGAACGAGATCCACTCGACGTAAGACAAAAGAAATCAAGCACTCTACAATTACGCTCTCCAGATCGAGTTTTATAGTGATTAATTTAAACAATTATGCGCTGTTTGTTTCAAGTGGGCCCACTAATGACTCGAAAACTTATGTTTTTGTATTTTCTTTGTATAGGTTGAGGCACCACAACCTTGAAATTGTCAAAACCTGGACTACCTCCTACGACAAGTTATCTGCTCTCAACGCCTTCATGGTCTGCGGAGTTTTATATGTCGTCAATTACGACACACTAAAAATTGACCATATGTTCAATACCACTTCTAATATCGGGTCAAATGTAAGTTATATTTTCAGATATTTATTTGTAATGTCATACTCTTGTTAATAAGTGTTGACATTATAACATCCACTTTATGATGCAACAATATCGCAATATATGATATTTGCTATTTCAGATTAACATCGCCATGCCCGGATTAACTAAAAACACTTCGACTATAAATTACAACCCGAAAGAACAAAAGCTCTACGTATGGGATAAAAAATTGGCTATCACCTACCGACTAAATTTCGAGCCTCTCGTCACGGAACCACCGCCGACTACGACGACTCCCACAACCACGACAACTACTACGACAAGGAGGACTAGTACTACTATAAAAACAACAACGACGCCTAGTGGTGTTGCACCAATAAAACCTATCAGAACTTTTTGTCGCGGAGTAGAAGCAAGAGGCATAAAGTGGCCAGATACCAAATTCAGAAGTGTTGCTAAAGAGCGATGTCCAGGTATGAAGGATAATTTATATCGTAAAAACAAAAACGTGCAAATGCGACACCCCTGTCGTAGTAATAAAAATAATGCCCTTATTCTCTTTTTCCGATGCTTTTTCCATTTTGAATCCCGTATCAATGTTTTTTTTTGCTATTTCAGGATCTCCACATGGTTTTGCTCACTGGATTTGTGGGGGCAATGCTACGAACCCCCAATGGGCCACAGAAAACCCAGATTTTACCCAATGCGTTTCTGAATGGATTCGAGAAATCGAGAATCAGGTTTGTTGTTGTTATTAACATTCATATTGACTTTATTTTATAGATTTGCGTAGTTTTCAATTTTCTTATTTCAACTTTAAAAACATGTACTTTACCCAATTTACTGCTCAGTTTTTGGACAATACTTTGTATGATTTAGAAGAATTTTCTCTGTTTTCAGTCATATATAGGCGTAACGTTATTAAACCGGTTTTGTTCTAAACCTAAAGTTTCGTTTATTTTTTTTACCTCCAGTTGGATTACGGAAGAATCAGCGCTGCGGAACTGAGTCAAAAATTTACTGACACCCTCAGGCAAAAAGTGGACATTGGTAATCAGTTGAACAGTTGGGACATTACCAGATCGGTTGAACTTCTAAAAGGTAAAAATTACATAATTTGCATTTAACAGTGACTGACGTCACGCCCGACTTTATGACGTCATACTTTGGACAAAAATTTTGAAACGTGTTTTTATATTTTAGCGTTCTTGAGAAAAGCAACTACAGAAAGACAAAGCGCCGCCATGCTAACTGGCTCAGTATTGAAGACTGCCAGTTTGTTATTGGACCCATCTTTGGAAGATAGCTGGAATTTTTTAACGCATAGTATGCAGGTATGTGGTTATTCTATTCTGAGAAGAACGTTCACTTTGTACATTAGTTCCCACATGCATGTGTATTAGAAATAGTAATTTTAGTTACTCATACCACTTTTATATTCAGAACCAACTTGCAACAAAACTCGTCAGCGTCGTCGAAGACACCGCTTTCTTTCTGGCTTACGACATCTCAACAACCGTATCCGCTATGAGCGCTAACAAACCGAGCACAGCTCAAAATAACAAGCTCAACTGGTCGGAGCGAATGGTTTCTCTCGGTATCCGAGTCGATCCCATTCCAAGTGACGTCACTGGTTCCGTGACGTCATCAAAATATGAAAACGTGATTTGGTCAACCGGTCAGGGTGATTCAGTAAAGTTGGATACTAATGCGGTTTTGAAAGCTCTTGGCGATTATACTTCTTCAGATAACAACCTACCAAATCAGGGAGGACATAAAAACCAAACCACAACACGCCATCTAGCGGTTGTGCTTTTGGCTTTCCGTAATTTGGGACAATATTTGAAAGACGACGAACTCTATAAAACACATCTTCAACCCGTAAATTCTAAAATTCTATCAGTGTCGGCTGCTTCCATTACACGGATTACCAGCCTACCTACAAAAACAGACAGCTCTCCCTCGCCGGATGAGGTCGAAGTCAGTGTCATTGTTAACAGACATCAGACCCTCGATCTTGCTAAGCCCCTGGAATTGACGATCGCGCACAAAAGGACTGATTTTGGTAACCAAGTTTGTGCCTACTGGGACCACACTAACCCGTAAGTAGACTTATTATTTGTTTTAACGGACCATTTTTTAACTCTGTGGTACTACTGGCTCAACAAGGTTGAAAGTAGGGATGTAATGTAGACACAATTTGAAATCGACTCGGACTCCGGATTGTAAAAAATATCGACTCCGACACCAGCTAAAACTCCGATATAATCATATATTAATAACAAAAACTTCCTATCCGTGTCTTAACCATTTCAACTCAATTTTCATTATTTTTCAGGTCTGCCGCTGGACGTTGGTGGCGCAAAGGATGTTACGCAATTGACGTCAATTCGACGCACAGTGTCTGCGAATGCAATCACATGACGTCTTTTTCAGTTTTGTCATCCAACATTCCCTTCCCGACAATGGGTTATCAAGGAGATTCAGGCGTTCATGCCAGCACTATTACAGCGCCGATCGTATCGCGTGATGTACCGATCTTGAGAGCCGGATTGAGTGTTTCACTTTTCTTCCTGGTTCTAGTCGCAGCAACACTATTTCCACTGAGGTGAGATGATTTTTTTAGTAGGTTGTCACGAAAAAATTGAACCTTTGTACATATACATATATACCCATACTGCAATTTTCTCAGTTCGCGACCCCGGAAGATATTACTTCCGGTCACCTGTTGCAGACGAAATTTTATCGATCTTTTTATTCATCTAATAGCGCCTCCAAGCGTCTGCAAAGCGACATCCCTATACTGTAATTTTCTCAGTTCGTGACCTCGGAAGATAATACTTCCGGTCACCTGGTGCAAACGAAATTTTATCGATCTTTTTATTTATTTATTAGCGCCTCCAAGCGTCTGCAAAGCGACATCAACACCATCCATAAGAATCTTATCATATCGTTAATATCGACCGAAATCATTTTCCTATGCGGAATCGATCGTACACTCGTTCCAGACGTAAGTATACTTTCATGTTTCGTTTTTTTTTTATGAAAAAAAACACAAAATGTTCTTCGATTAGGTATATGAGACTATTAAATTTAGGCTTGATGTATACTGATACTTGATACGCTAATACGCGCTATGTGCCTAAAAGGCATGGAAAATTTAACTAGCATTTTAGAGTTTCAGAACTTGAAATATCGTACATGCTAATCCGAATGTAGCATTCAAAATATCTCGGAAGCAACTTTTTTTCTTAGCATAGTCTGGGATTCTGCGGATCCCCAATTTTTTTTCGAACACGGACCGCTTTCAGATACCTCCCCCTCGTGTACACCCTTTTTTTGCATATCTATTAAAGACAATTTTAGCGAAAAAAAACTGTTAATTTTAGCTAAAGGAATATTGAAATAATCAGTATTTATTGTTATATTTAGGTGTGTGGAGCTGTAGCCGGACTTCTTCACTTCGGCCTATTAGCTACGTTTACATGGTCTGCATTAGAGGCCTACCATCTGATGGTAGTGATGAACGATATTACAGAACGACGCGATAGATGGCGCTGGTACTACGCTGTGGGCTATGGCCTCCCCACCATTGTGGTTGCCATCAGCGCAGCCGCTGACCATACCGGGTACGGCACGGGTGCTGTGTAAGTAGTGGAACGCTTGCATGCGTTGATTTCTCATTTTTTTGTTTAATTTTAGTTTCTTTTCTATTTCTTGGTTGGTTTTTCTTCATTCTTCAACAATTATGTTTGGCCAATGGTAATATTGTCATATCATTCTTTCATGCCTGGTAAAATATTAAATTTTAATTTCTCATCATGGCATGGTTCATTGTTCAATATTGTAGTGATGTAGTAGTCTCTATGTGTATGTGTATTGGAGTGGTGTTTGATGTAGTTTTTGGTTGGGTTTGTGTAGTTTTTGAGTTGTAGTATACTTAAATAAAGTTAAAATATAAAGAACTGACAACCAAAATTGCCTGTTCCCAAAATTAATGCATATTACTATATTAGTAACGCAGTGTTTTTAAAACTCAAACATTTTAACCCCCCAGAATGTCACGTACAGATTTTTGCGTTGAAAATTTAGTTTTTCTAAAACACCATAATTATCTCCAGTAATTTGTTTATATAATGTTTAGTTTGAATATAAAAATGCTCTTTGAGCTTTGAGCATAGAGTATTTGTCAACCCTATTTGAACACTTTTCCTTAACAAATAAATATCCAAACTGCATTTGGAACATCGCGTCTCAATTACTCTCACATTCGATAATATACTACTGCCCATTTTTAATAGTTTATAGAATAGTATCTCCGTGGTATCCTATTCGTAATTTCACCATTTTTTTTAACATTTTATTTTTTTTACAGTTGCTGGTTGAAAACTAACGGAAGTTTTATATGGAGTTTCATTGGTCCTTGCCTTTTCGTTATTTTATGTTGTGTATTATTTTTATCCATGACAATGTACCGACTACATCTTTATACAATCAGTTTTTCGGATGCACCAAAGCATAAGTCAATCAGGTAAATACAATTATGTTCTTCTTGATAATATCCAGCAGTATTGAAGATATAAAAAGTTTTTATTTAAATGAAATATTTTCATTTGACAAGCGTTAGCTGTAAATTAGGTAGCTGTTCTACAGTTCTATAGCTTCGTTCGGGATTGTTTTTTAAAGGACATTTTTTTAAATTCAAAAGCATTTAGGTATGGAAGTCCCTACTCTCTAATCCCATATTTTTACTTATATAATAAAATTATATATCTAATTTCAAAACTCATTTCTAAAAATATTACCACCTTAGTATCAAGTGGTGATTGATCGTTATTCTCGTTCTGATTTTTCTTTCCTTATTTCCAACCTTTTTACTTTTCAGGTCGGGAGTGGCTCGTTCCTGTGCGTTGGGTTTTCTCTTGTGTGCACTGTGGAGTTGTGGTGTCTTATGGCTCAGTAATTTCCAACCAAGAGCAACCGCCATCTTGTTTTGTATTTTGAGCTCTTTTTACGGAATCGCAGCCTTCTTTCTACATTGCATTTTACCAAGCGAGGTAAGTGTGGCGTGCATTCACTTGAAAGTACTTTTATAAGGCTCATAAAAGGTAGAATATTAATAAAATTGTTATATAGGTACGAAACCATTATTCAGCGTGTTTCTCGAGGGTCGCCAAGAGGTCACGTGGTCACTCAGACGCAATGGACATGCGTCATCGTCACATGTCTAATAATTCACACAACGGTAGGCTTGGCTCCTCTACATCTCATGCCGGTACGATGCGCCAAGATGGGTCGACTTATGGAGGATACTATACAACGAATACAGGTTCGCATATAGAATTGATAAGGTGTTTAAAAGAGAAATAATTCCCATTAGCATTTGGCAATTTTGGTTGGCATTGCGATGGTCATTTTGATCATTATATATTGGTATCTAGGTATGTAAGCATTTCTCACCTACTACATCAAGAAATATTCATCATCTTTTCACCATTACACAGGATGTACAACTACTTTATTACCTGTGTCAGCAGCGAGAAGCGCTGTATTGGCGATAGATCAAGCACGATGTGCATCGGACATGGATATCACTCGACTAACGCATTTGGACAACTCACATTTTGCGACTCAAGGTGCGAGAGGACACAGCGATGGCTCGAACTTTGAATTAATGAACGAAACAAGTAAGAGATGTTTCGGTGTATTTTTTCCCACGCGGCAATATGCAAATATTTTGATGTGAAATTATCCCAGCGGCAAAAAAAAATATCTCGCGATTCTGAGCGTACTTTTTTGGATGAGGAATTGTGACCTCGCCTGAACAGATTCGCACATTGAGAGATACTGAAAATTCGAATTATTTTACTCATTGAATACATTGGTATTTTTAGATCCAAAGGCTCACATAAACGCCCACCACACTCACCCTGGACATGGTGCTGAAGTCTCGTGGAACGTCGCCGCGCCGAATCATTACGAACAACCACTGCCGCCGATTCCAAATTGTTCCACTATAGCGTCCGGTGCTTCCGGTCACTACAATCATCTTCACGAGCATTATTCAAGCGGAAGTCATCATCACCTTGCTCCACCTTGTGGCCAGCCAGGACAAAGATGTGGACACCCAGGTGGTCATCGATACAATCACCATTACGAAACCATGGACCTCCCACTTTGCAAGGTAATTATATTGTATATAATCCTTCGTTTCTGCTGCTGTAGGGCTTCGTTCTGAGGGAAAATCACTTATAAAGCGATATATGTGAATTCATTCCAACAGAGGTGCAGTTAATCGCTGTGCATTGATAAAAGTAGGCCTAACTCGAAATTGTTTTTATAAAAAAGTAAAACAACCATTATTGGTATAGTTAACCGGTATTTATTATTACTTTTTATCACAGCTGTTATAATTAATTCCTTTCTCTTTTTTTCACAGGAATGTCCGTCCGAATTAGGAGTTCAAGTCCAAATGGGAAACGACGGGGAACCCCAGGCAGTTCACTACCGACACTGTTACGACGACACTCAGCACCGCACTGTGGCTTTTACCGCTCCACTAAGAAAAAGTCGGGGACCGTCTTACCCATGTTGTGACCCCAACGCCGAACGCCCGGGAAGCATGCACAATTTGGGAGCTGAATATCATCGTCGTTCTGGATCTACCCCCAGCGATTTTGAACACCCCGAAAATCAGCCACAACACGCCCCAATGGCCGTAAACCGGGGTTATATGACCCAAGGTGCTCAACCCCCGAGTTACAACCCCAAAGCGTTTCCACCCCGTCGTGGTCAAATCAAAATGGGAACCGGAGGATTGCAAATGGCAACCAAGCGTGAAGATTTTGCCCCGCCCCAAAGAAGACAGAAGCAAAATAACTATTATGCTAACAGAGCCGGTAGATCATCAGACCCTTTATCAACAGACCAAGGCTATGACACGGACTCCCAACAACAAGTTTGTCGTGGGTGTTGTGATTCTCACAGCGATAATGATCATTCCTGTAGTCCACGCCCACCTTCCGCCCCCAAACCAACACTAGTGGTACGATCTGTAGAGAATTCAGTTCTTCCGAGCACGTCTGTATTGGCGACTGTTGAATCAGATGACGGCGAGCCGAGACAGCATCGTATAATTGCACCTATTCCTATAAAGCGGGGTCGAAGGTCAAGTAAACCTAACCCGAGAGCTTCCGCTTCCGACTTATCAGACTGTGTTTCAGAAAACGATAGAGAGGTCGAACGAATCATTTCATCTACACACGAATCTACCAATTCGTCGCCAGCGGGACATGGCGATAGCGGGAACTTCGAAGACGATGACCACAGTGCTGACCCGTCAACAAACGGTCAAAAAATCCATCCGAATGTTATTTGTCACGGCCCAGACGGTGAAGAGATGATTGACACCGCTTGTGGTGGACGTTTAAGTGTTGCTGAAAGCGTTACCAGTTGGTGCGCACACGCGGGTTCGAATCCGCGTGCCGTCAATTCTTCCTATGGAAAAAATAATAAAAATAAGTCCAAAAAGACGGCTGACCCGAACATTATTATAGCAAACGCCAAAAGGCAACAGAACGAAAATAACGAAAACAATCGGCGAAATGGGGAATCCGTTTCTCAGCCAAGATCAAAGACATACGTTTATACTTTGCCCGGTACTGCCGCGACCGGCACGAAAGCGAAAATTGATTTGAAAAGCGGAGGAATTAGCATGATTACTAATTTGTAATTTATTAAAAAAATATTATTATCACGCATATTCGTCACTTCAAATATCAGAACAAAATTTATGGAATAAAAATACTTTATGCTATTATTATTTTTCTTTTCTTATACTTTTTTTCATGAATTCTTCCTATCACAGAACGCCACCGCCATTCTAAACTTGGGGTTTCAATTTTTCTTATTTGAATGCAATTCGGTCGGTGTAATTCAAAGCATCTGTGGCATTCACCATAGTTTGCTTTCACTTATCTCGGCCAAAATTTATCAACGGAATTTACATTTGGTCCAAGTTTGTATCGAAGAAAATATTTGTCGCGGATACATGCTTGACTTTTAAAAAACAATTCAACGAATAAATTTTGCCCGGAAAACAGAAGTTCCAATATTTTAATTCTTGTTATTTTGCTCCATTTTTTTGCGTTTTTTTTTCTAATCAAAAAATATTTCTTTTTTCACACACAGTCATTCATGGGTCAGTGTAAGAAGTGCCTTTAAGGCGCTCATTATCCTAGGCCCATACTTGACACAGCTTAGTTTCTGGTCGGTGGTTTAACTTTAAATTATCATTTTGTATTAGCAAGAGCTGCGCAAAGCGTAAAAATGAACTGATAACGCATATTTGCATTTGCACCTTTTACAAAAAAAATATCACACACACACACTTTTCTTTTTTCGTGTTTTGTATGTACTAGATGAATTAAAAATAAAAATTTCATTGTTCTTTGAATTTTTAGTTTTATGAAGTTTTGTTCTATTCACATTGTCTTCTTTTTAATTTTTTTTTCGTTATTTTGCCTATTTCTTTTTTAAAAAGAATAAATTTCCGCTGCGCAATGAGTAAATCATATTTTGTGCTGTAACAAACTAACTAGGTAATATATATTTTTATTTGATAGTAACGCCGAGACGCACGATAATATTTCGCACGAGTTTTGAGGTAGTTAGGTCAACCTACTCAAGGTACTACTCAAGATACCCACTGTGGGTATCAAGCATAAATGACGAGGCTAGAAATCCGACTATTAAAATGCGTGAACACGAAGCTCAAATGATTTTCGCAATGTCGGTAATATTTTGGTCAGTTTTCCGAATTACCTAGGTGTGTGTGCCTGTGAAGGAAAGTAATCGATTTTCTTATTGCAATAGCAGCGGCGCAAAAACCCCAACAAGAGCAGCAAAAACAATTCAACAAGACTAACTACTGTAGGTTCACTTCATGTCCAGGTAAAATAACTTGATTTCGCACTCCTTTGGATCATCACTTAAATTAAATAAATTATAACTTTCATATCTGTGCAAGTGGTCTCGTTTTTTGAAAGATTCAATGTGTTTGCATTCGCTGTTGACTTAAGCTATATCTTACTTTGTCCGAGAAAAATTGGATCATGATCTAACGAAAGCTCAAAAATACACTTGCTATTTCGTGAAAAAAGATTATGCTATTCTTATTGAACACGTTGGTGGACGTAACGATTGTTTTGCATTAATTTTGAACACCTAGTGGAAAACTTGAAAAGTCGCCTTTCTCTTTGATTACTGGACCAATTTCTCCGAAATTTTCAGTAGTTAAGGATGGGAATTTTTATTTGTATTTATTTTAAATAATTCTGTTAGCTCCGTGGGTTTCGTTTTTTGTTTGCTAAGACGTCTCCGAACGTTCTGCGGACGCACATCGGCTGATTCCATGCTCGGCGTTTGCCGGTGGATCTAGTGCTTAGCGGAAGTGGGAGGTTTTTTATGCCGAACTGTGGTATGATTTTCGGAAATTGGCGAAATGCTCTTGGTGTCCATATATTTGAGCATGGCTCTTTTGTTTATCTTTATACTAATATCTCGTTCAATAACTGACACATACGGATACGAAGTAGGAAGAAAACAAGCAAAACGACTTGCGGTTCAGTACACAGTACCCCCTATTTTAAAATAGGGTTGGGTTCTGATTATTTATTATTCGAGACTTTTATCGATTTACTGTGTGATTACCCTTCCACCCTTCCAAACACGGCGGCTGCTCTTTGATGTCAAGTTAAAATATCATCTCTTCCGGGACAGTTGCATCCGATACGATGAAAGTTCCTAATTGTAAGTCCTCAAAGTTAAGCATCAATACACCACGGTGCACGGAATATTCAGTTTAATAGATCAAAATTGGAACCCCCGAAATAACAGCCTCAGTTGGGATGACGTCAAGTCTATCTTGGGGAAGAGTGAAATTTATTCATTTGTTTCATTTGCGTCCTTACCAGCCCATTAGGCGGTCAGGTATAAGCTGGCAGTTTGGTATTCTGTTTTACATTACAGCAAAATTCAACTTGCAATATTTATATCGCATAAAAGCATCGGGATTCGTAACGCATACATCACATTCAAATGTCGCCGTTTCCGAAATAGGGAATAAATGTTATGTGTAAAACTACAGTTACGTGAAAACACATATACTTATGCTACTGCTAGAATTCCGATATTCTCAACTTTTCTGTCATAATTGCCCATAGATTGGAGGGATCAGCAAAAGTCGCATAAGGGACAATGTAATGAGGTACGTCGTAGCAGTGGGATTTTTTCCCCGATTTCGTTGGATTAGTTTCATAATTTTAGTTTTCCTTCTTGTTACCTCCATGATTGATATTCTTCATCACACGGTAGGGTTTACCATTAAACAATTCATGTTTCAACTTTTTTTTTTTTTATCAGAGAGAGTGAGGGCTGGATCCGATGATGCAATTAATTTTGTCTAATTTAATTTATTTAAAACTTTGTCTTCATTTTAAAGTTGATTCTCTTGTTTGTGAGCCAAACGCTTGAAACTTCAACCGAAATGGGGTCCAGATCCAATTTAACGAAACAGCCAACTCAATAAAATCTTGCCTTTATTTACAAAGTATTTATTATTATTTCTATTTTGTATAAAGCACAATCAAATATATGAATTCACTTTAGTATTAAATTATATCATTACCAAGAAAACAAAATGTACAATATACTTTAAATTATCAAACAATAATAAATAAAAATACTCTGAAAATTAAAATATATACAAGATTGCTAAATTATGACGAAGAATAAATATTATAAATAATATTATTTAAATAAGTTACTTCTATGCTAACGTTGCTACTCCAAACTGTTGAAAAAAAAATAATATCAGAAAAAATATATCCAAATAACATTTCTCAACTGAAATGTGAAAGAACAACAGATATTCCAAAAGAAATACGAACAAAATAGTAAGAATGTTTCAATTACATTGCACAAACAGTTATAGTATTTATAATTCTGTGAACTTCTTTCAAGAAAGCAGTGCAGATAGCTACGGGATTTTTTTCAAATTCAGTCAGAAAATTGTCGACTTTAACTTCAGATTTTTTTGTCTTGATGACATCAATCCTTTGCCGTTGTATACGGTTTCTCTGAAATATGAAAAAAAAACGATAAAATCGCGTTTCCGTGAATTTTTTGACAATATTTTAAAATGAGATACTTACAAGATGACTTCGATGTGAAGAAACTAAACATTTGCCAGTGAAAGAATTCTGTAAATTGAAACGCGAATATAAAATTTATGTGATTGCTGTTAAATTTTCTCAATAAAAAAATTGAATAAGGTTATACCTTTCTGCATCTTCTGAATATTTCTTCATTCACTAAAGCCCTCAAAGGCGTCCCTTCCAGATTGAAACATTCTTGTATTAAACTTGATTTCTAGAATGAAATTGAAAAAGATTGTCAAAAGTACTTCCACACAGATAAAAAGCAAAATCCTCAAATAAATCATACCATTGCTGTCTGAATAAAAATCACCATTTCGTCGATGTAGAAGATATTTGAATGATTTTCATTATTATCAGTTGGTTCAGATCTGAACACAGCATTTATCGTCTTCGCCACACTTTTATTTGGTCCTAGTACTGATCTTGAATTCTGTGAAAGCAAAAAATATTTCATCATCTCTTTTCATATGTCTTTCTTTTAAATATGAAATTATTTGACTCGACTACTTACCAATGAAATAGCATTATTTAATTTAAAACTCGCAAATTCTTTGATGCTTCTTTGAATACAATAGGTTTGACCGCGGTGTTTCAAACAATGTGACGAATGAGCAAAAACAATTAAAGCGAACAATCTCAAAAAACTTGTTTCAAAATTGCTGAAATTCATTATTGTAGTTTAAGTTTTTGACTTTATATACTGACTATAATTCGAGTTAAGATACTTAATGTTTTTCCATTGTAACAGTGCCGTATTATATACAAAATTTTATCTTGAGCAAACTAGCCTAGTTTCACTGCATTATTTCGCTTTTGTTGATTGAATTACAAATTTCGAATTTGATTTTTGAGTACAAAAATTTACCCGTTCTTATCACAAAAAGAAGTTTCCTTTGGAGTCATTCCCCAAAACTACCAATTAATATGTTCAGTTTGTTTATATTATGCGGTTTGATATTTTTAAATTTGAGATCAGTATATAAATTTCACGAGGTTTTTACCACATCTATATTTGCTATTAAAACTGTTCAGTTTCATTTTAAATGATAATTGTCAATAAATAAACAATTTTTTCATTTGTGACGTATTTATGACGTATTTGTGCTTGAAACCGGATAATTATTCTAACCAAATAAAAATTTGTAGTTTTGGATTTTTATCCAAATATGAAATTATGCAAATAACACGAATACGATACCACCATTAATCTTACTACAGTGAACTATAGTTCAAAAAAAGGATAACTAAATAATTTTCGCAACAAGTTCAAAATTTATAATTTTGTAAAATAATTGGTGTGAACTAACTAGATGTTCTATATGTTACTTCATAGAACGCGAGAAATTTAAAAAAAATGTCTGGTAAAATTAATAACTCATATATAATGTATAATCTAATACGTAGTACAAGTGATGTTTAAAAAAAGTTTCAGATGCAGAAAAAATACATAAATCTTTTTTTTTTCAATTTATGTAGAATTGTTCAACATATTGAAATTATTAAGGACGTAGGATTGTGTAAACAATAAAATGTTAGGAATTCTAAGTCTTTCTGACGTAGAAAAATCATACATGTGTTCAATCAATTTTTCTCAGTGTATTATATATACAGTATTTTGGCTCAAGATATATTCTATGTCAAGCGCAATTTTCCATTCAGAGGATACGTAAATTTGCACATTATTGTTTTATGTCATTTTTTTTATTTTGTGTTCACACAAAAATATATATACCCATAACAAAAATGTATGTTTCTTTGTATAATTATTAGATGTGTAAATTAGGTTTATTCACTCTGTTCTAGACTAGAGAGCCCGACTAGACGGAACTGGTGCAACAAATTGTTATGTAAAAAAAATAATTTCAGTTAAATATTATTTTTAAGCAATGGTTTTAATTTTATTCTAACATTCACAATGCTCACTCAAAGAGCTCACCTAAAATACCTCATTTTGAGAGTAATTAAGACTACCAATTGAGGGCGTTTCAAGGGTGCGCCCGCCAGTATTTATTTATTTGCGACGTTAAACTGAAGCCTTAATTAGACATTGGGTATTTATCTAAATACAACAACAAAAATAAACAACATACAGAAGAGCAATGACCGAATGTCAATCTCTCAAAATGTCTCCTGTGTCAAACGACACTAATAAATCGTCCTATGGTCATTTTTTGGCATCATGTTATCAAACAATAAATTTCCAATATATGTTAAATTAGATCATCAGTCCAGTGACGCGTATGTTTGGTTCATCAAAGTTATTTTAATCTCCGTGGTTTCCTTTACAAATATTTGTTCAATTGTTTGTCGGTAGCCCTTGGTGTATCTACATATATATTTGTTTTTGTACTATGCTATATATTTATTTTAAATTTTGCTTTCAAATACTCACTTTTGCTTTATTCGCATACTTATTTGTTTATCACTTATGATAATTGTACTCATTTGTCACACCGACGAATACTAGTTTAAACAATGAGCAGAAGTCGACTGTAACATTGGCTTAATTTTGTTTTCATATTGTAAATTGTGTATTTCAAAACAAAAATCGAATATCTGTTTTTTAAAACGAGGATAATAAATCAAAAAAGTTCTTTCAAAAGGTTCACATATATTTTAAACCTTAGGACTAGCAATATTTTTTTTCATATTAAATGAATAGATTATTAATAAAGAAATATAATGAATAAATATTTTATTCAATAAATATTTTAAGAAATAAACAAATAGGAGTTTCACATTTTTTCCAATATGAAAGTAGATGAAAACAACTTTCAAGCTTATTTGGTCGATCTGGGTATTTTGCTTTGGAGATCCAAACAACAACAGAGTGATCATTATTGCATATCATCTCATGCATTTCATTAAATAAATATTTTCTTGTTAAATATTTCATAAGTACACAAATGTTCCCAAGCTTATCACAAAAATCTAATATTTGTGTTGAAATAATCGATGATTTTACAACAATGTGACAATGTGATAAACATATGTATGCCGCCGATTCGGACCTGGATGTCGCTTACTTACAATAAAAATTGAGCGATGCTCAAATGTATGGGCACGAAGGCTGTCACAGTAGACTACCAGTACCGCAGTCTTCACATGACCACCAGGCGCAACCGCCAGACGAGACGCAATTTTTATTTTATGATGCAATTTCAAACAAAAGACGAATCTCATAAGAAGAAGAAAAAAATAGTAACAAGATCAACAACAACAACATATTACTAAAACATTTCATATGTACATTCCATGTCCAATAACGAATTAGTTTGGTTATCTATGTCTCTAAAGCGTAAAGTATACTAACAATTTTTGGGTGATTACCCCTATTTTGTGATTGGTTTTTGATCATACTTAATTGATATAAATCTTTTGTTATGATCTCAATATACTTATTTCCGTGTTTTTACTCAAATTCAAAATTAACAATTTGCCAAACGAATTGAAGTGTTATCTATTAATATAGGATCCTGATCAAAGTGTTGAAACTTCCTCTCGGGGGGCAATTTTAACATTTTTACAATACAAAAATATTTTTATGAATTTTGACAAAAACGATGTCATAAATACTTTTTCATTGTTCGAGAACTCATTTATGAGTAAATATCAACAAAACACTGAAGTGCCAAGATCTGTAGTTACGTTAGCAAACACATATCAAGTCATCAGAAATTATTTCATGCACCAAAAGTCCAAGACCCATTCATTGTTTCGTACTTTTTTTAAGTTAAATTGGAAGTAAAGTTTAATTGTCTTAATTCAGACTATTTTACAACTGGATACAAATGATCAACGTAAGCATTTTTCGGTTCTCCCGAGGTATTTGTACCAAGATGGCGCACAACCTGAACACGGTATGTGTACTAGGTTAAGGTTGTTCAGGTTGCGCGTCATCTTGGTACGAATACTTCCGGAGCGCACATTATTCAGTGAAATTATTTTAAAATTGTAGAATTTTAATATTTTGATTCAGGATTTAGCTTCAAATATATTAGTATTTAATGTCTTTCCAATTGACGTAATCCTCTGTGTAATACCTAGTATCAACTTATTTTTAAATAATTTTTGCCGTGTATTTTCTAATTGCCAGTTTAAAAGTGGGTTATCACAAGAAGAATACCATCCAAACCCAAAACTACCAGTCGATAACTTTTAGTTTGATAATCTCTTTTCTTCTCTTTTTATTTCGTTATAATATCTGTCAGTATTTATGAACTAAATGTACCACTAAAGCAGGACAGTTTCGTTTGAACGATATTTTGTATTAAATGAATAAGTTTTTGGTAATTTTCCTTGAATCAGCATAATTTAAAAATAGTATTACAGCATCGATATTTATAAGTTAATAACCTGATATATATATTTCCAAATAAGGTGAAATGTAACAAATGTTCTAAACCCCAATTTTCAGAATGCAAGTTCCAAGCTCGAAAATTTAGCTTAACAGGAAATTTTAAGTTACAAAAATTAAAGAAACTATTCATACAGTCAGTGATCGTGGTTTATTGTGGTATATATATATGCCATAATGTATATTGTCAACTCAAAAACAAAACATACGGCCAATCATATATACACCCAGGTTCATATATATTAATATACAACCAACTCAGCACATATAGCCATACCACATACCCCTACACCACACGTTAATGGAATGCAAAGTGTCACTCCTGAAATGCTTCCCTCATCATTGAAAGGATGGTGCTCTCATATATGCATGCAATTATGTTTAAAAATATATATTTCATCAATATAACACGTTCTGCACACCCACCGAAATAACACTAAGATTAAATATAAAGAATAAAACAGCCATGCACCCAATAGAAAGGCCAACCAAGGCGAATTGGACTCGGACAGTAAATATCACAAGTGCACGTCTTCCTATACTGTAGTACAAATTCAAATTAATACGCGCTAAGCTAGAATCCGAGATGCAAAAACTCGAAAATACTTCGCCGAGGTTATTTTGCCTTTGTGGCGTCACAATAGTCCTACGGTAACAATGATAATTCATTATGACGAAACAATTGCACAAATGTGCATGTCATACTAAATCTCCATTTTTATGGGTTTCAGAATTCCTAAAATAAAATCTGAGTTAACAGACAGGTGCGCAGCATTACATAAATACCTATTTTATAAAAAACTCAAAATCGCCAAAAATGACTTACGCAATTCGGTTATTAGCGTGACTGTACATGTATAGGAATTGACTGCATACGTATTTTATTTGGTTCATGTGTACCACGTCACCAATCCCACTCAATTGATGAACATCCGTTTGAAGCGAAACTTCCACAAATAGATCACAAATTAAAAAAATTGTTTATTTTTTAAAAATCGCCAGTCAAATAGAAACTGAACCATTTTGATATGTGTGATAGAAACCTCATGGAATTTATAGACTGATCACTATTTAAAAAATATCTTAACAGGATATTATCAAATTAAAATATATCAATTGGTTAGTTGCAGGCAATGACGCCAACGAAATCTCTTTTTAGAGATAAAAACGCAAAAATTTTACAAACAAAAACAACTATAAAATCGGAATTTTATTTGGAAGAAAATTAATTACAAAAGAAGAATACGTCAGCCGCCTACGCCTAAGATAAAATTATGTATATGATACGACACTGTTACAATGGTAAAACATTAAAGTATTGCAAACTCAAATTGATAAAGTCAAAATCTACCAAACTTTCCCAATAATAAAAACAATAAAAAAACGAAGATACAGTAAAGTCAACAAAGTTTTTTCTACACGTAGACATTTTAGTGTGAAGTTTGGCACTGTTTTTCGCTAACAAGTTTGTCAATATTCGCTGAAAAGGACGATGTAGCAATGCGAAGCGAATTTTCCATATGACTGTCAGAAATTAGTGATCTCACAGGGGATTTGACATGGTCCATCTGTAAAAAAAACTTGCTTGTACGAGTACGTGCTGCCAAATTATGAGGTCATTAAAACTGCCATTCTGCCCAAGTGTGTAAGCTACTATTTATGTATCGATATCTTCCAGTTAGTGATGGCACTCATGGCCCGTTTGAAAGGGCTAGCAGAGCGCATTTCAGGAAAATGAACAAATTGTTTGTATCAAATCTTCATATTAACTACATCACTCGAAAAATAGAAGTTTACTCAATTTTTTTTCATTTCGAAAATACAGCGCGGGCCACTCGAAACTCCTCGACGGGCCACGGGTTGGACGACCCTGTACTAGATGAAATATAAATGAAAATTTCATTGTTTTTTGTATTTTTAGTTTTATGAAGTTTTGTTCTATTCACATTGTCTTCTTTTTCAATTTTTCCTCCTTGTTATTTTGCCTATTTCTTTTTTAAAAAGAATAAATTTCCGCTGCGCAATGAGTAAATCATATTTTGTGCTGTAACAAACTAACGAGGTAATATATATTTTTATTCGATGGTAACGCCGACACGACCGATAACATTTCGCATGAGTTTTGAGGTAGTTAGGTCAACCTACTCCATTGTAGGTATCAAGCATAAATAGCGAGGCAATGTCGGTAAAATTTTGGTCAGTTTTCCGAATTACCTAGGTGTGTGTGTGCCTGTGAAGAAAAGTAATCGATTTTCTTATTGCAATAGCAGCGGCGCCAAAACCCCAACACGAGCAGCAAAAATAATTCAACAAGACTAACTATAGGTTCACTTCATGTCCATGAAAAATAACTTGATTTTGCATTCCTTCGGATCATCACTTAAATTAAATAAATAATAACTTTCATATCTGTGCAAGTGGTCGCGTTATAATCTTGAGCGGTGGATGTAGAAATTTTTAGACTTTTGAAAGATTTGATGTTTTTGCATTTGCTGTTTGCTTAAGCTATATCTTACTTTGTCTGAAAAAAATTGGATTATGATCCAACGAAAGCTCAAAAATATACTTGCTATTTCGTGAAAAGAGATTATGCTATTCTTAGTGGACATACCGATTGTTTTGCATTATTTTTGGACACCTAATGGAAAATTTAAAAAGTCGCTCTTCTCTTTGATTACTGGACCAATTTCTTCAAAATTTTCAGTAGTTGAGGATGGGAATTTTTTTTGTATTTATTTCAAATATTTCTGTTAGCTCTGTGGGTTTCGTTTTTTGTTTGCTATGACGTCACCGAACGTTCTGCGGACGCACATCGGCTAATTCCATGCTCGGCGTTTGCCGGTGGATCTAGTGCTTAGCGAAAGTGGGAAGTTTTTTTTGCCGAACTGTGGTATGATTTTCGGAAATTGGCGAAATGCTCTAAGTGTCCATACATTTGAGCATAGCTCTTTTGGTCATCTTTGTACTACTATCTCGTTCAATAACTGACACATATGGATCCGAAGTAGGAAGAAAACAAGGAGAAATGACTTGCGGTTCAGTACACAGTACCCCGTATTTTAAAAGAGGGTTGGGTTCCTATTATTATATACTATTCGTGACTTTTATCAGTTTACTGTGTGATTACCCTTCCAAACTCGGCGGTAGCATTGCGTTTCTGATGTCAAGGTTAAGCAGCAATACACCACGATGCACGGAATGTTCAGTTTAATAGATCAAAATTGGAACCCCCGAAATAACAGCCTCATTTGGGATGACGTCACGTCTATCTTGAGGAAAAATGAAATTCTTACATTTGTTTCATTTGCGTTCTTACCAGCCTATTAGGCGGTCAGGTATAGGTTGACAGTTTTGTGTTTCGTCTTACATTACAGCAAAATTCAACTTGCAATATTTATATCGCATAAATATAAAAGCCTCGGGATTCGTACAAATGTCGCCGTTTCCGAAAGAGAATATAAAGAGGAAAGAATAATTGTTGTGTGTAAAACTACAGTTACGTGAAAATACGTATACTTATGCTACTACTCGAATTCCGATATTCTCAACTTTTCTGTCATAATTGCCCATAGATTGGAGGGATCAGCAAAAGTCGCATAAGGGACAATGTAATGAGGTACGTCGTAGCAGTGGGATTTTTTCCCCGATTTCATTCGAGTAGTTTCATCATTTAGTTTTCCTTGTTGTTACCTTCTTGATTGATCTTCTTCATCACACGTTAGGGGTTACCATTAATCAATTCATGTTTGAACTTTTTTTTTAGAGAGAGAGGGCGTGATCCGAAGGATGAAGTTAATTTATTTAGAACTTTGTTCTAATTTTAAAGTTAATTTTCTTCGTGAGCCAAACCTTTAAAACTTCAACCGAAATGGGCTCCAGATCCAATTTAACGAAACAGCCAACTCAATAAAATCGTAGCATTATTTACAACATATTTAATACTATTTTTATTTTACATAATGCACAATCAAATATATGAATTCACTTTAGTATTAAACTATATCAATTACAAAGAAAACAAAATATACAATATACTTTAAATTATCAGATAATAATAAATAAAAATACCCTGAAAATTGAAAAAACAAGATACAAGATTGCTAAATTATGACGAAGAATAAATATTATAAATAATATTATTTAAATAAATTACTTCTAAGCTAATGTTGCTAGCCCAAAGTATTGAAATCAAAACAATAATATCGGAAAAAATATATCCAAATACCATCTCTCAACTGAAATCTTGAAGAACAAAAGATATTCCAAAAATACGAACAAAATAGTAAGAATGTTTCAATTACATTGCACAAACAGATATTGTATTTATAATTCTGTGAACTTTTTTCAAGAAAGCAGTGCAGATAGTTACGGGATTCTTTTCAAATTCAGTCAGAAAATTGTCGACTTTAACTTCAGATTTTTTTGTCTTGATGACAACATCAATCCTTTGCCGTTGATGACGATTTCTCTAAAATATGAAAAATAAAACGATAAAATCGCGTTTTCGTGGATTTTCTGACAATGTTTTAAAATAAGATACTTACAAGATGACTTCGATGTGAAGAAACTAAACATTTGCCAGTGTAAGAATTCTGTAAATTGAAACGCGAATATAAAATTTATGTGATTGCTGTTAAATTTTCTCAATAAAAAAATTGAATAAGGTTATACCTTTCTGCATCTTCTGAATATTTCTTCATTTACTAAAGCTCTCAAAGGCGTCCCTTCCAGATTGAAACATTCATGTAATAAACTTGATTTCTAGATTAAAATTAAAAAAAAAAATTCACAAGTACTTCCACACAGATAAAAAGCAAAATCCTCAAATAAATCATACCATTGCTGTCTGAATAAAAATCACCATTTCGTCGATGTAGAAGATATTTGAATGATTTTCATTATTATCAGTTGGTTCAGATCTTAATACAGCATTTATCGTCTTCGCCACACTTTTATTTGGTCCTAGTACTGATCTTGAATTCTGTGAAAACAAAAAATACTTTATTAGCTTATTTCATGTGTCTTTCTTTTAAATATGAAATTATTTGACTCGACTACTTACCAGTGAAATAGCATTATTTAATTCATGACTCGCAAATTCTTTAATGCTTCTCTGAATACAATAGGTTTGCCCGCGGTGTTTCAAACAATGTGCCAAATGAGCGAAAACAATTAAAGCGAACAATCTCAAAAAACTTGTTTGAAAATTGCTGAAATTCATTATTGTAGTTTAAGTTTTTGACTTAATATACTGACTATAATTCGAGTTACGGTACTTAATGTTTTTCCACTGTTACAGTGCCGTATTATATACAAAATTTTATCTTGAGCGAACTAGCCTAGTTTCACTGCATTATTTCGCTTTTGTTGATTGAATTACAAATTTCGAATTTAATTTTTGAGTATAAAAATTTACCCGTTCTTATCACAAAAAGAAGTTTCCTTTGGAGTCATTCTCCAAAACTACCAATTAATATGTTCAGTTTGTTTATATTATGCGGTTTGATATTTTTAAATTAGTGATCAGTATATAAATTTCACGAGGTTTTTACCACATCTATATTTGCTATCAAAACTGTTCAGTTTCATTTTAAATGATAATTGTCAATGAATAAACAATTTTCTTCATTTGTGACGTATTTATGACGTATTTGTGCTTGAAACCGGATAAATATTCTAACCAAATAAAAATTTGCAGTTTCGGATTTTTATCCAAATATGAAATTATGCAAATAACACGAATACGATACCACCATTAATCTTACTACAGTGAACTATAGTTCAAAATAAACAGGATAACTGAATAATTTTCGCAACAGGTTCAAAATTCATAATTTTGTAAAATAATTGGTGTGAACTAGATGTTTTTGTTACTTCATAGAACGCGAGAAATTTGAAAAAAAAAATGTCTGGTAAAATCATTAACTGTATATAATGTAAAATCTAATATGTAGTACGTGATATGTAAGTGATGTTTAAAAAAAGCTTCAGATGTAGAAAAAATACATAAATCATTTTTTATTTTCAATTTATGTAGAATTGTTCGACATATTGAAATTATTAAGGACGTAGGATTGTGTAAACAATAAAATGTTAGGAATTCTAAGTCTTTCTGACGTAGCAAAATCATATATATGTTCAATAAATTTCTTATTGTATAATATTTAAACAGTATTTAAATTCAAGATATATTCTATGTCAAGCGAAATTTCCCATTTATGGGATACTTAAATTTGCATATTATTGTTTTACGTCATTTTTTTTATTTTGTGTTCACACAAAAAGTTCAAAACCTCCCATAACAAAAATGTATGTTTCCTTGTATAATTATTAGATGTGTAAATTAGGTTTATTCACTCTGTTCTAGACTGGAGGGCCCGACTCGACGAAACACTGGTGCAACAAAATGTTATGTAAAAATAAATAATTTCTGTTAAATATGATTTTTAAGCAATGGTTCTAATTTTATTTTAACATTTACAATAATGCTCAGTCAAAGAGCTCACCTAAAATGCCTTATTTTGAGAGTAATTAGGACTACCAATTGAGGGCGTTTCAAGGGTGCGCCCGCCAGTATTTATTTATTTGCGACGTTAAACTGAAGCTTCAATTAGGCATTGGGTATTTATCTAAATACAACAAAAGTAAACAACATACAAAAGAGCAATGACCGAATGACAATCTCTCAAAATGTCTCCTGTGACAAACGACACTAATAAATCGTCCTATGGTCATTTTTTGACATCATGTTATCAAACAATAAATTTCCAATATATGTTAAATTAGATCATCAGTCCAGTGACGCATATGTTTGGTTCATCAATATTTATTTTTATCTCCGTGGTTTTCTTTACAAATATTTGTTCAATTGTTTGTCGGTAGCCCTTGGTGTATCTACATATATATTTGTTTTTGTACTATGCTATATATTTATTTTAAATTTTGCTTTCAAATACTCCCTTTTGCTTTATACATCGCATACTTATTTGTTAATCACTTATGATAATTGTACTCATTTGTCACACCGACGAATACTATAGTATAAACAATGAGCAGAGGTCGACTGTCGATTGTAACATTGGCTTGATTTTGTTTTCATATTGTAAATTGTGTATTTCAAAACAAAAATCGAATATCTGTTTTTTAAAACGAGCATAATAAATCAAAAAAGTTCTTTCAAAGGGTTCACAGTATACAATCAATTTTTGGGCGATTACCCCTATTTTGTGATTGATTTTTGATGATACTTAATTTCTCTTGATATCTTTTGTTATGATCTCAATATACTTATTCACGTATTTTTACTTAAATTCAAAACAAAAAATTTGCCAAACGAATTGAAGTGTTATCTATTAATATAGGATCCTGATCGAAGTGTTGAAAACTTATTCTCGGGTGGCAATTTTAACATTTTTACATAACAAAAATATTTTTATCAATTTTGACGAGAACGATGTCATAAAGACTTTTTCATTGTTCTAAAAATCATTTATGAGTAAATATCAACAAAACACTGAAGTGCCAAGATCTGTAGCTACGTTAGCGAACACATATCAAGTCATCAGAATTTATTTCATGCACCAAAAGTCCAAGACCCATTCATTGCTTCGTACTTTTTTTAAGTTAAATAGGAAGGAAAGTTTTATTGTCTTAATTCAGACTATTTTTCAACTGGATACAAATGATCAACGTAAACATTTTTCGGTGCTCCCGAAGTATTCGTACCAAGATGGCGCACAACCTGAACACCGTATGTGTACTAGGTTAAGGTTGTTCAGGTTGCGCGTCATCTTGGTACGAATACTTCCGGAGCGCCCATTTTCAGTAAAATTATTTAAAATTGTAGAATTTTCTTATTTTGGTTCAGGATTTAGCTTCAAATATATTAGTATTTAATGTCTTTCCAATTGACGTAATCCTCTGTGTAATACCTAGTATCAACTTATTTTTAAATAAATTTTTCCGTGTATTTTCGAATTGCCAGTTTAAAAATGTGTTACCACAAGAAGAGTTGACTGTAAATGTATAAGAATTGACTGCATACGTATTTTTTTGGTTTATGTGTACCACGTTACCAATCCCACTCAATTGACGAACATCCGTTTGAAGCGAAACTTTCACAAATAGATCACAAATTAAAAAATTGTTTATTTTTTGAAAACCGCCAGTCAAAATGAAACTGAACCGTTTTAAAAGGTTTGATAGAAACCTCATGAAATTTATAGACTGATCACTATTTAAAAAATATCTTAACACGATATTATCAAACTAAAATATATCAACTGGTTAGTTGCAGGCAATGACGCCAACAAAATCTCCTTTCAAAGATAAAAACGCAAAAATTTTACAAACAAAAACAAATATAAAATCGGAATTTTATTTGAAAAAAATGTATTACAAAAGAAGAATACGCCAGCCGCCTACGCATAAGATAAAATTATGTATATAATACGACACTGTTACAATGGTAAAACATTAAGTACTGCAAACTCAAATTGAAAAAGTCAAAATCTTAAACCATAATAATGAAATACAACAATTATGAAATAAGATATTTGAGATTGTTTGCTGTGATTGTTTTTGCTCAGTCGTCACATTGCTTAAATCACCATGGTAAAAATTATTGTATTCCAAAAAATATCAAAGAATTTGTGAGTCGTAAATTAGTTAATAGTAGTCATCGATTATAGGAGTAATATATTTGTGCAGTTAATAATATCGTTTAGAATGCCATATTAAAAGATTGAAGGATAAAAAAATTCATTCAGAATTTGACGTCGGCACCCCCCACGGATGGAAAAGTGGTTAAGACGATAAATGCCGTAATGAAATCTGCACAAACTGATAATAATGAAAACCATTTGAATATCTCCTACGTCAACGAAATGGTGATTTTTATTGAGGAAGCAATGGTATGATTTTATTTTACATCTGTGTGGAACTTTTTATAAAAAATCTTCTTTAAATTATAATTTAGATAAAGAATGTTTCATCAAATTTAGTAAATGAATGTTTCCAACTGGAGAAGACGCCTCTAACATCTTTAGTAAATGTAGATAGGCTATATTCAGACGATCCAGAAAGGTACAACATTTTTCAATTTTTTTTATTGAGAAAAATTAAACGAATTATCATATACTGTATATATATATATGTTCAAGTTTTAATTTACAGAATGCTCTCACTGGCAAATGTTTAGTTTCTTCGCATCAAAGTCAAAATGTATGTATTTTAATTTTAAATATTGTCAGAAAGTCCACGTAAAACGTGATTTCAGCTTTCATTTTTACATTTTAGAGAATTCGTTTGAAATATCAACAGCAAAGGATTAATATCATCAAGACGAAAAAATTTGATGTGAAAATCGAAAACTTTATTACTGAATTTGAAAAGAATCCCGTAGCTATATGCACAGACGTTCACAGAATTATTAATGGAATACCTATATGTGCAATTTAATTGAGACTTGGATAATGTAGTGCACGGTCGGCCAACCTTTTTGGCCGAAGGGCCACATGTGATTCACTAATAATTGCACGAGCCACTAACATGTGAGTTATGTTCTAGTTTTGCTACACTGACCACTTAACATGGCATTATGTTCTAGTTTTGCTACACTGACTACAGGGTAATGAAAAAACAAACAATACCCCCACACCCAACTTTCACAATTATTAGAACAACAAGAGAGCTATGCCACCCAATGGCAATAATTTGGATGACGTCATAGCGAGAAAAAAAAGTAATAGCCTTCTGGCGAAAATTTTTATCTTTAACCACTGAAAATTTCAAAGCAATTGGTCCAGTATTCGAAGAAAAAAGCGATTTTTTAAAAATGATGTAGACAAATAATAACAATAACACGATAATTTTGAAACGATCGCTATGTCCACTAAACGTGTCCAAAAACGTGTCCAATAAAACTGTTGTTTCTCAACCATTGTTCAGTGGTTATTCCTGAAAGTTTCGCCAAAGACAAGCCGAGACGCAAAACATTGCCAACCTGAACAATATATAATATACATTCTTTAATGAATTCTGTATCTGAGTATGGCTTCGATTGATTTGCAATAACATCGTATAGAGCAGTAAAAGACCAGGTTTGTAAGCGACTATGGCACCTTTATGTATCGATATCTTCTCTCAGTTGGTTTCGATTCAAACAGGCTCGCTTGGAAGGGTTGGCAGAGCGCATTTCAGGGAAATAAACAAATCGTTTGTATCACATCTTTGTATACGACATCACTCGAAAAATAGTTTTACTCAATTTTTTCATTCAATTCTGAAAATTCAGCGCGGGCCACTTGAAATGCTTCCGCGGGCCACTGATTGGACGACCCTGATTTGGTGTATGTCATTTTTGAAATGTGTCTTCATTTTTTGCATTTTAGTTGAGGAATGTTATTTAAGTAGATTGCTATGCCAAAATCATTCGTATTTCGATATTTTGACTAGTACCTCTAGCATATAAGTAACTTATTGAAATAATATTATATAATATATATAATATGTATTTTTCAACATTTTTTCTTTATCTTGAATTTATTTTTACTCCTACTTATTCAATAATTATATTGTATGTTTTGTTTTATTGAATGACTAATACAATCTAGTAACAAATTGACTCCATAAATTTATTTTGTGCTTCTATGCAAAATGTCAATAGTGATAAGTACATGTGACGACCCTTGTTTTATCTGTTAAATGATGTCATGTGATATTGTTTCCATATTTGGTATTTCGGCGTTGGGGACACTGTCGATCTGTACTTTTGGTGTGGCCTGTTAGCGTGTGCTGTGGTTGGCAGGGTGCAGTTGTCTGAGTGTGGTTGTTTTTCGGTTGGATGTTTGGTTTTGAGTGTCTGAGGGAGTGCCTCTGGTCTCCGCTGAGTTATCGGGGATGTTTGTTTGTGGTTTTGTGACTGTTGGATTGTGATTGTTATATGTTTTTGTGCTGGACTGTGAGCTAATGTTGGGACCCTGTTGCTGTTTGCAGGCAGTGCCATTGCAGTTCATTTAGTGTTGTATTTGCAGTTTTATCATGGAATTAGCTATCATCAGTACTGTTCAAATGTTGTGCATAAATAGAATTATTTATCGTCTTTTAATATGACTGTCATAAGTTAATTTGCAACGAGTTTTGCAAATTGTAGGTAGCTAGTTTAGTGTTTTTATGGTGCATATTGCTTTCTTGCATTTCACTTCCTGGTATTGTTGTTTTTGTTGTGTGCTTTCCGTTTCTTTGGACTTTTTGGTTGCATTAACCATTTCATTGGAGGATAATTAATAAATAGAACAAAATAGTATAAATTGAAGTGAATATTGAGAGGAAACTTGACGTCATACCATATTGGAAGATATTCTGAACTTGGATAATTATTTAATAGACTGCCGGTACGCTACATACGTAATATCTTCAAAAATCCCGGAGTTGTTTGGTGAAAATCTCGATCCCAAATTCAGTCCCAGCCCGAATCTCCAGCCGCCCATAAGTTGGACAAGTATTGTCCATATGCGCCCTGCCCTAATGCGATATATCTGACCTTAATGTTCCATCCCATTGCAACAGTTCAATGGATCGATGGAGTGCCATCTCTTAGGAGACTTTCAGGATACATGCCACTTTCTATCGATAGACGCTGCCGAAATCGGCTACCTTTCCATATAGCCTAGCGCGAGTAAGTTTAACCCGTACTACTTGATTTTGACTTTTGTCCCCATATATTTGTGTATTGCTCGAGTAAAGATCCCCACGAACACATTGTAATCTGGCAACCCTACAGCCGTAGACTACCTTGCGTCGTTGTGATAAACTTGTACTGGTAATCCACTTGGTTGTTGGAACCATTCGTTTAAAAATGAGTTTTCATTCCAAACACATGCATTCTGTTGCTAATCCCGAAAAGAAGGAATCGCCATTGAATACGCATCATCCTCAGGTAGGAGCATCGTTCGTTGAAGTCACTTATGGAGGTAAGATAGCTTAATCGACCAGCATAATTTGGGCATTCATTTCAACGTTGCATATCCCATTGTGTGATTAGCATCACCCTCACATATAAACAACTTGGAAAGTAAACTAATACTTCACGATTAATAAAACTACGAATGACCTTTTATACCTATATTAGCTCAGGATTCAATAAACCTAATTTTAATTTTTCGATTTCATATCCGAAAGTCATGATTGCGTAGGCTAATTGAGTTCACCTCTCACGGTGACAAAAAGGCAATATTGTGTTTTATATTTAGGCGATAAAAGAGCTATTGTGAACACAGATTGTGCGATTGTACATCTATTACTACATCTCAGGTAAGTATGAAATGTGTGGACTCCACCTAAATTGTAAGATATACAGACTAGCCGAATGTGGCTATATTTGTGCCACTCAATATTTAAAATTGAGCATTGTCGAGTGTTTTTGAGCGTTAATGTTTTGAATAACACCCTGAAAATAACTTATTTGCATATGCTCGGATATCAACTTTTAAAATATAGCATCGTTTAAAGTTGTATTAATGTAAAATTTAAATTTTGTGTATACTGTATAGTACGATACACAATAATTCAATTAAAAAAAATTCCTCAATTGGGAAACTCATTTCTCGGCCCTAATTGAACTCTCATCAATACTGGACACATCGAATTTGAATGGCAGTGAAATTGAACAATTTTTTTTGATAGTTTGGGGAATGTGAGGGGTCGCTGCCAATGTATGCGGATGTCCGCAAATGTATATTACTTTGCAAATATCCGTGATTGCCAAATGGTAATGTCTGTGCGTTCGTATTTTAATTGTGTTCGAAATTCTGCAAATGCTAATATTTGTGAGTGTGGTACTCACAAACGAATGTAAGTTGTTTATTTAACAATGTCTTAAGTAATTCAGCAATGTAAAAACTAGGAAAACATATTTTGGCCCACCCTATATATATGCGCTATTATCTTTCAGGGCTAAATGCATAGGAGATGGATTTGCAATATCTGACAACATATGCATTGAAGGTTCACTTCTTCCGAGTAAAAAACATCAAGCTAAGACACATAAATTAGTGCAAAAGGGCAATCCACATGACGAAGATGATGACGATGAAATAGGTGATAGTTAAAGCAATTTTTAACACCCAACATTTTCAAAAAACATGACGCAAAGATTTCTGCAATGCAACTGCACTGCAACTTAAAATATTATCTTATGATATGATCTTTCTATGCTTTATTCGCAAGAATGATGAAATCGTTTTTACTTTAGGTATACAATTTTTCATCATAACCAAGTAAGAACCAGCTGCTTTGTCCTTTGTGTTATCACCATACTTTTTATTCCACCAAATCAATTCATGCACTTTACCTGAAGACTTTTCGCTCCTTTAATTAACTTCACTTTACTATAATATGCTACACTACGCACAAGAGTCGTCTTTCACTACGGAAATTTTCATTTTTACCGAATGACCTCGTAAAATTAATGACTCAAAATTTCGTGAAAACCTTCCCAGTTATTCTAGTTACCACGTTAAGACTTATTGTCAATTTTATGAACTGACGTATAAGATATGTACGTATATTAATTACTTCGTAATATCGTAATGACTCCGTCATTTTAGGCCATATGTAAAGTGATATCTATACTATACATCTCATAATATGATAGACGAATAATATCTGTAGTGAAAACGGCTCGCAATTATTGTCCAATGTCATACAATTGAACCAAAAGTGCTAATTCTGACTGTTCATCTCAGTCTTGAATGTAACTCTCAATTTATACCAGAATATTTGGATCTTCTTGATGGAGCGGCCACGCCTTTGGAGCTAAGTAATCGCGATCCACTAAGTTTTGCTACACCATATTTGAAGCATAGATCCGAATATGTACTGTGTAGCGTTAAAAGTGAGTATTTGTGATTTTTATATACACCCCTTACTAGGACTAGGACATTAAATAAATGCTCTTTTATTTCAGAAACAAAAGAAGGATACATAAAAGATGCGAATCCGTTGCTTGTGAAGCCTTCTATGGATCTTAAAAGTATGTATAATCAATTATATGTATATGGTATATACTACCTCTTTCTAGCCACGTCGCACATACGTGAAGAAGCGTGTGCTATCTTGTTTCTTGGCTGAGACATAAATGTTTTGTCCATTTCATTATCCAACCCTTTTCTGAGTGAATTATTATACTTAGTTTATGATTGTGAGTTTATTTTGACTCCATATTCAGCTCAGAAGACGATAAAATAATTGATAAAAACAAAATAAATAAAACTGATTTTTAAGTTAATTAAAACACGAACATACACACACACCCATACATACATACATACAATCGCGGAGACAAAATAAAATTAGAAGAGAGAAAAAAGCGAAACATGAGATATGTTACTTGGAAAAAAGAAAAATATACAAATAAAAAATTTTGCCTCACCTTATTAATAATTTTGTAAGAAAATTTTGTTTCTAAATTTGGTAGATAGCAATGGTTTGTTTGTACACCGCAACCAATGCGATCATTATCTCTAAACCACAACATTGTGCGGCCAAGCGGGCTTATCTTTTTTTCTATTTCTGTCATTGTTTTGTAATAGCAAGGCATCGACTTTTTGAGAACGATATTTGTTTTTACAGGGCGAATCCACACCGTGTTACGGACTATGGAAAGATTTAAATCACGGGGCGATAAACAAAGTTCACCTCCTACTAAAGTTGAGACGCGACGCAAGGGTCATAAAAAAGGGGGCAAACGGGACAAAGAATGATCTTTCAACACTCAAACAGTGACAAGTTTGCGTTTCATTTTCCTGGAATTTCACTGTTAGCGTTTTCGAAACATTTTGTAATTTTTTATTTAGTTTGTCTTTGTAATTATAACTTAAACACCATTTTTTTAATATATTTCTTATAATATATTTAATATATTTCCATTTATGGTTTGTAGTCGTAATATTACCGAAAAGAATGGGCGCGTTGCGAGCAAGATTCGAACCTGTGACAAATTCGAGTTTATATTGGGATGATTGTTGATCGAAAGGCGTAACGGAAAAGATGGGTCGCAACTTGAGCAGGATTCGAACCTATGATAAATTCGAGTATTTATACTGGGGTGATTGTTGATCAAAAGGCGGCGCGCTGCGAGCAGGATTCGAACCTGCGCGGGAATATCCCATTGGATTTCGAGTCCAACGCCTTAACCACTCGGCCATCGCAGCGACAACGGCACGTGATGTCTGTTTAGCGTATTTATTGTTCGAGGCGACTGTTACATTCTCTCAAACGCGTCATAAAATTTTACGAAAGTTATTTTTTGTTCTGAATTTTTTCCCAATCAATCTAATTTATGACACCTAAACATTAAAATACGTGCTTCCGTTGAAATTCATTTATTTAGAATAAAAGACGCAAATATAATGCTGTTTGTTCTCAACTTCGTAAATATAGTTCACGTGACAAGCTGGAATATTAGTAAACGTTATTCGTGTATTTCTGTCGCGTGAGGGTGGAGATTATGCATATTTTTTCAGTTTCGGGCCATATAATCACTATCACTTTTAGTTCAGAGTCTTGTTTTGACTAACTTTGACTTGTATGAAAAAGCATTAAAAATTAGAACACATTTATATATATATGTTTGTATTATGGTGCAACTGAAGAGAAGAGGGGTGGCAAATAACTCCGATTTAGCCAGGACAGTACCGATTTTGACGACAAGTTGTCCCGCCGTCCAAACACAACTGAAAATTCAGAACAAGGATTCATATATTCGGAATATCTATATCTGACAATGTGTGAATACGAGTGTATTCCATGCTTGAAAAATTTTGAATATTTCTTCCAGTTCCGTTTCGTGAAATATAAATCATATGTACGTCTTCTACAATTTGAATATTAATTATTAAAAAGTCGAAAAATTTTCTTGTCCTGCGATATAAAAGTACCCGGCAATATTTTACGTGACGAAACAATGTTTTTTTCATTTTTCGATCGCGTTAAATAAATATGCATATAGTATTCTAAAGACCGCCTCTAGTAAAAAGTAAAGATAAGAAAAGCAAAACGCCAAATGAGGTTCAACACAAAAATGAACAAACATGGCGTTTAGACTTGAAGAAAAAATGATGATTCTTTTCTGAATTCAAATTAAAAAATAAAGTAGTGGGAAATAATGACACCAAATCGGGGAAAATATGAGAGGGCATGACTGAGAAATTATATTATTATATTACCAACAGGAGAGCTATGCTCAAATATATGGACACTTAGAATAAATTGAAATATATTATTATCACTTCACTAAAAACCATAGGGTACCCTACGACTACGGTACGGTATCTTGCACGAATCTGAACAGTGAAACATCTACATGGCTATGGTAACTGACTTACTAATACTTGGGTACAATTAACGGTACAGGGGCTGTCATAGCTCTTCCATGTCATGTGACAATGATCTATTCCTCTCCAACCAATTTCAACGTGAATTGAAATACCAAGTATTCCGAGTCACTTCTCCATTACGATATGCGGTACGGTAACTTACCAGTGACTGATTTTCGTTCGCGGAACGGTTCCTCCTTGTAATATAGAAACTCGATACATTTCCTCTTATCAAATAAAAAAAATAAGGTAGGCTACAAAATTTATGTTGTTTACATCAGAACTGTAACGAAAAGATGAGAGCGTAATTTACAGAATTACGGTACCTTACCGGTTGCTGTACTGTGGGCCTGCTATTCGATCGTGGAACGGTTCTTCTCTGGCATAGAAAAACTCAATTCAATTTGCTATTAACAAATATGGTAGGCTAGATTCGCAAAAAAACCTACATTTGACATTACTACAATAGTAAGATCGCGAAAGGAATAAGTCAATTTCCTTGTGGTACGGTAACTGAGCAGTACCGTACCTGCAGGCTTGATCACACAACCGCTTGCAATAAGTTTCAAAACAGTGTTCCCATGAGTAAATTTTAAAACAGCGAAATTTTGAATAAAATATCAGATCTTATAGGATTTATAGAAAATTTAGAAATAAATGAAAGTAATAGCCTTCTAGAAAAAATCAAACTTCACCACTGAAAATTTCAAAGCAATTGGTCCAGTATTCGAAGAGAAAAGCGATTTTATAATGATGGTGACAAAGAATAACAACAACATAATATTGAAACGATCGTTATGTCCACTAAAGTGTCTAAAAAACAATGGACGTTTCCCCGATCTTTGACTCCAGAAAAACTCTTCCTATATTTGCCATCATTTTGATTCAAAATACCCAACACTTATGGATATGTCACACGTCATATGGAAGTAGCCTACTGATCGAAAAGTCTATAGCCCAAGCTATACCTGGACTTATTTTTGATTAATGCAATTGAATGAAAACTCTTAGGTAGACGAAATAATCACTGAATTTTTTTGATTTACACCTAAATTCAAAACTCAAACTGACAAATAGCACGCAGAACCGAAACGAGGTGATGCTTACAACCATGCCTGAAAATCTGTCCGAGCGACAAAAGTGTCTGAGCGGCTACTATAATTTCTATTGTTACTTTATTGTTGTATCTTGATGATTAGCCAATGTTAACATACAGAAGTATACAAGTCGATGCTCGGGGAAACATTCCTAAAAAATTTACCCCGAATTAAAGTAAGTCAGCAAAAATTTGGGTGAAATTTTATATGATAGGAATTTGACAAAACCATTAATTGTGTTTTATTATGTGACGATTTTTCATTTACAAACTTCGTAAAGAAAGACCTCAATTTTCATGCTTCAAAATGATATTGCTGCCAAAAAGTGTAACTTGACTCTGCATGTAAAAAAGTGGAAAATTATCTCCAACTCATTTTTAAGTGAAATTCTATTTCGTGTATTATGTATATATATGGCAAGGGTCTTTTTTATCAATAAAAAAAAACTTTGGGTGAAACATGGGGTACCATAAGAACCAGAAAAATTTTAAAAGTGAAAAACAACGACTGGTGAAAAATGATGGTAATAGACCCGTCAAGTACTGAAAGTTAAAATCGACTGGTTTATTAGTTGGGGGGGGGGGGGATTTAGTACATTTGCGAGATTATAAAACAAAATACACATAGGCCTACATAAAGTACATACATACAAAATGGGGGTTCAAAGTTTTCGGGGCGCTCCCGAAGTATGTGAACAACCTGAACCGTAACCTGGTACACATACTATGTTCAGGGTTCAGGTTGTGCGCCATCATGGTGCATATACTTCTGACATACATGGTGACATGGTGCATATATAGGTCTGTTTTCGGTACATGACTCGGTGATAACGATACGACAGTTAATGTCTTCAGAGCGATAACTTTTACTACCCACACTTAATACATAAATAAATAGAAGTTGAACGATTTTTCAAAATGACATAATTTAGCGAAAAGACTGATTTCGTGTCCAATAACGGCTCTAATTCGGGGATAATGAATCAGAGAATTTGAATCAATAGTTTAAGCCAAATTCATATCAAATATATCAAAACAATCCATAGTTCCACTTCTTAACCATTAAGTCCCTTTATCAACTCTTCTCTGTCGAAAACAACGACTAACATACCGAAAATTTATATGAAAATTGTTTCGAGCTTCTTGATGACCCGGTTTGTGGTGTCGCTAAAGAGCTGAGCCACAATACGGTAGCCAAAGTGACTATAATCACTTTGATGGTAGATTGCCACTGCAGGCGGCAGCGAGGAAGTATTTCTCAAAGTGTCTATTCACTTTGATATTTCTTATGTACCGGTAATCTCATTGAAAACAAGAGATATTTGGTAATAGCTCAAACGGGAAGTGATTAAGATAATTGGTGATTAACATTCAGACGGACGAAGACTGCTTAAAACTGTACCGGTATGATACCGATAACTTACCGGTATCGGTACGTACCGGTACGCAGAAACCTGGCAACACCGGTCTGCCAAATCAGAAATATAGAATGTTTTAATAATCCTTTATTTTAAGAAATCATTTTTGTCAGTTTGTGTCGCAGATATAGCTGTATTGAGCTTAAAGTAACAATATATTTCTGTATTTGAAATATTTTCGCAGTGTAACTGTAGTTCCTGTCATACATCAACAGGCTTATCATCCATCTGTCATCATGACAATATAAGAATTTGAGTTTTGTGGTTTACCACCCTGAAACACTTTAATACTGCCGTCAAATCATTGTGGTAAAAGTCACTACCAAGACTGCCTGAAACTGCATCGAGTATTGGGACAACTATATTGGATATACTGATATAGGCTATATTTGTCAACTGTTTTGAATAATATTATCTCTGATTTCGAAGAATGATAATGAGGAAGCTTCATAATTTTTGGATATATTTTGCTGCTTTTTCAACCAACTTTATTTTATTAACAAATGGAGAACCACAGGCCATAGGTATTACTTTCTTTTATTTCATCATATACACTGCAAGATTACAAGGAGTGCGAAGGAGTTTAATTAGTTATACCCATCGATGTTCAAAATGCAGAAATGAATCAAATGAATCTTTTGGGCCATAGTGTAAACGTTGTAACTGCTTGAATAACGCCAAACAACAATGTGAAAATACAACCCGAATTTTCATTTAAAAAAAAAAATAAAAGTCCGTCTTAGGCGAACGCAATTCCCTAAACAGCATGGGACATACCTGCTTAGTTAAAATCCGAGTGGGTTTGATTTGAACTAGACGTGTGTGCCAAGAATTTCTTTCTGCGTCATACAGACTTTCCATTTATTCCAGTCTGGATTTCATGGCCTTTTTGAACGAGAAATCGGGCGTGCAATCAGAAATTCCCGCGTGCAAATAAGAATTCCTGGCGTGCAATTATAGCTCACGACGTGCAAAACAACTGCACTCGCGTGCAACTGACTTTGACATCAGAAACCTCTCAATACATCCGCGTAAAATTACCGGTATCGGATAAAAAATACGTTGAATCAGAGAAAAAATGGACGTTTGACCTTTGACCCCAAACCTCATTTCTACAGTTTGTCGCTAATTTTGAGAGTGTTTGTGCGACTTTGGATACCGGTACTGTTCAGTACATCCGCGTAAACTTATTGGATAAAAAATACGTTGAACCAGAGCAAAATGCACATACTTTGTCATTAATTTTGGTAGTGTTTTTACGTAGAATTAATGGATAAAAAATACGTCAAATTAGAGCAAAATGGACGTTTGACCTTTGACCCCAAACATTATTTTCATACTTTGTCACTAATTTTGGGAGTGTTTGAGCAACTTTAGATACCGGTACTGTTCAGTACATTCGTGTAAAATTATTGTATGAAATATACGCTGAATCAGAGCCGTACTTGGCCATTGGTGCGGAGGCGATCTTTTCGTCCATAACTATTCTCACGGGATTCCTATTTCCTATCATTCAACACGATATAGACCTTTCCCCGAACATCGACTTCCTTGTTTACTTCGTGACATTGGCCAATCAGTAAGATGCAAAATGGACGTAACAATGAGAGGAATTTTTCGCGGGTCAAAGGTTGGGGAAAGGTCCATGGTCTTTTTGCTTCGCAAAATTTCGATCAGACCAAATCTTGCAGGCTGGTATTTGTCGACAATTGTGGAGTTATAATATTTTGGCATCTTTATATTACTGGATTATTGATTTTAAAACCATTTAAACCGATTTACATTGGTGAGCAATTGCAAATTTTCGGCGTGCAAAATTGATTTCGCTCGCGTGCATTTTTGCGGAGCGCTAGCGCCCTCGGGCGTGCACCTGCCATGGAATCCAGTCTGGCATTTATTTACATTAAAATTTCACATCACATTTTTGTTCTGCAATTATCAATTATTCTAAATTTCATCCATGGTCATGCCTTATTTTAAAATTATTTAGGTTCATGCAATTTTGAAGAAACCAGCGTTAAAACAGGAAACAATTTATGTGGATATACCCATGGAGCAATTGAAAATGATGATTTTTTTAATTGGGAACTTGAAAGTGATGGTGGCGGACATTACATGAATGTTAAAACAGAAGAACATTTCGTAGGGCAGAGAGCAAGATTGTACAGCATGGAAATTGATCATGAGGTAAACTAGGTCTATTCATAGGACTTTATAGATTACCTGCATTTAGAATATGCTGATGTAGTGGAACTGTGATATACGTCAAATAAATACTTAATAAAATATCTTACTATTATAACTTAGTTAAAAAAATGTGCGATTCACAGAAAAACATATATAATCACTTTCTTATTTACCTAATATTTTCATTCTCTGTATTCATGTACAAAAATTTTTTTTAAACATGTTTGATTTCATTTTTTCAAATTTTTGTGATTATCATTCATGTCGAGTTGTCTAGATTTGATAAATGTTGATGAATTTTGGTAGGAAACCATTATTTATATACCCCTGTATCTGTGATGTCATGTGTTGGCTATGAGCTTCTTTAGAGGGGCGAAATTTCAGCTATACTCTGTATATTTCTACAAAGTTCAAATATAAATTACCAATATGTAGAAATTGTTTTTCTCTGTGTTGTGATTGGAAATATTCTCAAAATTGTATAACGTCGATCCCAGTTAGAAAATATTCCAATAAAATTTTATCCATCTGAGTATTGAGCGAAGTGAGTGTAGCTTTGTACGAACTGCATGATAGTTTTGGGTATTGACGACTGAACTTGGTATGAATGTGTTGTAAGTTTTTCCACCAAATTGAGAGTTAATAGAAATATATTTTTTTCACTTTTCCTTTGCTACATATACAAAAATTATTTGTAAATTTTTGATTATGGTTGTCCAAACAAAGTGAATATTCAAATACATTTGAAATTGGTTATAGTAAATATGATTAATTTAGATATCAGGAATAATTCAGGAAATTTTCATTTGAATATTGTCATCTTGAGCATTTGATGTATGGCAGAAAATAAGATTTTACTTTTTACACTGTAAAAATGAGAATATCAATAATCAAAACAATGTTCATTTTAAACATTCTGCGAATCTGCATTACCAAATTTCATTTTTGTGAATTTACAATGATTTCAATTCTTTGGTAAACATATAGAATTCATATTGCGGATTCCAAAATCTATTTTAGGATGTTTTGGGATGGTAAATTATTCGATTCTTAGTAGAACACTTCATGAAATAGGTGATGTATGGTATGGACGTATGGTTCTTTCCATTTACTGTCATTCTGAGTGGGCGATAGGAAATGTGTCTATTTGGCTGTTGAGCTAATGTTTGTCTATTGTAAATATCAAGCATTAAACTAGGACATCCTTTCGAGTTCAACACTTATACCAGGATACTGTATCTTTTGTAAGTTACTAATAAAAATGCGTTACACACTTGAAATTTGTTACCCATTCATGGTCCATAGATGAGATAACACCAAAAGTAGCTTTCAAATTAAAGTAGGGTTTATTTACTTAGCCAGGTTTGGTAACTTATATTTGTTTATACAAGAATTTTAGATATGAATGCCATGTTTATAACACTTGACATGGTTATATTGGGAAATTTGTTTGTATTAAGTACAGTAAGTATCTTTTAATGTGACTATTGATTGATACATCCATACATGCCAGACATGGAAAATATTTGAACTTTTCTGGGTTTCCCGCAAACTCGTTTTATAAGTGAAAGGGTTTGTCTGAATCAGAGATAGAATATTCGAATTGATTCAAAAATAATTATATTCGATATTTCACATTCATCCAAAAATTATTAGTGTCAACAGTTGGAGTCTCACCGTGACTTGTGAGACTAGAAAACACTGATATATATGTAATATATGCAAGACCAATCAAATTACCCATTTGTCTGAAACTTTTCTGCATTTTCAAAAAAGCTACATTGAATATACATTGACTTTTGTATACTTTGTTTATAGGCCCATTACATTCGACTACAGCGAGAAACTGCCTTAAGATTGATTATAGTATTGAATAATCTATAAAGATCTATTTTAGGCAGACTTAGGGTATATTTCATCATTTCATATTTCATAATTGTGGTTTCTCTGTGGAGAAAGTGATTTTGAATGTCTAAATTCTTAAAAACAACTTTTATGACATTATCAATTTTGAATTTTAATCTCTGGACATAAGAAGTTAGTTGTTCAATTTCAAGTCTTACTGGTTGGTATTTAAAGTTGTGAACTCTTCAAAAAATAAATATCATCATCTTGCATTTAGTGTCTCGTTCAAATTGAATATTCTTTTTGCTGGTATTTTAGATAATGTTTTTAGTTCTATAGTATTTTTGGTTCAAGCTTTCATTTTATCTCTCCCAATAAATCTCGTTGTTTGAGTTTTATTATAGGAGTTCCTTTAATTTATTACTTGTAATTGATGTTACTTGTATTGTTGTCTTGATAAATAATGATCATAAAATGACTAATTTATTCTCAGCTTATACAAAAAGTAATTTATTTGTCTGGGAATTGAGGGCATTCTTTATTAAAAATAGCAGTTCACATAATTTAATAGTATAGTCTCAGAAGCAAATCAACTAATAGGCTATTCAACACATGTTAACATTAAAATTTAATTTTTTCTGCTGGAGTGGTAGTTAAATTTTTTAAAGCCTCGAGTCAGATTCTAAATTTTTTTTAACCCATACCCATATTTTTTCAACATCTGACCCAGAAGTATGAATTGATTGTAAATTTTCTACTATTCCACATTCATGATCAGCAGTAGTCATCGTTATTTGATACGAAGCTTCATGATATGCTACAAATAAGGAAGCTGATTACATTGTTATGCCATTAGAAATGTTTTAAAATGGCTTAATTTGCAAAAAAATCATTTTGAGCAATTAAACCAAAAAAAATAATTTAGTATCTGTAAAAATAGAGAGTCAGTTGAAAATGTTCAGATTTATTAAACAATTTCCTAACCCAGAGTCATATCCAGTTTTTTTTTACTACAAGTCAGGAGTTGAATTGATCGTGAATTTGCTACAACTCCACATCCATAATCAGTAGTAGTCATCAATCATCATTGTTCGATATAGAGCTTCATACTATGCTACAACTAATGAAAGCTGATGACTTTGCTATGCCATTCTTTTTTGTGAAAATTTTCATTTATTTCCAGGGTACTCACTGCTACACGTTTCAATATCACATGGAAGGTTGGAATACAGGAAACATGACAGCAGATGATGATTACAACTCACTCAACGTTTATATAACAGACACTAATACTCATGATCTACTCTTATCTCCACCTGTTTGGCAATCTACTCCAAATGAGTATGGCAGTGGCTGGACCACTGTTCAGCTTGCTTTGAGTCCAAAAGTTTACAGAGTAGTTTTTGAGGCAGATATTCAAGACATATCACCGGGAATAATTGCATTGGATAATATTGTTGTGAACACTGAAGCTTGTGGTGAGTGTAACAATGGATTATGTATGAACGCCACTAAATAAATTCATATTGGGTTTTATATTGAGTATCTTATTAAGTAAAAACAATTACCGGTAGTTTATATGCAGCAAATTGCATTGTTTTGACCATGCCCGTTGTGCTCTATTATATCGTCAATAGGAATTACGCAGACAGTTCTTAATTAGGAACTTTGTGTAGTTTTCTAGAAATATTATATAGTATCATCTGTGATGTCCAAATTGATTCAATATTAATTTTACTAGGTATTGTATAACTCAATTGTAGAAATGTTTCAAAATAGCTTAACTTGTAAAAAATCATTTTGAGCAATTGAAGTTTAACAATAAAACCAAAAACTTATATTCAGTATTTCTGAAAATAGAGAGCCAATCAAAAATTGTTTATTCTACATTTCCTAATTCTAACGAATTGAATTTACATAGGCTTATTTGTGTTCTATTCTATTCTAACATGACCCAATCTACAGTGTATTTGATATTCCATATTGATATTCTGTTCTTGATTAGAATAGCTGAATATTGGGCATATGCCATCTGTTGGTATTAGTATGGGAAAAATTTCCTATTTTCCTATTTTCTCCTATTGACGGATTTTTTGACACCAACAAATATTAATCACTATGTTAAGTTGTGCCACAGGGCATTTTAATAAAGATATCAATGAATATTGATGACATTGTAAATTTTAAATTAGTTTTTTCTGTAAACAAGTTTACATAGGTCTGTCGTTTTTGTAATTTTATTAACACTTGACCTTGCTCATGTCTGCTATTCATTGATGACATAAGTTTAGCCATATTGGATTAAATAAAATTAATTTTTTCATTTTTGTAAAATTTTTAAATGACCACTTCATATTATACATATTCTTGCAGTTTGAGCTGTCACATTTTCCACTGATCTGACTTTATGCACTCGCTCACTCAGAAGTAAAGAAGGCTGATTTCTGAGTGAATTTACAAGTGATCACTAAAGTGCGAAAACCTACTGCGTCTATGCACTATTTTTTTTACTCATTTTTCCTTATTTTGAAAATTCAGGAAAATAGGGCACACTTCCTAAAATGAGAACCGATTTCAATTTATGAAATACTCTTTTCAAGCATCTTATATTCTGAGTTTGTTTTCAAACTGTATAAATTTCTTAAATGTAATATGTGGATTTTCACTCATTGACGGTTGCAAGTTTGATTTTTCTCTAATTAAAACAAAAGCATGTAAACCATTATTTATGTGCATATCATGGCGATCGCTTTTTATGTAGTAATTGGAATTCGGAATTTTATTTATTTGAAATGTTATATAAATAAATTTCTGTTATTATGCAGCAGAACTCATGAATGACAAAGAATAATACTTGTTATAAGCAATTAATTCCCATATACTTGTATAGCCTATTTGATGTTCCGGATACAGTTTTTAATGATCTACCAAATGTAGACTCTCAGTCTCTCATAACCCATTGTGGTGTTTTTATTGAATTTTTACTCTCTCATCGGCTTATTCATTGAAGCCCTATTCAGGAAATAATTGTATTGTTAGTACCACTAATACAATGTATCAAAATTTAATGGGAGGTTCAAATTTCAATTCGTTAAAAAATTCATCTCGTCTTTATATTTGGCCACATCAAAAATGTATAATTGATCTCACTAATCAAAATTCATAGGAGAACTTACTGTATTTTTTGAGAAAAATTGAGATATAACATATACGGTACTTGTTTATATAACTTATTCAAATAAAATTTTAAATTTATTATATTTGGAAAAAGTTTTCAAACTTTTGAATATATTTCAAATGGAATCTTATTCTAAGGAGAAACATGTAGAAAACAATGTATATTCAATGAATTTGAATTTGGAAATACAAGAATGTTGATACAAACATTGATTTTATTTGCGCTCTATTTTTACAGTTTTTGGAAATAATTGAGGCTCTTCTAGTCAAAAAGTGATTTTTCAAATTAAACTAATCCTAATTATTTTTAAAATCAAGAATTTAAAATATTGATTTGAAATAATTTTGAATTGCATCCATTTTGTTTTATCATGTTTATAGGTAATTCTGTTATCAAACTAGTCATTCATTTTCATGTCCATCATTTCTCATATTTTTTATTTCAGAAAACGCTCCACATTTCTTGAGAGTAACAAACAAAGAAGTCAATGAAAATCAAGACGTTACGCTTAATTGCTTGTTATGGGGCAAAAACCTCAAGTTGTCTGAAAATTTCAGGTGTCTGATTTTCCTATATTAAATTATCTCAATTTTATTTCAAGTAGGCTAACTTAGGAAGGTTATTACGGGTGAATTGTTCTACTTACTGTTTATGTCTATTATTCGCTTGAGTAACGTTGTAGCATTTTTCAAGTTTTATTTGAATTTGACTAAACGACAACAATTTGAACATTTGGTACTTACTGAAAAAATATTTTTTAATATTATTATTATTCACTATGATATAAATTTAGCCTTATTTTGGGATGAGGACAGCGCTACTTGATATAATAAATTTAATGAGATTTAAATTGTAAGAGTGTAAATGAGAAACAATTGTTTTGATTGGCTTTTAGTTTTATAAATACCAAGCAATGGAGAAGAAAATATTTCCTCACTTATTGGTTCCAATTTAACACCTAAAATGATTATTTTTGTTTCTAACCACGAATTTGTATCAATAAATATGCGATTTGTTATAGTACACTAATTTGTAAAAAAAAAAAAGGTGCTCGGATCGACGTTGCTATATTCCATATAACGTATATTTGTCGAACTTGATATTGATTTACTGAAATAAACAAATATTGGCCTTGCTTCATGCGATCACAAATTTCATTCAGTAATTTATGTCTGAACAAATTCAGACTTTCACACACGAACGGTCAAAAAGAGACATTCAATATTGCTGTTTTTGATTCTTGGCATTTTCGGCTTGCAGTCATTGCATACATATCTACTAGCACAAAAGCAGAGAGAAAAGAGCAATAGTTAACACTCAATAGACAATAAAAGATATGACACAAATAATTCTTCTGCTACAATGGTTTTCAATTGAATAGATATTTATTAATTACATATCTGACCCAATTTTTACGTGAAGTTCAGATTGCTTATTGGAAATACTTTGATTTCACACCACATGTCAGATTTGACACACATCTGTCGTAAATTTCACGAATATTCTTTTTTCGTTTTTGTTGGAGTTAAACTCAGAATAGGAATTTACAATGAAAACACGATTCCCCATTTTTTCCGCTTGTTCGCACAGTCATAAACAAGACCTTTATCTACCAATTTACTATATTATCCTTGAATTGGTTTGAAAGGGCCTCATTTTCTGCCCTAGTTCTTGAATGCTAACAATAATAACAACTCTCTCCTTTTGTTTTTTACGCTCCAACGCACTCTCACAGAAACCAGACGCCTACGATAGAAATGCAAAGATCGAATGGCGATAGTTTTCAACCTATTTCAAAGACAAAATACAATGACCACCTGAGCTTTTCTTTTAAGTGAGTGCAATGGAATATTTTGGGTTCAAGCTATTTCTTATTACGTATAGAATTATATATGGACCATACCAGATTATCATTATTGCATTTATAATCCAATCCTATTATATATAAACACCTCAGATAACGAAAAAATTTTTTTCTTTGTTCACATAACTAAGGATAGTTCATCTTTCCTTATACACTTTGTTTATGTGGTAAGTACTTGGTTATTTGTGGTGTGGGGAAATGTCTTCTCATGTTTTTGTTCGTTTTGTTTAAAACATTGTTTGCTATATTGAGCGAAAAGCTGTATGAAATTAATTTATTTTTTCATCTCAGGATTATGGAAATTTAATAATAATAGCGAATACGGATGGCCAAATGAGTATAATTCACCAATCCAAATACTTTCTTAAATAATATTTTTGAGTATAATCTATTTTTCAACAAAATTCAAATTAATAATTCAAACAGATAGACATTATTTTGTTTGATTTTCAATTTTTCACATTTTCAAAAGATTACTGAAGTATACTTTGTGCCATCAAATTTCTGAGTGAATTTTTTTTAAATTATTCTTATTAAATTCAACAATTTACTAGTGGAATTTTGAATTGGTACAAATATTTACAATTTCTTTCAAACTACCTAAATCGATGATAACCCAAACTTAAGAGTTTTATTTTACCAATGGCACATCCTTGAATTATCTCACACTATTCAAGCAAAACTGAATTAGCATTTCTCAACTTTAATAAAAATTATTGACGAATTATATGCGATCAGGAATAAGCCATTGATATATCGAGACTATAATTTGTAATTTATGAATGGCCCATGCCTCATCTGGCATAGACGAGGCAATTCTGATTAATTGCTCAATTCAAAGATGTCATGTTTTACTATTTGTTTACTCTTCTTTTTATTACTAGGTTTACAAAATTAACAAAAGATACAGAAGGTGAATACAGATGCGTGTCAAAAACGTTACATCAGTGGGCGTGTCTAATTTTGCAAAGATTTCTGTGAAAAGTAAGCTATAGAAATGTGTTTAATATCTTCTTGGATAAAAACTGAACCTATGAATTATTTTGCTACATTGTTGTTATTCGTAAAAATCTTTTTTTTTACACAATTAATGGATTTATTTCGTTTTCAAATTTTTTATACTCAAAAAATGGAAAAGGTCCCTAAAAGGCTTTTATTTTTCGAATTTTCTCATATGTGACTACATGTCACCATAAAATTCTGCTGGTTTTTGTAAGTCACAGATTGGGTCCTCTCATAGTAGGTTAGGGTTAGGCCATAATTTTATTCTGATTTTCCCCATTTTAGTTCTATTACGAGTTCGGGGGCTGTCTGTGTTAGCTAAGTAAATATACATACCCCTGCCCATAGGTTTCAACTTATACTTCCTACCTATACTCCACATAATATAAGTCATTCGACTATTGTGGTCGTAAATTTGAGCATTTTTCTTATTTAGTACATCTGTCACCATCCGTTAGCTTACAGCTCTTACATTTTAAAACACAACAACTAGATATATATACATATATCAATAGTTGAGTTATCTTGTTATTGCACCGTTCTTTGTTATCTCTGTAAACCTGTCAGGATTTTAACATTGACTCAATGGTACTTCTGAAGGTGAAAACGAGTAGTATTTTCTATGTCTGTTTATATAATGCGTATATTTTGAATATTGATCGCAATGTTCTTCGTCCTTATGAAGGTTGATGTTCGTATAACAATTACAGTCCGGGGTTGTAGTTGATTTAAAAATTTTTTTTTATTTAATATTCCACTGCTTCTATTTCTGAATGTTTAAAGCTCATCAGCTAAATGGGTGTGTCGCTGAATTATTGCACAAAAGAAAACATTTTTAGGTTAAAAAATATTTTTGAACATATCTGAAAAATATTTCTCACTCGTATTTAAAAATGGGTCTTCTGCCCCAAAATTTATTTTGACTTTGCTACATTTTCGTCTTCTAAAAAGACAAGACAAATTTTCTGGTCACCACTATCTGCGTCATTGCTTAAACAGCGAGGAACAATTGATTGTCTTAAAGAACCATTAGGCAAAAGACTAATTATTATAGACTAATAATCATGGTTGCGAAGGCAAAACCTATTTGCAATTTTAAATGATGACCTCATTATTTAGCGGCCTGAAATTTTTCGTTACAAATTATGTACTATTTAATACGAGCCTTGCATGATAATGGAAAAATGATTTTGCTCCAACAACTTACCCTCAAATTATATATACCGAGCCTTGAAATTAGATAAAATAATTGATTACCATTCATAGTAGTATACATTCCTCAACATTTGCTGATTTGCCTAAGGCTAAATTTGAAATTTCTTAGTCAAACCTTAATTTGGTTTCCTTGAAGACCTGAAATTTCAATTTTGCGTCTTTGTGTGATTTAAAGGATCTTATTTTTTTCTATGTGATGCCGTTCGCTCCAATCAAGTCTCTGCATTTTAAGCTGCCAGTAAAATGTAAGAGATTCCCACCTAATATTGGGTGAGATGGTGGGCATTGAATTTGAACCTGAAATCTAATTAGATTATATCAACTTGGAACACTGGAAGTTCTTATAAACTCATTTTAAACAAAGTGCAAAGCCTTACAAATTAGTTGACACCTGTGTTTCTATAACTTTTCATAAAAAATTCCCATGACAAACATGACAAGCAGTTTTTAATAGTTTGAGGATCTTTTACCTAAAACAAAAAATCAAACATACATAACGAATCAAACCAATACTCCATATATGGTGCGAGGCAGTGTTCACTATTAGCGCACTTTTTTGCGAAAATTGCGAAGCACTTTCGCAACTTTTTTTAGGGACTGCGAAATAGCACTTTTTTTCCGATTTTGAAGAGAAATAGCACTTTTTTTTGATTTTGAATGGAATAAAAATTCAAAGTTGACAAATGTTTTTGTGTGCGTATTAAGTTGACAAATAAGTAACATACTAGTACTTTTGTAACTCAATTCTGCATATCATAACGATATTTACCGGAATTCTAACCTATGTGGTGAAGACATGGAAGATAAAGCTTTTGCGTTAATGGGAAAATTCTTGTTTATAATATGATTATTATACAAGCACACCGATTCCGCTTCGACCGCGAAAACGCTCGGCGGCGTCTTTGAAACCAGATGTCCGAATGCAAGGCAGTGCGTTTCTCTAAACGAGAGTGGTCATGTGACTGTCAATGACATCGATGAATTGTGACCAAAGTACACGATTTTCTAGTACTGGTTTGACAGGTCTGTGTTCTCTTCTTAGTGAATTTACTGGAGCCATTCAGAAATTTCTGATACTCGACACGACATTGTTTAGTAATGGAATGTAAACTTGGGCCATTGTTTGTTAAATTAGAAGAAACTTTTAGCAGCATCTCACAGATTTGCAAAATCGCCAAATTGACAAAATACATACGTCGTATTAACATTTAACAGCCATTTTATTGTAACCACGAATGTTAAAAGCAAATGGCGTTTCGCGGAATTTTGCGATATTCAGTATTAGCTAGTCTAGTCATTCACGATAAATCAAACTCAGACCAGGGTCAAAAATCAATCTAAACTATTTCCTCATTAATATGCGAGTAGGGGTGGGCAAAATCGAATATTTTTTCGAATTGAATATTTTTAACGAATAAGGAATATTTTTTATGCACAGCAGGAGTCTAGAACGTCGGTCGAAAAATTAGCAAGGAAGCCTTTTCTACTGGTTAATTTCGTTATAATAGCTAATTGTTTTTGTCACCGCAATCGTTTTGGCGACTATATCCTGGGTTTGGCAATCCAGGCTTACGCGTGCGTTCACATCGGCAACAGCTGTTAAGGGCATCAACGACAAATTTCAAAACCAAAATAAACATTTGCGTTGACTTGATATTACCTATCAACGTTTGTAAATTTACTGTCCCAATTTTAAGCGAATGGTATTATTATTATCGATGCCGGAATGCAAATATTTAATACGATAATTAACTTTTATAATTTTTTTATGGTGTCTGTATTAATTTACAGATAAACCTCGCAAATCTGAGATTGTGCCAATCCTGAATGTTGATTTAAAATTGTGATTAAATAATTCGGCAATAAAGGCATTTCTGCGTGGCCATAAGACGAGATGACTTTAATAAACAGCACTTCTTTAAGGATATTTTACATATGCGACTAATGCTAAAAACATTGGGCTCGAGTGCTCTGGTGCCTAATCAGGCGCTAATTGCAACTAATTCAACTCAAGTTTCAACGACTTTTTTCGTCTTCACGATATGTTATCTTTTTTATTCGGTACTGATAATGATAAATAAAAAATGTGTAATTGTTGATTGCAATTCCGGAAAACGAACGAATTTAACCGCGGTTAACCGCGCATTGGAAAGCAAAACACAATTTATTAACATTACTTTACAATGAGTTACGGGTAAGAATTAACCAGACGGCTATCGCTAACATGTAGAAACAATAAATTTGAAACGATTTTGTATAAAGCGTGTCAACATCGTTTTTGTAAATTTAGAAACGTCGATAAGTAAGACAAGTAAATAATGTATTTTATGGAACTTTCATGAGATATTGGTGAGAAATATTATTTTGACCATGTCGAAATGCCATTATTGCCGATTTATTCACGTGTTTAGTTACTATCAGTGTTTTAACCCAAAGCTGAGTTACGTAAATACTTAACACTGAGTACTCAAGAGATAACCAATTTGCGGAGTTTTTCAATTATTATTTAATACGAAAGTAACACAGACACGATCTAAAATTAAAAGCATAGAAATGTCAACTATCTGCTTCACAAATATCGCATCCCGGGGTCAGTAATAATATTATTGTTCGCTTAAACTCGGGACGGTAATTTACGAACTGATACAAATCCTACACAGAAGATAAAAATCAGAACAAAATCAATTTTCGTTGTGAATGCGCTCATTAATAGTTGTCTTTAAAATCTTCGCCGATGTGAATTCACAATTCTATCCGAAATATAAAAACCAAACTACGATGTCCGCCGTTACGTGAGAATTAATATTTGCTAGTGAATAAAAACATGCTTTAATATAGTTTAACAACACGATCGCGGCGACAAAAAATTTACTGCAGCCTTCGATTATGACAAAATTATGAAATAATCATTGAATGGCAATAAAAATTTAACTTCATTAACAATAATTTCAAGTAATAGTTTCACATTTTCATGATTTTGATCGTCGCTACATGCGAGCGTGTTTTTGTACATATAAACCATGATGACACTACTGACATCTGCGAGTTATAGATCTCTCCAAATTTAATTTTCGCGATTTTTAATGTTTCATTTCTAGATGCGGATGCCCGCTGACTACGGATAAATGGTCGATGTTTAAAAATAGGACTTCGGACCGTTGGGCAAAGAAAGGCGGGCTACACGTAACTGCGAAATTTCGCCGTGAACGACCTTACATTTTAGTTATAAACGCATTACGTCGTCGCGAATTGCAGTTTTGGTGTAATGTTTTAACTTCCCCCTAATCTCCCGTTGAAAAAATCCTGGCTGCGCCCCTGCCCGGTGATAATTCTAGCTAAAATGTTACAATTTTATTTACGGAATTTGCAAATTCACCATTTTGATAATCACGCCCTAATTATTGGTGCAAAAATACTCAAAATATCACGAATTTAATCATTTCCGATGTTACTAGGCGCAATTCATGACGGCGACAGTGTGCGTTGTTACATCGAAATTCACGATTGATTTTACGTTATACTCTTGTTCACGATTTCAACACTCCACCCGCCATGCATGGCTGAGTGGAAGGTTCACATTTTCGAAACATTACTTGGCCAAGGATGGGAGGGATCACTAACGAGCTAATTGAAAGCACATTAAAAGGATTATGACTTGTCATTTTTTTCTGGTTATAGCCTGTACATGTTATACCATGTGTGGGCTCTCGGAACGTCAATTTAACTTTTAATTTTCGACAATCAATTGTATGTGCGGCTCCTACATGAAACGGCTAATTCATGCTGCCAATATACGGAGTTTGAAATCTGGGATATTTATTTCGAATAGTCTATTTTTTTGACTCTTCTAAAATTAGGAAGCTTTGTTGGTACCTTTCTTTTACTTTTGCGCAAATATGTATTGGATTGTAAGTATGAAACGATACGAATATTTTGCCCAGTCCTATAGGCGAGGTTATGATATTAACGCAAGAATATTTGTAAGCATACTGGATGGAAATATTTGCACCAAGACTGTTTGCAGAAGTTGATTTATCGAATACACGGAAAGTATTTATTTATCATCTCACTTGCGAACATCGGGGTTTGGGCGGAATTATACGATTATGTTGTTGTTCTTAAATAATAACTTTTTCGATGAATGTTATTTTACTTTTGTGTATTAATTATGATATGTTGAGTTTTCGTTTATTTCAAATTCGAAATTGTCCGGAATACTCAAACAGGTGTAATATTGTAGTATAGTGTAATCGAGTAACCAACTTAGAAGTCTTTAGAGATGTCTAATGAACTTGATGTGTTACGGGTGTCGTAACCCCCGTTTTTTTTTATTAAATTTGATTGTTCTACCTTCCGCTTATAAAACAACATCGTTATACGGTCATCTAAGGTAACTCTCGCGACCAAATCTTTTTGTTCTGTATGGCATCACCTTAGCGCCATTTATTACCGACTGAATTTTAATTGTGATTTATGATAAGTTATTTTCTGTTAGTTGGCGCTGATAACGTGGCTAATTTCTTTATAAACATTTTTAATATGTTTAATTTTAAAATTTAAAATTTTTTTTAAATATGTTCCTTACGTCTCTGCTATAATTGACAAGCGATAGCACAAGATTCAGCAGCAAATGATAAGCAAAGCTATTTTATAATCATGGGTTGCTTAATAAAGATTTGCTAATTATGGCAGGATATAAAGAACATTGCCTGAAATATATAATCAACAGAACGATGTTTATTTTTCAGTCGACGAAAACCCTTAATAATAACGATTGCCGAAATCGCGAAAAAAATGAATACGGATTTTCGATTGTGATCAGATGACTGAGAGGGCACATGTTTTTTTCTCTGTTCAAAGCAGATATAAAACGAATACCATGTTGCCGAAAAGCGGTTACGTGTTATCTTTCTTTAGCCAATCAAAATAGTGGTAATGGTATATACAAGAGGTTTCTAAACTTTACAAATTCGGAACGCAATTAATATTAAAATTACAAGTAATGGTGCATGGAAAAACGAATTTGATTTTATTGAAATTGAAACGCACACACATAAGAGGTTTACATTTCATGCACAACTAACCGATGCTACATGTGAGATATGTGCACATGAACGATTATATATCGCGATTATTTATGTGAGAATGCGTACTTCTCTTTCAACTTTAATTTCCAGGATTTCGGCGTTCACGTGGTCGACTAAAAAAGATTTATCAAATGGATTGGTATTTCGCGTCCACTCAAAATTATTTGGGAACCACTATCATGTCATTCGTTTATTTTTTAAATTCATGTTTTTTTCAAGAATCACCCTGTTGTATTTCCTGTACCTTCGCAAAGGAAAACTCTTTGGTGTCATCATTACTATTAGTGTAATTGAAAGTGGCGTTGAGATGCGAATATTTCATACTAGGTCTGCAGCATTAGAGAGAGCGCTATTTATAAATGCTGGAAGTACATGGCATTTCTAAAAAAAATTGCAAATATATGATGTTTTCTACCCGATTTGAACTAACTGGCACGCAAACCAATGCAAGTCGATATTTGAAAATTACAGGTCTTTGAGACAGTATAATATAAATTAGGCCAAGCTAGCTCATGAAAGGGATTCCAAAGTGATCTTGCATAATATTTCGGAAAAAAATCTTCGATAGAAAGTAGGTCACTCTATCTATAAAAACAGCGGTACTTTCATGGTGATCTTGCGTTATTTCCCACAGAAAAACTGGCCAGAGAAACATGACGTTAACCAATCTCTTAAAAGGGAAGAGGGCGGACTACTTTCAAGCATATTCTTTCGGACGAGGAAGCGTGTTATACTAAAGCGATATTAGTGATGGGTCATGGGGATGTCATTTTGCCCGGTTTTGTCAAATGATCCCCCTCCCTAGCTATGGCCGGTAGTAACTAATATCTGCATGTATCAATCGGTGTCTGTTAGATGGAAGAAACAAGTTTGCAAGGCTTGTCTGTTCAGGCGGGAGTGCGCTTCGTTATTGACGCTGGTGGTTGATTGCACGAAACTTTTATTCCCGACAAGTGTGCTTATCAGGTGTCCTTTGATGAATTCGCTTGTTTTTAACAAGAGTTTAAACGAAACTCCGTTAACGGAAAGACTTCAATTCACAATATTAACGGAAGAAGCGCTTTTTCGAGTATCTATGCTGTTTGAAATGAGTTTAAACGAAAGCTAGGGCACCTAACTAGTTAAAATCAGAAAAAGCACTTTCGCACTTTTTTTTTCGACTGCGAAGCACTTTCGCACTCATAATTTCCTTAGAGTTAACACTGGTGCGAGGTATTGCAAAGAATATAAACCTATGAGCTATGACAAAGTTTAATATGGCTTACTCTATTTACAACATTTTTTTTTGAAAGTCAAGCTCGCACTGAATTTGCAACCTTGTATATGCAAGCAAAATTTAGACAAAGAATAACGGTACTGCAAGAAGTATCAAGCTATGAGCATCCTACCAAACTTTTTGTCATCTAACGATATGTAATAAACTACTATTGAAGGATCAAAATCTCTTCAGTTCGGCTTTGTATACCTTATTTATTACATTATCTGGGTGAGGTGTCGGACATGGGATTCGAACCCAAGATTTTAATCCGTAATGCCATTAATTAATTCAAACTCTCTAACCACTAGGCCACAAGAATAGGAATTATTCTAAAGATCATGCATTTCTGTAAGATGTTATATTACTTGGATTGGACTTTCTTGATAAACCAGATGCTCCTACTGTATAATCCTATGCTTTTATTTCCAAATATACACAAAACAGAGAAATATCATTTAGCACAGCAGGAAAGTCATAAATTATGTATGAATATTTTCCTATTTATTTTTGGGTTCAAGCAGTTCTGCTGTTACTGGATACTGGCATTCAATAAATCTTTGTTTAGCTTTGCATCAATTATACATCAGTTTTGAAATTGGCACTATCTGGATATTTTATTTCTGATATATTGATGTATATACTTCCTGCTTCCTGCTTGACCTTTGAACTGGACTGAATATCACAGCCATTTGCTCCGAACATGGTTTTGTAGATACAGTCAATGATATCTAGTACGGAGTACAGAGCTACTATTTTAGGAATGACCACAAGCTCTCCAGTGCGGTATTGCCCCTGCCCAATTTATTATACCCTGGGTAAGGTGTCGTGGGCTAACGCTTCAACCCCTAGGCCATCATGTCATTTCGCAAAAATTGATAAAAGCATTGGATTCCATATAACAAATTGGTGCTCCAGAAGTACGTGTACCAATATGAAGATAACTAATTTTGTTCGCCTACTTTACATCAAGTTGTGTGAAGGGACGAAATCTTATGGACAGGGAGTATATTCACTTGGCTAATACAGACCTCCCCTAACTCGTAATAGAACTAAAATGAGGAAAATCTGAATGAAATTATGGCCCAACCCTAACCTGGTACACATACTACGGATGTACCAACAAATCTATATTCAGGACGTAAATGATTGTCTGACTTTTCGAAACAACTTTTCCGAATCTCATCAATTTTTTATTTTGTTTAAAATTCCTCAAATTCTTGAGTATTGCTATGTCAGCTATTCGTAAGCAAAACCTAAGACTATCATAGTTGAATTTCTATTTTTTTACAATGTCAGAAGTAAAAAACAAGGTTGATATTTCGTAAAAAAAACTCGGAATGACAAATTTTTGCATTTGAATATTCGATTCTTTTATACCTTTCCTGTTCACAAGATTTCTAAAGAAGATTTCGTATTTCAGGATTAGCATAATTAAGACCATTGTAATGGATTCAAATTTCTTACTTATTTTTGTTTAAAATTACAGTAAAATACAATAGTATTGCTGGGTAAACATTTTATATGAATACTTTTGCTCTTATTAACCTTTATCATGTTAAGTAGCCCCAAGTTATAAAGCAATTAACCCGAAAATTGAACCCTCAGGGCCAGGCATGCTACCATCAAATTCCGAAGTGATATAACATTTTGAAAAAAATTGACAATTTTGAATGGTATTACAAAGTACTATTCCAAACACTTTATATGAAATTAAAGAAAAATCTGCAATTTGAGGGGTTGTATCATTCTCGACTGTTATTCAACTGCTATTGGGAATATTCCTGTTAGCCCCAGTTGTTAAATCCTGAACTATGAATAGTTATGCAAATACTAGTATTGAAAACCTGAAAAAATAGTGTATTCAGATATTCGAGAAAATTGTATCGCTTAAAATTCTCAAAATTTTAATTCTTCATTTAAATTTTTTTTTTCAGTTCCCCCTGTCCCACAGCGTCCACCAGATGTTATTGATCTCGGTTCAACTCATCTTAAAATTCGACTCAATGGCGAAAGTTATGTTGGTGACGATCCAGTCATTCAGACTATTCTAAACTATAGACCACTGAATGGATCGTGGTCAGGTTAGATTTTGCTTTTATAAGTTTTCTTATGATTACACTTGTTCCTTTCTTTGTAAAACATTTGCTTGATTGCTTGATTACGTTTTTTAGTACTGGCTGGCCTAAAAAATCGGAACATATTCTAGGGAGAACATATTCTTTTGTGCAAAGTGTCCTAGATTAATGAAACTTTTGGGTACAATCATACATGCACAGAACTTCAAGTGTTAAATGATTTTTCTTTATTTTCTTAGTAGTAATTAAGCATTGTATGGGTTCTATTTTTTGAGAGGGAGATATTCTTGTACGATAATATGAACATGTTCAAATTTTGAACTTGACTTTTGATTTTCATGTGTTATTTTATAATTGTATGCATTTGTTTCTAAGTATATTTTCCTGATTTCATCGCTTCTCAAAATGTTCATTTCTCATTTTTTCTTTTTTAATTATCTTTTATTTAAATTTTGCATGACTTCTCATTTTGCTTAGATGTGCATGAAATTGATGGCACCGAGTATCATTTGTGGCATCTCATGCCTGACACAAATTATGAATTGTCTGTCACATTGGTAAGACCAGGCATGGGTGGTGCCGGTATACCTGGACCTGCCTTGCATCAAAGAACCAAGTGCGGTGTTCCACTACGACCGGTTGAGAAAGTTAACCTTCGACCCATTGCCTCGTCTGAAATTGAAGTATCTTGGAAGGTAATGTTTGGAATTAAATTATGATCAAATATTGTGGAAGGTTTATATGAGCGTTTCCCAAATTATTATGAAGAAATTATGAAGATGAATTCAAATACGCGCTGTTGTGCGCCGTTCTTGGGATGCTCATTATAGAGTTGTTGCAAATCTGATCATGTTCGTAAAAATATTATTCTTTATTCATGATATCACTATTTCGAAATACGAAATGCGGCTGTGTGTGATTAAATCGCTTCAAATAAAGAAAGCCCTCATGCCTTTGCTCATGGCACTTCAGGCCCTCAGATGGAGTGAGTTCATTGCTTCCTAGTAGTGGAGGAGGCTCACCCTGATTTCCCCCAAATTTCATTTTTTGTAAATATTCAAAATATTTTATGTTGATCTTTTGTAGACATGATTCTTGATTTTTATTAAGTTTTAATTGTTTACAACATTTTTATTTGAATTATGTTATGTTCAGTATTATAATTAATTACTCAATGCCGCTTTTCTTATTTAAATATATGAATGGATTTTTTCAGAATTTTATTTTTGGTTTTTAAATTTGACATAAACATAATTGTACTTCCCAAATGGGAATTGAATTTTGAATTTGAGTGCTTGTATTATGAGAAAATATTGAAGCAGTTGAACCAACATTTCATCATCATATGCATTTCTTGTTAATTTTTTTTTATAGTATCCTGATTTCAGCGTCACGCAATGTCATTATCATTCATACATCATAAGATATAGAAAATATAATACGACTGATGAATTTCAAAAGAAAGAGATAGCGGTAAGAAATGAATGTTCAATTCCTTTTTTTTTTTTCGATTTCACACGTTTGCTCAGAACATTGCTCTGAACAAGTAGCTATTCGTATGTGCAGATCTATTGGCATGCCCTATTTTTCATCCCTGTGTACTGACCAGTGACTACTTGACTGACCAAGGGTCAAACTTTCTATATGTAGATCTATTTCTGCTTCAATCTTCATGGTTCAACAAGGCATGTTCAATTTTTACATTCTCAATAATCTTATTTGTCTGAACTGACCAGTGATCATTTGACTGACCAAAGGTCAAACTTCCTATGTGCAGAACTATTTTTATTGGAATCTTAATAATTCGAAATGGCATTCATTTTTTTTATATCCTTGCTTTGCTGGTGTGTTCAGATTGACCAGACATATTTATTTATTTCAATTTGCATTGAATGCTTACTAAAAAAAAAAAAAACAGCAGAATACTTTGTGTATTTATCATCAATTATTTTAATCAGTCCCAGACATCACTGTTGACAAATATATGTAAATTTAACTTTATTTCACATGGTTAATAGCAAATGTCAATTCAGGGTGACGTCAGTGCCGGGCTTGTCGAAGGACTCACTCCATACACTGTCTATGAAATTATGATTGAGCTTGTGAACTCTGAGGGTTCTATGGGAACTGGTCCTTACACAGCACAGACTGGAGAAGGAAGTAAGACATTTTTTATTTGTTTTTATTCGATTTTTAAATATCTCAACTGGTTGGCTGAATAACCTACTATTCCGAATAATAACTTTTTTGGATATGAAATATATATTCTAAAGAACAGATAGAAGTCATATGAGCTTGAATTTGGGAAAAGGAGTGTTGAGATAAACATGATTTGTTTGTTTCTATTTTTTTAGGAATCAAATAAAGACATTTAGACTGTCATTGCCGAAAATTTTAATGAAAATATTTATTTTATTTCTAGAATCTCGAATTTAAAAATATTGAATATACTTGATTTTGAGTTTATTCAATTACTCTGTTTGTTCCCTGAATAGGAATATTTTTTATAATTTTTTATATGATCCTTTTTCACGACATTTGCTCAGAACGAGACACCATATAAGCAGACACTGATATCTATCGATACATAAGCCAAATTTTTTGAAAGACGTAATTTTTCTGGTAATAACGTTGTATAAAAAAGGGATTTCTTTTTGAAGTACACCCAGAAAAGGAAAATTTTGCAAACATTTAGTATTATTAATTTTGATTGCAGATCCTGGACCTGTGCCTAAAGATTCGTTTGTTGTCACGGAAACAACTGAAACTACAATTTCCTTGAAGTGGGAAGAACCTGAAGTCATCAATGGAGTATTACAAAAATATGAGGTATTGCCTACATTTTTTTAAAGTAAAATGTAACTATTGGTCTAGAAAAAAATGGAACATATTCAACCGATTGTGGATTAGGGTTTTCAGCACTTAAAAGGGAAAGATGTCGCTAGAAAGGCGTTAGGTAGGCTAACAGGAAAAATTTCCAGTGCTTTCAAAAGTAGTAGTCTTTTAATTATCTCAAATAATTGTTGTAATTAATTAGGTAACCATCTAGAGCAGTGGTTCTCAAACTTTTTAGTCCGCGCCCTCTCTTTATAGAATTTGTTGAGTCTCTCGTCCCACCTCAAAAATACCTAGCTAACAATAAGCTACAAATAACAGATAGTAAGGCGAAAATATGTTTTATTCGATCTAACAAATATTTTCAATTATTTCCACACACCTTCAAAAAAATTGCCTACACACGCAACCCTTGTGGGGCGTGCGTGCCCCACTGTTTAAGAGCCACTGAAATATGAGCAGCTGATGATGACTGTTTTTTTTTCTCCTGAGTTAAAATATATGTTTTGTTATTGTAAATAATGTTTGCCTGTGCCCTATCCTGAAATGAATTTTTTTTAGGGGTTGGTCGACCTTGTTGACCTTGCAGTCTTGTCTGCCTCTTTATGATTATTGTTTATTCTTTTTACTGCAATGTGTACTTTGATGATATAAATAAATCATTATCTCTCTCCCCCTCTCTCTGCTTGTACAGAGCTGTGCTTAGAGTGAAAATGGGAATACGTTCCATAAAAAATCATATTTATTGAATCACTATTTAGAGTGAAACTGGAAAATGGCCCATAAACCTGCTTGCACACAGCCTCTTTCAGAATGACTCATCAAAACAGAGTCTAGTTCAGTGGTTCCCAAACTGGGGTCCGTGAAGCACTTTCGGAGGGTCCGCGAAACAAATCTGTAATATGACTCATAGCTCGATAATACAAAAATTAAGTGCTTAAATTTACAAATACACATTTGTCGCCTTTTTCTGCTTCGTAATCACCGTTGGAGACACTGATTCGTCACTTTCTGTTTCGATCACACTGCCTCATTGTGATGTCACATAGCTGTGTGCTTGTGATATCACAGAGAGAGTTCAATTCATGTTACCACGAGTTTACTAACTGCAGGGCTGTAGGTGTTGTTGCCCTTTTGTACGTTTACCAAATATCGGAACAGACTGGATGTCACACATGTCATAAGAGTTGCGCTTTATATTCTTTTGTTCGTTTCACTTCACGGCGCATTGATTTTTTGTTGTGATCTTTTAATGTTTTGTTTTAGTGCGCAGGGCCGGGAATCATTCAAAAAATTGCAAGGGGTCCGTCATGGAATTTTTTTCAAAAAGTTTGGGAACCACTGGTCTAGTTCGAAGTAAAGATTCAAAAATTTAATAAAAAATTTTATTTACAGGTTGAAGTTAATGCCATAAGTTCTCTTCAACCTGATTTCAAACCTCAAAGCTCTCAGCCAGATCTTTACCAAGTAAAAGCCACGGAACACAATCTTACAGTCGATAAACTTAACCCTGGTACCACCTACACCATTGTAATCAGTGCCCTGACATCAAAGGGAGAAGGTCCAGGTACATCGGTTTTAGCGTCGACTAAAATTTCAGGTACCGTTTTTTTTTATTGATTGATAGGGCTTGAGAACATGCTCCTCTGATTACCCATCTAGAGTTCACAGATTTTAATTCTGTGAGCATAATTCTGGGAGACAGATTGCTATCGCAGAGTGGTTCATGTAACTGCTGGAAGTTGTGGCTTCCTCCACCATCAAGTCTATGCATCTGGAACAAATAACTATTCTAGTTCAGTATAAGTGGAGGACCGAACTGCAGTTTGCCATATATTTAAGTCTTCCTTTGTCTCTTGTGGAATCAAAATTTATTTGAAAAACCCCAAATCGAGGCACGAAGGTCTAGTTGGGCGTGGGGCATATTGAAAATTCTATTCAAACCCCATTCCCACTACCCCACCCAGTGTGTGATGCCATACCGAGAAGATTCCTATCTTTCGAAAAAATATTTACATACAATTGCTCATACAGAGTCTTGTTTTGAGTGAAGGCATGAAAACTGTTCATAAAAAAGAAAGAATGGTAATACTATTATTAGTATGAGTTTTATTTCAAATAAAAATGTTCCTTTTTAGCCCCAAAAATGCCTATTTATCCATCACCTACTCCAGACAATGGGTCATCAAGTACTCCAACAACAATAGAAATTGAGATCAAGCCTGCTGAAGCCTATGGTGCTCCCATATCAAATTATTATATCGTTATAGAAGAGATACCAGATTCGGTAAGATTTTTTTTTCTCGCAATATTTTGGATTTAAAAATCTTCCATTAAAATATTCATATCTGAAGTGAATTTAGTCATAAGACCACTATCTATATTAAAATTCCCTATTTTTGTGTATTTTTATATTTCTTCGATCATTTGAAATCTGTGCTTTCCAGACTTTTTGATATCAGCAATCATGCATACAATCTTTAATTAAGTAATATCACTCTGTTATGGTTGGTCACAAATTGAATTTATGTTTCGAAGTTTTTTATCTCAAGTCCTTGGGCTTTTTTGACTACTTTTTCTAAATTTGCTTCAATGGAAATGCTCACAATTCGAAGTCCATTTTTCAAGTGCTCGTCTAGTCAGAACCGATCAATAGGGTTTCATGACGCTGTGTAACGTCACATGCATTGATAATAAATTGAACTCGTGTATAGCCTTTAAAACGCAAAGGGATTGTAATTGTACGTACCAGATTAAACTGAATTGAAAACTCGTTTCATGGGGTTCGCACCATTCAATATTGTAACTTCTCTGCAAGCTGCACAATTCCCGCCTAATTGATCTGACGAAACTTTACACAGAATAAAATTTGGGAAATTATTTTGCAAGATATATATTTAAAAAACTCTATATTTATATGTGTATACTTATACATTAGTCTGCAGGGGAACCGACATCTGATGAACAGAGTATGCCACGCACTAGGAATGGAAGTAAGAGAATTTATTTTCTACATTTTTTTTCTGTTTTTTTTTGTTATCTTACTAGTGTTGATGTGGGTTTCTTTGATAATGGTACTTGATTTGAAGCCTGAAGAGGTGGATAACATAATTATGTGTTGGTCGCATAGGCTACTACTGTCTTGTCCCTCGTTGCACTAGAAGGAACATTTCCAGATTTACTTTACAAAGTTAAATCTTTTTTTATATTTTAATGAGCGATATACCGTTAATACACAAAATATGTAAACCAAACAAATCCACCAGGTTGTAAGACTCTTAACACGAAACAAAAATTATATTCCACTTTTAGAATCACGTTCTGGCAGAAGACGTAAAAATGGAAAGCGGCGGCAGAAAAGACAAACAGTTGTTTCAACAGGAGATGCTAATAGCGCTTGTCATTCTAAACCGATTTCATTCGAAGAATCTAAAAGACAAAATAAAACTTTTTACTTTGGTGGAAAACTTGAACCTGAAAGCATCACAGAGGTATAATTTATTAGAAATGTCTAAACGAATTAAAAATTGTCATTTTGTGATAAAATTATTTTGTGAAAAGCTGCTTAATTGGAATCACTGTCATTATTTATGTAAAATTTACCATTTTTGCATGGGAATTTGTGGTACACTCCCGTAGTGTGTGTAGTGTACCAGGTTAGGGTTAGGCCATAATTTTATCCCGATTTTCTTCATTTTAGTTCTATTACGAGTTCGGGGACTGTCTGTTTTAGATAAGTGAATATACCCTCTGCTCATAGGCCCCCTTACACAACTTGGCGTAAAGTAGATGAACAAAATTAGTTATCTTCACATTGGTACAAACACTACTGATGCTAATAAAATCCAGAATCAAACTTTCGAAAGAGAAACATACTAACATATTATAGGGTGTCCATAAAATCCTAAAATTTTTTAAAATTGCAAAGGGAATTTATCGATACCATATATTGTTTTGGCCCTCACAGATGTATCAAAGGAAGTGAAAAATTCTTAAACAATTACTGATTAAAAACGACAAACCTGGTTAAGATACACTGAAATTGGACTTTATGGTATTAACTGAACTGGACTTTATGGTATTATGAAAATATGAAATAATGCTTTTAATCATTCAAAAAAACTAAAAACAATCTGAGTTTGATCAAGTTCAGAGATTGTAATGGGCGTTGATTAACATTCATCCGAATTTTTCGTTTGTTTTATATTAGGGCACTAAATTTGTTGTTGGAGGGGGCAGTGATTCTAACGGATTCTCTAACCCTCCACTCGACCCCAACAAGAAATACAACATCTATGTTCGAGTCGAAAGCAAGATTGGAAACGAGACTCGCGTCAATTGTGCACTGGTGGCAGTCAAAGGTAATGTTAACTTTTGTAGATTTTAGGAAATGAGATTTTTTGCTTATTATCTCTCATGTTTTGTCTGGGATTTAGAATCTTTTACTCTAAACAGACAATTAAAATAGGCTTGCATATGCAAAAGTTTTTCTGGGTCTCCAGAATTTGTACTAAAAATTTCATTCCACTAGAAGTTGAAATTTTTGTCAAGCACTGGTGGCAGTCAAAGGTAATGTTAATTTTTGTAGATTTTAGGAAATGAGATTTTTTGCTTATTATCTCTCATGTTTTGTCTGGGATTTAGAATCTTTCACTCTAAACAGACAATTAAAATAGGCTTGCATATGCAAAAGTTTTTCTGGGTCTCCAGAATTTGTACTAAAAATTTCATTCCACTAGAAGTTGAAATTTTTGTCAAACAGCTGTTTTAATAGTGTGTAGTTTGGCATCTGGTGTGAATTTACCCTCCAATGCCCTAGTTTCTACAATAAATGATATTGACAACGATTTGTACTTTTTCCAAGAAATATTCATATATATTATACTCATTTTGTCCTTTTATTCGGCATACAATTTTAATTCGTGTTAAGTTATAATTTACACAGTCTGTCAGTAATATTCTCCCACCATACATGTGACTGTATGTATATATATATAGTTCGATAAATTATAAGTGTTCATCGTATAACTTGTTTTTCAGCGAGCGTACCTCCTACCACTACAACACCAACTACTACCACACTACCACCAGTTGTAAGCGTTTCTGAAGTCGTTAAAACAGGTAGTATGTTTAATGCAATTTGGCTGTATTATTATAATAATTTGATGATTTTCTTGGATATTTCTAATGATTTTTCGATATTTGTAAAGATTGATTTTTCTAAGCTGTATAAATTGTGTTCTATTTTATTGAAAAAGCAAAAATGGCAATGAGAGAAGGAACACATGGTCTAGGTGGGACGTGGGATTGAGTTGTTCTTTGTTACTGAGTGTCATTAAATTTTGGGGGCTCCCGAAGTATGCGAACCAAGATGGCGGACATCGGAATGTAATATGTGTACTAGGTTAGGGTTAGGCCATAATTTTAGGTATAAATACTACGGGAGGCTCTTGGCTAGTCTTCAAACTGATAATAGGACTAAAATAAGGAAAATTGGAAAGAAATTATCGCCTAACCCTAACCTGTTACCCATGTTACTTCCCGATGTCCGCAATCTTGGTTCGCATACTTCGGGAGCACCAAATTTTGTTTTTATTAAGGCCATGTATGGCACCAACAAGTGTTGATTGTTTAAAGCGCACATTTATTTTCTAATCAACTCAATCAAATATTTGATTTCTTCATATTTTTAAACAACACTTCTTATATGACTTCAACTCCAAACAAGGCTCTCCACTACGCTGTTTTATTTTTAAAAGGCAGGAATTTTTCTTGTTCGGCATTACCTAACGAATTTATGGTACTCTCTTGTAGTATGTGTACCAGGTTAGGGTTTTCTGATTTTATTCTGATTTTCCTTATTTTAGTTCTATTACGACTTCAGGGACTGTCTGTGTTAGCCAAGTGAATATACCACCTGCCCATCCATAGGCTTCCGTCCCTTTACACAACTTGATGTAAAGTAGGCGAACGAAATTAGTTACCTCCATAATGGTACACAGACTTCTGGAGCACTGAATTTTTTTAAACACTGGGTGAGGTGGTGGTATGGAATTTGAACCAAAGATATATCTCAGTCAAACGCCATTCCATCGCACCCATTTTTATTACTTCCTGATTCTAGCTCCATACGACATTTTATTTCTTCCTAGATCCAGAGGTGGAGACAATTACTCCAGATGAGCCTAATCCTGATCCCCAAACTGCTATGATTACTTGGGCTTCTGTAGCTGCAGGTGTTGGACTCTTAATAATCATTGTGATCATTGTTCTATTTATGTTGTTCGTAAAAGGTGCGTACTATTTTTTAGTTCTAGGGAAATTCGCCGTAGGAAATCTCGGCGTATAAAAAAAAACCGCTACATAACCATTTTGCTGTAAAACAAGTATTTGTGATAAAAACAGTTAGGTTTTTGAAGTACCTTTTTATTTAAAAAAGATTCGTTATTCAAGAGCGTTTAACAGAGGACAAATATTCTGGTAGTACACTGTAAAAATATAAAATCAGTTTAAACCAATGTTCAGTGCAATGAAATGTATTTGACTTGGAATAATTACTCTTCTAAATTATTGAATATGAATTTAATGAAGAATTTTTTTGTTCAATTGGAATTAATTTCATTATTCATGTCTGATGTAGTGGTATTGTTGCACTAATACACATTCAACATGTGTTCGGAGCCATTCAGAACTTGACTCCTTGTTTGGCCGAAGCTCCCAGCGACTCCAGGCAGTTTAAGCCTCATCTAATTGTCTTGTGAGAATCCTTATTTTTGCTAGCAGACTTGACTTCAATTTCCACTAGTAGGATTCTAAAACTCCGACTCTGAAAATAAGTATGGAATTAAAAAAGTTGATTTATCTTTTGTTTTACTTTCTATATAGAAGGAAAAAATCGAATCATAACAATGAAGTTGTCAATCCATTCGAAGTTCGAATGATGATGACAGATGTACCAGCGACCGCTAACGGACATTCGATTCCTCGATCAGGAACTGGCGATAGACAAGCTCTCATGATGCCTGATGTCGTTGATTTTGAAAATCATGGTATGTTGCGATAAAGAGAAAGATTCTTTTTGATTTAATTTTGTAACAATAGCCTTAGTCTTACAGGGCCCGATTATTGCACCGCACATTTTTCTGATTTTTATATTTCACCGGCACACATTTACATGACACTCGGTAGAATTTGCTTAACATTATGCTGGAATTTTGGTAGTCGTGTGACTATTGGGTCCATGTAATTGAACTTGATTAAATTTAGCCACCTGGTCCGTCAGACATCTTTTATTTGTTCAGGCAGATTTGTAAGTTGCCTATTTCCTGAATTTTCCAGTTTTCAGCCTTGTCAAATTTAATTATACTTCTATCATATAAGCATAAATAAAATATTGCGATTTCCCCTAAAGTTGAGTCTTCTCTGTCAAAATTTTTTAGCGATCGACACATTTATCAAGTCAACTGGGGACATACACCTTTCGCAAAGAAGGAGGCCATCATGATTTAAATTTCAAGTTGTTTATATAGTAGCAATCTTGATTATTGAGTATTTTTGATGGTCGTTAAGATTGTATACTATTTAGTTGATGTTATGTATTTTGTATTAAAACATATATTCACTTCAGATTTCATGGAAAAGACGTTGGATGCAAGCGGTACCCATACTGGGACTTTCAGGTCTGGGTCGACCCCTCTTGTCGAAGAGAGACCCGCATTACGAGTAGACGATTTTCCACATTCACGTCAATGAAATGAATCGCCAGAATAAGTACGGATTTCATGAAGAATTTACTTCGTTTAGAGAAGGCCAAACTTCATCCTGGGATGTTGGAAAAAGGGAGGAAAACAGGGTATAATATTTAATTATTTTGTGTTTGAAACATAGTTTATCTGTTATGCAGTCATTTTTTTAACTATTATGAATTTTCCTGCTTGATTAATTAATTACAATTATATGAATTCCTTAGTCATTTTTTTCATTTTTTGTGACAATGCTGAATGAACTATCCTAATATTCCTTTTTGTCATGCTTAATTACAATTAATTATTTTTAAAATTAAATCATGAATCCTGATTAAGAAGCATTACTTTTTTTATCATTTACATTGCTGATGATGGACTGTATAATATTTCCCTGTTTATTATGCTCAATTGATTAATTTAATAATTATATCAATTATATCAAAATTATATGAATCCCTTGATAAAAGGGGTCCCTTTTATCATTTTTGTGACGATGCTAAATTAACTATCGAATTTTCCAGTTTTTCATGCTGAATATGTTGTAACTGAATGTTTTCATTTTGAACTTATAAAATTCCCTATTATGGAGTGGTCATTTGCTATCTTTTACATGGCTCCAATTATATAAATATATTTTTCATAACGTTATAAATTTTTAGACCAAAAATCGCTATGGCAACATCATGGCATATGATCATAGTCGAGTCGCGCTTCAGCCAATCAAAAGTCAGGATGATCAAATCACCACCGATTACATTAACGCAAGCTATGTACATGTAAGTTAAATTTAATAGTAAATTTAGTAAGGTATCGTGATAATCTTCCAGTACAAGAACAAGTTTGATCAAATTGGAACATAACTGTATCATGATCAAGCTTGGAACATAGTTGTATCTTACATTGTCAATATGTGTGTGACATCTTTGGTCGAGAATGACGCAGTGTTATTTTTATTTTCAAGGGTTATAAAAGTCCATCTATGTATATAGCGGCTCAAGCACCGTTACCAGATACAGTAGATGATTTCTGGTTGATGATTTGGCAAGAGAAATCACCAGTGATTGTAATGGTAAATATTTTAAATAATTTTATATGTATTTTTATACAACATATTTATAAGCTTTTCATTCTGAACAATCAGATGCAATCAGGTGAGAAGGTATAATAATTTGAACAACTGGAATCTTTCCAGCTTAGCATAGTCTAATCAATTTATTACACCCCTTGTGAGCATAGTTAAGTCTAATGCTTTAACACAGGAGTGTGCAACATGCGGCCCACAAGAAAAAATTGTGCTGCCTGTGGAGAAGTGCCAATTTTGAATGGGGTGCGGCCCGCGAAACGAGTGTTCAATTTGGTTTAATCTAGTATGTGCGAGTAATTTCAATTCCTTTGTGTTGCAAAGCCTATACCTGAGCTTGCGCGAAATGAACAACGCATGTCATAAGATCAGTAACCAAAGTTTTTGTGCCTACAACTAATAGAAAGCCTATGTTAAATAAAGGTGCGGCCCGTGGTTTCACCCAGTTATTTGTATCTGGCCTTCCTGTATTAAAGGTTGCACACCACTCAGATTGGCACTTTGCACTTTGGACAAAAAGTTAACACAATAATAAATCAAGGATTGATTAATTTCTTCTCTTAGGTGACCAACTTAGTTGAGATTGGCAAAAAGAAGTGTCATAAATATTGGCCTGAAGAAACAGCTCAATATGGATCCATCAAAGTATCACAGACTCATGTAGAAGAATTATGTGATTATACGATACGAACTTTTGTTATACAACAGGTTAGTACATTCACAGATTACTAAGATATTGTAGATTTTCAATTCTATTTTCTTTATTTACTTGTACTTTGGATCTGTATGTAGCAGTTGCCATAAGATAGTATCAGATTGATGAATAAGACATTATCTCATTGGTTCTCAAACATCTCAAGCCCTTTTTAGAATTTGTCAAGTCTCGCACCCCAACTAAAAAATAACTAGGTGACAATAAGTTAGAAAGAATGGATAGTGAGGTGAAAGTATGTCTTATTCAAAAAACACATTGAAAATATCTGGAAGGAACGTGAATAATGAAACAAAGGAAGTTTTGAAATGTAATTACCGCATATGCTCGTTCTATCGCCCGATCTTGATTAAGGCCCGTTTGAATAGCCGCCCGTGTGATCAGAACATAAAAATAAATAAGGGCTGGTGCTTGAATACCCGCCCGATGTAAAAGCTGATTTTTCAGTGGTAGAGAACAATAGGAAATAAGAAGCACTTTTGTTACAAAACTGTTGAATTTTAAGCGCCGGAAGGCGTCCAAGTACATAACAGATAGCATTGAGTACGTAACACCATGGTTCCTAAACTGGGCGTCGCGACGCCCAAGTGCGTCGTTTCAATATTGATAGGACGTCGCAAAATTTTGTTTTCGTTTGCGGATTTGTACCTGCGGTGCGTAGAAAAAGTCAAAATTTTCGTTATTCTCGTTTAAATCATACTTGGGAACTGGAAATAACAATATATTAATTATTGTAATGATCGAAAATAACAAGCGCCCGTGCTTGAATAAGTGCCGGTTTGAATAAGGGCCCGGTTAGTGAGTTGGTTGAAAAAAATATGGGCCCGGGCTACAAAACGAGCAAATACGGTATCCAAAATAAGGCAGGCAAGATCAAATCTAACAAATATATTTTTAATTAGCTTCTCGTTCCTTTGGAAAATTGTCTTTGCCACCCTCATTCGTGGGTTATTATTTCAACATTTTCATTTATATTTTCAGTATGATGGATATGATGCCAGAGAAGTAAAACAATTTCATTTCACTGCATGGCCCGATCATGGTGTGCCTACTCGTCCAACAAATATTTTGTCATTTATAAGAAGAGTGAAATCATACGAAATGCCAGGTTAATTTTACTTGACTTTTTTATTATGAATTTGTTGTTTTGAAGTTTTTGTAACCTCAAAAATCAAAAAATTGTGGTGTATGCAAGCCTTCATTAATATACTGTTTTTTTTTGAGTTTTAATAGAAAGTGTACCTTTTTTTATTATCATTGAAAGTCTGCAATTTCGACTTGAAAATAGCCTGGTAGAAGGAATTTCATGCCCAATATCTAAAAATATCTATAAAAATTGTGATAATATGAATAATAAAAAAAAGTTACAATTTTGACTAGAAATTGGTCATGTGGGACTATTTTTATGAGTAAATTTGTCACTAACCCCAAATTTTCCTGAATAGTTGAAGGTCGCACATTTTTTCAACATTCAGTCGAAATTTTTTCTGATACCTACATTGTGTCCATATGACCATAATGATCATTTGCCCTTCACGACCATATATTTAAGTTTTGTCCTCTTATGTGTTTGAATTTGAATTGAAAAATTCAACTATTTACTTTCACAGGTCAAGGCCCCAGTACTATCCATTGTAGTGCTGGGTCCGGGCGAACCGGATGTTTTATTGTCATCGACATGATGTTGGATATGGCGCGGGACGAGGGTGTCATTGACATTTACAATACTGTGACGGACTTACGTAGCAGACGTGTCAACATGGTACAAACAGAAGAACAATATATTTTTATTCACGAAGCGGTTCTGGAAGCTTTACTCTGTGGCGATACGCTCGTTGCTGCGTCAGACTTGAGACAACATTACGATGATTTAATAACTGTAGATCAACAAACTCAAATTGCACCAGTACAAGAAGAATTTGAGGTATGTAGTGAGATGAAGCGTTTGGGAATGATGAATTAGGATTTTTATATTCATTTCAGAGGAAAGGTGGTAAGAATGCGTTTTTATATTGTGAATTACGACTTAATGTATAACCAGTTGTCTTGTCTTGACATAACGGCCAGTGGTTACATGAAAAACCTCACGACGAAAAGAATTTCATCCATTCTCTCGCAAATAATTATCCTCCTCTCAAATAATTATCCTAATTTGTTCACAAATTGTCTTTATATATAATTTGATGAAATAATAAATTTTCTCTGGTTAAAGCAAATTTTGTTGAATTCTATGAAAATTTTTGGTAAAAAGCAATTATTATAATCTTTTGTTTATTTCAGACACTGAATGTCATGACGCCGAAATTAAAAGACGAGGAATGTGAAGTGGCAAGGTTACCGAGAAATCGTGAACGAAACAGATATATGGATGTCTTGCCGTCAGACAGATTAATGCCGTATCTTGTAACACCACATCCCACTGATCCTGACTCGAATTATATAAACGCCATATTTACAGATGTAAGTTCCTTTTCATTATTCGTTTATTATTATTATAGAATTCATTGTCAATTGTATTATATATAATCAACGATGGCCAAAAGGAGTCGCAGGTCATATAAGTGATCCGACCTTTGTATCAGAAGCCAGAGTTGAATCACTGAGCTAAGACTCACTGGCAGTGAGTTGAGTATGAATCTGAGTCATTTCATATAGATTACTCAAACACTTTGAGTTTTCGATAAATGGTTACTCTAGTCGAGTGAATGACTCAAGTCTTCCCGACATTGAGATCAAATACTTTAGTGTCACTGGCAGAAGATTGTTTGAGTATAAGTCTGAGTCTTTTCATGTAGATTACTCGAACACTTGAGTTCTAGATAAATGGTGACTCTAGTTGAGTGAATGACTCAAGTCTTATTGAAACTGAGATCAAATACTTAACTATTCCAAATACGTTCTGAAATATTGGTTTTTATCAAATATATTTCATAAATTGGTTCATTTTCAAATCGAGACAAATCTTTGGTATTTATAAATTCAGTAATACAGATTAAATATCCTGTCTATGTTAATATACAAGCATAGCATGGTTGGATAAACACATTGTTTCATTTAATTTTGATTTTTTACTCTAAGCCAGTGGTTCCCAAACTGGGGCTCGCGTAACGATTTAATATGGCCCACCAAACTTAAGTGAAATAGTTTATCACTTTATGTTTTTTCTTTTTGTGTTCTATATACTGCAAAGTGTTACTTCATTGTCACATTTCGAGCATGTTTATATTCAAACAAATTCAGTTCAGTATCTTAATTATATGTACCGGTACCAGCATCGACACCTTGCTGAATCTCCCCCCTCCTGGCCCGCAAATACCTTCAGCTTCTAAGTTTGGCCCTCGTTCAATCAACTTTAGGAATTACTGCTCTAAGTCATACAAGCATCACAAGTTAAGAAATCAGTTTAAATTCTGTGCCCACTGTCTCACCCTAGGATTAAATAAATTGGGCAGACAATGCCGAATTGAAAAGATTGTCATTTTCGAACAATAGTAGATTCTTTTGTTGCTGTGGACATATGTAAAGAGCCTTGTTCAGAGTGGAAGACATATGAAACATCGTATTAAAAAATATATTCTTTTTGGATTTTATTCATCTTCATTTGAATTTTTTTTTTTTCAGAGTTACGCAAAAAGAAACGCCTTCATTGTGACCCAAACTCCCCTGCCAAACACAGTCATTGATTTCTGGAGATTGGTTTATGACTATAATTGTACTTCTGTTATTATGATGGATGATCTCGGAGGACAAGAACCAGTAAGTTACCGTCAATTTTTTTTTATTCAGATGTTGAATTTGTGTACTTATTCCATGTTTTCCCACTTGTCCCACTTGACATAATGTGGGGCAAATGGTTAAAGCATATGAAGTGGGATTCATGTTATGTTCTGGGTGAGGACTAGAATATTCTTATGAAGTAAGGATCATGCAGGTCACAGCATTTTTAAGACACCCACCGAGTATAACCTTTGACACTTTAACTCGGAATCACCCTCAAAATCAGAGACAATTTGAAATTTGGTAAAATTTATTTTGAAAAAGATTTTTGAAGAATTTTTTTCATCGTACAATGGTGTTATTGCACTGTTCAGGGGCAAATACTAAAACTTTTTCATTTTCGTTATTTAAACAGACTTGCTGTCAATATTGGCCAGACAACGGAACTGCTGTATTCGGATCTTTTACTGTTGAATTAAGTCAAATAGAAGATGAAGTTGATTTTACGACGAGAATATTGAAAATACAGAATATGAATAGAGTAAGTCATAATAATATCCTCTATCTATCTAGAGATTATTCCCATGATAAGAAGATCAGGACTTTTTATTGTAATGTTGAATACATCTTTGAACAAAACTCTGTACACACTTTTTGGCTAATAAGTCTACCTGCAAATAACATGAGGCCAATATTTAGCACTAATATTTATTTATTTTTTTTCCAAATTACTGCCAAACATGTCAGGGCTCAACAATCGTTTCTCCGTTTGTCAGTTAAGCACCAATATGCGCTCAAAATTTTATATGATTAGAACTCAGTCATGTTTGTTACAGTAGAATCATCTACTCAGAATTAACTATTCTACCCAGCAAAGCCATAAATTAGTGTTAAAAAGGTAGCAACGATCATTTTGAACAACCCATTAACTAGAACGTTGAAATAACTTCTGAATATGATTTGATAAGTACTGCACTGTATGTCCATGGGTTAATCAACTGCTACTAGCTACAAATCTGCCTATATTTTTGAAGGACCTAATTCTTTTTGATCTGGCTTCTTCGCCTAATTTATTACACCCTGAGTGACCATAGGATTTGAATCAAAGATTTTTGACATACGATGCCAATATAGTCCAAAGCTTCAAACGCTAGGCCATTGCATCCATAAATTGAAGTTTCTCAAATTTTCAGCCAAATGAAGCTCCAAGAATGGTTAAACAGTTCCAACTGACCAATTGGCCAGAGAACCAGCCAGTGCCATATACAAGAAATGCTGTGTTGAGGGTGATTCAACTGGTAACAAAATGGCAAACAGAAAACAATACTCCTATTGCTTCTACGAAAGATGAAGGAAGAATGCTGGTTCATTGTCTGTGAGTTAACTGTTTTTTTTTTAATCTCAATTCTCAATCCTTGTTATTGATTAATGCGAAAACCATTTTGGTGCAAAATAAATTTGTTTTAGTAAACAATTTTTTTTTTTTTCAATTTTTAAATTTTCAGTCGTAAAATTTGCTGAAATACTAGACTGTCAAGTCGCTGGAAAATATATGCTTGAATCCAAATCTTTAGCCGTTACAAAACAGCTCCAACTTTTGACTTTGAAAGAACAAAAATTTTGTAGGAACTAGGGCTTGGCACGTTGAATCGAATATTCAAAATGATCCGAATAGTGAATAGTGAACGAATTTCGAATCGCCACCGTCTTTTTTTTTTCCTGCCAATGGTCGAGGTGAATTACCCAATTTTTTTTTATTGAAGGAATATTTTTCTATGCAATTCTGACATTATGACTATTTTCTATAGTGAGTTTTTGACAAATGAGTGTTTTTATTGTGTGTGAACCCTCTGTAATTTGCCTCGTGATGTATTCTATGCTTTCAGTAATTCATTTGTTGACAGGACCAATTATAATAAAAAAGTCTTATACAATTACTTATCTCTCATTGACTCCTAAGTATTCGAGCTTCGATTCGAAAAAAATATTTGATTCGATTCTGAAATCATAAGATATTCGAAATTTCCCAGTCCTAGTGGGAACCCAAACCAAATTATTCATGACGAAAACTATGGTATATGCGAGCCTTTTTTAATTGTCTGTTGAGATGCCTAGCCAACTTTGTTTTCTGAGTTTCTGTCAGAAAATTTGACTCTATCAACCTTTGAAATTTTGACTTTCCACCTGTAGGAAAGGTTTTAAAAATTTGACTTGAAATCAAGTTTCATTGAAAACTTTACTCCACAGCACTAATATTTTGTTACCTGTCCCAATATGTAAATTTCTTGCCTTGTCCATTAGATATATTTTTGTTTCAAATTTACACTCGTTAAATATCCTTAAATTTTTTTTTATTTACAGAGCCGGCGCTGGAAGGAGCGGTACATTCGTAGCATGTTATAATATGTGCATGCAATTACGACAAGAATTTGCAGTCGATGTTTTTAATATTGTTCAACGATTAAGAAACATTCGTCCGCAGCTTGTTGAAACACTGGTATGTAGTTTTACTCTGAGACAAAAGATTATTTGGGTAAAAAATGGCGTCTGATCTGATTCAATCATTGGAATACCAAGTCATAAGTCACATATGGACCAGCCTTGGTCAGGTGTAGGAATATTTACCTAGTCGAATGCACTACATGCATGCGCCTGAATGGTGTAGAAAGATGTGAACGATCATTGATACATATACTTGACCACAGCAAAAAAGACCAGAAATTTCCGTGGTTATAAATAATCTGCGAAGGATTCAAACCATATCAGAGTATGCAATAGTGTGGTGACAAGTATATTGTGATGCTTGGCAAAATGTGCTGACTATTTAGCTGCTACCTTGGTAGATATTTGGGCGCTCCAGAAATATGTGACCAATATGTAGGTAACTAATTTTGTTCGCCTATTTTACATCAAGTTGTTTGAAGGGACTGGAACCTATGGGCAGGGGGTATTTTCACTTGGCTAACACAGACAGTCCCCGAACTCGTAATAGAACTAAAATAGGAAAAATCATAGGCTTGGCGAGGCTTGTGAATATTAGATAAATAGATACAAGATTATGTATGGAATAAATATTAGACGAAAAGTATTGGATCAAAGAAAATTGAGAAGTAGTGTTATAATAATTACGATAGTCTCCTAAAAATAATCACTTTCAATTTTTTTTCCCATAAATACTGTGATATTTAAAATTTTGGTATATCCATAAAATTTCTGATTTAAAATTTTTTCTTTCAGGAACAATACAGATTCTGTTATGAAGTCGGATGGGATTTCGCTGACCAGTGATCTACTTTTAAAAACTGCCACTGCATGGCCATGACAAAATTAAGTTCGGCCAAATATACGCTATTGATATATCAAGCTTGACCAGAAGTAGTTCATTGGGTTCTTTGTGGAGAAACAAGCCACCATCATCACTCAAATTCAAATACAACTCACTCCAATCAGTAACTTTATTAGACGAGACCCCCCGACTAAAACATTTTTTTCATTTTTAATCATTTTTTGCTTTTTTGGTGCTTTAATTTGCAGTTTCTTTATTTTCTCTTATTAATATTATTATCTGATGCTGTTAAATCATCAATTTTTCATGATTTTTTTTTCTAATTTTTTTTGTTGTAAAAACGTCTCACATCATGTTTAGGGTTGGCTTTGGATGAACTACCGGTAGTACTTTTGTACTTTTGATGCATGTAATGCAGAAAGTATAATAATTTAAAATTATTATTAAAAACTGGTAGTATGGACTTCTATCGTCTTTCCTATTGTATGTAATGCAAAAGAATATCCAATTATGTGTGTATGATAGAAAATGATAATTGTTTTGAGAATTGATTTTATTACATCTGTGAAATTTTTCTAAGTGAAATTGATACGTTAAAAATTTCAAAATTGGATTTAATATTCACTTGAAATTTTAGTTACTAATTGTTCGATCATCTGCGCTCATTTCATTTTGATGATTTTTTAAAAATTCGTTATGGAGTTCACAAATATACTGGATTATGTAGGTAATTATAATAACTATGCGTTTCTGGAAAATCTATGCTGAAATAGAAAATTTAACCCATTAAGCAGATTTTTTTGACCTTTGACGGCAGTCAACTAAAGAATGTGATAACCCGACCAAGCTTCCATTTATAGTTATCGTAAATGCTGATCCGTCCTAGCTTTTTTCAATATTATTTTATGTTTACTTGAATCAAATAATCAATAATGGATTTCTAAATGAAATTGGTTTACATTATAACTTAATACTTCCAAAATGAGAGCAGAGCGTTCCTACGATCTCAGTTCATTTGAATACTGTGAAATACCAGTGGTTTTACTACCTTTTTTCATTTAAAATTTTATTAAAAATAAATGAATTTGAATAAAATTTGTGATTAAAATATTGTAATTTTTCCAATTTAATGAACATTCAAATCCGCGCCTAAAGATTTTGCTCAGATTCATTGGTTACGTAGATTCATAAGTTCTTAATGGAGCGCTGATACTAGTCACCATGTTATTCATTGTGCTCTATTTTTCTTTTTTTGAATATTCGCATCTTTCTTTAAATTTAACGCATTTTCTGTACCTCTTTTAATTCGTAATTTGCTTTTAATTTAATTTTTGGTGCTAATCTGAAAGTCAAACCGCTGCACTATATTAATTTTAGTTTTTTTTTTTTGTGTAAACGTTTTTGTGATTTTTCAAAGTAGTAATTCTTAAGGTTTTTACGCTTTAAAAAAAAATGTATGTGAACTTTCATGCATTTTAAAGTAGATACCATAAAGCATGGATGGAAAGAAAATTTGTTACGATAATTCATGAAACTTTTTGTGTGAAATATCATTATGAAATTTCCATTAAAAATTGGACTATATTATGTATTTTGCCTAGATATTTTAATTTGTGCTATCCTGATAGTATTCAGGGATTCTCAAAACAAATCGAATTTTTGAAGTGTTCGAAAATAGTTATATTTGATATGGTTAATTTATGATTTCAGCAGCAAGTTTTCATCATAATATTTTGATAAAAAAAATTATCATTTTGAGATATTGAAAACCTAACAGTCAGACTGAATAGACTTGAAATAAATTCTGATGAAGGCAGGGAAGAAAAATTTATGTAAATTCCACCGCACAATTATTTTCATTTGAAATATTTTACATATTCGAAAAAAAGTTTTCTAATTGTCTTCGCAAGAGTGATTTATGCGATGTTGGGTATTTCTGATATCATCCAGAATATTTTTGGTCAATGACAACATTTTTACTGATGCAAAACTTAAATTGTGCACTTAAATTGAACTGATATATATATATGGCACTTTTGTATGTGACCAATCTGTTTTTAAATGGACCAAATTTATTATTTTTGATAGTCATCTAAATATTGTTGCCAAATTTGGAACAAAAAAATGAATTTCATTGCCTTTTTAATGGCTTATATTTGTGCACAATAACATTCTATAGAACGTTTTTGCACTATTGCTAAATGTAATGTTCAATTTTTATTGAAACCTTTCCTCGAAAATATTCATCTGAACTGATTTGATATTTGTACGTTTCATATAGAATATCGTTCATTGTTACTTTTTATCCCGTAAAAAGACGAAAAACATTTACAGTTACATTATTGATTCATGTAACATCTTAAATTAAATTCGTAAATTTAGTTTTCGTGTACAAATTTTAAAATTGGTATCAACTAAATTAAATATCGATAAAATGATATATTTATTTGTAGAACATATTCAATATTAGATTTATGGTCAAAAGCATTTTAAATCTTATTTCCAGCACAATTCTTTGTATATCTTGCTCAAGTGGTCGAGTTCAAATATAATGAGCTTTTGCACTATGATTTGTTTGTTTCACTCGTATATATGTAGTTTGGCACTAATTTATGTTTATTGTTCTCTTACTGTTTGGTTGAAAGACAAATACCCCAACCTGACAATCTTGAAATGTGGGGGGGTTATCTTTTCTTATTAGCTGAATGTAATTTTTTTTTCAGTAATGTCACATATTTGTTGCTGTTTTGTTGCAATTTTTAGTAAATAGTAATAAACTTACTACTGAGAAGTCAATTTAATGCTTTTTGACGGACCTACATGGGGGTTATGAATTGCAAATGCGCTTGTCAAGTCTATAGAATTTAAGCTGACCAATGCGAAGTGATGCATGCATATTAGAAAATACGAATATGGTAACGAAAAAAAACAAGGAAACATCAGACGAAAGAGATTTCGCCTCGTATTGATGTCAAATCAAAGAACTTGAATTCTTCGGATATTCTGGGATGAAAATTGTAAGTCTATATATCTTGAATAATATGCTTATTTCGATGTCAAGCAGGAGAATAGTAAGCACTAAATAAATGTTTTAGTTATTTATGACGTCGTTTGGGCCAGATTAATTATCTCATTGCAATACTGTGCACTTCTCGGATTCTATGATTGTCCCAATATTTAGAAGATATACGAATCAAACACGATAATTGTCTGTGAAGCGAGGGACAGCGATAAAGGCCCACCGGTACGGTACGTTAACCTTAGTGAGTTGAGCTGAGCAGGATTACGGAGGGTAAAATGGGGCCACAAGCCCACTATCAAAATTGACCCACCAGTACCACCTTCTAATAGCTTTTTGTCTGAAAAATGGGTAGTACAACATTCACAAATACATATATCTTAATTTTTGACAAAAATTGATCAATGTTTAGAGCCAGCAAGGGTTCTCAACCTGGGGTTCACAAGAAGATTTTCAGGGGTACTTGGATGACAGTCGAGTTTTAGTGTGTTGTTTTTTTTTAATATCCTTCAACAAAGAAAGTAACTACAAGAGGAAAATAAGTGCCAATTGAAACTCAGCGTACATTTTTCCTGATCTTGCATTGTTGTGATTGTGACGCAACAATGTGAAATGCGCGGCTTGGCAGTCGTTGCAGCAAATCGTTAGTCAATATATCACAATTTAGTTTGGTGTCTGATTACTGGGGGCTCGCGTTGATTGCTTTGTGACTCGGGGGGGTACTTAACAGAGAAAAGGTTGAGAACCCCTGGTTTAGAGGATTATGAGAGACGTAAGTTGTATAGTTGAGTCAAATAAGGCTCTAAGAACCGCGATTAAGAATCACTGCTCTAAGCTATTTTATACAATGAGTCAGGAGTGCGGTCTTCTCAAATTTAGAAGTCTAAAAGCAAGCCGTTGGAGGCTATAAATTTCATTACAACTTATACAAATTCTTAAATTTATTTTTCGAATAGGACAAGAGTATGGAGAAATACACAATACGTATGGGAGGCATGTACAAAATTGCAGCACGATGCAATAGACACAAAATTTTAAATCAAAAACAAAATTTTAGAAAAAAATCTATTCATAAGAAATGAAAAAGGCCAAATAGATAGTACAATAATTTTAACAATTACGATAATTTTAACAATTACGAGAGACAAGGTAAAAATTTTTAATCCAATCAAGCAATGACAATAAATCAACCTCCACATCTGAAAAGCATGGTAATTTGACATATTATTTCTGCGAAATGGAACATTTTTGAGATAGAGTCGGATCTAGCAACAGAGGATTTTTGAAGCAGGTTAATTTAGGAATAACCAATGGCAAACGGACAATAGATGATAAAAAAATTATATTAAAATACAAAAAAATAATATAAGTTAGCAGTGACCAGAAATGAACATTTTTATAACATATTTTACAATTTGCTCTGAACAAAACCCTAAACAAACAGCAGCTTGGAAATAGAAAGCTTACTTGGGATGACAAGACCCCGAATATTCCCAAATTCTCATGATTGAAATCATGATGTTGACAATATTCAAGATTTTCATATTAATCATGAAAGAGAGAAATGCTGGTTTAATCATATGTCATCTGGTTATCCATCCATGTCAGGTATGGGAATAATTATCCAGCTTTTTCTTTCGGATGCATGGACTTGACTCAGGATTTATTCTAATCAAATACCTAGTCTAGTAATATTAACCGTCTTACCCAAACCTATAAATATCTGCTTACGGTATTTATGTAACCATGGCTGTGTAGTACTAATTCACCCCTCTATTTTTATAAGTCTTCAATTTTTACCAAAATTTTGCTTTTTGGGGTCTAGTATAGTTTAGTACTTCCAGTGGGCGAAGCAGAACGAATTTCAGATATGTTATTCCTAACCCCCACCTGACTATGTCATCCAAAAGTTACGTCACTACGACGTCACAATCACGTCATAGCGCTTGCCAAATTATAGCTACAATCACCCGAAACGATATTTGCGCCGCCGATGATGAACTTATTAACGACAGCGATCTCTCATATCGGGATCGTTGCGACGAGAAACGAGAGAAAAAGTTTGCTCAATTTCGGGTGATCGTCTGCGCGTTTTGACGACCATATACACTTTGGACAGCTTTATTTCGCCACTGTGACGTAATTTTTTGGTGACGTAGTAAGGTGGGGGTCGGGATTAGGGAATAACATAAGCAAAAAATTGTTGAGCCAGGCCAACTAGAAGTGCATGTGGTACTAAACTATACCAGACCCGGGCATTGATGTAGGTCAACAGATACTAATGAATGTTGACACATTCATTCGGCTGTGTGAAAGTTAAGAGACAAAAGAGCAATGCTCAAATATATAGATAAAAAATGGTAGTACCGTCGTTATTCACTGATGCTATTAGTTGAAAAAATGTTTTTCAAAAAAGCAAATGGGGATATACAGGGTGTCCATAAAGTCCCTTTACAATTTCAATTTTGTTATTGAAGTCAGTTCTCAATATATTTCAACCAGGTTTGTTGTTTTTTAATCAGTAATTGTTTACCGTAAGTACTTTTACTTCATTTAATATATCTGTGAGGTGCTGAAGGCCAAAACAATATATGGTATCGATAAATTTCCTTTTCAAATTAGAAAAAATTTGGCCCACTAAAAATACAGCACTATATTAGATTTCTAAACACCAGTGATACACATGATATATAAAAAGGACGTCAATAATTATATAAGAATTTTCTAGCGAATGCAAATTATGTCATACTGTGGAACTGAGACATGGATTTCAAAGAAAGCAAAACAAAGTGTCTGTCATAAGTTTAGTTCGGCAATCATCAGTTGAAAACCCATAATGCACCAATTCATTGGGCATCATGGAAACAAAGCTAAATTAACATTACAAGAATACCATAATCTTATATCAAGAAACCTTTCGTTAGATAATAGCATAACTTCTTCAGACAAAACAATCTACAAATTATGAATGAAGTAAACAATTTCAGTTTAACTAACAGTTGGGGTGACGTGAAACTAACTACCGTTCCTTGCTCTCTATGCCTTTGTGCAGGTGGATCCGTATGCGTATAACGCAAGGATGCTATAGCAAGAGTGGAAATGACTATTCTATTTAATTCATTCACATTATTTTCAATAAAATGTCACTGAAAAAAAAAAATGGAGATTTTTATACGTATCTGTAGCGCAAGGTTTATTTGTGTCAAAATATATAAATCAAACATGACTTTAAAAAACAATCATGGCGGTGTGGCGTAGTGTAATACAATGCTATCTTAGATTATGGGTTGGCGCTAATTATACTACATACAAGCAGCAAAGTCAAAGTGGATTCAATTGAAAACCTTCAAAAAATAAGAGTATAGATAAAAAAAAAGGGTTGAAAAGAATGGCAGAGTTGATAAAATGAATGTCACACGAAAAAAAAAAATGAACAAAAATAAGGTTAAAATATAAAAAGCAAGCGTACATTTGAAATTGAAAACGTAAAAAATATAATGCACTCCTATAAGCATTGTTGCAATGAAAATTTGATATTCATAGTCATTATTCTATCGTTTATTGGTTCCCATTTTGAATATAGTGAATTACTAAATATGTATCAGGGAGGGTTTGAAGGTCGGAACCCCGAACCGGCTAGCCGTTATGATCTAACTTGGCAACTACAAATTTTAGAAACCCCATTTCTTTAAAAATTACTGGCTACGCCACTGGTATGCATCAAAATCCAGAAACAAATTATAATAATACTACATTACTACACCATACTAACATTTTTATCCAAGAAAAACTACTTTTGAGAAAATATTCTATTCAATTTACTTGTATCAGAATCCAGTATACTGTATCAAGATTGATATCATCTTGTTTCCACAAATTTAAATCTTTCAATTATGGTCTAAATTTATAAAAAAAACTTTTCATATTAAAATATTTCGCAATAAAATCATCAAAATTTTTTATTATTAAAGAAGCAAATTTTCAGAACATGTTCGATTTTCTGGTTGAAAAGACGAAAGTAATTCACGTAATCTCGCGGGCGTCGGTCCCCACTTTTCGAACCCAGCATCGTTTTGTAGAAAGAAAAGTAGAGTCCCATGTACCGATTTATGATATACTTCATTCCTGGAACAAAAAAGATAATTAATATAGTGAAAGTTTGTGAATATCAAGTTAGCATTGTGAGCTATATTAGTCAGGAAAGTGGTTTCCAAACTAAGCATAATTTTGAGCAAGTCACAAAAATATCAAACCATTCCCTACGAATTCATTTCTTATTGTTTATTCACCCATATCATGAAATTGATGATAGAAACTGTTAAAGCTGAGGCGCTCCAGGAGTGTATATACCAATATGCAATATGGAGGTGACTAATTTTGTTCGCCTACTTTAGATCAAGTTGTGTAAAGGGACTGAAACCTATGGGCAGGGGGTATATTCACCTGGCCAACACAGACAGTCCCCGGAACTCTTACTAGAACTAAAATATTCTCAGTTCAACCGAAAAGCTCAAGGAAAATCAGAATAAAATTATGGCCTAACCCTAACCTGGTACATATACTACGGGAGTACCCATTTGGGAACCTCTGGGTTAGGGTATTTGCCAAACAATATTGGCTGATAGGTCAACCCATGACAATCCTAAACTCGGGGTATAAATAACTGAGTGTATTCTGTACAAAGTATCATTAATGACAAAAGTGTAAAATTCATGAAAATAAAATATTTCCAATGTAAATTTTCTGATTTTATACTCAAATAAAGAAAAATTATGGCTATAACTTCCAATTTGCCACATCAATTCTTATATACAAAGGCCTGGTCCATGTCCATACACAATTATGGGCTCCCATGTACTTTTTGATACCAACTACCATGGCAAGTATCGAAATGCCTAGTTACATGCAAGATGACAAACTTGGAATAATGATTGACGCTCATCGGATCCTGGAGTCCTAGTGAAGTTCATACTCAAATTGGGAAATAAGCTTAAGTGCCAAAAAGAGGCATCGTATTATGATGTCATATTTGCAAATTCTAACAAAGGTTATGGTATATAAATGCCTTGTTAAAATTTCTACTTCCATTAATTGTTAACCTGGGACCTCAGCCTCCTAGGAGACCAAAGACCGGTTCTCGTATGACTGCATTAATTAACAGTAAATTAGCTACCGTAACTGCGATTTGTTAAATTTTTTGAACAAATGCATTTACTCTTTTACTTTCCTTTGTTGGTTTTTTATTACTAAACATGGCAAATAAAATAACATATGAAAGCAGTTTTAAACAGAACAAGTGCACATACTACGTTCCGATGCCCGCCACCTTGGTTCACATACTTTGGGAGTACCCACTTCTGAAGCGCTGATGAAAGTGCTACCATAGCCTACAATAAGATACGAAATCACATGAACCAAACTTACACAGGAGCTACATGTTGCAATCCACTTCTATATTCGTGTTCGAACGCAGGAATAAGAACTTGTTTTCGTTTGAATCTACTATTTTCCATGTGCAATGTGGCAACAGGAGTGGGATCTCTCCACTCTGGAACAAAAACAATAAATGAAAGAGGTTTGTCTGTTTGCGCTAAAAGTTTATCAAAATGATCGACCATTGATTCCATAAGTTCTTCAGCAAATGGTGCATTAGCTTCAAATGATCCGCTGACCGGAAAAAATTGCAAAACCGGTCTGAAATGAAGAATGTAATAATATTAAACCTCAGAAGGATTGATTATGATAGGATAGGATTTACATATTTATCCCGGGGGAGAGGAAAGTCAATAAGACGACTTGATTGTATGGCGAACTACGACCTTTCGTCCAGTTACCAGTCATGGTATGGGATTAGTTAGCCTGTTATTTGTTTTCGGAAGCATGATTTAATATTACACATTTTATCAACTATTCGTCGTTCTTTACAGTAGTAACTAGGTAAGTTTACGATGCCGGCATACATTCAAACACATAGATCGTGCTAATAACAAAACAATAATTTTATGGCCTATGGCAGGGGTGGGCAAGCTTTTTAGACCAGGGGCCAAAAATTTGGCCCACCTAGACTGGTGGGCCGTGTAAGAGTAACATGAAAGGTTACATTTTATGAACAATATTGCATTGTTACAAGCACAAAAGTGGAAAACAATAGGCCTCGTGCCAAAACTAAAGTTTTATCGCAATTTCAATTAATTCCTGAGGTATTTTTTTAGCAAAATTTGGTTTTAGTTTGGTTGTGGCAGCAACAGGCAGGCCAGATTGAATTACCCAACTAGCCGGATTTGACCCATGTAATTTGCCCATGTCAGGCTTATGGTTAGCATATGTTTTCTTTAGTATTAAGAAGATTTCACCGATCAAAATTCCTCCTCAGGAAAGTCTAACCGCAAAAAATTTTCGCCACGAAATATTCCACGCGTACAAGATTCAAACGTCACAACCGTGAAAAAGTTTTTTTAATTGATTCTTTATATAATGTCATATTTTTTTTAAATTTGTTTCAGAATTTTCTGGGTGTATTCCAGCATTACTTTTTTGTATATATCACAGGGACAGATACCTAAAGAAGGGACGTAGCCAGGAATTTTAAAAGGGGGGGATGCATGATACAGAAAAATGCCTTTTTTTACGATACAAGGGGTTCCGGCACTCAACCCCTCTCCCCTGGCCTAGAGGTTAGCAAGTTGCGTAAATCAATTTGGTCATAATTTGCTCCTATATCCCAAACTACCAACATTTAAGTCATCAAAAACAAATTTTATATTTGATCAAAAAATAATCAGACATGATCAACATAAACAATTACTAAACACATTTTGTATAATAATTACAAAGACTCCATGCATGGTCCTAACTTACCCGCTCGAACCAAAATAGGAGTCTGTATCTGTGAACGCCGAACAATAATGTTTAAAATAACAGTTCAAAGGTGAGGCAAAACATTCCATCGTAACTCCGAAGATATCATGAAGACATTTGAATACTGGAACAGGTAGAGCTCCTTGCAAGACGATACCTTCGTACTGATTCGGCCCAAACATAGTCTGAATTGAAAATCAAGTTATCAAAAAATTAAAATCAAAATTAACATTTTTAGTCAATCGTCAAATTTTCGAATTCTTGGAAAACTGATAATCATGTAAATTCAGGATATTTCCTTAGTATATTAGCCAAAGCTTGATAAACTACGAGCAACCGCTTATTGAGAAGCTGGAGTGAATTGTAGCTTGAGTATCTTTTTTCCCTCAGCTCTACCACTCTGAAACACTGATCTTTGGTAATTATTGACAGTGTTTAGGTCATTCTAACATTGTAAATTTAGTATAACCCTGATTTGCCAACAATTCCAAGGACCGTGTAAAACAGCATTTCGAAAATGCCCTGTTAAAAACTATATAACAAGACACGCTCCAAAAAAATCCTAATGTACTTATCCTACCTGGTATCTTCTTAGTAAACACCAAACCCTCGGTAAAAAATTTGACATCGTCGGATCATCATGACAACTGTGCCTGTATAATAGCTCCTAAATGAATAAAAATATTATTGAAATATTTTAAAAGGAATTTGCACAAAGCAAGGTCTCGTGCACTCACTCAGAAGTAAAGGACTCATTCTCTGAGAAAGTTAAGGGAAATCACTGAAACTCAAAGGACTGCTGAATTCATATAAAATTGCAGCATGAATATATCTTTGTCTAGACTCCAGAGCAGTGGTTTTCAACCTTTTCGGTAGAGCAGAACTGTAACGAAACAATCTAGGTTCTCGAAGCTTTTCAAAGTGCAGCAAATTTAACAATAGTGGCAAAATTAACGAGTGTTTGATAAGGTTCTAGGGTAATTCGCTGTAGGAAATTTCGCCACATAGGAAAAAATCGATGCAAGAGCATTTTGCTGTAAAACAAGTATTCGTGATAAAAACAGTTTTTGAAGTACCATTTATTTAAAAATATTCGTTATTCGAGAGCATACATACCCTAACCCTCTGAACCTAACTGTTTTCATCACAAATATTTGTTTTACAGCAAAATGCTCCTGTGGCGGTTTTTCATGCGCCGAATTTTCCTATGCAGCGAAATTTTCTGCGGCGAATTTTCCGGACACGATTTGATTATATTTAAACAATATATACATATAATAATAGACTCATGGATTTGAACGTAAAGTTGCGGAACTCTTGGAATGTATTGGCAAAACCCTATGGTAATGCGGAACCCCGCTGAAAGCCCCCGGTCTAGACTATAGAGTACAACCAAGTACCCAGATGAAAACTTTCATTGGAGAGACAAGCTCACAAACCTCAGAAGCACGCAGTTCATTATATTATCTGTAAAATAAACATGAAAGGCAACATTTCTCAGATGGAAAAGAGTTCGCATCTGGGACGTCAATCGCGTATATGATATTCGATAATATATTTTTGATAATTTATAATCATAGATGTTCAAACTTAAATCATCTGAGGCCCATATATAATCTGCAACATCAATACTTGCCAGTTTTTCCATAAATTTTCCGTTTATTCTCATTACTTCACTTTTATAGGTTAAAGAAACATGGGTCTTGTCTCTTTCTTGTGTAACCCCAGTCAATGGTGGGGTAGGGGTGATCATTTTCGTTGGAGCAGCTGGTACTAGACGAGCAGTTGGGTTCGGTTGCACAGGAATTTCTGAAAATAAAGTATCCAAGTTCAACATATTGTTTTTAAAAATATAACTGAAATATGAAAAAAAAATTTATAGAAAGAATCGTGGTAAATATTATAATTAAAGCAAAATTTATGAAACATTAATTAAAACTATTATTATACTCCATAATACCTCTAATTCACCACTTCCTCAAAGTGTCAAAGGGGAAAGGATTTTGTTTGATTTTCACAGATGTACCACGTTTAATAATAAAATAGCTAACCTCAGTATATAGCTAAAACCTATATCGCTACCTAGAAGAATGCTCATGCAGTATCTTTTTTAGAGCAATATCCGAATATTAGACGAAAATTAACATGTTTAATGAAATAATTCTATGTTGGTGTCGCAGGATAAAGATCGGTTAACACCACAACCACAAGCCTGCTGTCTCACCCAGAGTGAAATAACTTAGACCCACAATGCCGAGATAAAAAGAGTCTAAAATATAGTCGCTCTTTACACACCAGTGGCTGTTTGTACAATCTTGTCTGGAGCGATAAAACACGAAAAATACATATAAAAATGATAAAGTACCTATTTTATTTAATTGTAATAATGATGTTGCTTTGTCAAATATCTTCTTCGAGCATTCTCGAGCCATGTGGTACATTTTAATACAAATTGCCTCGACTGAGTTCTTTGCCGTTTGTGCCAGGTGGGGTCCACACTGCCGTCGTAAATGACTCAATCGATCCTGAAGAGATAAAATATAAATTTATTATAAATAATATTGACAACAAGCTACAAATAATTCTTTTTATTCAGGGTCAATAGACCTAAAAAGCATCTTTACTAGTGATGAATTGTTCCAAATGTTAGAAATACTAAATAATCGGCACTCCAGAAGTGTATGTACCAATATGGAGGTAATTAATTTTGTTCGCCTATTTTACATCAAGTAGTGTAAATGGACGGAAACCTATGGGCAGGGGTATATTCACTTGGCTAACACAGACAGTCCCCAAACTCGTAATAGAACTGAAATAAGGAAAACCGGAATAAAATTATTGCCTAATCATAACCTGGTACACATACTACGGAGTACCAAATAATCTGCCTAAAAGACACACCCCCCAATTATATTATTGATATTTTCCCAATTAGGTGGCTGGATTCGCAGAGTGTTTATGCATGGAATTGTTTATGTCATTATATTTCTATTTCAGAAACTTACTAAATAGTCTTCCAATAATGCATTCTGTTCTTTTCTTAACCAGGAAAATGTTTCTTCTGTTTGCCATTTCACTTGTTTCCTACTTTCTGCTGTTGTATTTCTAAAAAATAATATAGTTGCAACAAATATATCACTTGAATACAGATCATAATATTTCAGTAAGAAAATGACCATAGAAGAATGGAGGATTCTATCTGTAACCAATACTAGAGTAAAAACAGAACAGATATTATTTAACAGTCAGGTTTTGCCAAATTGATCTTGAAGGTCTAAAGCTAGGGTTCAAACTCTTGCATCTCATATTCTTATCTCAAAAATATTCTAGTTCAGGGGGTGCAAAATGTTTTGTCGGTGGGCCATATAACCAACTTCAGGAATCGAGCCAGGCCAAACAATTGATTCAGCGGGAAAGACAAGAGAAGAAAATGCGACTATCGCTTAGCCTCAAAGCAACGGGCAGAGCGAAAAGGCTTGGTAGGCCAGGTTATGGCAGGCGACCTGCCTGTTGCACACCCCTATTCCAGTCTTGTTGGACATTTATCGATATTGTAATTTGAGGTAAAACAAAAGTTGACTAAGTTGGTCTTCTCAATCGGCGAATTAGAAAAGACTTACGCAAGGGTTAGTTTTTGCGGTCAAAATTAGGTTAGCTTGAAGTTGGGAGTTAGAGACAAAGATGAAATTTCCCTCAAGCGGAATCAGAAACGAAATTTTTTGTGTCAATCAGTAATCGGAAGTCATTTTTGAATGACTGGGTTCTGGTTCATTTAAAACAGGGATGTGCAACAGGCATCTCGCAAGCCATAAACAATTTGTGTGATGCCACTTGTCAACAACCAGATTTTTCCCCATATTCTCTCCTCTTGCCTTTCCCGCGCTGCGCTGGTTGTTGCTAGTTTTCAAATCAGTTGTGTACATGGAAAAATCCATTTTTTTTGTGGCATAGCTAGATGTCTGAAGTCAGTTATATGGCCCACCGTCAAAAAATGGTGCACACATCTGATCTAAAATATTAGTTCCTCACACTTCAGTGGCTATGTTTCTTGTGAAGATGTGAAAACACATATAAACAATCTCTCAAACAGCTTACTTACCTAGTTTCGATCATTTTCTTAGCAGCTTCTGCATAACAAAACAGTTGTTTTCTGGCATCAGATAAATATTTAATTCTTGATAATCGAATTGGAATATCATGCATAATTTCTCGATACATCGATGGTGATACCTGAGGATGAAAAATACTACAATATAATTTTCATAGAAATGTGTTAAATACTAAATTATAATTTTATAGAAATATGTTACAGGGTCACGTAACGAAAGACGTTCCATGTACTGGAGAATCAGTATGTCCATGTGATCTGTGTAACAAGAATGCTTAAATAAAATAAGTCGAAAGTTTATAGCAACGAAAGAGCAGAATTCTATTTCGCATATCACAAATATGACTGGGCTAGACTATTAAATAACCCCAGAGTATCACATTTCATTAATTATATTAATGAGTCACCATTTCACGAAGCATTAGATAATATATATAGAGGGAATATGCTAGTTCAAGCTCGAAAAAACTTATTGAAGATCAAAATATCACGGCACACTATGTGCCCACAGACGTGCAAACGATTCCTTTTATGAATCATGATTAGAAGCTTTCAAAGTTGTTTATTTATTAGTCAAAAAAATAAATTATTATCACAAATGGAATTCATATTATAAACCCTGACAAAAACATTAGACAATAGCGACCTCCTTTGCAAGTATTCCAGAATTAAATGAAAATATTTACTAAGTTTATAATAAATCGTGCACATTACACTAACGAATTTTTGAACCAAATGTATTGAATTTATGACAATATTGAATGATACATTAAAATAAAGTCACTACCTCCACAGGACAATCAGTAGGAAGCATTGGATCTCTTCCTCTGTCTGATACTTTCCTTTCTAATATCCATCTGTTAAATGATTCATTTGGTGCATCGATACCTAATACAACGATTTAAAAAAACAATATGTTAGTTTTTATATTCATTTATTTATTTATAATAACTTGAGCAATTGCTACAATAGTACACTAATGTTCTGCGCATGTCTGATTATTAAAAAATATTTCTGCGAAAAACCCAAGAATTATATTAATAACCGATACCATTGGTATTCAAATAAGATAGCATTATAGGTATTCGAAATTTGTTTTCAAAAATCAAAAATCCATCATTTTTCTCAAAAAAATGATTAAGTGAAGATTTACATAATATAATTTGGCATAATTTCTGGCAAATTAGGTCTATGTATTCAAATCAAACATAATCAGGATAATTCACACAGCTATGTTAAAATATTCAAATATTCTAAGCCATATTGCCATCATTCAAGGATAATATGCAGACTGACAATTGTAATGAGATTAAGGTAGACCCAATCAATAGGTATAATCGTGCCTGGTAGAATTTAGCATTTCAGCATCTGCCACCTGCTATTATGATAATGAATGACAATAATGGAAAATATACAAATTGATTTTTTGTCATTGTTAGCATGTGATAAATTTGCCATACAAAATACAGAGATGGCAATATCGATTCCGTTTAAATTTCAAATTTTCAAGAAAATTACAAATACAATACGCCATCAAGTCCATGCATCAGAAAACAAATACCTGGCTAAATATTCCTATACCCGACATGGACAGGTAACAGGACGAGAGAGGGAGTGGTTCGCCATATGATTAAGCCGTCTTATCGGTACTCCCGTAGTATGTGTACCACGTACCAGGGTAAGTTTAGCTCATAATTTCATTCCTATTTACCTCATTTTTGGTTCCATTACGAGTTCGTAAACCGACTGTGTAATCCAACTGAATATACCCCCTGCCCATAGGCTTCATTCCCTTTACACAACTTGATGTAAAATGGGCGAACAAAATTAGTTACCTCCATATTGGTACACATACTTCTAGAGCGCGGTCTTATCAGCTTTGATAAATATGCAAATCCTATCCTAACCCCAGCTGATAATTATGTTATCTGCTTAGATATGAGCGTTTCTGTAAAGTTGTGTAAATATATGACCTATGAACTAACAATATGAATCAAGACCACCTTCTCGTGAATGACACATATCTTGATAATGTTGACGAAGTTGATTTGTTAAAGTTGCACGAAACTGTTCCACTTCGGGTATAGGTGGAGCTAAATTACATGGAGCACTCTCCATCACCATGACGTCAGTATTGATATCAAAGTTCCAGTAGCATCTGTATGGTAAAAATAAAAAAAAATTAAATAAAATATAACGTAAAATATATGATATACCGGTAATTGCCAAAAAATATACAACTTCATGACCTTTCAATAAGGAAGGAAGCCGTCAACCAGGAACTAAAAATATTATTGATAGAAAAGTTACAATGACCACCTAAAAATAGACTTTTTATGACTTCTGTTCCAAACAATTTAAAAATTAAAAATCAATCAGAGCTCGTCTCAGACTCTCAGTTAAATTAGCAAATCCAAATTCTCTGGATTTACAGTAACTTGTTCAAATTTCCCAGTTGAATATGACGCACGATTTGAAATATATTGATGAACATTTCATAGTTGTAAATATTGCCAATTCAATAAATCAGTTATTCAGTTTCGGCCATCTCTGATTATGTATAAACCAGTGTTGTCTTGGTCTAAATCACAGTTTAACCTGGAATTTTGAACAATAACAGCCCTATCAAAGAAGAATTACACAAAGTGGAAATATTGATAAAAGTTTTAAAACAAAAATTTTATTGATCTCTGCAGTGAATAGATGATTACTGGTAGTAAATCTAATATATCAATGGGAACGTGTGCGATTCCATAACACATATTTCCATATTTAGAAAGACACAAACACAAAAAAGACACAGATTTCAATTACATAAAAATTGAAACTAGAATAAAATTGTTCATAAATATTGTCTATAACAGTTACCTATATAATGCTGTTATTATTACAAAATAAAGACTAATGCCATAATTTAAAATTTGCAAATTAGTACAATGGACTAAATGTATATATAACCTCTGTATGTATAACAGGTTACAAATGTCTTGCAAATAAGAAGAATGTTCTGGTCTTTTCTCATTACAGTATTCAAAAATATAATATTCAACACACTATCAATCCCCTGCAAACATCCCCTTCCTTATCCAAAAAGTAATTAATCATTCATTTAATCAATATAATCATGTACAAAACATGATATATGTATCCTGAGTAAAAACGAGGCTGTTTCCGATTTGTCAATATAAAACAAAATGCCAAAAAGGCTACAATAATATACAATAGGAAATGCATGTCTACAATGTAAGCAAGTGTAAACTTCATATACTTATTCATTGATGACAAAAATCATGTACTAGGTTAATTATAAAAATATGTAAATGTGATTCATAGATCTTACTGTTGGACTGATTGGACTACTCACAAATTGAGAAATGTTAAAACTTCAAATATGGCTGCAGGAAAACGAAATCAGCTTATATCATAATAGGCCTATACATTTTTCAAAAATGGATTTGTTTGACCTTCTGTCTAACGAACCTTCTAATTAACTAAGAGCCATTTTCATTCTCGGTTTCAAAGCTGTATCTGTTATAGTTTTAAGTCAGGTAGTGTCTTATGTCCACTTTTAGGTTTGGTTGTTAGAACCAAACTATTACAAAAATGCTCAAAATCTAACATAACCTCATCTGTGGCAATGATGCATAAAAAATTGTATCTACCAGTATGTATTATTTTTTTATGTAGTAATGCTATCAGCAGGCTTATCATTGTTATTCTTTACGGTTACAATGGAAAAAATGATAAAAAATTAAACTTTGAAAGAGTAAGTAATCAACACAGATTGTTAAATTGATCTGCATGCAGTCGTGGATTGAAGTTAATAATTTTATTTTTTTTTAAATTTATTCTGTATTTAATTCTTCGTAAAACTAATTGTATATTTGCCCTGTTAGCATATTCTTTGTGATACTCAAAGTAAAGCCATGTCACGATTTTAAAATCTAGCTGAATGCAAAAAATCGCACCTATAATTTGAAATAATTTCTGGTATATTTAAAAGTGAAGTAAAAATGATTGTTTTGTATTACTACAGTCCGTAATTTTATTTTGCGACACTAAAGGCACTACATACCGTTTAGTTAGTATTTGAACATATTCTAGGGTTGCAAGATTGCAACAAATTTTATTTTTAAAAACTTTTGGCCTCTTGAAAAAAGTTGGAAACAAGCATTCTAGAATACCTAAGATTTGACAAATAGGCATGCATAGACTTCACCACTCCATAAAACTATTTGATGTGTGGTATAATTAGTATTTTAATATAGTCTTTTATTTGTTCAGGCAACAGAAAGTTTGAATATTATCTGAGAAAAGATTGGCAAAACAACATAAAATGATATCAAATCAATCAAGATCATAGAGAGTTGTGAAGAATTGTCATTATTGAATGACATTTATGATCGAAATATTTATAAATAAATTACAAAATAACATGATGCTTCAATCAAACATCATTTATGTTGTCCGTGCTGTAATTTAATATAAATGATTTATACCGAAATATCGCATATTGAGACTATTTCAGTACTGAAAATAACAAATGTTATGTATTATTCACTCAACTGAGCTATGTTAAAATTGCCTAGTCTTGTGTATTGAGTACACATAATTGGTAGGAACAAAATTTCATCAGTTTTTACTGAATTTCGTTCAGGTCTTTTTCAAAAACGGAGCTGGTCCAAATTTAGAGATGTGTAACTGGTATCGCCAGCATAGATAAGTCCAATGAATAGAACCACTAGGTCATCTTGCCTCATAATAAAGATACTCACTCAAGCTTCGGTTGTTTGTTACGAGATACTCCATTCCATGTTTCATCAATAGATCTTCTCTTTAAAGAAACAGGTTGAGATTTATTATCGGGTGAAGCAGTTTTTGTTGTTGTTGCAGAAGATAAACCAAGAGGATCATTCTAAATATAAAATATACTTCGTTATAGAGATTTTTGAAATTTGTCAAAACGACCCAAAAAGTTTTAATTGAAGTTTCAAAATTTAAACATTTATTGATTCTGTCAATTTGATTCCTAGATTAAGACAAAGCATTCATTCAAATACCAATCCTCATTCACAAAACTTGAAATTCCCTTCTGAAAAAATTCAAAAATAAAAATAACATAACAGCCAAGATAGGGGCCAAATTATCAACTTGAAAGCTACAACAGTTGAGCTTATTAACAGAAAAAATAACAAGTCAAGCCAAAATAATTTTCTTTGAGTCAGATTTCAAGTGTGAAATAGTAAGGCAATTGCATGTGATGAGGCTGTCTAATGAAAACCATCAAGAGTTCCAAACCATGATGTCACCTTGTCACTCATAACACTCACTCACAAGCATAAAAGCCTGCCCGCAAATTGTAACACGCTGTACTCACCTATCACAAAAAACGATTGCAGAAAGAATTAGTGCGATCAGAGTTATGCGCCTATAAGCCGTCCCCCTTTTTTAGTTTTAAACTCAACTTGTGGATATGGGGGGACATACTTGGGCAAGTATATCTATGATTCAACCCCACTTAGCTGTCAAGCATTACTATCTTACCAATGGAGCAGCACCAGTTGGACTTTTCGGAACTGCCATCCCCGCTTGTGCAATTTGTGGCATGTCCCACAATGATTGGTTGGTTAATTTATTGAAAAAATAATATCGATTTCTCTTTGGCTCCAAAACATTCTCCATCCTGCCTGCACCAATACTTCAGGCATTCCAGTTGTACCTTGAATAAAGAAATTAATTTCAAAGATTGAACATATAGAGAAAGATAATTCAAGAGCTTTTTGGACATGTCATTCTAATACACTTTAATTCAAGTGAGTTTATTGATTTTTGTATGGAATAAAATGGCTCTCTATGAAGAAGATAATTCAATAGCGACTCGGACCGTATATCCATCCCTAACTATAACTCAACTTAAGAGCTTTTGCAATTCCAAGTTACCACCCAGACCTTGTCAAAAACATAAATTATAAAAATATAGCTATGCATGTTTTATTTGGGACCCTGCTACGTTTCGGCAGGAATTTCATTAATTTTTCTAATAAATCTGTTGTTAGAACTCCCAAATTTACTTCATAATATATTCTGGAATTTTTTAATACTCAAAACCAAAAGCATATATATTCCAGACAGCAAAATCTGATTAAAACACGAATGATATAGTTTAGTCAATGTTTCGAATGTCTATAGATACAAACTTCATAGGGAAATGGAATGCATTTGCTTCTTCCTACTTGTTTTCCTACGAATGAGCATGGTATTAACTCAGTTTTGTGGACCAGGCGACCAGGAGTCAAAAATTTTGCCCACCTAGACTGGCGGGCCATGTAAGGGTGACATAAAAAGTTACATTTTATGAACAACATTTACAGTGTTACAAAAGCAAAAGTGGAAAACAAGGAGCCTCGTGCCAAAACTGAATTTAATCACAATCTCAACAAATTCCTTGAGCTATTATATAACTTAAAATCAAAATTAGGTGGTATTTTGGTTGTGGCAGCATCAGGCGGGCCAGATTGAACTACCCAAAGGGCCGGATTCGGGCCGCGGGCCGCATTTCAAAAGCTCAAGTTCAAGTTAATCCTACCCCGATCTAGTAAACGCACATAGCAGCATAATTTACTCAAGATTACAATTAGATACTCGTGTTGCAATGTGTACTTATATTAAACCATTTCCGATCGCGAGTATGTACAAAGATATTATAGAACTGTTTCGTAATGTTATTATAAGCAAACGTCATTCAGAACGATAAGGTCATACGGTTATGTTTACACTTATAATCAGCAATGTTTATTTTCTGTTAGGTCTATCACAGGGCAATTAATGATTGATATAGCCATAGTATTGCATAAAATAAACTTAATAACATGTGGAAAATTACTTCAAATTTTTTTTCAATATTGTGCAATACAGATAACGGATAATAATAACGTTCCTGTACGATACAGCTTTTTAACATGATGTAATGAAGCAAGACTGATTGCAATTAATTTGATTTCATGTTAACAGTGAATTTCAAACATTTTTTGAAAATTAGAACATGCTCCAATATTATATATACCCTTGGTTTGGATAAATTCAAGTTTTATTAAATAATATTAATTTCTAAATTTACCTTTTTGAATATTTAATTGAAATTATGATTTCACTATTCATTTCTAATTTGCTAATTCAACTAGTACCGGATCACAGGCAAGAACCTATGATTATAACTATAGGATTGAGCATTGTTATCAGCTTTTCTCCACCAGTAGATAAACATGAAAAATCAATATAAAATCCCTATTATCTCAATTCTAAAACCTTAGGATTCACATGAATATCCCACGGAAGAGGAAAGTCGATCTCGTCCGGTATGGGATTAGTTAACCAGTAATTTGTTTTTAGAAGCATGGACTTGATGGTTGAGGAAGCAGTCAGCTGTCTACTCTACGGCGGCCGAATGTATTCCGAACACTTAGCATGATGTACCACACCGCAGGGCCCCTATTTACAAAAATGAATATTTTTGTATATTAATTTTCGATTTGTAGAAATAGATTTTTGATAAGGTTAGTTTGAATAGTTCACTGAAGTGCCATAACATTTCAGCAACCATTATGAAAAGCATCAATTCTGCCATGAATTCATAACGTGGTATTATGAAGTTTGAAAAAATATGAAAATATGCATGAGATTACTTACATTCACAATAAATTAACATCTTCCAATATGCTTCAACCAAGAAACAAAGGGTCTCGTGTAGTTTCGTACCTAGTAGGGGTAAAATAACAATTTTTTGACATGCCAATCCTAACCCTCACCTGACTACGCCATCTAAAAATTATTTCACTACGACGTCACAATCACGTCATAGAGCTTGCCAAATACTCGTACGATCGCCCGAAATGGCATCGGCGCCGACGATAAAGAACTGACTAACGTCAGCGATCTTTCTCCTATCGGGATTGTTGCGACGAGAAAACGAGAGAAATGGTTGTTCGATTTCGGGTTCTCGTCTGCGCGTCTTGGATGACATTTCGCATAGTTTGAAGGGCTCTATTACGTCACTGTGGCGTCGTAGTGACATAATTTTTGAATGGTGTGGTCAGGTTGGGGGTTAGGATTGACACATGAAAAAATTGTCATTCTACGCCTACTAGAAGTACGTTAGGTACGAAACTACATGAGACCCGAAACAAAAATGATGCCAATATTATGTAAACTAATATAATATTGAAATTTAGATGGATAAATTGTCTGAAATATTGTTGAAATTGCCTCTTCGGTATAGGGACATTCGGTTTCTGTACAAACAGCAGGTTTATTACAAGTATTGAAAAATCAAAATACCTGGAGACGGGCATGAATTTTGTCCTGACACATTTACAGCAGGCGTAGACGTGGAATCTAGTTGTGGATGTGAATTATTGTCACTTTCTCTTCTTGTTTCTGGTGGAATCTGTTGTTGTAAAATATTAAGATTTTATTGAGAACTGGTAGCAATATAAAAATTGGTTCATCCTGTTAATTAATTTCAGATTTTTGACATTCTGAATAGATATATTATGCCGTAAAATCATAATTAGTGTTAAAATTGGTTAGTACCGTGGTAAGGTTTGACAAAAAAATGGCTTTGTTTTTGAGTTGAACTAAAACTTTCAACTTAGTGATTATAGAAAAGTATGCAAAAAATGAAACATTTTCCATTTCAAGCTGCCCCATACCAAACAAAGGAACACTCACTTCGATCGCCCGCTCTTTTGCCTCGTTTTCTCCGATCGCTCTCATGAATTCCTGATCCACAAAATTCTCCATTTCTGGATTGGATAGGTAGCCATCACTATCTGATATGTTGGTAACCTTGATGCCTACATCACTATTCGCACCTTCCGAATCCATGCAGCTCATTTGGAATACAGCAGAACAACTAGAAAATTGAACAATTTAGGGAAACATTAAGCTGAAATCGACGTGCCAACCGAACAGCAGAACAACAAAACAAGAACTCGACTCGTCCAGACCAAACCCGCATACAGCAAAGCAAAACAAAAACAGGTCGCATTGCAATGCTGCAAATATCTATATACCATGTGATGGGGGTAGAGAGCAACAATATTCAAAGGCAATCAAGGCAATGGACATTTCCCCGACCTTTGAACTCCGAAAAAGTCTTTCCATACTTTACCATTGCAAAATTTTCGGGGCTTATTTTAAGAGTGGTTTCGCGAGTTTGCGCCTGTAAAATTTGTACCAAACCATCATTATGATTCATCGCATACAACAATCTGTTTTTTAAAAGTACTGGTAAAGAATTTTACCCTAGTCTATCACAGCTATTTCTACACTAATTTTTTATTACTGCAATTAAATTAAAACTCCCAAGACGACAGAGTGATCATTGAATTATCTGATTTATATTTAAATTTCTGAAACACAACTGAAAACTAATGAATAGAGTTCAAAAACGCGAAAAGGAGGTAATGTTTAGGACCACGCCTGAAAATCTGTCTGAGCGTAAATATATACTGGTCTGAGTGAAAAAAGTGTCTGAGCGGATGCGAACGGGAGCATTGTCACTTTTTGCATCTTGCTGATTGGCCAATGTCACGAAGTAAACAAGGAAGTTGATGCTCGGGGAAAGGTTCATTAAGATATAGTTGAAGTAAATATATATTTAAAAAAAACATCTTCTTCAGATATCAATACAACATAGATATATTTTTCAAAATAAACCCAAATGGGATTGGAAAGATGCCATGATAAACAATGCCATGTAACAGAAAGATGTGATTTGGTTTGGGTATATAAAGTACTAGATTTGTTACGGTGTTACCCAAAAAATTAGTGCTTATGGACACAGTCGTCAGCAATATTTTCATTGCATCATCGATAATTTTTTTTAATTCAAAAGAAATTGATGATTATGGAAACTTGGTTCGAATGCCTCGAGAAAAAGCATTTTAGCCGTTAGGTGGCGACACTGGCCAACAAACTGACCAAACCGGATTTTTGCATCCCGCCCTTCTTTCGCTGACCTTCGCTTCGGAGGAGGTCGGGCCCTGCAGCGTGGGAATTGGGAAGTTCAGAAGTGGGTAAGTTTATAATAATTCGTTGACTTATTTATACATGGAGATGGTAAACATAGTTTGACTAAATTGTCGTAGTTATAAGATATTAAGCGATTTAAATAACGCACCCACAAACAAATATTTTTGCGACTTTTCTGCAAGAAGTTATGCTCTCTGCAATCGGTTTTACTCTGGTAGTCTATACTGCACTTCCTTGCAGTTACAGACCTACTGTGTCAATTTATAATGAGTTGTGTTAGCAAATTAGTTTCATTACCAGTTGCATCATTTGTATGTTAAATAGTGCCTGGGTGCTTCCGAAATTTCTGAAGAATATTGTGAACTTTCATACTGCAGTACTGATTTCCATACTTGAAGTCAAACTTAAACTGTTGTTGCTACTATCAGTAGATCAATTTGAATATTTTATTGCATTGAATAGTGTAAGATATTTTACACACTTTGCGATTACTACAAGTTGATGTCATTTACGGATTTACCAATGATTTTCAAAACGTCAATCACTTGAACCAACACCACCCCACCAAATACACTTTAAAATCCTACAGCAAACATAAAAATAAATTTATCTAAATAAGCAGCAGCAGATCTTTCATTTAACACTAATTTGACAAGAAATAGGAGAGATAATAAGCTGAAACTGTGCACAGTCTCGGGGTGCTTCAGTTTCATCTAGTCGAGAAGCGGGATTTTCAATATTTGTTTCATTTTCGTTGGTGGTTTTGCAAAAAGACCTAATTGACTAGTAATATCAATCATTATTAGTAATCTGTCAAGATTGTAGTTTTCGCACAGCAGATGCTAAATGTTAAACACCTTGTTTTAGCAGTCTGGTAGTTCGCTTGAAGTTGGTGTATAATTCTAATCCTTAGGATATACCGTAGCAGTAGATCATGCACTATAGATAAGATTTTACATTATAGTGCGAAAATTATAGGTATAGATTTTAGGGTCTCATGTTGGCAGTCTCAGTTGGCAGTCTCAGTTGGCAGAACATAACAATTTTTTTACATGTCAATCCTACCCCCACCTGACTACGCCATCCTAAAATTACGTCACTACGACGTCACAATCATGTCATAGAGCTTGTCAATCCTAATCCCACCTGATTACGCCATCCAAAACTTATGTGTCATAGAGCTTGTCACAGTATAACTACGATCAGACGATCGCCCGAAATGGCATCCGCGCCGACAATGAAGAACTGGCTAACGACAGCAACGAGAGAAATACCTTGCTTGATTTTGGGTGATCGTCTGCGCGTCTTGGATGACAGTTCGTATAGTTTGAAGGGCCATATTATATTAGTGGCATAATTTTTGGGTGGCATAGTCAGGTGGGGGTTAGGATTGACATGTGAAAAAGTTCTTAGAGCTACGTCCACTAGAAGTACGTTACGAAACTGCACGAGACCCAGAATTTAAAGTACAGAGGATGGAGTTGATCGCAACTAGTAGACCAACCGGTGATAGTTTACTTTTGAAAGTATCACAAGCTAAGGACTATTAGTATAATTTTGTGCCAAAAAAAGATGGTAGCACAATATCTAAATACCTGTCTATAGTACAATAGTAGGATTTCACAGCTAATGAACACTGAATTGACTGTTGCAAATCATCTTGAAAATAAAAATTTCATGCAAAATATGGCATCACAATATCGAAGTCTTCAAATTTTGTTCACTGGGCATCATTGAAAACCTCTGGAATTCTCAAAATAGACCCCACCAATAAGAGTGTTCTTATAAAGCCATGAGCAGTTTTCTAAATTTCGACAGTAAAAGGTAACAGCTTCAGATCAGAAGTGTGAACCCATAGAATGTCCTTTGCACATTAAGTTTTTCTGTTCTCCAAATTTCTTCTTTTATTGAGGTCTAGATTGGTAGTTTTTGACTGTTTTTTTTTTAAACAAAAATGACTTTGTAGGGTTGTAGCATTTGATGCATTAAAGTAGCATTCGCATCAAAGAAATTAGTATCTTTGTTTTGGCGTTACTATCACAATGTTTGAAATGGATAGGATCTAGTTGAAAATAATTCAATTTACTTCAAATCCGAATTTAATATAATCAAAAGCTTTTACATTTTAGTATTAATGAGGGCAAATTTTATACATGGCTTCGCAGCAATAATGGCAAATTTTACAGAAATGGACAATCATAATTGGGTATTCTCGAAACTAAATAGCACAGATGTGAATTACAGTTGTTAGTTTGGCAGGCAACAAAAATTTCTTTTTTCATAATTTGCTTTCATGCTAATCTCAAATTCAATTCTCCAGCAAGCAGAAACTGGTGATTTCTTGAAACATTTTTTGCTTCAAATTACCTGTCAATTGTCATGCTACTGCTCAATTGCTTTTCGCACTTTTGTAAACTTTTAAGATTGTTATTATTAAATTTTTGCTCCATTAAATCAGCAGCCAAAACTACTGTGTGAAAATTTAATTTACTTACCACCTTATAGCAAGACTAAAGCCAAAACTTTAACTCCATCGAATTAATTTTTTACACTATCTTATATGTTCAGACAAACTTATTCTTCAAGCCGAAACTGTTTTTTTTTTTAGGCCTCATGTTCAAACTTGTTCTTTTTTAACGTATGTGCGTTGAAAAAATAATTTAATGAAGCTTACAATATCATTAAGGGCAATTGCAAAGTAATACTTCAAGGAGTTTACATCAAGATTGGGTGTTCAATATTATGCATGGCTAAAGAAATTTTTTTGAACCGGCCGTTATTTTTGTTCTGAAATACCTCAAACAGTGAAACCGTTAATGATTTTTTGCTTCATATTCACAGGTGTTCATTTGTGGAAAAAGGGTTGATACTCCTTGTTTATATTCATAAAAACCATACACATTATGACATTATTCACATTTGTTTAAGCATTTTCTGCATAATTAGCTTTAGAATGGTTTTTTTCTTAATTAGGTAAAATATGGCATGGTTTATAATCCTACTGAACCAACTGGATTATCGATTTATAGTGTAATACACATTTTCTCCATTCATGGTTCTTTTATTACTGTTGATTGGATCCTTATAATGACATGCCCCACTAATTTAGTTTCCTTGCATAATTATGTCAAAGCTTATGGTGATTTTGCTATGCAAATTCATTGAAAATTTCACAGTTCATTACATTCATTTTTTCCTGTAATGGAATTGGTCTCTTATATTCTCAGAATGGAAGGTTTTTACCAGAGGCTATTCAAATATGTTAAAATTGTACAGTCTGTTGTGAGTATCCTTATTGTATATATAGGAAAGTGATATCTAATTTCCATTTAATGTATGGTGAAAGTTACAACTGGCTGTAGCTATATCAACCGAATTGAATACAGGCGGAAAATGAAAATTCAATCGAGGAAATGGTCCTTCAAGCAACACCGTGTGCTGTCGATTCATCCATCACATTATTTGCTATCTGCTACCCTCCTATTGTGATGGTTTCAAAGTCTGTTACCGTCGCAGAAAATCGATTTGAAGCCCACGCTGTAGTATTGAGGACGCGACATGAATAATTTATCCTGGGATGTGGGCTGAGACCCAGCGCGGCGATTTAGGACACTGTATTAGACGTGACGGTAACGACTGAAAAGCCTGCCGAAAATTCAGATGAACTGCAGTCTAATAAAAAAAATATTTTATTTGACACAATTTGTTAGGAGGACAGTTTGGTTTCTACGCGGGTTGCCATATTGTAAAGCTAATATTAAAATCACAATAAATTTTCGCTTTCGGAATTTTAATGAGGCCATATTCATGCGGGAGGCCCATCACCCGCTGCTACGCTTCTAGCGACGCGACAAAAAGCGGGAGTGGTGTAGTCGAGCGTGACCGATTGTCCTTCAGTTTTCAAGCACACGCCTCTTGAACGAATTTCAGCTGTGCAGAAGACGTGTAGTATTGCGCTGCTGTATTTCGTAAGCGCATAGTTATTTGTGCGTTATAGCCTTTAGGGAGTTTGAGTGTAATGATATACTATACATCGACGAGCGCAATTCAAACGGTTCTTGATGCGCGATTCCTGTATTTCAGCCTCCAAGGAATTTGCCACCCTCTACTTCGCAAACAGCTTTCTTTTTCGCTAGTGATTTTCACTCGGCATCGATCTTGCTTGCCGCCAAAATGCGCCGATAACGATTGATCGCATAAAGCGTTCTTTTGTGTGCCTCTGCCGTGCCGAGTGCTTTTAGTTTTCGTCTTATGCGCAGATCGTTAACACGCATTCCTGGCCGTTTTCAAGTAGGCTTGTAGTCGTCATCAGTTCAGACTGATCTAAGCCACATTGTCAATGAAGCATAGTGCAGTACAGGAGGACAACACAGACCAGGGCTTTTATATGACTTTGTACGTCCCCTGTCATTTTTTTACTATGCAACTTTGCGATTAACCTGTTAGTTGCATAGTAACAAAAGTGATCATGTGACTTGCAATAACCCATCATGGCTGGCTAGGATATAAAATGGAATGCTTTTTTTGTGAAACCACGCATTTGCTCATTGAATTCTACTGGCGCGGTGCAGACAACCGAAATAATAAATGTCTTCGCTGAAACGGACATTACAATCATTGCGCAACGGGAATGCCGTTGCGCTGTAATTTTCCATTACATAACGTCAGCAGCGCTTAAAAAGGGCGTTAGTGATGCGGACCCGCTCTGACAGAATGTTTTGAGAAAATACCAGGCACGGATGCCAGTAGTGTTCAAACAGCCATTGACTGACCCGTCGAATGACTAATAACGGCTTACTTTTGGCATTAGCAATCGTTTGGGTTTCCGCGTCGAGTGTTTTTTGCCTCAAGCGATAAATGTAATGTAGTAACTATACCACGGTCTACGTAATGTGGCCGGTTTCGCTCGTTTTGCTCTCGATTAGTTAGTAACACGACGCCGGCGTCTTGGATTTCCTTAACTAACCATGCAATTTCACTCCGGTAAAACACGATTCGCCTCGTCGATTCGGCGAATGAATCACTGCTAAGTAATTGAAGATGCCGAAATTTACAATTTTAAACATTGCCTATAGTCGCATTACAGCCACGGGACTTCATGTCATGATAAATTTAAGACTGTATGCCGGCAAGCGGCAGCACATTCGGACGTTCGATTTCAAATCTAATTGTATTTCAACATTTGTACACTTATAAGTGTATTTCAAGCCCACCAATGACAAAGCAGCATACAACACGAGTTATGCCACATTTCAATTTCCCGTTTCGGATAAAACATGATTTGAACTTGTCAAATTATTTAAAAAAAAGACAATTGCTGAAAATAAAGCCCCGTGTCACATCACTCGTTGATGCGTTGCGAGTTGAAACGAGCGTACTCGTGGTCTCAAATCTCGATCAAATCGATTTGTCAAGTTTTCAATATTGCGACGTAACGGAATTACATTTTATACATACAAAAGTTTCCTGGATTGGTGAATTGACTCGAGTACCGACATAACGTCAGTTCTACGTCGATATGTTTATATACGGCGCTTTGGTTTTTATACAAATATCACTGTTTGCATATTAGGGTGTCGTCGAATTCATATCGCTCTTGGTTTTCATTCGAACAGTAGATTTGCGTAAATTGTGACCGGATTCCTTAAACAAAATTCACCTACAAAAGAAGTTCAGTTTTGATACCACATTTCCAGAAATATCAACACGTATCGATTTATTACTACGCCCAGTCTCCGTCAAGAAGTTTCGATGTGCCACACATGCATATTTGCTTCCTTATCGTAAAGCGCGCAGGTTTGCGTTTGCTGGTGTAGCATAAATAAGTACTTGTCTAGTTAAAGATTAAATGTTACCGACATTCGTTTCACTACACGACCCACCAGCCATTCATAGCCCAACGTTGCGACTGAGTGTGATGTAAGTCTGAAACAGAAGCATATTAGGTAAGCAATGTGTTCACCCTGCCATATGTAATACATGATTTTGAAGGTCGATGGCCTGGTTTCCGCAGTGACTATACGAATGGGACTAGACTAGCCCGCATAATTTAACGCATTCTTTTATAGAGCAAAGTCTGCGCTATTTTCTACATTCGACGCGCGAAACCTAATTCGAGAATACGGATAAATGAATACATAATTTATAGGTCATTTTGTTACCGAATCCATATAAAATGATTGTATAATTTCAGGTCAATTGGATATTCGCATTCGTGCAGTCTGCGCCCTCAAAGATGAGCGTAATTTGACACCTCTTATGCGGATAGTTCGTGGGTAAATCGCGTATTCACAGAAAGGTCTTAATATGGTAGTCATCCAAACACGAAGCTAGTATGAAATAAAATATTTCGGATCTTCTGTACAAAATCCCGTCACTCCTGCAAAAATGTCAGATTTGAGAAAAAACATCCCGGCGACGTTTTCAAATAACAAAATAGTATTTATCACCCTAAATAGATAATTACTAATTTTCTTTATTTGGTGGGGTCTTTGTACAAAAGATCCGATATTTCATATAATTAAGAACAGATGTGAACTTATTACTGCTAGTGCTAGTCCGCGCTAATAGTCGACCAATTCAATAAAACCTAGTCAGTAATAAATATACGAGAGATTTTACACACACTTGTGAACTCAAGGCGTGCACTCAACCATAACATGACGTATACGATGAAGAAGGCACAACCAAAGGCAAAAGGTGGTGAAATTCCGCGAGCGATGAATACTCTCTTCAATTTCGTGAATAAGTAATTGCAATGAACAATTGGGAATGGCCGTCTTCAACCTAAATTGAAACACTTCTACGATTACGGCGAGTAGCCTTGGCATAAATGAAAGGCGATTTTAACCTACGTGAAATGTGATATTGAAAACCCAAAATGAAGAATCTTGTGAGATCGCCAGCCTTGATTAGCAGATGGAATTGGGGGTTTATATTTGGCAATAATTGTCACGGGATGGCAGGCTGCCGCAATACGATGTGCCTACATTACATGTTACTAGTATTAGACTGCAGCAAGTAAATTCAATATACAAACTTCTTTTTTATTGATATCCGGTACGAATTGAAGGGTTAGACACAATTTGTCATGACAAGTCGTAAAAAATTTAATTTCGAGTTCAATTACAATTGTGGGCGGAAACGTATGTGTACCAGGTTGGGGTCGGGCCATAATTTTTTTCCATTATTCCTTAATTTAGTTCTATTAAAAGTTCAGGGACTAGCCAAGTGACTCCCGCCGTATTTGTACCTGAAATTATGGCCTGACCCTAACCTGGTACATATACTACGTTCCGGTGTCCGCCATCTTGGTTCACATACTTAACCGAGTACCCAATTCTGCATATTAACCAAATAAGTTAAAGGAATTTATATTACTTTACTAAAATTGACCACAGCTCCCAGGGCGCGATCTAGCCAAAACTACTTTTCAATATAGTTAACGATTTGTGAGCAGGTCTCATTATGCCCTGCGACACTTGCATAGCATCATTCGGCAGGTTGATAAAATAAAGCTCTCGACATGCTGGTATTGAATGTTTTATATACTAAAGAAGTTTCATGTGGACAAACTGTTTTCAGAAGAAGCAATCGTAGATATATATATATATATATATCAAGAATGGTCGGTCATAACCTTGACAAGTGCGTTAGGTAAAAAAAAACGTTCTTTCTGGTTGAGATAGCAAACGTCTTGGATTTTTCTCTCGGACATTCCGCTGACTAATACATTCTTCAGATAAAGTAAGTCGAGAGGAAATCATGGTCAACGAAGAAATTTTTGAGTCCCTTCTTTCAGAAATATCAATTTTTCATTCATCCGAAACCGGTCACCGCCGGAGTCCGAACGTATCAAGGTTGAGGGTGTTTAGAGGAATGGAATCCGAGTTAGTCCACGGATCATCGATTTTCGATAAGCTCTGAAAAGAAACCGAAAATTATTCAGAGCACAATTTGACACTGAAAATTTACTAGGCTGGTAAGCTGTCGGCAACCGCCGCTAATAAGATTATTAATTTTTCGTATCTGTTATATATGTTTTTGGCTTGCTTGTGATAATAGTTTCGTGGGAATTTATTTTTCCATTGTTCATAATATATATATATATATTGGTGACTATGGATTTGCATGAGAGAATCATGGAAGAAGACGAACTGTGCCAATTGTGCACCTTGTGGTACGACCGAATGCGTCTCTGTTACGGAGCTGTCACTGGTTATTTTTACGCCCTTTTGGGCACACTTGTAGGCTCATTCCTTATAGCAGCGTTTCCCAAACTTTTTTGGCCACGGAACACTTACGATTTTCATCTCCGCTCGCGGAACACCAAAAAAAAAAAGAGTAAAATTGATAAAAAAGAATGGTGTAATGCAGCGATTCCCAAAGGGGTGGCAAGTTGCCAAATGCGCCACGAAAACTAACAGAACTGAAATAGGATTGGATATTTGCATTCATTATATTCTTTCATTGTTTCTTATTGTAAATGCTGTGTATATGAATCAATAAATTTATTTTACCTTTTCTATGCTGACGGTTAACGAAAATGCCACTACCCTCAAAAAGTTAGTCCGTTTTAGATGGACGAGGACGCGATATTGAACAGTTAACAGTTGGGCGACAACTTCACAATCCCGAGATCGCCTGGCGACTAATTTAGTCGTAATTTTGATTTGGGAAACACTGCCTTAGAGAACAGAATCTAGGCACTGCTGAAACAGCTTCTCAACCGAAGCTCTTATGTCTTTAGCTATTGCCATCAAAATTTGGAAATGCTTTTCAAGCCCATTCAATACTTCAAAGACAGTCGTTACTGTCACTGTTTTTGCTTCTGAGTAGCGCTATGGTGTGAGGTGTATTAAAGATCACTTTTTCTCAGGCTAGGAAACATCCTTCCAATATGATCAAGTTATTGAAAAACTGCATCAATGAAGCAAGTTAACAGGTAATGGAATAAATGTACATGGTGGTCCAAAAGTGGATATACGTATACCTTATTTAATTTAATAACTGTTAACCTATTTTGGATCATCATTCAGTTTTAAATTTTAGCACGTTATTTTATTCTCTGCGTCAGTATTAAAAAAAAATAATCAGTATTACACAGAACATAAATTGAAGAGATTTCAGAAAAGCTTGCAGAATGTAGTGTACACTTACAAGGTCCTTTTATTCGAACATATATGATATACAGATATGATATGCAAGGAGTTTGATTTCGATTTAAATGGGATTTACACAAGTTCGACAAACGACATGATGAGCCAAAGTGTTGTTCAATCCGTAATCTAAAATAAGTAATTTTGCTTTTCCGCGATGTTCCTGACGACTTGAAAACTAATATGCTGTAAAAATTCAAAAGTTGTTTTAAGCCGTTGAAAAAGATGAGTGGTGGCAGAATAAATCAGAGCTCACATACGCGTTTATTAGTTAGAATCAGACATCATTTATTGTACTGTATAATGATATATTTTAATAATATCTAATGTATTCCAATAGGACAAATATCGTGACAAAAAATAATGGAGCGTTTCAATCAAAATATGCCCAACAACAAGGTTCCCTTCCAGTGGTAAGAGCATCAACTTTGTCTCTTATTTATCCAAAAATCTGACGAATAGAAACCAATTTATAATAAATGTCACGCAACTCACATTCACCATAATGTTTGTCGCATAGGCAATAAATATGGGAATAATATAGTACTTGGAAACGACTAAATTCTGAATACTACATTGTTATTTGAACGCGTGTACCCACTTCCAATTAGATGGTTCATAAAATTTCTTTTGTATTCCTGGGCGTCGCCAGCATATTCATTGGTTCGTTATGATTTTAAGCTGATGTTAGATACTGTCAAACAATGAATCGTTATGGTAAAGATCACAATCGAGGTTTCATTTTCTGTTGTAACTGATGTCATATGCCACGACAAGCCTTGTAATACCTAGTTGTATTAAAACCTACAAAAATTTACAAATCATTACTACTATACATGGTCATTTTTCAAAGTAATTTCGCAACCATACATCGGATAAATGTATATTAACTTAACACGATTTTAACCCCACTCCGCACAAAATGACGATTGGACAATTCATTGCTGATGGCAAAGATTTGCATTAGCTGTAAGACCATACGAACGGCCATTATCAAACATTCGATGTGATACGATGTAGAACACGAACTTTTTTTTATAATTTCAATTACATATAACTACTCCATTTAAATCTCGCATTCGCGTCCCAAGAAAAGCCTCGAATGCGGATTGAAAGAATCATCTCATGAGGTACTTCGATCAATGTATTGAATAACTAAAAGTAACTTTTGTTCAAACTTATGCAAATGTTCGATGTTTGTTCAGTAATTTCAATCCTGATATGCACGTGTTTACACATATATGGCAGCCGAAGATGCATAAAACGCTTTTTTAAAAACTCAAAAATACACCCGACAAATTTTTCCCTTTTCCTACATGTTTTTGTATGAGAATTTGCTGTGCCGAACTTATACGCATGAAATTGATTATACCAACGTATCTGACTAAAACAATACTATCATTGGACTCGGCTACTGTGTTCTATTTTAGTGACATAATTTCACCGTACGAAGTAGGACAAGAAGTGTCAATACGTTTACAATGAGTTTGTTAGGTTTTTGAGAAGGAATTGCTCTGAAAAAATAAACAATGGGCTCTCGAGCGGAATAAACCAAGATAATTGCTCACTAATCAGTCTTGTTAACTCAACCTCTCTGCTTTGACCTCGGGCGATATTGTGGAACTGTTTGCAATGCACATGCGTTGCTGTATATTGGTTGCTGTGTGCCGACCCCCGGCAAGTCACGATATAATGAGGGTACGCGCATTCCCCGAAGCGACTGGAGAGGAGAGTAGCATTGTGTACTGTTATAGTAATAGTCAGAGCAAAATTTTAGGAAAAATCAGGTGGTTACACCTGATAATACCAATATCACATGGAACGTGCGCGAAAAGGTTGAGAAACTATGATCCGATACAATTTCGTCTAGCAGTAATAGATAAGGTACCGTGCTTCTACATAATGAGGTGCGATTCTCTTACAAAGAGTAATCACTCTTTCATACGTAATGTATAACATTCGTTGCCACAGCTCCGAAGGGCAGAAACCCGATGGGTAACTGTAGTGATATGCGTCTCCTGATCAGTTAATCGCTCAATTTAGACTTAACACTTTTGTCTTTTGATCGCACTTACCAACATTGGCTGTCAATAAAATGCAATACTGTGCGGGAGGGAGTTTTGTCGCTATGATATGAATTCAAAATTAACCGCATAAAATATCCAATTATAGCCAATCAAAATATTAATAACCAGAGACAGGATAAAAAATAATTTCCTACGCTGTTTTTTCAGTCATTCTTTGCAAAGGAAACTCAAAATATATATATAATATAATCTCTCAAGCATGAATAAGATAGCCAGATTAGCTCATTCCGCAGCAAGAAAATGGGAAATGACGGATAAATGTTTACCTAATAAATATCTTTTGTATCGGGATCAAAATTTGAGGTAAGTTTTTGAGCTAAATTTTTCTACGAACTTTAATATATTAATCAATGTGTATATAAATTTAAAGTTTAGAAATGGTTCAATCTGACGGTAACAGAGAAGACTGGACTTCATTTTTTGATATATGTGTCCATTCTTTTCAAAATGACGTTGTTTACAAGCAGTTATATCAAGACGATGAACAGCGAAGTAAATTTCTAAAATCTTACTACGAACATTTATACAGATGTGCATATAAAGATGATCTGGGAAGCCTCGCATATTTACAGTTAAGTCATTGGGTTTTGCTGCTATTTTGTTCGTATTTTACTTATAAAATTTCATTTCTTCTCACTGTAACTTTTTACAAAGGCCACAGATATGAAAACGAAGGCAAAATATATGGTTGGAGGGTTAACAATTTCTAAGGAATGGAATGAAAAGGAACAAGAAGATCCTAAAATGAAATTTATAAACGAAGTAGCATGGAAGAAGTATATCAGGTAATCAGTACTGATAAAATAAGTTGAAGATTATTTCAGAGTATCACCACGAATAGATTGGAGTTGAACCACAAATGTACTCATACTCAACGTACAAACGTACTCAAATCTACTCAAAGGATTTAAAATAATGTTTAAACTCTCTTTGCACTTATATAGTTGAATTCTCAGCTATGTTGTTCTAATGAAAATAAATTATGGCTAAGCCAATTATTGGATTATACAAATAGAAAATAGAGGAAAAGAACGCTTCGAATTACGTCACCCACAATGACGTTGTGTATGAACTCGTCTTTTATTTCCGAACATAAAATTTTCAATCTAACTTCATTCTAGTTTTAGAATATAAAACGTCTTTAGTAAATAGAAGTAAATATGAAAATATTGATAAAATAGCAAGCAATAATGAATAGTGTTTGGGTACTCCCGAAGTATGTGAACCAAGATGGTGGACACCGGAACCTAGTATGTGTACCAGGTTAGGGTTAGGCCATAATTTCAGGTACAAATAATATACGTTATTCCCTTGGCTAGTCCCCGAACTCAATATAGAACTAAAATAAATAGGAATAAAATTATGGCCTAACCCTAACCTGGTACACATACTACGTTCTGGTGTCCGCCATCTTGGTTCACATACTCCGGGAGTACCTCTTTTCGTAATCTGTTATACCTATTATCAATTCACCTTTTATATCAGTTATAATTAGAATTATCATCTAGTCCTCTTTGCTGCACTTCCCAGATTTTCCGCCATGCTGAATAATAATGCGCTTTCTGTGTTTTCAGGCATGATCGATGGTTACACAGAAATATCTATCAGCGGTTTTTAGATGTTTCAGACTCTGTAGGAAAAAAACTGGTGTATCGTAAAAACCGAGTACTTTTGAACGATTATAGATATATTATCCCATCGGGTGTTTGGGCCGATATAGGCTCCCAAATGATGCTTGAACATTCATATGGTGAAACATGGAAATCGGACTGCATAGTTGTCGCTATGACGGACAATCCTCCGTTAGCGCGTCATTTATCACGTCATAAATGCAAAGTCGTTCAAATTTATCGATGCGATGATGGCAATTTTTTCAAGGGAAACAAAATAGACACTAAGAATGAAAGCGATGATGAATTATTGATTTTTGTTTATCTATATGGAATGGATGATAACAAAGAACTTTTCAAATATATCAAATATAAGACTCACGACAAAACCTGTTCTTTGAACGACAATACTGTCAAGGAGATAATGCTCAAACAGTAGAAAATTTAACAATTAATAATTTCAAAGAAGAGAAGGACGTCATCTTCATCCGATTATCCTATTCTATTAAATATTTCAAGTAAGGTTTTCACAACAGGCGAAGTATTCATAGAAATAGAATCCTTCTTTTTCGATGCCAAGCGAGTATTTCATATTTTCATTGCATATATACAATATTCAATATTATATGAATTTATATATTTATAACATGTTCGTATAATCAATCGATCATTCTATTTTACATGAAACAAAGTTTTAATGGGAAGCTAGTATCTGTATTAAATAGACAGTAACTTTTTTTACTTTTATTATATATTTTTAAATTTCCCTTGCGTTTTGAATATATATAAGTACGTTTCAATAAAGGATGATAGTCTAGGCTTCGGCAGCTTGACAAAACTTATTATATAGAGGAAGATGCTGGTATTTCATTGCATAAACTCCTAATTACATCCTATTCATGTAACCTTGTGACACGTGTCACATACGAATTCACATGCACGTGAAGCAGATGTAGTTCGTCACATGGCACCGCAACACATATTTTGAATATGGTTCAAAATAAATGAATAAAACAATTATTTGAATGTTGCATTCTATTTATGGGACCAGAGTAAATAAACGCACTTTACTCTGCTCTAATCAGGAATCTGGGAAAACATATAAATTTATTCCCAATTTTCTTTCTACTTATTGTTCAATATTTTCCATATGCATGAAAAATAAATTAATTGTAACGAAATCTTTTCCGTTTACTTTATTCAAGTCAAAATAGGTTGTACAATTTTGGTGTTTTGGCATTGGCTCACATACGGGTACACCTGGTGGCAAGGCGGAGGTGCAATTTTTTTGGATCTGACGGCACCGCTACTGCGCAAGATTGGAGAGGAGGAATTTCACAGCTCAAGTCATTTTAGGATAATCCAGCTAGTTTATAACACTTCACGCGGAAATATTCAATTTGAGATTTGTTTTATTATTTATTTTTTTAGTCTCATCGACATTTAAGTCACCAAATAAGACTTGAATTTTTCATTAAGGGTTTTACCGCGTCAACTTCACTGTACCATAAACATCTTGTGCAAGTTTGATCGCCATGAAAATCTTATTTAATATTTTCTGATCGGATATATTTCCGGATATAGGAGAAATGAACATAAACCACAACAATTTGAAAACTCAACAACGGGCAATGGTAAATTTTTGTCGAATTTTCATCCAGCTGAAACAAATACTCACCAACTTATAAGCTGATTTCTCGAAATTTTAAACATGCAACATCGCAAAATGTGCCACACCTGATTCCCAGTCATTCGTCGAAATATGGCAATCCTAACCTAAAATCACAGTTTGCGAAACGCTGCACTGCACCAAAATCATATAGATCTATTTTAATTGAATTTTGTCAGACCAGATTCAAGCGTAACACATGTACTAAAAGAAACTCATTTTTACTGCATTCCTTCTTTTTAGATTCAAGCCGACGGAACCCCTGCTTAAAATCCATGTTATATACATTCATACGATTTAATTACACATATAGTAAGAAAAGAAATGCTCAGTCCACATTTTTCAATATTTGTCCCCATTTTCCAGAGAACTTTATTGTGCAATGTTTGTTTTAAGACAGCCCGACAAATTGGAGTTATAGGAAATGATGCCCAATATTATTTTCAGAACATGTTATTTTGATTTCAATGTTAATAAGGAGTAAAGTTTCAAATCAATTCATAGCAGTGATGTTGGAAGCATTCGGCCCTGATCAAAAACTTAATGGTCGATGGAATAATTTTTATCGTAAGTATTCTCTTTGATGTATTTTACAATTTCTTCATCATCTTCTCCGCATAGTAGAATGCATATTATTGAATCCTTTGAAATACTATCATCATAATTATTGAATGAATTTCCATCTCTGCATACATAAGCTTGAACGATTTTTGCATGATTACTAGCTTCGTATAGCCGAGCCAATTTGAAAGAATCTGACATGGAAAACATGAGACATTCATTGGAAGCCCATTTGTCAGTATAAATATTTTCAGCTATAGTGTATCCGCCAATTGCTGACCAAAGCATTGAAGAGGTGAGACGCCTAAACTCGCTTTTCATGACGGTACTCCCAAAATAAAGAAAAGTCTTTCCCAGAGAGTCGGATATATAAGCCAATTTCTTGAATACGTTTTCATTCAGCCATTGTTTGCGCCTGAAAAGTTTATAAATTAGTGTTCCCCTATATATGGTACTACTATTTTGATATTGACATTGTTCTTACCGGAGATATTTCCCCCACCCAAATGGATTGATAAGTTTCATTCTGTGGTCTTCAATTTCTGTTTCATCCCAATCGTGGCTCATAGCGACCCCTCCAACCATTGAAGACGTGTTGTGATCATGATCATGTGCCTTTAACGAAAAGTAAATGTATGGAAACTTTTCTGCAAATTTCTAGTGAGTTGTACAAAATCTTAGTACAAAACTCAGATCTAAGACACCAATCCTATATTTAGCGAACACTAAAAACAGTCAATAAATCAGAATAGTAGTTTAGTTGCATGCGTTTAAAAAAGTAAAGGCGTGAATTTGGAAACAAAAGAATCTGGAAAATTAAGTGTTTCGTCGTGGAAAATATATACCAGACTCTCAACTTTATTCGCAAAGCAAATAATGCCATAAGCTTAGCCAATTAACTCTTTCTAATGGAATTTTGCAGTGAGACATTAATTCTTACGCCTTTTCCAACAACATTTTGCTCTATTCGTGAACGATTTACTGAAAACCGGACGTTTCCTCATTTGCTATTGTCACGGTAACAAACAAAAAAGATGTTGCTACTGTGGTTGTAGATGAATCAGAAGACTCAAGGGCTCCGGATTGGTTGTTCATTGTACGGCAACTCCACAATTACAAACTTATAACAGTCAAACAAAACGTCGATAAAAAACTGAAAACACGACCGCCCGCCAGCGCAGCGGCCGGAGAAAAAAAAACGAAAGACACAGTTTTTCTCTCACGTGTAGTGAGTGGTCGAAGTCCAGATCCGGCAAAACAGCATTAAACAAGGGTCAGCCTAACTATTTATAAACATAAAAATATATATATACACACAATATAAACACGGACACTTTAGTCCGCGACAGCTATCATAATTCCTGCCACTAAATGAACCAAACGAAAATTGTTATTCCCCTCTTCGAAATCAACGGGTGTATGATGAAAAGGATTCGAAAATAGTGAAATATATTAATTTTATTCAATTTGGATGGTTTTGGGTTAAAATTACACTATATTCCGCTTTAGTTTCTGATTATATTCAGTGATAAATAACGAGAGAACATGAACGGTTCATGAGTATGGTGGTCTCATGCCATGCCCCATTGGCCGTCCTGAATACGCCAGAAACCTTGCCAGATTACTTCTACGCACATTTTCTTTCTACTGTGTAATATAGATTACTTGTATTCCCAACAATTTTATTCACCTCAACATACGCCAAATGACCTTTTCCATCCTTAAAAGCAGCTCTATAGTAATGTTCGTAGTAATATTTCAAAAACTGTCGGCGTTCCATGTCCTCTGGATACATCTGTCTGTAGATTGGATCATTCTGGTATTCACCAATGCATATCTTCATAAACGTATTCCAATCTTCGGGGTTCCCGTCTGACAACACCATTTCTAAACTGTTAGTTCAGGGGTCGAGTTAGTCCGTATCAGTTATCACTCAATATGAGAGTCAGCGAGAATAACGCTGCACTAATGATCGAGAGCATCACGCTATTATTGTTTTCAACTGAGGTTGAAAATTCCGTGAGAGGGGGAAGCAATTACAGGGTAATGTGATCAAATAAAATAGTATCGAAAATTTGCAGCGTTGGTCGTCTTGTTTACCGCGCTTATAAAAAACTAATAATAATAAGACATTTTTGTAGGTATACTTGACATTCGATTGCCCGCAAATTTGCATCGATGTCTGTGATTCCGTTTGTATTGTACGGTCTCTAGATTTGCTAATTGCTAGCCCAACTCCAGCACTTTTGGGAGAAGGGTTCACAATTGAACAACCATTGCTCCAACGAGAGAGCTATGCTTAAAACTAGCTAAGGACAAAAGCCTAACAGCAGTAGCATGTTCGACCTACACAGAATTATGTTATCCGATCTTTGAAATAAATCATACCAAAATTAAAAAATCAAGAGAACATTGGATAAAACTCTCTCTAACAGTTAACGGAACCCCTGTAACTTAGTCACTTTTTTTTTGAATTTCGAGTGTTTTTCAATTTTTAATTGATAGAAATTCCGAATTACTCGAAATCTTTATCTAAATTCTCACTGACCTGGTGTTGTCGTCTTTGTAAAAGGTTTTTCGGGGCTTAGTCGAATATGACCGAAATATACTGTACACACGATGTTTTGTCTGTTTGGTAAAATTCTTCGTACCGCGTTCGAGTTTATTTTGATATTCATTATTGAGACATGTTTTTTTGCAACGAGAGAGGAAAAGGAAACGACAGCGAAACATCACTAACAGTTGATTATGGATAATATATGAACAAATTCAACTGAAAAGAAATTGTCACACGTTATACACATATTCGTTATGGCATCTTTTGTTCATTGACGTTCCTTACACTGTTGACTCTGTATATAAGTCCTGTATATAACCTCTATAATAGGAATGAGAAAGTTGAAAAAAGGGGAAATATCTTTGCATATTATACAAATTTTGCCCTGATGTTATCATAACGATAACGATGCTATTTGATGTACCGGTAGTAACTAATATTAAGCATAAAATAGGATAACAGTTTCTGAATCATGCCAATGTTCCTATGTACAATAAAGGCTGTTTCATGTAAAACAAGATTTAAATACACGTAATTTCTGTACCGGAATTCTGATTTTGCTGATTCCCCAAAACAGTAACTTTCTAGCTTATATTTTGTAGAGTCTACGGTGCCAAATAAGTACATTTCATCTCGCGAAGGGTCTCATCATAAGACATCATTCATGTTGCACAAAAAATATTCTTGGCAGATTTGATCGATGTTACGCGTAGAACGTGATCCACATTGCCATCTTTAGCACAAAAAAACAGTTCTGTCCAAGTATATTTAGGATACGATTAATTTTGTCACGAGATTTTGTACGCTATAGTCTAATTAAATGTTATCTATTATCTCTTTAAACTTCAACGCGAAAGTTGGAAAAAGCAGGCCAGATTCAAAGTTTAATACGAGACGCAAAATCATTGAGGAACTTTCCCCAAATCGAATATCGACTCGCTCATTTGCCGCGTACTGACAACGTTGGGTAAATGAAGTGATTCTTAGAATTTTCAGTTTGTAAACACTACTCCTATGCTGTGACTAAAACATGTTCAATACAGATATTAAAATATTCTTTTTTTCACAATTAGATACGGTGTCAATGTTGAAGTAATCAATATATTTTAAAGCGCATAATAATGGAACTTTTCAAAACACGGTCATATTGGCGTGACTTTAAATCAGGCAATAATTTCTCTTGGCCGAGAATTTGGTTTTGAAATTAATGTCATCGATATGTGATGGATGACCAAAACTCAAAATTTCGACAAATCAAATCGATAGAAGGCAATTAAAATGAAATGTAAATAAAAGGAGGCGGGTTTTACTTATTTTTCAACACCTTTTCACAAAATGACAAGTTCATGACAACAGAGTAGTGGTTAAATATAAGGACAAGAAAACAACAGATTCCATCGAACTCAGGGACTATCAAAAAATAAGTAGGATTTCAAGAAACACTTTCTATTTTAAATCCTGGATTTTTAAAGCGATGGGCAGCAGTTGACTTTGTGTGTGGATCATCTATACACAATCATGGCGACATAGGACACACCGTATTTGCCTCTTTTCTGTTTATTGTCATTGTCACATAACGATGGAGTTGGAGCCAACTTTGCAACTAATATTATTGAGGAGTTAAATGTTCACGCACACAAAGACAAGTCCATAAAAAGTCCAAAAACTTTCAAAATTTTATAATGTTATTTGGAGATTTAGAAGTGAATTATACAAACAAAAGTTCTGGATTGGTATTCCTTTCAATTTATTCTTTGCTTGTCAGTACATATGATTCATTGTAATATTTAGAATTAGCCTTTATATTTCCGGCGGAACCCCATAAACACGCGGGGTTTAGATATTTTGGTTTGGTCATTTAGATACGTCCCCTAATCAGATAACAAACGTATATTGTGACATAATATAGCTAATTGATTTGGCAACCCACACTTCAACCGAGATGTTTTTGGTGAATCTTTCAAACTATTCTAGTTACAATGTAATGCTCGCAGACTATGTAGATATAATAACGAGAGTGCTTCCTTATCTCCGACCTATTCTGCCAATTAAAAGACGAATTTTCATTCAATTAGAGACGAATACTTAGTAACTTATAAGTTAATTTCTTGAAATTTTATATATCTCAAAATAATTACCCACATGTATCACACCTGATTCCCTTGCATTCGCCAAAATCCAGGACTCCGCTTTTTGAAATATCGCAATTCTAACCCAAAATCATTTATTCTAATTAAATTTCGATATTCCAAGCTCGAGCGTAAGATATGTACTTGAAGAAACTCATTTTTATTGCCTTTATTGTTTTTGTTTTCAGGACGACGCAACGACCCTGCTTAAAAAAGACATGTATTATACATTTATATGATTTAATTACACATGAAAGGAAAGGTCCAGTCCACATTTTTCACTATTTGTCCCCATTTTCATGAGAACTTCATGGTGCAATTTTTTTGTATAAGAGATGATGATGCAGAATGTTATTTTCAGAACATGTTCTTTTGGTTTCAATGTGATGTTGGAAGCACTCGGCCCTGATCAAGAACTTTATGGTCGATGGAATAATTTTTATCGTAAGTACTCTCTTTGACGTATTTGACAATTTCTTCATCATCTTCTCCACATAGTAGAATGCATATTATTGAATCTTTCGAAATGCTATCATCATAATTCTTGAATGAATTTCCATCTCTGCATACATAAGCTTGAACGATTTTAGCATGATTATTAGCTTCGTATAGCCGAGCCAATTTGAAAGAATCTAATATGGAAATTACGAGACATTCATCAGCAGCCCACTTGTCAGCGTAAATATTTTCAGCTATCATGTATCCGCCAATACTTGCCCAAAGAGTGGAGGACTTGAGACGCCTAAATTGGCTTTTCATAACGTCACTCCCAAAATGAAGCAAAGTCTTTTCCAAAGAGTTGGATATATATGCCAATTTCTTGAATACGTTTTCATTCAGCCATTGTTTGCGCCTGAAAAGTTCATAAATTAGTGTTCCGTTATGGTACACCTACTACTATTTTGATATTGCCATTATTCTTACCGGAGATATTTCTTCCACCCGAATGGATTAATAAGTTTCATTCTGTGGTCTTCAATTTCTGTTTCATCCCAATCATGGCTTATTGTGATCCCTCCTATCATTGAAGACGTGTTGTGATCATGATCATGTGCCTTTAACGAGAAGTGAATGTATGGAAACTTTTCTGAAAATACTGGCGAGTTGCACAAAATCCTAGTACAAGACACCAATCCCATATTTAGCGAAAATTAAAACAGCCAATAAATAGGAATAGTAGTTTAGTTGGGGTTTCTCCAAAATGTCGTGTCTCACGTGCCCTATTAAATATTTATGAAAATGTTTCTTAATTCAAATTTTTCAATTGGGATACATACAGTAAAGATATACCGATACCGCTTTTATCGCCGATATCGGTTCCGATCCGATATCGACACGGCTATATTCCAAACGAGACTTTTCTGTTGCGTAAAATATTCAACCCATGGCAACCTAACTCACGGTGGCGTCTTTAATATTACTCTAAAAAAACAAACTTAAAATGGGACATAAACACATGAGATAAATTGCCTGGTTACATTTAGGTTTGATAGGTATGTTTGCAATCTTGCTAATTCGTTATCGCCGTAAGGAATCCGTATTTTTGCCATTTTGCTAATTAGAGAAATCTGTACTTGTAACCTCGATCTACTCTATCGCAATGCTGCATTTCAGATATTTTTTAAGATATAACCGTTATAATTTACGAAGTAAAATATATTTTAGTACAATAACTTGACTGGATTTTTTAATTTATCATCACAATCCACGTCGCGTTTACCACTTTGAATAATGTTTCAGTGACTCGATTAGATTTCAGTCATGGTTTGATTTCTAATGCTAACCTAATGGGACACGTGGGGCAAGTGGAACACGTGGGACAAGTAAGACATGTGGGACACGTTGGACATATGGGACAAGTGGGACGGACACGTGGGACACGACATTTTGGAGACACCGGTTTAGTTGCATGCGTTTGAAAAGGTGAAGGTGTGAATTTGGAAACAACAGTCCCTGAAATTAAGATTTTCCGCGTAAAAAACATATACCAGACTCTAAACTTCATTCACATATAAGCAACAAAGCCATAGGCGAAGCCAATAATTTTTTTTTTTTCACATTGAAGGGCATGAATACCCAGAAATCTTGCAAGATTACTTTTACGCACATTTTGTTTCATTGATTCTACTGTGAAATATGGATTACTAAAATCACGTTCTCCATACCAAGAAATTTCATTCACCTCAATATACGCCAAATGTCCTTTTCCATCCTTAAAAGCAGCTCTATAGTAATGTTCGTAGTAATATTCCAAAAACTGTTGGCGTTCCTCGTCATCTGGATACATCTGTCTGTAGATTGAATCATTCTGGTATTCACTAATGCATATCTTCATAAACGTATTCCAATCTTCGGTTTTCCCATCAGACAACACCATTTCTAAACTGTTAGTTCAGGGGTCAAGTTAGTTTGTATCAGTTATCATCACTCAATATGTTGGCCAACCAGAATAAAGCTGCACTACTGAGCGAGAGCCCCGTGCTATTATTGTTTTTCAGCAATAGAATTGGACTGGGGTTCTAAAATCCCGTCAGAGGGGAATGCAATTATAGAGCAATATGATCAAATAAAAGAGTATCGGAAATTTGCGAAGTTGGTCGTCTTGTTTACCGCGTTGATAAAGAACTAATAATAATCCAGATATTTTAATCAGCAAAAGACATTTTTGTTGCTACGCAATATCCGATTGTGATGCAGACCCCAAATTTGAATCGATGTTTGTGGTTTCGTTTGTCTTATACGTTCACTAGATTTGCTAGCCCAACCCCAGCACACAGTAGCATGTGCGAGTGCGACTTACACAGAAAACTGTTATCTGATCATTTAAATAAATCTTCAATCCACGAATCGAAAGAACATTAGATGAAATTCTCTCCAACAGTCAACGGAATCCCCTGCACCTTAGTCATTCGGTTTTTGAATCCCAGGTGTGGTTCAATCAAAGTGGAGGGAATTCCGAATTAGTCGAAATCCTGATCTAAACTCTCACATACCTGGTGTTGTCGTCTCTGTAAAAGATTTTCCGAGGCATAGCCGAATATGACCGAAATAGACTGGACACAAGATGTTTTGTCTGTTTGGTAAAAGTCTTTGTACTGAGTTCGAGTTTGTTTTGATATTCATGATTGAGACAGATTTTTTTGCAACGAAATAGGAAAAGGAAACGACGGCCAAACATCACAAACAGTCGATTAGAGATAATATACGAACAATTTATGTTAGCTCAGAATAAAAATTCAACTGAGATAAACTTATACGTTGTACACATATTTCAAGTACTGATTCGTTATGGTATCTTTTTTTTATTGACGTTTCTTGCACTGCTGACTCTGTATATATATATGTTCTGTATGTAACTACTACTTTAAAAAGAATTAGAACGTTGAAAACGAGGAATATCTTTGCACTTTATACAAATTTTGCTTCCATGTTATCATATCGATGACGTTACTATTTCATGTAGTAACTAATATTAAGCATAAAAAATAGTAAAACAGTTTCTAAATCATGCCAATGTATCTATATACAATAAAGGCTTTTTATTATAAAACAAGAATTAAATCTACGTAATTTCTATACTGGAATTCTGATTTTGATGTCTCCCAAAAACATTTACTTTCTAACCTACATTTTGTAGAGTCTAAGTTTTGTCTAACAGGCTCAATGTAGCTAATAAAATAGACTTTTGTGTCGCAAGTAGATTCGGTGTCATTGTTAAGGTTATCAATATAATAATGAAACGCACATAATAATGAAACTTTCCAAAATACGGTCAAGTTGGCGAGTCTTTCAATCAGGTGATTTTGACTGGTTATTTTCATCAACTTCGTGATTGTCGAATAATTTCTCTTGGCCGAGAATTTGGTTTTGAAATTAATGTAATCGGTATGTGATGGATGACCAAAACTCAAATTTCGACAAATCAAATCGATAGCAGGCAATCAAAATAAAATGTAAATAAAAGGAGGCGGGTTTTACTTATTTTTCAACCTCTCTTCACAAAATGACAAGTTCATGACAACATGAGTAGTGGTTAAATTATAAGGACAAAAAAACAACGGATTTCATGGAACTCAGGGACTATTTAAAAATAAGTAGGATTTCAAGAAACACTTTCTATTTTGAATCCTGGATTTTAAAGCGACAGACAAAAAATTTCCTGATTTTCATAATCTTATTTGGAGATTTGAAAAATGGATTATAAGGACACAAACGAAAGGTATAGATTGGTGTTTCTTTTTATTTAATCTGTTGTTGTCGATACATAAAACTCAATGTAATATTCAAGGACGTATTTATATTTCAACCAAATTAAGGAAACATCATAGTGGTCCAACTTAGTCCCGGCCGAAAAGTTCAGCAATCAAACAGCTGCAAATTATTCGCTATGTACAGTTGTATACTGTCGGTAGTGAAACGTGCCTATTCTTTGAATTACGGTTGTTACTTATCGATCTTAAGATTGGTAAGTATGTTGATAGGTATTTGTCTGTTTGTTTGTTTGTCTGTCTGTTACATACACGCGATATCTCACGAAAGCGAGGAATTATGAATTATGTCGCATAATTAGCGAGTTAATAATTAATAAGTGATGAGACACACGGTGTCACGCTGTTTTGGGGGATCTCCTAACGTCCGATCGATAAGTCTCCGGTCTCCGACTGATATTCTCGTTTTCTGTTTTGTCGTATTGAAATTGAAACGTTCATGATCCCGTATTAGAATTGCCTGCGATATTTATCAAGAAATGTAAGAATCCAAAACAAGTTAGCTCTGATGATATATGCATTGGGTTTTTTCAAAAACATGATGTCGTTTATTGATCTGTTTTTAAAATCGGCACACGTGACTGGAATACGGTTTTTGTTTGTAGTTTGTAGGATTAAATCGTGAAACGTTTTCTGATTTGAAATATTGTACAGAAGAAGTGTGAAGGCATAGACTGTAAATCTCTCAGGCATCAAGTTTTTCTCGTTGCGAGCAAGGTTCACACACGTGAATAGAATTAGAAGTAGGAATATACCGATGTTGCAATGCGCCTGGAAGTTAAAAGAGGGCCGACGATTTGGGCATCGGCATCTCAGATTATGAGAGCCAACAACGACTACAACTGCCCATAACTGCAATAGCAATGAGTGCCAACAATAAACTTTAACTAAACGCTAAAGCTTGTTTGCTTCCTGTGTCAGAGAGTAATAGTAATTATACCGACACGAAAGCGACTGCATCCGCCACAAGCGAACGTCTAATACGCTAATGAAAATATTAATAATTTCAACTGTGATTCTATGGTAGCTCAAGTACCTAACATATAGATTCCATATAGATTGCGCGTTAATGGTTCTCTGTGTATAGTGTAAAATTTAGAAGTATTGAAAATAATAATAATATCATAAATTTTTGCTTGTTTTCTTGGATTACGTTACAGCTATATCCCAATAAATTTTTTTTGGTTTTTAAATACTACAATGAGTCTTATGTACCGACAAGCACAGTCATCCATCACATACCGATTACATTAATTTCAAAACCTAATTTTCGGCCAAGATAAATTATTCGACAATCACGAAGTTGCTGAAAATAACCAGTAAAAATCACCTGATTCAAAGTCTCGCCAACTTATTTTGAAAAGTTTCATTATTATGCGCTTTAAAATATATTGATTACCTCAACAATGACACGAATCTACTTGCGACACAAAAGACTATTTTATTAGCTACATTGAGCCTGTTAGACACAACTTAGACTCTGCAAAATGTAGGTTAGAAAGTTAATGTTTTTGGGAGTCATCAAAATCAGAATTCCAGTATAGAAGTGATGTAAATTTAAATCTTGTTTTACATGAAAAAGCCTTTCTTGTATATAGAAACATTGGCATGATTTAAAAACTGTTTTACTGTTTTTTATGCTTAATATTTGTTACTACATTAAATAGTAACGTCATCGATATGATAACATGGAAGCAAAATTTGTATAATGTGCAAAGATATTCCTCGTTTTCAACGTTCTAATTCTTTTTATAGTAGTTGCATACAGAACATATAAACAGAGTCAGCAGTGCAGGAAACGTCAGAGAAAAAAAGATACCATAACAAATCAGTACTTGAAATATGTGTACAACGTATGATAGTTTCATTTCAGTTGAAGTTTTAAGCTGAGCTAACATAAATTGTTCGTATATTATCTCTAATCGACTGTTAGTGATGTTTGGTCGTCGTTTTCTTTTACTATTTCGTTGCAAAAAATCTGTCTCAATCATGAATATCAAAACAAACTCGAACTCAGTACAAAGACTTTTACCAAACAGACAAAACATCTTGTGTCCAGTCTATTTCGGTCATATTCGGCTATGCCCCGGAAAATCTGAGACAAAAACAGAGACGACAACACCAGGTATGGGAGAGTTTAGATCAGGATTTCGACTAATTCGGAATTCCCTCCACTTTGATTGAACCACACCTGGGATTCAAAAAACCAAATGACTAAAGTGCAGGGGGTTCCGTTAAATGTTGGAGAGAATTTCATCTAATGTTCTCTCGATTTGTAATTTGAAGATTTATTTAAATGATCAGATAACAGTTTTCTGTGTAGGTCGCACTTGCACATGCTACTGTGTGCTTGGGTTGGGCTAGCAAATCTAGAGAACGTAGAAGACAAACGGAACCACAAACATCGATTTAAATTAGGGTCTGCATCACAATCGGATATTGAGTAGCTACAAAAATGTCTTTTGCTGATTAAAATATCTGGATTAATATTAGTTATTTATCAACGCGGTAAACGAGAATATCGGTTGGAAACCGAAGACTTATCGATCGATAGTTAGGGGATCCCCCAAAACAGAAACTGCAGTTTCGATTCAAACACTCTTGTAACTTGTGCACTGCGCATCGCACACACACACTCGGCGAGTCTCAAAATTCTCTCGCTTTACAAAAATCTAGATCACTATATCAATAATGGATTGATAAATGATAACTCGCTAATTATACGACATAATTCGCCCAAAATCAATAGGTTCCTGGTCCGAGATAATATGAATGCACATGCAAAATTTGGAGCAGATTCAACCTCGCATTCGCGAGATATCGCGTTCATCTAACAGACACACACACAGACAGACATACATACAGACAAATACCTATCAATATACTTACCGATCTTAAGATCGATAAGTGACAAGACGACCAACTTCGCTTCCGATACTATTTTATTTGATCACATTACTCTATAATTGCATTACCCTCTGACGGGATTTTAGAACCCCAGCCCAATTCTATTGCTGAAAAACAATAATAGCACGATTCTCACGCTCAGTAGTGCAGTTTTATTCTCGTTGGCCATCATATTGAGTGATGATAACTGGTACGAACTAACTTGACCCCTGAACTAACAGTTTAGAAATGGTGTTGTCAGACTGGGAAACCGAAGATTGGAATACGTTTATGAAGATATGCATTGGTGAATACCAAAATGATCCAATCTAGAGACAGATGTATCCAGATGACGAAAATCGCCAACAGTTTTTGAAATATTACTACGAACATTACTATACGGCTGCTTTTAACAAAAGGAACCGGCTTTGATAGTGGTTTTCAACATTCTTGTGGAGCTGAATCCATGCTTTATGCTCAAATTGACTGGTAGCTTACTTGGAGTATTATACCAAACTTAGATATATATGGTATAGAAAAGTAGGTGCGGCCGTACGGGATTGAGAAAATCGACATTCTATAACGTTCCTTTTTTGTTAACGTTGAAGATAAGTTTCTTTTTTAAACTAATAGACGAGTCCCCTTCCAGAAATAGTAGTTATTACTTATCGATCTCGATCGGTAAGTATGTTGATAGGTATTGGTCTGTCTGTCTGTTAGATGCACGCGATATCTCACGAAAACGAGGTTGAATCTGCACCAAATTTTGCATGTGCATTCATCACATCTCGGACCAGAAGCCTATTGAGTTCGGATGAATTATGTCGAAAAATTAGCGAGTATTTTTTTTATATTCAGCGAGTTATTGATTTACTAAATTATTTTTTTTGCGGTCGAAGTAGAAGAAGTCCTTGGTCTCCGACCGATATTCTCGTTTGTCTGTTAGACACTTTCGTATGTTACGCGATATCTCACAAAAGCGAGGTTGAATCTGCTCCAAATTTTGCATGTGCATTTATCATATCTCGGACCAGAAGCTTATTGATTTTAAATGAATTATCTCGTATAATTAGCGTTATTAATCAATTAGTGATGGGACATGCGGTGTAGCTATTGAGTCAGAGCGAATGAATCGGAACCGCAGTTTCTGTTTTGGGGGATCTCCTAACTTCCGTCGCTGCGAACGATTATGTGCGTAACAATGTCCTGTCTGCGATGTGGAGCGTTTACGTGCGAAGATCGATAAGTCGGGGTCACCGATCGCTATCTAGTTTAATTAGTGAATGTTAGAATTCTGTACCAATTAATGTATTTATATTCTAGTTGGACTATTATTATCAATAATTTGATGAAAAATGGATCGTACTGACCAAGCGTGGGACAGGGTCAACCATGTTATTTACGCCGATACAACAGAAGAAATAAATAAGGTAATTATTTTCAGTATCTAATGTACTTACCTATTCAAGCGACAAAGTACTATAATAGCAATCTTCACGTAATCTCAAAGTGTTTCAATATTTATGTCGTATATAGATTCAAAATTTCTTGGTTTATTCATAGTAAACAACCAAAAAGAAAGAAATTGATTACAAAAACGTCCACAATTGATTTTAATGTCCTATTGACCTATTCAATGTTCGTGTAAATATTTTGCAATTTGCATTTATCTGATCAACATTTATTTTTTACCGTCTAAACCTGTTAATACTTTTTAGAGATACTCAAAATGGGCGGATACATACGACGAGGATATTATTGTACTCTGTTCTGTGGCTAATGGTGAACTTGCAAAGAATTCGTTGAAGCATATAAAAAACGACGAATCTGCCTTATTGTTGGATTTAGCTGCAGGTCAGTCGTTTGCCATTCTCTCATGGTGCGCAAATATATGCTCAAACACGCGTGACCCAATATGGCTACTTTTTTGGGGCAAAGTTTGTCGGTGTGTAGCATTGCTGTTTTGCTTTAACGTTATTCTCTGCATTTGTTAATATTCATGTTGAATCGTTTTATCTCTTGATTTGATATTTTTCTTCTTTTTTAAGTATATACATTCATTCCGAAACTCAAGCTAACCTGCACATGCGTTTGAATGTTGACTTGAAGCAATAGTACAGTAGATAAACACGTTCCTCTACCTGAGTTTGTATATTAAATTGAAGCCTTGACGTATCATTTCAAAACACATCCTCCCGCTCCGACCTAATTGGGCACGAGGAATTCGATACCATTTGCCCATTATTTAGTACTCAGCAGGGTGATTGCTTAACCTAGCTCTAAATCAACTTGTTTAGGTACTGGTTTGGTAGCCAGAGCATTACTGTCGCAAGGGTACAAGGGTATCATGGATGCAATGGACTGGAATGAGGAAATGTTGGAAAAGGCCAAGCAAAAAGGTTTATACAGGTACCATAGTAATATCTTGTCACTGTTTCTTCGTCACGTAAATTTCTATCGTGCTTCTCCGAAAAAAGACCTGGTCTGAAAATGAGATCTAGCCTGGATTTTAAAAATGATTTTAATATAAGGACAAGGTAGACCTAGTCGATAGCGCGAAAAAACGTGTTATTTATAAGTAAATGAGTATCGGTTTTCATATTTTGTTTATTTGAAAATCTCGTAATTCCCTACTTTGTAATTTTGTTTTTATTAAATGAAAATAAAAGACATTCCCCCAAATAAATGCTCTATTGTTATTTTTTCGAAAGAGAATTGAAATAAAATCTTGTCCTATTTCCGAGAAAACACAGTATGACAGCTGAAATATTGACTAGTTTATGTCAATATAACCGCAGTGGAATAGAATACCGCAGAAAAACAGTTTTCAAGTAAAATTTTTTGACATAAAAACTGATTTGAATACAATTACCACTGACAGTAAGCAGCGTACATGTACCGTGTTTCCCCGAAAATAAGACAGGGTCTTTTTTCAATTTAAAAAAAACAAACAAAAAAAACAGGGTTTACTTTGGGTGGGTGTTTTTTATTTCTATTTATCAAAAACAAAATCTCAAAGTAGAGAATTACAAAGTGACCCCATCATCAACCTCCTGAATGTATTGTGAATCACTTATTTTCGAATCACATTAATCTATTAAAACGTGTAGGAGAGATTTCTTGCTATCGACTAGAACTAGTTCAAAAAAATAAAAATATTTCGCGCTATTATTTTAAGGCTAGGTTCTGTTTTGGGGGGTAAACTATAGTAGCCCAGTGCTAAGCATTGTTTCATCTTTTCAGCCCCTTTTCCAAGTTTTTTTTAAATTTGTAACAACTTTGATACAGGAAACATATTTGCTGGCAAATTACATCAGAAGTACAGCTTCCAGTTGGTGAAGGATCATACGACACTGTTACTTGTGGTGGAGCGCTGGCATCAAAACAATTGGAAGCAAGCTGTATTCCTGTAAATTCCTAATAAGTATTTATAGAATATCTATTCTGAATAAATACAAGAGAAAAATGCTCAATATATGGGCATGAAAGCCAAAACAATGGATTGCATTTCTCATTAACTGCTGGACCGATTGCTTTGAAATTTTCAGTGGTTAGAGCTTGTATTTGTCGCTTGGAGGCTTTCTGTGGTCTCTCCGTTTTTCGTGTGCGATGACGTCATAAAAATTGCGCCGTACGCCTTCACCTAAGTTGAAATCTGGTGCCCAGCTGCGTTACCGGTACTTTACTGTAACAGATTGCATACCTGTACGCCTTCGCCTTCGAGAACATATATTGGAGCATCGCTGTCTTGTTAATATATCTTCCGGTTTATGATCAGTTATTCTAATTTTCCAGATTGACAATACAAAATATAACTGATGGTGTCGGTAAAGTAAAATTAGCTTGAAAATTCAAATTCTGATCGAGTCCAAATCTCAAGGCAATAAAGAAAGTACAAAAGCTGTCTTATTTTTCAGAATATGGCCCGTTGCCTAAAACCCGGTGGAATAATTGTATTTAACACCAGAAAAACAGAAGAAAACGAAGAATTCGTCCTAAAACTGAATAGCGTGATGGATGAACTGGTACAATCCGGGCAGTTGATCAAAATAGAAGTTAAGGAAATTCCTTATTGTCATTCTGAGAGCAAAAGTACTGGTGATGTCATGAAAGCATTGCTGTACATATACAAAAAAATATAACTTCTAATTGCTGATTATTTAATAGAAATATCATATTTTTTGGTATAGTAGTTAGGAATATAATATATAGAATTATAACATACCTGATGAAATTGTTATGAAGGTACAGAAAATCATAACATCTAATCACTCATTATTGAATAGAAACCTAATTGGTTTTTATATTACTTAAAAATAGAACTTCTCTGGATGAATGCAATTATCGTGTTTACATTAATATGCCATATTTATGCAAGCTATTCGTTGGATGTAATAAAAAAGACATGATCATTTCTGGTGAAGTAACGGTGCTACATCGAATCGTGCGGAATACAAGACAGTAATACTCAAATATGTGGACACCAAACGTCTAATGACTAACGCAATGGTAGCAAAATTCTATTCAATTATTAGGAAAATTGTACCACAAGTCATCATATTATGAGGGTGTGTACATGATATATAAAAGTGTTTCCATGAATTAAAATGAAAACGCTTTTATACGACTAGAAATAAAGCGAACTGGCATACACTGGTCGGGTTCATGGTTCCATGGCTATATTGAACGGGTGTCACTCACTAAGATCAATAATAGTCCGGCAGATGAGGGGCCTTTTTGGGCCCAACCTTGTTTTCAGACATAAAGTTTTTTTATTTGTGATAATTCATCTTGGGGTTATTGTCCATCATTTCTACATGGGTGTGGAGTTTGCAGCCTTTAGCAATTTTTTTACGGCTTGATATTTGTATTAATGTTTTTCATCAAATCTGTGCACCATAATGGCGCACAACCTGAAACTTAACCTGTTACAGTACTATGTTCAGGTTGTGCGCCATCTTGGTGCACAAACTACGGAAGCACCAAATTTACTAGGAAATAAAAATCAATAACTTTTAGGTATTTTTTGAACCCAGCTTTGGGTCTCGACCCATATATATGGAAATACTGTTGAAACATACGCGTAAAATAAAGTACTATAACAAAATACCCGCTTTTGTTTCAATTAACAATACAAGCCTGCTAATGCAGTCGGCAGTGGTTCAAGGGGATATGCACCCGGTGGAGAAGAGTCAATTATTTGCTAGCAAGGATTGTTATGCAGCGGGATGATCAGGACGATGCAGTGAAAGATAATGCTATCACGAGAACAAGAATGAGAAAATTGCTACATTTTATAGTATATCCCTGGGAAAGAATGTAGTTCTTTCATATGTTCCATGCCAATGCTTTTCAAACTACCAAAGACTTTCAACATTTTTGCTTCTTCTCTTCAATAAAAATACATTGTTATTATATATTCGCATTTCCATCTGTTTGTTCGTGCTCCCAGATGGCAGATAACCGATCAGTGGCCTCCAAGGAGGCCGGGGTTCCCTTTTAGGAAATCCTGTCATAAACTATAAAAGGCTACCGTGCTTCTCGTGCCTGTTGTCATGCTGTCTCTCGAATTCAGCTACAACAAAAAATTCACGAAAACGGGTTTTAGATTTTATGATTTCAACAATATTCTCGACAATGAATGATGTATATACGGGTGATAAAATGCCGAGTTATTCCAACAACATGATCATGTTTTGCAACTTACAACTAATATTTTATATGTAACTTTGTTTAACAGAGCCCCAAGGCCAAGAGATCTGAATACAAATATCAAAAATGTGAGACCAAAAAAGTTACACTACAACATAGCCAAATGTGCTGTATTTACGATAGATAACTGGTTTACCAAAAAGCATTACATGAAAAATGGTAAAATAAAGATCAATTTAGCAATATCTACTTAGGCTTTGGTGATTTGCATCTGTTGATGATATTATCTGTTTGTTTCGGAAGTTTAATGACAAAACTAATTGTGGTTGTTGGGGATGTTTCAAAAAAAAGGTTGAATGGAAAAAAGGTTTGACAAAATGTCAAGGTTTGAGAGTAGTAGAGAAGTGGAAAAAATACTCCCATGTGTTCTCCATTTGATATCCACGCCACAGAACTTCTTCGATAAATATACGCGGCAATTGCGAGAGGCAGAAATGCCAAGATGGGATTTCATTGCATTGCAAACCAATATTAGCGATTCTCAGATATATTCGCGCATTCCCATCTGAACAGCGTTAAAAAGATTATACCTATCTACACACTTGAAAAACTATGTCAGATGAGCGTCATATTATTGAATATCAGTAAAGGAATAGTGCAATGGGAAAAGACATATAAGGCGTAACTTTCAGTAATATGCATCAAATAATCGTATTATGGAATATATATTTAAAAACATTTCGTAACGCCAACCGCAGTCCGAAACTTTTTGTCTCTGGCTGAGCTCAGATTTGCACTCATGTTAACTGGTAAGAGGCACGCGATGGAGCAGATAATATGAGTATCCATCCCCCAGCTATCATTTGAGTAGGTACTGCTGTTTTTATTGCAGATGATACTGATTTTTTTGTATTAAAGATTTACTGGCATCACCGATTTAAGGATGTCAAGTGATGGATATAAATAAACCATTTGAAAACCAACACGCAGTATTACAAAACTTACTTCCAACACGCGGTTTGAATGAATACAAAAACTGAAACTAGTATTCTTTAAAACAGCATACAAATTCTATGGAACGAAATCATACACAAAAACTCGTCAAAAACCTATAGCTCAATAATCAAGTGGAATTTGATGCATGTTCGCAAAAATGAGCGCGTTACTACGTACAACCGAAGCACACAGGAAAAAGGGTGTGATGTACTAGTGATCAAAATGTTTGACTCAACTATGTTGGCGTAACAGGTGCACATCTCGGTTTCGCATACGCATATCTTTTATCTCCACAAGGATATATTAATTTGGCCAAAGTCAATGCTACACCTGAAAGGTTCCGGTTCTTCCAAAAGAAAACACGTTACACATCGTTAGATGCCTGTGGATGGTTTTACATGGCCTTGTTTGGAGTGAAGGACGAGGTCGAATATTTCAATCCATTTCAACTAATAAAATATTTCCCAAGTCCCTAAGCTTTAAGCAGGAAAACGAAATGCCCGCAGCAACACAAATGTAGTTTGACGAGCGCAAAAGAAAGCGGCTAGATGCTGTCGATGGATCTTAGCTTATATTAGTGAAATAAATTACCATTTATTCTACAAAAATTGAATTTCTGACATTGTATGGAGATGCAATGTTACTATGTATTCAAAACTAACCCATGTAGTTATGAAATAATTGTTTTTAACGAAAAAGTGCTCCCGAGGTATTCATACCAAGATGGCGCACAACCTGAACATTGCATGTGTACCAGGTTAGGATTCAGGTTGTGCGTCATCTTGGTACAAATACTTGAAATCCATTTAAAAAAAATTGCTCAACATTATATACTGCACACCCACTTGGGTATCAATATTTATGTCATCGACATTGTATCTAAACAATAAAAAAAACTTTATGTCCCAAAACAATGTTAAGGCCCGATTCTGCCGGACTATAAGGTTTACAGTACACTCTATTAACACCAGCCTTTGCCCACGTATAGGCGACACCTTTGCTGAAATTGTATTGAGGGGCGTTGGAATTGGGTGCCAATTCTGGCATTGGATTCTTTTGGGTCCTAATCTTACTTGAAATGTTGTTTTCAGCTTCTGGAATGTCAGAGCTCGGAATTATAAAAGCAATAAATTTCGTGATATATAGTGATCGCAATGTTAGGAACAAACACCTCATTAAAGGCAAGGTATCCACGTTTCATCATAGTTTTTTCATGCATTCTCTGTTTAAAGTGGAAAATTCGTACGAGCATTTATTTGGTTATGCGCGGCATCTAGAGATTGAAAATTGAGATTGATTCCTCGCCTACAGCTTTCTTCATCATCAAGTCTAGCTAGCTAATCCTATACCCGACCTGAACTGGTAACCGGGCATGATTCGCCTAATGATTGAGCCGTCATATCGGCTTTCCTACCCCCCGGGATAAATATGTAAATCATATCCTAGATGCAAATGAGATCAATGCACATTCATTTTTCACAGGACGAAAAAGAAGTCCGCTCTGTAAAAATGAAAGTTCATGAAAGGGAATTCTGAAATGACAGTTTCGTCAACGAAGAAAACGTTTCGACTAATTTTACCAAATTTTAATCGTATAGACAAGTAATTGAAGTAGTCTCATAACAATGCACGAATTTAATCCCAGTCTTCTTCAGGGGCTATGATGTCAAATTTGATGTGCAATATTTTACGTTAGCGCTCGTTAAATATATTTAACATTTGGCTACGTGTATTATTCTATTCATGTACTATCACAATGCTCCGATTACATCTTACTTTACTTTTTCACTCATTTAACACGTGCTGATCCTGCTCCTCTCCGAAATTAATGCATCGTTCGTCTTCAAATTTTCAGTGTGTAAAGTTGGTTGGAAATATAATTTTTTCAAATTATTTTCTATATTTAGATCAATTGTTGCCTATACTGGTATAATATATATATATGTAGAGTACTGCGGCAGCACCTAGAAGTGCCGTAACGGGCCATACCTTCATTCTGTATCTGCATTTCAAGTTGACCTGGTGAATCCGTATTAATTATATTGAATTTATTAATAGTACTATAAATTTCAGAATTTATGCTTTCTCCGCGACGCTTGCACCTTGTGTTGGCAAATAAATAAATGATTAATTCTTCAGGATTCAATTTGAGGATGAGATGTTACACATTTATCATGAGGGAGAGGAAAACCGAAAAGACAACTTAACCATATGGCGAACCACGGCCTCTTGTCCGGTTACCATTTCATGCCGGTTATGGCTGACACACACAGCGTGGGTTGTGAAATTTATTTTAAATAAAATAGTTCACTATTGTGACTCTTGCGCTCGGTTTACTTGAATGAAAATCAGGTTGTAAATATTGAATAGAAATCGTAAAAACGTGTGGTGAGTAGTAAACTGTGGTACTAATGCCGCATAGTAAATAATAAATACAAAATGTATGATCTAATTGTTTTATAATATATCATTTCCTAGGGGGTTAATTCGTTCAAAAACCATAATAATTATTAACATAGAAAAATTAAAAGTTTGACAAAAGCGTCACATCGTTTTGACTTACGGTACCCGTACTCACACTCTACATAATGAAAGACACCTCAATATTCGAACTTCACAGATAGCTCCAACCAAGTGTACCAATTACGGAACACAGAAATTATATTTCAACCAGGATAAATAAATCTTTGCTCTAAAAAACAATGAAAAATTTATATTATGATCCGGTGTACCGGCCTCAAAATAATGCAACCATTCATTCTATCATGTAATCTCTGCAATAAAAGCACTTCCGTCCAAATCATATTCCTCGTTCTCATCAAGTACCACACTTGTTGGTCTGTTGTATAGTTTTAGGACTTCCTGAAATACAAAATAGTCCTGGTTCAAACAAATTCTACATCTATTGTGTGAGTATGAAAATGATTAAATGTGCACTTACCAGGTTTGTATCTTGGTTATCAGCTAAAGCTTGTTTCGCCAGATAATGCTCTCTTTTTATTTTCAATCAAGACTTTGTGGAACATCTGGTACAATCCAGTCAATCGTTCTCCCGACAAAAAATACAACATGCTGCAAATTTATTTTAAATATAGGTTATGCAAGGATTTATTAAGTCTGGTACTATGATGATTCAATACAAGGTTTGGGGATAACAATGATATAAAAGTGGTTCAGTATTACATGACCCTATTCTAGATTTGGGTGTATTCAATATGTGATCTAAAAAACTCGAATAAATTGTGCGCATAGTTCTAATATTTGATAAAAACGGGTTCATCAATTTTGTAAACTTCTTCCTTCAAATATAATATAATTTTGAGAAATTTATCCTTCACAATTTACCTCGAAGCATATGACAAATGCAAGTTTAATTGCCAGTATCACCCAGAAATGCATTGTATAATTTCCATACTATCACGAAACCCTTTATATCTGCAATCTCCTAAACTTGGACGTGATTAGATACAAAAAATCAGTGTTATTATTTTAGAATTACTGAGCAAAACATAGTATAATAATCGGCGCTCCAGAAGTGTGTGTGCCAATTTGGAGATAACTCATTTTGTTCGCCTACTTTACATAAAGTTGTGTGAGTGACTGAAACCTATGGGCAGGGGTATATTCACTTGGCTAACACAGACAGTCCCCGAACTCATAATAGAACTAAAATATAGAAAACCAGAATAGAATTGTGCCCTAACACTAACCTCACACTACGGGAGTACCTATTACTAAGCATAGCATTTATTTCTCAAAGATCTTGCAAATTTGCGCGAAATAGTCATATAAAAGAAAAATTTGACTTTTTGACCAATGTCGTACCAGAGTAGACTGACTCTACACATACGGCCCCTTTGATGTCCAAACAATACTGGATATCATACAAGAGGTCATGGTACTCCATTTCAAATTTTTACATTTAAACAGACGAAATATTGGGAAATTATGTTTTAAAATCATTACCAGCATCATGAGGGGCATAAGCCAGTGTGAAATTAACATATCCTTTCAGTTCTCCATGGCCAATCCAATACATATAAAATACTTCTGGAATGAAATCTGATGTAAATGCAATCAAAAATGCCTGTAATAAGATAAAAAAAAATATAATAAATTTAAAATTCAACCACAATTTGTGGTTTTTAATTGTTTATTAATTGTTTAGTACATTTACTTTAGATTGTTTTGAAATACAACTTCTGTAAATAGCACCACTCATATTTGTAATAACAGTAATTTGTACTATTCCATCAAGAATGAAAGTTTTGTGCACGATCAGCAACTGGACGTCTTGTTTCACACACCAACTTGCTTGCATCAAGTCGAATTTCTAACCAGTTATTTAGAAGTGCAAATACTGGTGTAATTGGGAAAGCAGCCCCCAAATATTGTAATGAAACCAAACTGGAGAACTGCAATATACATTTTTTCGGTCAAAGTATATGTTTATAATAAAGCACAAAATTCTATACAGAATAAAAAGACCAATAATATTTAAACGTCCAAGTGAAGTGCTGAATGTATGATAATTAAAACCGTTTCTTACTGATAAAACATTTGCTCACAGAAACTTACTTTCCCATATTTTGTTTTATAAGGGAGGCATTAAATGCGTTTCAAAATTTTTCCAAGGGCTACTCGGTTTAGTTCATCGCCAAAGCTAATTTTTTGTAATACCTTTTTTTTAAGCTACTTATACTAGATTGTTTTTTCTGCCAGTGCCAGTGTTATAAGTAAGTGTTATAAGTTCTATGTTGGACAAAATCCAAATCACACCAATGAATTTATATGTAGCTCCTAGTGTACCAGTAGTTCCTTGCAGTTTCTCCTCAATAAGGCTACCTCTTCAATGATACGACACTTACAGTATGTAGTGTGTGTATAGCATGCATATACAGAAACGGTAATATTATTAGTACTGGTGAGGTTTGGCTGACATTTTTGTAACAAACTTTAGACTTATATCTTACAGACAAGCAACAGGTTTATATGAAGAAATATAGGTGGTATTGGGCAAATAATCATATTCCTGGACTGAAGCAATTGATTAAAAAACAATAAAAAAGGTCATACGGAGGAAATAATTATAAAAAATCTATCAATTTCTAAATATTCTTCAGATAATCCTTCATATAGTTCACAAGATGTCCATATTCATGATCCCAAGGTTTTCTTAAAGATTTTTCTTTCTCTTCTTTACCAAATGCCTGTTTCATTATTCTTGTGTTACACCATTGTTTTATTATTCTACAAATACATTTATGGAGGTCATTAAGATTTTCATTACATGTAGCAGAAATTTTTCGTTGAAAAAACTAAAGAATTTGCTAAAATGTGAGAACAGAAAATACTGAATGATATTATTATGCTTATTGAAATCTCTGTAAAGTACCCCCCGAGTCACGAAACAATCAACGCGAACCTCCAGTAATCAGACACCAAACTGAATTGTGATATATTGACTAACAATTTGCTGCAACGACTGCCAAGCCATGCATTTCACATTGTTGCGTCACAATCACAACAATGCAAGATCAGGGATAATGTACGCTGAGTTTCAATTAGGACATATTTTCCTCTTGTATAGTTACCGGTACTTTCTTTGTTAAAGGATATTAAAAAAAGCAACACACGAAAACTCGACTGTCATCCAAGTACCCCAGGTTGAGAACCTCTGCCTTAGGCAATCAAATAAATTGAGTGCGATTCATGGAAAGAATCAAAAAGTACAATTTTGTTATGATGTTACAAATTACAATAACATTTAAAACAGTGGTTCCCAAACTTTTTAGAGTTGGTACCCACTATTTATTACCACAGTTTATGGCGACCCACTCAACTTTAATTTTTTTTTATTTTTTATGACATAAGACAGAACACAGCAATGGCTAATCATCGCAAAACTACCGTGTTTCCTCGCAAATAAGACCTGGCCTGAGAATAAGATATCAATTTGAATTTTCAAAATGATTTTAATTAAACCCTACCCTTAAAATAAATTTAAAATGTGTGGGAGAGGAAAGGTTCATTGGCCTGAGGTAAGGTGAAGATCACACCACTATTCAAGATTGTGTGATATCACAATTATAATATTTGTCACTTGATTTTTGTATAAAAAATACAAATAAAAACAATGGAAAAAACAGTGTTATTCTTCAAAAAAAAATAAATCTAAATCCTGTCTAAATTTTGTGGAAACACGGCTAAGAAGTGCTGTACAGTGTACAAAACTGCTATGCGTAAAAAAGCCACATGGATACTCTATGTGTAGCAAATTTTTGTTCCGTTGAAAAGATCATAAAAAGAAAACTTTCACAGATTAGAATTTAAATTCAATTTAAATTTTTTTTTTTTTTGAAGATTTACGTATGCGAGTTGCCACCGATCCTAATAACCAGTATAATCAACCAAAGCTTTCTACATCTTTCCACGACCCATTAAGATTCCTTTTGCGACCCACCAGTGGGTCGCGACCCAGAGTTTGGGAACCGCTGATTTAGACATTATAAATACTTTTTAATTTCAAGTATATTTGTCAACACCACTCAGAAAGTAGCAACTTCACTTTCATTACAAAATTACCAATTGGTACCTTATCAATTTGAAAAAAATATACAGCAGTGTGGCGCATCTTTCTAAGCGTTAGGAATATGCTCGCCACCGCTCCTCTGATTAACCGGGTTCGCAGGTTTGATCCTGCGGGAATAATTATGTTCGAGAGGATTGTGGGACTCCTGGCCATCATAGGGTGGTCCACATAACAAATGGTCAGTTCGACTCTTTCCACCATCAAGTTCATGCATGTATTTATGAAACAACTGACTGGCTAGCTAATACTATACCCGACATAGACTGGTAACCGCACGATAGGCCGATGGTTTGCCATATGATTAAGACATCTTATCGGCTTTTTCTGAATATATAAATCCAATCCTAATGTAAGATTGCAAGAAGTAATGTTCCTGCTCATTTCAGATTGACAGTCACCACATTTAATTTGTAATAGAAGTCTTGGCTCATTACACAAAATTAAATATTTACAGTGTTACAAAAGCAAAAGTGGAAAACAATAAGCCTCATGCCAATACTAAATTTATTAGTTATTTTTCGGCCTTTTTAGCCCGTTTGACTTGTTGACTTATGTTGTTTTGCTAGAATTAACGTTTATACATTACTATATATGTTTAATTAAATGTTATATTCCCCTTTCGAAATATCAATTGTAACCGAATTAGAAGCTGCGGTAGTCATATGATTTATCTATCGTATCGGCTTTTTTTCCCCCAGAATGAAGAACAAAAAACCCAATGTCAAAACCGCTATCAACTCAAGAATTGAAATTTCAACATTTTTTCAGATAAGGGTTGATAGGCCTTAATTGATAGATTATGCAATTCCCACTAAAATTGGCTTCTTGTCCAGTGCCAACTTCAATGAACATGTCCAATAAACATCATCCATATTACAAACATTCTGACATGTATTTCACCGTTAATAAAATTCCTATGAACAATTTTGGATTGTAAAAGTACTTTAAGGTGGTGCTCTACACTTTTGGACTATCACACAGACTAATAGTGTATCTAGCTACAAAAGGCAACTTCTCTTATATATCATTAGTTCTATAAAAATACCCGTAGAGGAGCTCTCAGATTGAGATCTTCGGCGTAGTGTATCAGTAGTGCCCATGGAATATGTAGTAAATAGTATTGGACTGTTTTATCTACACTAACTTTTTCAACCTGTAAAAAAATAGACATAACAATTTTTAAATCTTTATTAAAGAGAGCTCTTTTGAAAGCACGATACTTGACTAAATGAACATAATATGAAACTACAAATCTTTCAATTTTTTTGTGATCAGTTAATTGATACTCATTTTTTGGGGTCATATTTAAATTCATAAAAAAATTGAATTTAGATAACATATTTTTTTTTATCACTTGTTCAACCAACTCAAGACTGGGAATAAAACACACGACCCCTCTGACCTTTTTAATTTTCTTTCTTTCAAGATTTTTCAAGAACTTTGATCTCCATCTTTTTGTTAATCTTTCAAACTACGCTTTCTGCGTTTTGCTTCTCTTTCTTCTACACTCATTTTTCGAAGCACTTTTGATGTTCTTTTGTGTTCATCTTCTTGTACAAGAAAAATATAAAAAATACAACTATACTTTTAAGGAGAGAAGAATAGTCGATTATTCGAAAATCAAATACATACTCAAATTCATAAGAAAATGCCATTTATTGCAGTAGTTATAGCTTTAAATTAATCCAAGTTACTACATAATTGGTGAAATGTAAAAATATGAAACTGATCAGAATACTGTTATTTAGATATTTTATAGCTCCAGAAATTGTTTTGTGTGTTTTTGAAAAATCCTCATACATTTCCTTTCCTCCCTTGTGACACAAACATGAGCAGAATCATATTTACCGACTTGGAACTCTACGCCATTTCAGCCTCAAGCTCCACAACCTCGCGTCAAGGGTAAATTGATGGGTTGCAAATTGCAATGTAACAACTGTATATGGGTGCAGAAATATTCAATCAATCGCTGCATAACAAATACAAACCAATGCATTTCTTTTCTCCATTGTCGTCAACGTCTTTCTAGAAATTGACGGTGAGTTCAAACGATCACTGCCAGCATCACTTTCCAAATCACCCTGTTAGAGTTTTGAATATTATTGTGTTAAATTAATAATTCAGTGCCCTGGAACTGTGGAAGGATTTGTTGTCTTTTCCGCTGTCCTTGTATTGATTACTTGCAGAAGTTAGATTTGAGATAATGATATACAAGAAGATTACAGATTAAGACTTTTTCACCAACTTATTCTAGTTCATGTATTTCATTTGGTCTCTTGAATGAGCTAACTAATTTTGAGCCAAAATGATTTGATCATGGAAACAATCATAAATAACAGATCAACAATCATAATTTCTCAATAAAGTACATAACATCTTATAACCTCTATCGGAGCTCATTAGTTGTACATATTATTCCAATCTAACAGAGTAGCTGTCTATGGCTAGTGGCAACTTTACAGAGCCTTGTTTTGAGAGAAAAAGAGAATATGCCACAATGAGCATTTAGCGTTCTATTTCATACTTATACTAATGGAACAAAAGCACATGATACTTGTTTGTATATAGATGTTAGGTATTTGTGAACTATAATTACCAACTTATGTCCGTCTAATCAAGTTATAATAAGAAGCTCCAAAATTAGGTCATCAACTTAATTCAAGGATAAATAATGTTGTATCAGAGATGCAAACAAGCTCACTTTTCAAGACTGTATCCCAATAAAATTCTAAAATTTTTCAATTGAATTTACGGAGCAGGCGGAATTTCCGTTAATACAATTTAAATATAAAGTTCATCACATTTCACAATGTGTTTCATACGTTTTACAAAAATGATGAACCCATATCACCGACGTCTAACATATGGGAATTGTATTTAGCCAGATCATACAAACCTCTGGGACTTTCAGTAATGCTTCCGTGTCCCACACAGTGGCGCAACCAGCGGGAGGGTTACGGGGGTCGTGTCCCCCTGTTTGAAATTCGTTTTTTTTTATTATTGTTTTACGTTCAAACAAGGTCGTTCTACGGTCATAACAATCGGGTGAAAACTACTTTTTTCCAGTGCTTTATCACCTCGACGTAATTTAACACCGCCCGACTTCAATCATACCTTTTTGCTGTTAGTTACGTAATAATCGCTATCCCCGCGTGAATGTTTGTATTCGAAAATGAGATATGTTACCTCAAAAAGGAGAAATCGCGCGCTGTCGATGCGAATTGAAAGCGACAATAGCATAATGCTATCTCTCTCTCTCTTGTGACGAATACCCTCGTGCTTCATCATCTTGACGCAATGTAACGTCGCCCGTCTTCATGTTATAATAATGCAGTAGAAACTTTGAAAATCTGGATACGAAAATTATTTTCGGAAAAATATTGCTTCGATTACCCTAAGATTTTCTACATATGAAAGGCCGAAAACCGAAAACGCCGTACACATCCTACCGCCCCCGTCCACGTTCTGGTTTAAAAACATTTCACAATTATTTCATTTTCTATCGCAATCGAAAGCAGCCATGTGTGGCACGGCAATAACTAACAGTCGTCGTGAAGGTTTTCAATAAACTCCGACTTGAAGTGCTTATAAGACGTCGAGGACGTTTTTGGTTGAAAATTTTTTACATTTGTTATCGTATATTTCAATTTAGTCAAGATATGTTGTGCACCTCGGCAATAAACTTAAAAGCAAATCATGCCCTAATTAATTGTTTCCATCCTCAGTTTCGATAGTTATCGAACTTAACGGGAAAATTTTTAATTTCTCGCAATCTATAAAATAGCTTCCAAATATTATTCGGTTTCTATCAGAGATTTTATCGTTATCCCGACGTCGTTGATAACAATATCGTTCATTTTAAGTTGGAGGTATTGGTTTATAATCAAAAAATTATAACACATAACATGAAAAATTTGAATCAACGCCGACTCAAAAGTAAAACACGTTTTTCCATCTTTGTTCTCCATTATTGGCGGACGGAAATTTGGGAATCGGGTTTAACTAATTTGATTATGATGACGATGAACTCTGCCGATTATTTTTGAACTCTGCGCTGATTTGAATATTTCATGTCGGCTGTTATGTATTTTTGTTTGTAAATGAATACCGCTAACTTAAACTGAACGATGTTGTCATCAACGCCGGATGCCGACGAAATCCGCGATAGATATTAAATACTATTTAAGAGCTATTTTATACGCGCTAAATTACAAGAAATGAAAAAATTTCCTGCTATGTTCGGTCACTATCAAAACTGAGGATGAAAACAACTAATTAAGACACAATTTGCCGAGGACGTCTAAACCATCTCGACTAAGTTAAAATACACGATAAGAAAATATTTTCAATCAAAAACGTCCTCGAAGTCTTATAAGTTCTTCAAGTCGGCGTTTATCGAAATACTTTCATGTCAGCTGTAATATAATGCCGAACCACACATGGATGACGACGCTAGGATATGTGCGCCATATTCGGGATTATTATAAACACGAAAAAACAGTATTTGAAGTTTGCGATAATTGAATTTAAATTCGATTTGGACAGCCCTGCATTAAATTATTCAGTTTTTAGTTGTGTTTCCGAAAATTAGTTGTAAACCAATTATTTTAATTGTCATTATGTCTTCCGGTGAGCTTCAGTTTAGTTTAGAATTTTTCTGGGGTTAGGGTCGGGAAAAGGTCCATTCGCAAGAAGTGCATTTTGTTTTTAGTCTTGAAGAATTCACCCAACGAGCAAGGCGCGGCACGAGGGAAACACTGGAATTTATTCAAGCCGTGTTTCACTATCCACGAGGCGCAAAGCGAGGGAAACGTTGAAAATAATTAACAGCTTTTCGTTAGCAATTCGCTGGAATGTAATGAAAGGTGTTTTGCTACCCACGAGGTGCAAGACATAGCGAAGCGCCGTTAATGAACGAGGGCAAGGTAAGCGAAAGGCTGGGGTTTAATCGATGGCGTTTCCCTTTTAACCACGAGCAATTTATCGTGTTTCAGCGGGGCGACACCTAGTGGCGTTGCGACATACGTCATGGTTGCAATGTGTAAATTCCGGTCGGACCCCCTCCCCCCCCCCCCCCCCGTTGAAAACGGCCTGGTTGCACCACTGGTCCCACATGCTTCCATATTCGTCGGATTCGGTCATAATTACCTTGCAATATAGACAAGAACTACAGAAAATTGCTCTCATTCACATTCAATAGGCAGTCAATGCCTTGAGGTAACTCATCCCGAAGCAGATGAGAGCGCCGACTGAACGTAAATTGACGAATTTTGCAACGCATGTGCTAGTTAAGGACGTATTTATATTTCCACCAAATTAAGGATACATTATAGTGGTCCAAAGTACGCCAACTTATTCCTGGCGGAAATGTTCAGCAATCAAACAGCTGCAAATTATTCGCTATGTACAGTTTTATACTGTAGGCAGTGAAACGTGCCTATTCTTGGAATTACGGTTGTTTTCTGTTTTGTCGTATTGAAATTGAAACGTTCATGATCCCGTATTCGAATTGCCTGCGATATTTATCAAGAAATGTAAGAATCCAGAACAAATTAGCTCTGATGATATATGTATTGGTTTGGTTTAAAAAAATGATGTCGTATATTGATCTGTTTTTAAAATCGGCACACGTGAATGGTATACGGTTTTTGTTTCGTAGTGGTGAATGGATTAAATCGTGAAACGTTTTCTGATTTGAAATATTGTACAGAAGATAGTGGAAAGCATTAAAGCTGTTCGTTGTGAAAGCATGGACTGTAAATCTCTCAGGCATCAAGTTTTTCTCGTTACGAGCAAGGTTCCACACACGTGAATAGAACTAGAAGTAGGAATATACCGGTGTTGCAATGCGTCTGGGAGTTAAAAGAGGGCCGACGATTTGGGCATCGGCATCTCGGATTATGAGAGCCCAACAACGACTACAACTGCCCAACTGCAATGAGTGCCAACAATAAACTTTAACAAAACGGTAATTTGATAAGGACCAAACAGCCTTCGAGAAACAATTTCATCTTCCACAAAATCATGCTTAGACAATCTTTACTTTCCAGCCTTGCAAATCCATCACAAACGCACTTACTTATAAATGATCATAAGTCATAACGGTTTAATTAAATAATTTACACCTAGAATCAGCGCGGGGCCTATGGAAGTGGGGACCCCATTGCGACTGCATAGGTCGCAGGGGCCTAAGGCTGACCTGACTTCTATATGGAATTTGTAATCGCTACTTGAGACTCAAGTAATACGACGTACTACAATGAATTTGATGCAGTCTACGACTGGCAGTATTTTGACCAATATGCAACCTAATTTCATTTTAGGAATCAAATTGATTTGAACAAAAATTAATAATGCACAGATGAACCAAGGTGGGCGATGGAGAGGAAGCGAACAGCTTGTTTGCTTCCTGTGTCAGAGAGTAATAGTAATTATACCGACACGAAAGCGACTGCATCCGCCACAAGCGAACGTATAATACGCTAATGAAAAAAATAATAATTTCAACTGTAATTCTATGGTAGCTCAAGTACCTAACGTATAGATTACATATTGATTGCGCGTTAATGGTTCTTTGTGCATAGTGTAAAATTTAGAAGTATTGAAAATAATAATAATAATATCATAAATTTTTTGCATGTTTTCTTGGATTACTTTACAGCTAAAGCCCAATAATTTTTTTTAGTTTTTAACTAGCACACGCGTTGCAAAATTAGTCAATTTACGTTCAGTCGGTGCTCTCATCTGCTTCGGGATGAGTTACTTCAAGGAATTGAATGTGAATGAGAGTAATTTTCTGTAGTTCTTGTCTATATTGCAAGGTAATCATGACCGAATCCGACGAATATGGAAGCATGTGGGACACGGAAGCATTACTGAAGGTCAAAGACAAAGTACCAGAGGTTTGTATGATCTGGCTAAATACAATTCCCATATGTTAGGCTCCCGTGATATGGGTTCAAGTCATCATTTTTGTAAAACGTATGAAACACATTGTGAAATGTGATGAACTTTATATTTAAATTGTATTAACGGAAATTCCGCCTGCTCCGTAACTTCAATTAAAATATTTTAGAATTTTATTGGGATACAGTCTTGAAAAGTGAGCTCGCATCTCTGATACAACATTATTTATCCTTGAATTAAGTTGATGACCTAATTTTGGAGTTTCTTATTATAACTTGATTAGATGGACATAAGTTGGTAATTATAGTTCACAAATATCTAACATTAATATACAAACAAGTATCATGTGCTTTTGTTCCATTAGTATAAGTATGAAATAGAACGCTAAATACTCATTGTGGTATATTTTCTTTTTCTCTCGAAACAAGGCTCTGTAAAGTTGCCACTAGTCATAGACAGCTACTCTGTTAGATTGGAATAATATGTACAACTAACGAGCTCTTATATAGGTTATAAGACATTATGTCCAGTGTTGAGAAGTTATGATTGTTACTCTGTTATGATTGTTTTCATGACCAAATCAGTTTGGCTCAAAATTAGTTAGCTCATTCAAGAGACCAATTGAAATACATAAACTAGAATGAGGTTGGTGAAAAAATCTTAATCTGTAATCTTCTTGTATATCATTATCTCAAACAAAAAGCAATCTAACTTCTGCAAGTAATCAATATAAGGACAGTGGGAAAGACAACTAATCCTTCCACAGTTCCAGGGCACTGAATTATTATTTTACCACAATAATATTCAAAACTCTAACAGGGTGATTTGGAAAGTGATGCTGGCAGTGATCGTTTGAACTCACCGTCAATTTCTAGAAAGTTTGTCGATGACGATGGAGAAGAGAAATGCATTGGTTTGTATTTGTTATACAGTGATCGATTGAATATTTCTGCACCCAAATACAGTTGTTACGTTGCAACTTTAACTTCAAAATCAATTTACTCTTGAAGAAGGACTTTAGAGGTCGAGTTTAGCATGTTTTCATTGGTATTGGAGTCAGAGCAAGAGTCAAAGTTATATTTTCAAATTCACTTGAGCTGGAGTCAGAAATTGAGAACCTCAATGCTGGTAATCAACGTCAAAATGTTCTACTGAAAGCAAAGATGCATTGGGTTAAGCATTCTAAACATAAAATTAAAAAAGGCTCTAGAATATCAAAGTTTTTGATGTCAAAATTATTTTTACATTTCCCCAATTATATAGTAACTTGGATTAATTTAAAGCTATAACTACCGCAAAAAATGGCATTTTCCTATGAATTTGAATATGCATTTGATTCTGAATAACCGACTATTCTTCTCTGTTGTATTATATAGATTTTGTACTTGTACATGAAGATGAACACAAAAGAACATCAAAAGTGCTCCGAAAAATGAGCGAAGAAGAAAGAGAAGCAAAACGCAGAAAGCGTGATTTGAAAGACAAACAAAAAAGATGGAGATCGAAGTTCTTGAAAAATCTTGAAAGAAAAGGAGTTGAAATCAAAAAGGTCAGATGAGTTGTGTGTTTGATTCCAAGTTTTGAGTTGGTTGAACAAGTGGTAAAAAAGCTATATTATCTAAATTCAAATTTTCAATCAATTTAAATATTACTCTGTCAAAAGAGCTCTTTTTAATAGAGATTTCAAAAGTACTATGTCTATTTTTGTACAGGATGAAAAAGTTAGTGTAGATAAAACAGTGCAATACTATTTACTACATATTCCATGGGCACTACTGATACACTACGCTGAAGATCTCAATCTGAGAGCTCCTCTACAGGTATTTTTTATAGAACTAATGATATATAAGAGAAGTTGCCTTTTGTATCTAGATTATTACTCTGTGTGATAGTCCAAAAGTGTAGAGCACCCCCTTAAAGTATTTTACAATCCAAAATATTTCATAGGAATTTTATTAACGGTGAAATACATGTCAGAATGTTTGTAATATGGATGATGTTTATTGGACATGTTCATTGAAGTTGGCACTGGACAAGCAGCCAATTTTAGTGGGAATTGCATAATCTATCAATTTTCATTATCTCTAATATTTTTGTAGCTTCGTGAATACAAAAGTAAACAGTGGTCTGCAAGCTTGTTAAATCATTGCAAAGCAAGAAATATTATGGAAATTGATGTCCCGAATCGCCCAGCATTGTATTTCACCTGCACATTTCGACAATCGAAACTGCACAAGTGGGTATCTGAAAAAATGTTGAAATTTCAGTTCTTGAGTTGATAGCGGTTTTGACATTGGGTTTTTTGTTCTTTATTCTGGGGGAAGAAAAGCCGATAAGATAGATAAATCATATGACTACCGCAATTTCTAATTCGGTTACAATAGATATTTCGAAAGGGGAATATAACATTTAATTAAACATAAATAGTAATGTATAAACTTTAACTCTAGCAAAACAACATACCAGTAAGTAAACAAGTCAAATGAGCTAAAAAGGCCGAAAAATACCATTCTGTTAATAAAGACTCAATTGTCCATGAATTTTTATTATTTGTTTACAGTTTTCTTGGAAGTGATGACCCTAAAAATTATTTCAAAGAAACAGATAGACAACGCATAGCTTGGGAAATCCTCGAAGTAACTGCTTATGGAAAGAAAAAGAAAGCTGAAGTTGGTAAGCAATCACATATTGAATTCACTTACATAGGGGCAAGTAATGAATCATTCATGTGCAGGTTTTAACTGTGAGTGCACTTAAACTAGAAAGAAAAATGGTAAACCACAATTCTTGCCAATATAGTTAGCATTTTAGGAATTTGACTTTACGAAATATAGACTGCGCCACTATCATGTAAACAAGTAATTGATAACTAAAATTTAAAGATTAATTTTTTGTGGCTTAAAAGGAATTGAAAGATTGTTGGCAGAAGAAGTATTTGATGCTGCATTTCCTTTACATGATGGACCATTTCGTCTCCCTCGTAACCAAGAAAAGGTTTGAATTTTTAATGAGTTGTCTTACATATTTGCGCTTAGCAACGCAGTCACTTATATTTGAGCAGCTGCTAGGTTCTGGAAAACCAGAATCTACTCATATTGACTCAAAATACCCAATTATATACTCCTTTGGGGTTAGGGGGATGGGTGACTGAGGCTCTAAATATTTAACTGACAATGTCAACTTAGAAAAACTAACACATCAACCCCTATGACACTATGGGCAAGTATCAGAAGACGAAAAAACATAATTACATTTAATCAATGTGCTATTGACTGGTTCATATATCTTGACCTATGTTTCGGTTTGATAGATTGAATATATTACTGACATGTTTCACATAAGCATATTTTCATCACATGTACATTTCAGACTCCTAATTGAATGAATTATAATATATATATATATAAGCTAATGAATTTTAAAAACTCTGCTATTTGAGATTCCTTTAATCTTCTTTAAATGTTCAACTTCATACATTTATACCATTTTTACAAAGCACATATATGGGCTATCTAATAATTGAATCATTTCTATTCTTCTCATATATGGTCCATCCATGAACTAATGAACATGAAGTCTATAAGTATGATACGCAACAACATGCGTCAACCCCAATTTCCTGAGTTTGCATTATTGATGAGCTGAGCTTGTGCCGACAGACTATGCAAATTATTTTAAGCAATGATACCATATGGTATAAACTGTGACAGGATTCGTGCACACTAAAATAAGTCTGTTCATTCTATTCTTTGCCACCATCATATTCATTCAATAGAGGAATTCAATTAATGACGCATTGTGCTATATTTTCTACAGGCCTATATAATATCAATGCTATGGTTGAGTAGTCATAAAGTATTCATATTATAATTACGGTACACATAGCAAAATAAAGAATTCATATATTGATGAGCTTGTCGGATTTACAAAATAATATTCCTCGTTTTTTTCTGATGATGTATTCTCGCTGAAACTAGTTGCTAACTTTACCAATACAATTCCTATGATCATTAATAGCCAAATCTCCATATTTTAGAACATGCTTATCATATGCAAAAGAAGTGTGACTATTATTATTGTTAATTATTTTATTAATTAATTATGTTAATTAATTATTAGTTAATTATTTTAAGGACCCATCTCAAATGTGTAAGCGGCAAGTTCTCTTTGAATATTGGGCAAAATGGAGTAGATGGTATAAATATCAACCTATGGATCATATCAGAGATTATTTTGGTGAAAAAATTGGAATTTACTTTGCATGGCTAGGTATGTATATGACAAGATTAAAGTGCCGCAGTATTACTCATGAACAGAATTCATTCAAGTCCGTACATTGGAAAACAAATAACTGCAACTAATCTTATACCAAACATGGACTGGTAACCAGACAAGAAGCTGTGGTACACCATATGAATAAGCCATCTTTAACGGTTTTTCTCTCCCCCGGGATAAAATATGTAAATATGTAAATGTTGGATTTAATTGGGCCATAATTCCTTCATCAAATGGTGGATTTATAATGAATCAACTTTTTCGGTTTTATGAAACAATGTAAAATAATATTTGTAGTTTCAAAAACATAAATTAATTTAATTTTTTATAATCATCCAAGATTAAAAGTGGAGACTGTCAATCTGAACCAAGGAGAATCATTAAACGTCTTGCAATTTTGCCTTAAGATGGGATTTACATATTTATTCCTGGGGGAAAAGAAAAGCTGATAAAATGGCTTAATAATATAGCGAACCACCGGTCCTCGTGCGGTTACCAGTATATGTCGGGTATAGTATTAGTTAGCCAGTTAGTTGTTTCAGATGCATGAACTTGATGGTGAAAAGAGCTGAACTGACCATTCGTTACGCGAACCACTCTGAGACGACCAGGAGTCCAACAATTCTCTCGCACATGATTATCCTTTCGGGATTCGAACATGAGAAAACCACACAGATTAATCAGAGGTGTGGTGATGAGCGTATTCCTAATGCTTAGCACGATGCACCAAATATTTTTTTAAATTGGTAGAGTGCCAATTGGTAATTTTAAAATGAAAGTGAGGTTGCTACTCTTCTGAGTGGTGTTGAGGAAATATTCTTGAAATTAAAAAGTATTTATAATGCTTAAATGTTATCGTTACATCATAACAAAATTTTACTTTTTGATTACTTTGCATGAATCGCACTCAATTTATTTGATTGCTTTAAGGTTTCTACACATCATGGCTTCTTCCAGTTGCAATTTTAGGATTGCTGGTATTCATTGGAGGAATGTGCAATATGAGTACTAACATTATGGTGTGAGTAAGATATCTTAGCTCTTTTATTTTCAAGGTTTCATTTCAACATACGGATGGTATTGAATTATTAGTCTTTTTTATAGTTGACATTGATAATTTCCTTCATTCTTACTAATTTACAGTTTTTTTTTCAATTAAAAAATAAACCTGAGACATCGCCATTTTTTGTTTTGCAACTAAATTCTTGCACCCAAATTGAATTGTGACAACAGCCTTGTACATGTAATATACTTTAATTATTTTGAAGACATATTGGTTTTTCTTTTTTTTTAAAAACTTTTCAGGGTAGAAATCTGCAATACCACAAACAACTTTAATATGTGCCCTTCATGTGATACATGTAAAAATTGGGAGTTAAGTTCAACCTGTGGACAAACTAAATTATCTTATTTATTCGATCATCCTGGAACTGTTGCATTTGCAATTGTTATGTCCTTTTGGGGTAAGTAATCTATAAAATTTTGGTAACGTTAGCAAAAGCAGACTTCAACTGGGACAACAAAAGCGATGGCATGCACATAAATAATGGTTATCAATTGTTAAAACAATTGGGAAGTCAAGTTAAAATGTTAATCAATGAATATCCTGCAATTCAGTGAATATTCATCAAAAGTAAATGAAACAATTTCACACCATATTCACCCAGAACTCTGACAACAGCGTTCAGGATGAGGTCAAAGTTAAAATGGTAGTCAGGTTTTTTCTTAAGTGATTTCCTCCTAATTATGTGATTTCCTCCGACCTCCTATAATGGCTAACTACAATTTCATGATCAAGTACGTTTTTCATGATCAAGTATTTCGCTTTTCAGCTGTCTTGTTTCTTGAATACTGGAAGCGAAAAAATGCAAGTCTTGCTCATCATTGGGAAGTTATGGATTATCATGAGGATGAGAGACCTCGACCAGAGTATGCTGCTCTTGCTCCTCATCTTGAGAAGAATCCTGTGACTGGAGTACTCGAACCACATTTTCCTCCATCTTCAAGACTCAGAAGAACATTAACTGGTTTCACAATCCTGATTATAATGGTTAGTTTCGGAATCTTAATAGAAGGTCGTAGAGATTGTATAAATATCAAAACCACCATATTGGTTTTGAGTAGGCCTGTATGTACCAGAATAATGGAAAAACATAATTGATAGAATTTGACTTATTCTGTACTTGATGAAAAATATTGTAGTTAGATATTGTAGAAAGCTTTTTTAATGAATGGAATAATAATATTATATAACACTTTGATTCAAAATTTTCAATTTGTTGTTCTTTGTTTATTTATCTTTCAGCTGAGCGTTGTGATCATCTTTGTGATATCAGTGATTTTATACAAATGTTTAATTGGAATCATCTTGATGCATAGCAGTAACTACTACGTACATGTTGGAGTGAGTTCTATTTTCATTTACTCTGTTTCCTGAGCATATTATATGCAGTTTGATATCTGTTCAAGATTGAAAAAATCTTGTGCGGTAGTATTTAATACATGCTACAGATGGCAACATTGAAACCCCTTAATTATTATTCATCCAATTTTACAAGCATCTCACTACAATTGAAATAATGATAATCATTCCAATATCTGGTAACCCAAGACTAGGGAACCCCTTGGAACAAAGTGTTCGCTGGAAGCCTTTCACTATTGAATCATAACTAGATGAATAGTTTTGCCTTGTTGACGCCATTCGCATTATTTTTTTATCATAAAATGACATTCAGTTCTAATGAAATTGTTTGTGATATTTTATTTTTCAGGCTGGTTCTGTAAAGTCTTTATCTGGTGCAGTATTGAATCTCATACTAATTATGTTGATGGCTCAAGTCTACACAGAAGTTGCAAGATATCTTACAAGATGGGGTAATTGTTGGTACTTTTTTAGGTACTCCTGAAGTATGCACACCAAGATGTCGCACAACCTGAACCCTAACTTGGTACACGACCTGAGTTCAGGTTGTGCGCCATCTTGGTGCGCATACTTCAGGAGGTCCCTTTTTTATTCAAGTTCAGCTGAGGAATTTGGAAGTGACCCCCACGAAAAGTTAGGCACTATGCCACTGATCACTCTGTATGTGTGATGCAGTTCAAATTATAATGGTTATGATCCTGTGATATATGGCTGCCGGATTTTCATTTATTTATCCTTTTTTCCTTTGGTTCAAGATTCATGTATGATTATCTGAAACATTGAACTTGTTAAGAACACAGATACCCAAACTAATTCATGGTTCATCATAACATGAGTGAGGCCATGTCATTGGTTTTGCTGTTCCCTGAAGATTATGAAATTCTATCCTACTTCAAGACTACACCCTAAATTACATTAATGTTTTGATTCTATATGCTCATACCCGTTAATACTTCTGTTTCCTCTTGCTTGCTCATATTTAATATGTTTTGTTATAGAAATGCATCGAACACAAACAGAATACGAGAATGCTTTCACTTTCAAAGTGTTTATATTTCAATTTGTCAATTATTATTCATCGATCTTCTATATTGCATTCTTCAAGGGGAAGTAAGTCTTGTCTGTTTCTATTATTCAGAGAATTAATATTTGTCTTTAAAGTAATCGAATATGCCAAATATGCCTGGTTTGTCTTGTCGATGTCAGCCATAAATTTGAAAATATTTATTTGATATTGTAAAATGTTCATGGTATGTTATACAGTGTCATAATCAATAACTTTCAGAGTAACACTAAAAAATCACCGAAAAATTCTATGCACTTTACATTGCACTTCGTACATTTGACTTCATTTCACTTACAATTTGATTTATAATATTATTTCAGTCTTGTAGGAATTCCGGGACATTACAGCAAAACACTAGGTGTTCGAAATGAATCTTGTGGAAGCGGAGGATGCTTAATCGAACTTGCTGAACAGTTATTTGTTATTATGATTGGTAAACAAGCCATCAATAATATACAAGAAATAGCGTTCCCGTAAGTGCAGAGGAAAATATTCAAAATTTTTTTTGAAAATCTTCCCAAACACCTTCTTATGAGATGAGATCAGCGCATGATGAATTTCACCTAATGCTGAAACACATTTGCCATTACACTGCATGTTTGTAAGCTAAATGAACATTTTTTGCAAAAATTGAAAAAAATTTATTTAGGAATGCCAGAATTCTTTCTTTTTAATAAGCATAATGATATCATTCAGTATTTTCCGTTCTCACATTTTAGAAAAATTTTATAGTTTTTGTCAACAAAAATTTCTGCTAAATGTAATGAAAATCTTACTTCCATAAATGTATTTGTAGAAAAATAAAACAATGGTGGAACACAAGAAGAATGAAACAGGCATTTGGTAAAGAGAAAGAAAAATCTCTAAGAAAACCTTGGGATCATGAATATGGACATCTTGTGAACTATGAAGGATTATTTGAAGAATATTTAGAAATGGGTATATTTTTTAATTTACTCTGCAATGAACCTTTTAATTATTGATGTTTTTTTTTATTCAATTCACTCTCTTCGTTCATATAGACCTATTTTGACTAAAATGCTCGACTGTCAGTCATTAGTCTCAAGTTTGTTACAAAACTGTCACCAAACCTCACCATACCTTACATAATGTTAGTGTCGTCTCGTTGAAGGGGTAGACTTTTTGAGGAGAAACTTCAAGAACCCACTGTCACACTAAGAGCTATACATAAATCCATTGCTGTAATTTTGATATTGGCCGACATCTCAGAGCACTGTCTATACTGCCAGAAAAAACACTGAACTAAGTGTCGCTTGGAAAAACATTGAAAAAACAGAATGTCCCCAATGTAAAACAAAATATGGGAAAGTAAGTTTTCATGAGCAAATGTTATATCAGGAGAAAAGTAAGAAAAGGTTTTCCTTCAATTATTGTAAATACAGTGCTTTACTTAAATATTATTGGTCTTTTTATTCTGTATAAGATTTTGGGCTTTATTATAAACATATACTTTGACTGAAAAAATGTATATTCGCAGTTCTTCAGTTCGGTTTCATTACAATATTTGTGGCCGCTTTCCCAATTGCACCAGTATTTGCACTCCTAAATAACTGGTTAGAAATTCGACTTGATGCAAGCAAGTTGGTATGTGAAACAAGACGTCCAGTTGCTGATCGTGCACAAAACATTGGAGTATGGTTTTCCATTCTTGATGGAATAGTACAAATTGCTGTTATTACAAACGTGAGTGGTGCTCTTTACAGAAGTAGTATTTCAAAACAAGCTAAATTAAATGTACTAAACAATTAAAAACCACAAATTGTGGTTGAATTTTAAATTTATTATATTTTTTTTTATCTTATTACAGGCATTTTTGATTGCATTTACATCAGATTTCATTCCAAAAGTATTTTATATGTATTGGATTGGCCATGGAGAACTGAAAGGATATGTTAATTTCACACTGGCTTATGCCCCTTATGATGCTGGTAAGGACTTTAGAATATAAATTTCCAATATTTCTCCTGTTTAAACGTAAAAAGATGGTACAATCATATGGTGAAACATGGCTTCTTGTATATTAACCAGTATTGTTCGGATATAGATCAGGGGTCGTATGTGAAGTCGTTTCACTATGGAACGACATTCGGTCAAATAGTCCATTTTTTTCTTTCGATATGAATATGTCATGCAAATTTGCGTGCGTTTTTTTGAGAAATAAATGGAAGGAGTTTCAATGCTATGCTGATTTATAGGTACTCCCGTTTTGTGTGTACCAGGTTAGGGTTAGGGCATAATATCCCGATTTTCTTTATTTTAGTTTTATTATGAGTTTGGAGGACTGTCTGTGTTAGTGAATATGCCCGTAGGTATAGGTTTCAGTCACTTACACAACTTGATGTGAAGTAGTCAACAAGATGAGTTACCTCCATATTGGTACACATACTTCTGAAGCGCCGATTAATATACTGTTTTACTCAGTAATTCTAAAACAATAACACTGATTTTTTGTATCTAATCACGTCCAGGTTTAGGAGATTGCAGATATAAAGGGTTTCGTGATAGATATGGAAATTATACAATGCATTTCTGGATGATACTGGCAATTAAACTTGCATTTGTCATATGCTTCGAGGTAAATTGTAAAGGATAAATTTCTCAAAATTATATGGCTCCATATTTGAAGGAAGAAGTTTACAAAATTGATGAACCCGTTTTTTATCAAATATTAGAACTTTGCGCACAATTTATTCGAGCTTTTTGGATCACATATTGAATACACCCAAATCTAAAATAGGGTCATGTAATACTGAACCACTCTTATATTATTATTTTCCCCAAACCTGCTATTGAATTATCATGGTGCCCGACTTAATAAATCCTTGCATAACCTATATTTAAAATAAATTTGCAGCATGTTGTATTTTTTGTCGGGAGAATGATTGACTGGATTGTACCAGATGTTCCACAAAGTCTTGAATTGAAAATAAAAAGAGAGCATTATCTGGCGAAACAAGCTTTAGCTGATAACCAAGATACAAACCTAGTAAGTGCATATTTAATCATTTTCATACTCACACAATGGATGTAGAATTTGTTTGAACCAGGACTGTTTTGTATTTCAGGAAGTCTTAAAACTATACAACAGACCAACAAGTGTGGTACTTGATGAGAACGAGGAATATGATTTGGACGAAAGTGCTTTTATTGCAGAGATTACATGATAGAATAGGTTGCATTATTTTGACGCCGGTACACCGGATCATAATTTAAATTTTCTATTGTTTTTTAGAGCAAAGATTTATTTATCCTGGTTGAAATATAATTTCTGTGTTCCGTAATTGGTACACTTGGTTGGAGCTATCTGTGAAGTTCGAGTATTGTGGTGTCTTTCACTATGTACAGTATGAGTACCGGTACCGTACCATAAGTCAAAACGATGTTAAGCATTTTGTCAAACTTTTCATTTTTCTATGTTAATAATTATCATGGTTTTTGAACGAATTAACACCCTAGGAAATGATATATTATAAAACAATTGGATCATACATTTTGTATTTATTATTTACTATTCGGTATTAGTGCCACAGTTTACTACTGATCACCACACGTTTTTACGATTTCTATTCAATATTCACAACATGATTTTCATTCAAGTAAACCGAGAGCAATGGTCACAATAGTGAACAATTATGTGTGAACTGTTTTATTGAGAATAAATTTCACAACCCACGCTGTGTGTATCAGCCTATTTCCAAGTTCATGCTTCCGGAAACAAATAACTAACTAATCCCATGACCGGCATGGATTGGTAACCGGACGAGAGGACGTGGTTCGCCATATGGTTACGCCCAACCCCGGGCAACTAACTTGTCACATTATGGCGTCATATGGACGCCATTTTCGATCATTCGGGTCAAGTAGTGTAACGCAAACAAGTCTAATTTTAGTAGTTTTAAAAGGTTTTTGGGGAAGATTTAAATGAGTAGTTATATTCCGAAAGGGCAGAAATCCGATTAGGCGTCCCAGTCAGTATCGAACCCAATACGAGGCACTCACATTAACAACCCACGCCGCTCGGTAACAAACCAAATATAGACGCAACACACGGTTAGTAAAGTAAAGTTTATTGCGATTTTTCCGTAACACTAAAATGCAAGGCAACACACACACACACATATAGCCTACGAAAAATCGGGAAAGTAGGCAAAATCTAAAACTATTCAAGGCCTGCTGATTCTAGCGGCGCGGCGGTGTGGCTCAACGGGTTAAGCGTTAGGAATACGCTCGCCACCGCACCTCTAATTACTCTGCGTGGGTTCGCAGGTTCGAATCCCATGGTGGTTATGTGCGAGAGGATTGCTGGACTCCTCGCCGTCGTTGGGTGGTTCACGTAACCGCTGGTCGGTTACGGCTTCCTCCACCACCAAGTCCATGCTTCCGAAAACAAACAATACAGTAAAACTAATCCCATACCCGACTTGGAATGGTAACCGGACGAGAGGCCGTGGTTCGCCATATGGATAAGCCGTCTTATCGGCTTTCCTCTCCCCCGGGATAAATATGTAAATCCTATCCTATCCTATCTAGGGCTATCGACCGTCCCCGGAATGGCCGGGACAGTCCCGGAATTGACGTCTGGCGCCCCGGGCCACGGTTACCCCGGAATTTACTGACAACTAGGGCGTTCTAACATAGCTTGGGCTATTTTTTGGCTTCTGTTACATTCGAAATACCCTATTTCGCCATTTGGGGTCCCATGTTCTGGGTGTTTCACACCACAACAGACCTAAATGACTAAAACGAACTGAATTTTCGACAGTAAAGACGACGTTAAATGAGATATTACAACTGTCCTATAGCTAAATGTTGTTGGCAATGTTACATTGGAAATTTGCCCTTTTCAGACGCTATCGTTGCATAATTGAATTGTAAACGTCCTTACCAATGGTAGTACAACGAAAGAGAGATTTTTTATTACTTTGTCAACCAAAAAATACAGTCCTCAATAAAATAGCTACAGAAAATAAAATTGTTTTGGTATGAACAGGAGGGAGCGATACGACCATTGAAGTCAGCCCTCACCATATACGCTGATGTGATTAAGATTATCACTGAGAGATGACCAGTGGCAAAAACAATTACGATAATACTTTGACAATAAATTTCTGAACAAAATGGGGGGGATTCTTAGATAAAAGCAATGTTAAGCATGTGTGTGTTTTGAAAAAAAAAGGGGAGGGCGGGGGGTGTCCGGGGTTGCATTCGTTAAATAAAACAATCTAAAGCGGCCAGAATAATGTGATGGAAATTTATATTTAACTGAAAACTAAATTCAACTCAGTGATACATACACAGTATTGAATGAAAGTAACACACTGGATAGGAAAAGATGATTTTGATTCATAAGTTTGTCATAATCTGAAAATATTTCAAAACTGCATGAACTTTATATATATTTGGGGATTTTTACAAACTTGCACTCTAAAAATCTTAATACTTACAAGTATACTTATCAAGAAGTTTTAGCATAACAGTTTCGAAAACGTTTCTGACCCACACAAGAGGGTCAAATCTATAGGAAAATTTCAACAATTCACATCTTGGGAATCGTGTTTACAAAAAGAAGCAAGCAATGATCATCATAGGAATAGTGAACATTTTTATTTAAATCTTTGGTGTTACAGTATGATTGATAAAATCATTGCAAACAAACTGATAATTCAAAGCAATTTGGAAATAATTTAATTGACCAAAAATAGAAATGATACTTATCAAAAAACAAAGATATGAGAAAAGAACCATTTAATTGATCAACAATATCATGTAAATAACTGTGAAAACTGTGTAAATAACTGTGAGCTTTAACTGTGAAAAATGAATGTGCAAGGATATTTATCCCGGGGGGTAGGAAAGCCGATATGACGGCTTAATCATTAGGCGAATCTCGCCCGGTGTTCAGGTCGGGTACCGGTATGGGATTAGCTAGCTAGGCTTGATAATGAAGGAAGCCGTAGGCGAGGATTCCAGCAATCCTCTCACCCATGATCATCCCTGCATGGGATTCGAACCCACGCAGGGTAATCAGAGATGCGGTGGCGAGCATATCATAACGCTTAGCACGATGCGCCACGCCCCCGAAAACCTTCTAATTAACCGTTCAACTGCTGGGCGATGTTACCCAATGTGTCAAACTTATTCATCGCCATCGGGAACATAATTTGCGGTTTGCGAGAAGGTTTCGCTTTCTTTCTCCTTACTAAGCAGCTACCCGCTATATCTGATACTCCACTTGTTCGCTAACTTATTGCTGTTATCGTTATTGAAGTGGATAATTAGTACGAGCATTTATTTGGTTATGCGCGGCATTTAGAGATTGATTTACTACTAATCCTATGAGGCCCGATATTCCATGGTAAATTTCGTCCAAAGTTAGACATTTCGGCATTCTCAAAACTATCATTGTGTGAACTGATAATGCGCCACTAACTTTTTCACTTGTATTCGATTTCTCTCCTCGATGTCAGAAAAATTTTGCGACTTTGATGTTACAGATGGTGTAACTGTAATAGCTTTGCCAGTATGGATACAACTTGAAAAGCGCTCTCGAATGCGAGCAGATTAGATGATTTCAAACCTGGTTAGGAAGCGTTAAAGCGTACCTTGACGTAAAAAAAATGAAAATCGTGAAAATTCGGAACCAAAACGAACTCAAAAACTACAAGAAAACAAAGTAAAATTGGAATTCTTATTATTTCACGCAGAGATCCGCCTAACTTCAGAATATATTCTGCAAGACAATTTACTTATGCTTCTTCTGCTGCTAAAAAACAAGTCATGCCCTGATAGCTGTTACAATTTGCGAGGCTTCTGAATGTCATTCTTATTTTTACGCTGTTTTAAAATTTAAAATTTTTAAAAAGGATTTCGCCATACTCTATCTATTACATTAACTCTTAATATTGTGATGTGTATTTGCCAGTAAAATATGACTGGATTGGATTCGTATTATATTTTTCATAATAGACCGACAACATTCGTTGTTATACCATTGTTTCGGACTTCAGAGGATTTTCCATAGCAAATATATATCGTCACGCTAATAACCGAATTGCGTAAGTCATTTTTGGCGGTTTTGAGTTTTTCATAAAATAGGTATTTATGTAATGCTGCGCACCTGTCTGTTAACTCAGATTTTATTTTAAGAATTCCGAAACCCATAAAAATAGAGATTTTGTATGATATGCAAATTTGTTCAATTGTTTCGTCATAATGAATTATCATTGTTAACGCAGGACTATTGTGACGTCACAAAGGCAAAATGACCTCGGCGAAGGATTTTCGAGTTTTTGCATCTCAGATTCTAGCTTAGCGCTTATAAATTTCAATTTAAACTACAGTATAGGAAGGCGTGCACTTGTGATATTCACTGTCTGAATCCAATTCACCTTGGTTGGCTTTTATATAAGGGTACATTGCTGTTTTATTCTTTATATTTAACTTTAGTCTTATTTCGGTGGATGTGCAGAGCGTGTTATTTTGATGAAATATATATTTTTAAACATAAAAAATAATGTAATTGAAACAGATTAGCTATTTTGGGGATTAGACATCGTATATACTAAGAATTACATTCGTTTTTGGATTGTTTTGTTTTCAGGACTGGTACATATAGTCAAGTTGCAAAATTGCGTATGTCCCCTAGTCATAGACACATTTCTGCCTAAGTCACAGTGCGCCATTATGTCGTCACATGAATGCGTCATACAAATTAACTTGAATCCGGCTACGATCGAAAAATTGAACTATGGCAAATTATTGACTCTCAATGGCATAGCAATATCATTAGGAAGTTTTTTACGTTTTTCTCAAAACTGCTAAAAATGACTTACGCAATTCGGTTATTAGCGTGACGATATTGTAATCTAATAGACAAATTTTTAACAGAAAATGCATGAAAAAACTATGATGAAACGTGGATACCTTGCCTTTATGAGGTGTTTGTTCATCATGGATTGGCACCTATTGGATATTTATTAAGAACTACGCGCACAGGAAGTTTTATGTTTCATATATTCCACCAAACGTTCATTTGATTATTTTGTGGACCGATTATTGCCAATAGCCAAAGAATAGTTCTTTCAAATAAGATTTTCAGCCATCACATTTCTTGTATTATCAACCCCATGCGGGGATGGTTATGGGCGAAAGGATTGCTTGACTCCTTGCTGCTGTAAGGTGGTTCAAGTAACCGGTTGTCGGTTACGGCTTCCACCACCGTCAAGTCCATGCTTCCGAAAACAAATACCTAGCAGATACCCGACATGGAATGGTAACCGGACGAGCGGCCGTGGTTCGCCATATGGTTGAGTCGTCTTATCAGCTTTCCTTTCTAACGGTATGAATATGTATGGCTGTATTTGGATATTAATTGGCTGTATATGTATATGACATTGGCTGTATATGAATATTTAGTTGTAGCTATATGGATATTTAGTTGGCGCTATATGCATATTCTTGGCAGTATATGTATGGCACGGTACCAACCCTATCGTAACATTGCGATCACTATATATCACGAAATTTATTGCTTTTATAATTCCGAGCTCTGACATTCCAGAAGCTGAAAACAACACTTCAAGTAAGATTAGCACCCAAAAGAATCAAATGCCAGAATTGGCTCCCGATTCCCACTCCCTTCAATACAATTTCAGCAAAGGCGTAGCCTATACGTGGGCAAAGGCTGGTATTAATAGAGTGTAAACCTTATTGATCTTAGCGAGTGACACCCGTTCAATATAGCCACGAACCCTTCCAGAGTATGCCAGTTCGCTTTTAAATGTATCAATTTCTAGTCGTATAAAAGCGCTTTCATTTTAATTCATGGAAACACTTTTATATATCATGTACACATCCTCATATGATGACGTATGGTATAATTTTCTTAAAAATTGAATAGAATTTTGCTACCATTGCGTTAGTCATTAGACGTTTGGTGTCCACATATTTGAGTATTACTGTCTTGTATTCCGCACGATTCGATGTAGCACCGTTACTTCACCAGAAATGATCATGTATTTTTTTATTACATTCAACGAAGAGCTTGAATAAATATGGCATATTAATGTAAACACGATAATTGCATTCATCCAGAGAAGTTATATTCTTAAGTAATATAAAAACAAATTAGGTTTCTATTCAATAATGAGTAATTAGCTAGTATAATTTTCTGTATATGTATCTTCATAACAATTTCATCAGGTATGTTATAATCCTATATATATATTATATTCCCAACTACTACCGAAAAAAATATGATATTTCTATTAAATAATCAGCAATTAGAAGTTATATTTTTTTGTATATGTACAGCAATGCTTTCATGACATCACCAGTACTTTTGCTCTCAGATTGACAATAAGGAATTTCCTTAACTTCTATCTTGATCAACTGCCCGGATTGTACCAGTTCATCCATCACGCTATTCAGTTTTAGAACGAATTCTTTGTTTGCTTCTGTTTTTCTGGTGTTAAATACAATTATTCCACCGGGTTTTAGGCAACGGGCCATATTCTGAAAAATAAGACAGCTTTTGTACTTTCTTTATTGCTTTCAGAATTGGACTCGATCAGAATTTGAAGTTTCAAGTCAATTTGACTTTATAACAGGAAGATGCCCAATATATAACTCTGCTTACTCAGGATACCTAACCATATGAATAGACCGACATCACAAGTTATATTTTGTTTTGTCAACCTGGAAAATTAGAATAACTCATCAGAAACCGGAAAATATTTTAACAAGACAGTGATGCTCAAATATATGTCCTTGAAGGCGAAGGCGTACAGGTATGCAATCTGTTACAGTAAAGTACCGGTAACGCAGCTGAGCACCAGATTTCAACCTAGGTGAGGGCGTACGGCGCAATTTTTATGACGTCATCGCACACGAAAAACGGAGAGACCACAGAAAGCCTCCAAGCGAAAAATACAAGCTCTAACCACTGAAAATTTAAAAGCAATTGGTCCAGCAGTTGATGAGAAATGCGATCCATTGTTTTGGCTTTCAAGCCCATATATTCGAGCATTTTTCTTTTGTATTTATTCAGAATAGATATTTTATAAATACTTATTAGGAACTTTACAGGAATACATCTTGCTTCCAATTGTTTTGATGCCAGCGCTCCGCCACAGGTAACAGTGTCGTATGATCCTACACCAACTGGAAGCTGTACTTCTGATGTAATTTGCCAGCAAATATGATTCCTGTATCAAAGTTGTTACAAATTTAGAAAAACTTGGAAAAGGTGCTGAAAAGATGAAACAATGCTTAGCACTGGGCTACTATAGTTTACCCCCTAAAACAAAACCTAGCCTTAAAATAAGACTTAGTCGATAGCGCGATTTTTTTTTTGAACTGGTTCAAGTCGATAGCAAGAAATCTCTCCTACACGTTTTAAATGATTAATGTGACTTGAAAATAAGTGATTTACAATACATTCAGGAGGATGATGATGGGATCATCTCGTAATTCTCTACTTTGTGATTTTGTTTTTGATAAATAGAAATGAAACACCCACCCAAAGTAAGCTCTGTTTTTTTTTTTAAATTGAAAAAAGACTCTGTCTTATTTTCGGGGAAACACGGTACATGTACGCTGCTTACTGTCAGTGGTAATTGTATTCAAATCAGTCTTTATGTCAAAAAATTTTACTTGAAAACTGTTTTTTCTGCGGTATTCTATTCCACTGCGGTTATATTGACATAAAACTAGTCCATATTTCAGCTGTCATACTGTGTTTCCTCGGAAATAGGACAGGATTTTACTTCAATTCTCTTTCGAAAAAATACCAATAGAGCTTATTTTGGAGGGATGTCTTTTATTTTCATTTAATAAAAACAAAATTACAAAGTAGGGAATTACGAGATTTTCAAATAAACAAAATATGAAAATGAATTTGAAATGAAATGAATATGAAATATGAATTTTTTCGCGCTATCGACTAGGTCTACCTTGTCCTTATATTAAAATCATTTTTAAAATCCAAGCTAGATCTCATTTTCAGGCTAGGTCTTTTTTCGGGGAAGCACGATAGAAATTCACGTGACGAAGAAACAGTGACAAGATATTACAATGGTACCTGTATAAACCTTTTTGCTTGGCCTTTTCCAACATTTCCTCATTCCAGTCCATTGCATCCATGATACCCTTGTACCCTTGCGACAGAAATGCTTTGGCTACCAAACCAGTACCTGAACAAGTTGATTCAGAGCTAGGTTAAGCAATCACCCTGCTGAGTTAGAAAATAACGGGCAAATGGTATCGAATTCCTCCTTCCCAATTAGGTCGGAGCGGGAGGGTGTGTTTTGAAATGATAAGTCAAGGCTTCAATTTGAAATATCCAAGTTTTTATACAAACTCAGGTAGAGGAACGTGCTATCTACTGTACTATTGCTTCAAGTCAACATTCAAAAGCATGTGAAGGTTAGCTTGAGTTTCGGAATGAATGTATATACCCAAATAGAAGCAAAGTATCAAATCACGAGATAAAACGATTCAACATAAGTATTAAAAAATGCAGAGAATAACGTTAAAGCAAAGCAGCAATGCTGCACACCGACAAAATTTGCCCAAAAAAAGTAGCCATATTTGGTCACGCGTGTTTAAGCATATATTTGCGCACTATGGGGAAATGGCAAACGACTGACCGACCTGCAGCTAAATCCAACAATAGGGCAGATTCGTCGTTTTTTATATGCTTCAACGAATTCTTTGCAAGTTCACCATTAGCCACAGAACAGAGTACAATCTTATCCACGTCATATGTATCCGCCCATTTTGAGTATCTCTTAAGTGAGTAACAGGTTTAGACAGTAAAAAATAAATGTTGATCAGATAAATGCAAATTGCAAAATATATACACGAACATTGAATAGGTCAATAGGACATTAAAATCTATGTTGACGTTATTGTAATTCATTTCTTTCTTTTTGGTTGTTTACTATGAATAAACCATGAAATTTTGAATCTATATACGACATAAATATTGAAACACTTCGATTACATGAATATTGGTATTATAGTACTTTGTCGCTTGAATGGGTAAGTACATTAGATACTGAAAATAATTACCTTATTTATTTCTTCTGGTGAATCGGCGTAAATAACATAGTTGACTCTGCCCCACGCTTGCTCAGTGCGATCCATTTTTTATCAAATTATCATAATAATAGTCCAACTAGAATATAAACACATTAATTGGTACAGAATTCTAACGTTCACTGATTAAACTAGATCGATCTTCGCAAGTAAACGCTCCACATCGCAGACAGGGCATTGTTACGCACACAATCGTTCGCAGCGACGAAAGTTAGGAGATCCCCCAAAACAGAAACTGCGGTTCCGATTCATTCGCTCTGACTCAATAGCGACACCGCGTGTCCCATCACTAATTGATTGATAACTCTAATTATACGACATAATTCATCCAAAATCAATAGGCTTCTGGTTCAAGATATGATTAATGCACATGCAAAATTTGGAGCAGATTCAACCTCGCTTTCGTGAGATATCGCGTAACATACGAAAGTGTCTAACAGACAAATACCTATCAACATACTTACCGATCGAGATCGATAAGTAATAACTACTATCTCTGGAAGGGGACTCGACTATTAGTTTAAAGAAGAAACTTAACTTCAACGTTAACAAAAAAGGAATGTTATTAAAATGTCGATTTTCTAAATCCCGTACCTGTTTTTCTATACCATATATGTCTAAGTTTGGTACAATACTCCAAGTAAGCTACCAGTCAATTTGAGCAAAAAGCATGGATTCAGCCCCACAAGAATGTTAAAAACCACTCTTAAAGCCGGTTCCTTTTGTTAAGTTACAGGTATATAGTTTATTAAAATCAGCATCCATTTACCTATACTTTAGCATTCCATATATATACCAGTGCAAGATGAGGTTGACAGACAGACAAGTAATGTTCGGCATTCGCAACTGTTTTGTTGCATAGTAATGTTTAATGTACCAGTTGCCAACATTTTTTGGTTAAATTCCTCATTTCGCCTATTACGGAACTCTCTATTCCCCCTCACTATGCAAAAGAACTATTTTATATGTTCCATCATGGATCCTTAGCTCGAGTTTGCAAAAGTTTAAGATGATTACAATGCGTGATATTCAGGTTATATTCAACCTTCAACACCTCAATTGCAGTTACTGTCATGACAGCGCTTGCTATTATTAGTGACATTACCAATATTTTAGCCAGAATGAGCCAGTTTAAAATATTAGTCCGCAAGTTAGCAATTAGCCAGTTTAAGAAATTTTCCAATTTGATGATGTTGGTAAATGGAATAAACTTTCCTTCACTACCAGATATTTGATATGTTCGGCACTTACAGTATCAAAACTTGTAGACCATAGAATATAGATAGTATCGTATTAGTACCGGTTCCGTACCCGGACTTGCCCAGCTTTACCAGGTCCTATGATAATGATGATTCATGCATTTTGTGCCAACGTGCTAAATGATTCGATCCACAACTATAGTATCAATTAATTTAAAGTGCTTTGCCTTTCACAGTAAGTTACTGTACCGTACCTACCCACAGTGCATCACCGCTATCGAAAAATTTCCCCTTTTGCGTGGCAAGATTCTGCAAAATCAAAGAGCATGACATCCGTCACGATTGGAAGATTAAAAACCGTGTTTCCTTGAACAGAGAAAAATACAGCAGAATTTTGGATGAAATATCTGATCTAATAAGATTCATAGAAAATTTAGGAATAAATAAGAGTAATAGCCTTTTAGTCTTTTGGAATTACGACCTTAAACCACTGAAAATCTCAAAGAAATTGGTCCAGTAGTTAATGGGAAAATAGATTTTTTCATACGGTAACAAAAAGAAGCAAATTCTAACAACACAACGAGAATATCGGTCAGAGACCGAAGACTTATCGATCGGAATTTAGGGGATCCTCAAAACAGCGGTCTTAATCCATAGTGACACCTTGTGTCCTATCACTAATTAATTAATAACTCGTTAATTATACGACATAATTCATTCAAAATCAATAGGCTTCTGGTCCAACATATGATGAATGCACATGCAAAATCTGGAGCAGATTCAATCTCGCTTTCGTGAGATATCGCGTGCATCTAACAGACAGACAGACAAATACCTATCAACATACTTACCGATTAAAATCGATAAGTAAAAACAAAACGATTCATAAGACCATTTAGTGTCCAATAAGCACAGATTTAAGAGCAAGACTTGGTAACAAAATTCGGAGATTTTTTCTTGCTCAGTTTGATAATCGATTTTGGCAGTATTCGAACAAATTTCAAATTTTTTATTCTAATTTAAAAGCATATCCTATCATATCCTCGCTCCCCAACAATATTACTCAGTTCTATAAAATTTTAACATGTACGCGTATCACCTACTAATTTTCAAATAATCATCGTTTTATATTCAACATAATTTTGTCGTATTAATGTACCTTTTCCTCACCAATCTGCTACATAGTAAAATGAACCTGAATTAAACTGCATTTTGTTAATTAATTCTTTCTTTATTTCTTTAAGCTACTTTGGAAAAATACCTATTAACGTTTTTCTCTTAATTATATTAGGGAAACCCAAAATTCACAACTTTTTGTATATATACAGCCATGCCATCATGGCGTCGCCAGTTTCATTGCAATTGCTTCGAAATTGCAACACTTCTTTCACTTCAATCTTGCTCAATTGGCCGATATCTACAAGTTCTTTCATCATTGCGTCAAGTTTCAACACGAATACTTTGTTTGCCTCCGTTTTTCTTGTATTGAACACCAGAATTCCACCAGGTTTCAAGCAATGAATCATTCGCTAAAATATATCATAAACAAAAAAAGGTATATTACTCTGTCCGAAAGCTAACGTACAAATCCGGAGAAAAACTTGTAATATATATTAGCCTACCGCAATTGTAAATAATCCTTTTTGGTTCTAATAATAATGTTGAACAGTATATGTATTGTATACGGATCGTGCTGCCTTTGAACATTCGAAGATTTAAAACGACACTAAAATCTATTTTTCATTGAAAAAAAACCTACTATTTCTCATCTTATTTTTTTCAAGGAGATTCACGACATGTGATCGAAAAAAGAGAAAGTGAAACAGTAACAATAGGTGACTGGCGATTTAACCAAACTCCTCCAAACTCCAAAACCAAATACCTGAAAACTTTTTTAATACGTTAAATCCAAAGTGTTTTCATCTACCAAAAGATGTTGTCGCCGGCATAGCATTCATTCAAATCATAATCCAATTATAACCGACTAAAGTAGAATATTTATATTACAGTCAAATAAAATATATTTTACAATCTTACAACAATACATCCTTCCTCCAAGAGCCCCAGAACAAATCACGGTGTCGTATATATTTTGTCCTACTGGAATTGATGCTCCGGGTGTAATTTTGAAGCAAATATGTTTCCTGCATTACATTTGTCATGATTATTAATGTAGTGCAATTTTGTAAATTAACTAATTGGTACATTATTTTACGTCACTTCAACGTAATTGTCGGCCGGTCTGAATTTTTTCGGTTGTAGCTGGAATTTTCAATAAGTTTTTTTTAAGTCAAGTCGGATCAAGTGCTGAAATACCAAAACTCACTCAAACCATACACTGTAAAAAAATTTCAAGCTAAATCTTTGGCAGCAGTGTATCCATGGCCCATGTTCGCACCACATACAGAGTATCTGTATAGCCACTATAACAGAGTCACCTAATTTTGTAAAAACAAACGTTGTGTTCTAGTGGAAAATATACACTCTGTTTTCACATAGTACATAGTGTTACTTATTTCAAAATACAAGAAGCCTATTTCGCGAAAATACATACGCCCTGTAACTTGCTAATACATAAGCTACTTTATTCTCAAAAACAGAGCCTGCGGCCCCATTAACCCTTTACATTACCTGAACCTGCATAGCATACACATGACAAAAGAAAAACACTACTATTGTGAATTCAACCAAAAAATTTATTCCGATAATAAATGCAATATGTATCTCGTGAGTCGAAGCTGTTGTAATGGATATGCGTTTCTAGGTTGATCTACATACTTGCAGTGTGAATGTGGATTGGCCATAGTAAAATAATTGGGGTTCTAATAATTTGTCTTATATTTCATATCGGTGGCTGCTTGTATAAAGCCCTTGTTGGGAGTGAAGGTGTAGAACGTGGGCGTTATTGTAATTGGCAAAATTCAGTAATGAGACTGTAATTTCGATTCGCTTTGGATAAAAATTACCAAATTCTTAATGTGAAACATAAAAAAATTTGAATACTTCCAAAACACTTCAACTTCACTAAAAGCCAAAACATCCAAAAAATCAAATCAAAACAGTCTTCAATCACTGGCAAAGGCATAGAAACGGTGGTACCAAGTTCTTACTAATATAAAAAATTCAGTTCATTATAAGCATGTCAGAATAAAATTCAATTTCTTGAACGAAACTAGTTACCAAAGAATATGAAAAATTTAGAATCACTGAAGTTAGTTCAAAATATCATATATTCGAAATGACTGTATTTTGAAAACTAAACGTTTCCATTTAAAATAAATAGGATTTTGATTAATAATATAACAAACATATTATGCAAATAAATACAAAGCGAAAATATTCAAAAAAGGCCGTTTTTTAAATATTTCTGGCCATTGAGTAACCATCCCAAATTTATAAAACAATAATATATTGAAACTTTTCATGAAGGGGTATTAATTTGTAAAGCAATATTGACTTTTCAAGGCATTTTTTTTTACATACACAGACTTTTAGATAGTTTCATTGCAAAAATTGGTGCTTGAGCTGGATTTCTACATTTTCAAGATAATTTCAGAATCAGATTCAGTTCACATAAACATTAATAAATATTATTCTTCCTTGTGACATAAATTTGCTAATCAAATATAAGAGAATAAAATAACCAATTGAAGTAAATTGTAAAAATTATTTTGATAGGCATATTACAATGAAAAACAGGGACCACATAGTAACACCAACAGTATTCATAAAGTGAAAAATTGACCAAAAGTAATGTGTAACATGGAGCCTAACCCAAATTACAAGGCATCTGGATTATGGATAAACTGTAGGACAAGAGTTCAAACATATTTAACTGATTTGTGAAAGATAATATCTGGCTATGAATGCCCCAAACCCAAGTTGTAATCTTGTCCTTTTAATTTCTCTGTGGGATGTACACCAGATTCTGCAAATAATCTAAAATACAATAAAATGGGTTAGGAAAATAAGTAAAAAAATCAATTTTTAAAATCCCCACTTATGAGAGAAAAATTAAATACAGTTAACTCAAACACAGCCACCAACTTTACATTACCACTTCATGCATTGCATATGAGCTTCTTGGCATTAGAAATGCATTGTACCTCAGATTACCTTGGGTAGATTCCATCTGCCTGTGGGGTAACTATGTGCAAGGGCATTGATTGGTGGACTCCTCGCCATCATGGTTCATGTAATTGCTGGCTGGTTACGACTTCTTCCACCATTAAGTCCATGCATCTGAACACAAACAGACATAGTCTGAAGAAAGGGCGAGTGGTCGTGGTTCAGTCAATTTATTCGCTTTCCTGCAAACCCCATCCTCCCGAAGACACATAAAACCATAATTACGTAAGTTAAACAAAAAATGCAACTGCTTGACTTCTGACCTGTCAGACACCTGCATGACTAGACTAAATTGATAGTTTGAATCTCACACACGAACTCGAAGGAAATTGTTTCTATTACCGATAAAGCCTTAAGTTACCTGTTAATGTATTCCAGAGGCACTGGTCTGTTCATCCCTCATTTGCAGTTTACGTGTAACGTTATCCTATAACTGCAGCAAAAATAAGCCTGTATCCAAAAGCCCAACATCAGGACAAAAAAGGGCATCTCAATTGTTGATGTGGAAGCGGGATTCATCTGAAAACATAAAATTTAAATTAACGTTAACAGAAATGTGCAGAGTAGACTACCGGTACCGTAAGACAACTATGAAAACACAATTTTCATTCAGTTTAATAATTTGACCAAACAACGTGCTGGACGTCAGGACGTGGCCTAACTTAGTCTACATTAAAGTTGTAAAGTTAACTTGTTCATATCAATAGAAGACTGATTTTACATACTCAGAATAAAAACAGCACACTAATTCAAGCAAGTTATTGGTACCGCACGGTAGTCTACGTTACCGGTACTAATTGGTGCTGTAACTGTAAGGTCACTTTAAAGAACTTACAGGTAATAGGCCTAGTATCGTACTGTAGTATCCTTTGATCATCATCTCACGGTATTGCAGTACCAGTATTTGTCGACTTTTATCCCTCCCAAGCCCAGTCAGCAAACAATTCTAACAACATTCTAATAACTGTTGTCTGTGAGTTGACTAACATCATTGATACCTTAACATATGTAAGTTAGTCATCAATGCTAACATCGCCCGAAACCCAAAGTTGCAAACTCCGTAGTCTCAAGTGCAGTAAAAGGCGGCGAAATTCAAATTTTGTACGCATGCGCAAACCTGCGTAGAGATTATGGCGTAACAATGGACGTTTCCTCGACCCTTGACCCCTGACAAATTCTCCCTATGTATAGAGGACTTGCACGGGTCACGTGACTTTGTTACTGGACGGCAATAAAACAAAAACGTCCATTTGGCTCCTGTCAGTTGCAAGTCGGATTATACGTTTCCGTTTTGTTTGGCTGTTGAAAATGGTTATTCCGTATTGTTCCGTTGGCTGTACGTATAATATATAGACAACGAAATGGATCTTAAGTTATATTCCACTGATTTCAAAAGATCCGGAACGTCGCGCAATGTGGATATCATCTATTGCCTATTGGCAGAACTGCTTGGTGTCAAGTCCAGAAGCTATCTCACTTGTGTTTCACTGTTTGCGGACAGCACTTCGTTGATGGTGAGTGATAATGTGGTGATAGTGTGCCGTTATCAATTTCTTTAAATATTCACAAGCTCCCTCATTTCAATGGAAAGCAGATTACAAACTACTGTTATTGGTAGGCATGGGCGTGGGCCTACTTGCAGTTGCAGACTTGACTTGTGTAAGGAATTAATAATAACCAGAATTCAATTGAATTCGCCATCTAAGAATACGCTCGCCACCGCATCTCTGATCACTCTGGTAGTTTCACAGGTTTCAATCCCATGCGGGGATAGTTATGTGCATGAGGATTGCAGCTCTACTCCCAACGAGGGTGGTTCACATGACCGCTGATCGGTTACGACCATTCCCCACCATTCAAGTCCATGCTTCTGGAAACAAATAATTGGCTCCCCCCCCCAAGATAAATCCTATCCTAATGGTGCTTGTACAACTGATCCAAAATGTCTTTTTATTGTCATTGGTCAACTCTATCTGTATCCATTATCTTACAGATATGGGTGCGACGTGCGACCGTGGAATAGATGGATGGCAAAGTATACGTTGCAACAAGACCACAGTGGCACAAGACCTCAGCTTGCGTGACTTGATAATACATCCTCAGTATCCATTTATTGATGCTTATCGTAATGACAAAGTAACTTGTGATTACTGTGGATTGGTGGAGATAAAGTGTCCATTGTGCTCTAACGAAAGCAACTTCAAGACGACCCTATCAAGAAAAAAAAATTGTTTCGGTGAGTTTGGTAGTGAAGGTTTCAGTCTAAAGTTGGACACCGATACTACAACCAGATACAGTTGCCAATGCAACTTAGCGAGGCGTAATATTGCGACCTTGTGATCTGAAAGAAAATTCTGATGGGTAGCCGACTAGCCGCAACATTTTGTTTAAAGAATATTATGAGATATGACTTAAGAGTCTAAACTTTTATTGGAGAGGAGTGTAACCCAAGCTAATTTGCAAATGGTATTCATGGTACCAAATGTATCACACACTTTACAGTGATTATGAATTATATTTGAAAAATAAAGCACATCAAAAATGTATTTTTAAAAAACAATTGGTTTTATCTGCAGATACTAGGTTGATATTGAGATTGACCATTTTAATGCTAAATTTTCTTTAGTCAAAAGGCACACTTGATCCGCAAAGATTTGTGAATGCGCACAGTACACCAATTTGTCTAATGTGTTAGGATAGGATTTACATATTTATCCCGGGGGAGAGGAAAGCCGATAAGACGGCTTATCCATATGGCGAACCACGGCCTCTCGTCCGGTTACCATTCCAAGTCGGGTATGGGATTAGTCTTTTACTGTATTGTTTTTTTTTTCGGAAGCATGGACTTGGTGGTGGAGGAAGCCGTAACCGACCAACGACGGCGAGGAGTCCAGCAATCCTCTCGCACATAACCATCCCTGCATGGGATTCGAACCTGCGAACCCACGCAGAGTAATTAGAGGTGCGGTGGCGAGCGTATTCCTAACGCTTAGCCCGTTGAGCCACACCACCGCCGCCGTGTTGATTCCATAGGCAGGAGGTTGTGGATCGGTGCTGCTCAGAATGGGATATTTTTGCCTATAAATGCATATTACGTGTTTCACGTGAATCCATCGTGCTCAGATTCGACTGTTTTCAAGGTCTGAAGGCTCCAACAGTCTAATTTTATCGGTACACAAGAGAATTTTCAGTGTGGCATGCATGGGTCAGTTGGAGTCACTGACCTCAAGATATCTATAGGCAAGGATAAGATAACCTGGAAGTAACATTCCATAATTTAGAGTGAAAAATGTATCTGCCTCCACGGCCCTTTCAAATGGAAGATATGATGCATAGGGGGTAATTTCTATCAAATATTTTACAGTATTATGGTTCTAGTGAAAAGGGGTGTAGGCGACTTCTTTTAATGCGTGGTAGGTCTAGTTGAAAGACACATTAAATGTTTATGCTAACAACTGTAAAGTAATATTGCAGTTAACAGAATTTGTTGAAATGGTCCTGCCTTTTGCCTTTCTTCAAAATCCCCCTTTTTCTAACTATTCTCTTCTTCTCTGGAGTGGCGAAAATTCAAATATCGATGGGACATATAAGCAGCTGATAAAGGGTTATCTTCCCTTTTTCCTGAAAATAAATTAAACACTAATCATCATTTGACAGTGCCAAGTTTGTGTATCAGATCAGTAATAAATTACCTGCTAACTAATAAAACAATCAGACAACAATCAGAAGTGACCATTAATGAAGATTTCTTTCAATTTAAAATGCAACTATGCCTACCAATGTGGGTAGTTTTTAGAATAGAATTTATCTGTGGTTGGGGACAGATTGCAAGGTGCAACATCGTACGATTACCATTCTATGTCGGGATTAGTTAGCCAGTTATTTGTTTTAGAAGCATGGACTTGATGATGGGGGATGTCGTAATCGACCAGCGGTCGTGTGAACCACCCTCAATGGGAGGAGAGCTGCAATCCCCTCGCACATAACTATCCCAGCATGGGATTGGAACCTGTGAAACTCCCAGGGGGATCAGAGATGCGGTGGCGAGCGTATTCTTAGATGGAGAATTCAAACTTTAGTTATCTATTCAACTTTTCACACTTACTAATAGATTACCTGCTAACTAGCGAAACAATACCTTATGGCAATTATTGATTAATAACCTTACACGAGTCAAGTCTGCAAGTAGGCCTACGCCTCGGCCTACCAATAACAGTAGTTTGCCATCTGCTTTCCATTGAAATGAGGGAGCGTATGAATATTTAAAAAAATTGATAACGGCACATTATGACTCACCATCAACGAAGTGCTGTCCGCAAACAGTGAAGCACAAGTGAGATGGCTTCTGGACTTGACACCAAGCAGTCCTGCCAATAGATGATATCCACATTGCGCGACGTTCCGGATCTTTTGAAAACATTGGAATATAACTGAAGATCCATTTCGTTAGTATACTATACGTACAGCCAGCGGAACAATACGAAATAACCATTTTCAACAGCCAAACAAAACGGAAACGAATAATCCGACTTGCAACTGACAGGAGCCAAATGGACGTTTTTGTTTTATTGCCGTCCAGTAAACAATGTCACGTGACCCGTGCAAGTCCTCTATACTGTCTTTACTATCGCAAAAGTTTGGATGCTTATTTTGAGAGTGTTTTAGAGAGTTGACATAAACTGATTTACATGCTCAAAACCCTTATTTTTATTAATATATGCAACCACATGCCGCTTACACAAACAGCAATTATAGCTCGTTTTAGCATAGTCTATCGCAGATTTCCCGGGACTAATTTTTGATTATTGAGACAAAACTGCAACTCACCTGAATACATAATGACCATTAAAATACTTCATTTACAACTAAGTTATGAAAAGACAATTAAAAAGCGTTAAATAACACGTAAAACCGAGGCAATGTTTACAACTATGCTTGAATAGCTGTCTGAGCGAACGATGTGTACCAGAAGCTGCAAAATTTCTAATTGTTCCGACAACTTTGACATTTTACTGATTGATCATTGTTACGGATATAAACAAAAAAGTCGATTGTCGGGGAAACATCCATACGGTAAAATAGGGGTCGACAACCTACGGTCCGCGGAGTAAATCAATCTGACCCACGACGCCTCACTTATTCATATTAGCAAAACGGCTGTTTTGAAGATTGTATTCTTTACGTAACAGAATTTATTGTGAGACACCTGTAGACGAAATGGTCACGTGTTCTGAACTAAATTTTATGACAAATGTCTATCGAAGACAAAGATATAAAATACCAGTAATTTCCCTACACTCCCCTGAATTTACACCACCCTCTCTGTTTATATTGTGATTTCCATTTTTATACTGAATCACGTGTGATTGCATTTGCTAATATAGAACTTGGATTATACGCCAGTAAACGACGTGATTTACTAAAATTTACAACCAATTTTTTATTATTCAAAAAAGGTCATCGCAAATGCAGAAACCTGAGAACGACAAGTTATATATAAATAACACCCCCTAAAGTTGAATTACTTTCCCACGATCCCACTACTGCTAGCGGATAATATATTCTACTTAGAATCTATGAAACATATGAAATATATTTTATGTTTATATGATGATTTTACAGAAAAATATGTTTTGCGTGGAAACGTATAAAATTACTACTATGTAAATCAATTTTCCGTAAACTTCTATTACATTTACATAAAATATGTTTTTTTAACAAACATTTTTATGTTTTGATGACCTTTTTACAAAAAATACTCTGTATTATCAACTTTACATAGATTCATGTATTTTTACATAGCCGAACTTGTAAAATTTACATAATATTCTATGTCATTGTTGATAACAGAGTAAAATTTGTAATTTTTACATATATCACCCTGTAAACACCATGATATTTTTTACAGTGTACAAAAGTACGATGGTGTATTTAAGCGATAGGTCACCGAAAAAAGGGACACTGCCTCATTAATTTTTTCCTTTGATTGCTGGTAATTCTATGCAATCAGAGATAGCAAAGTCAAATTGATATGTCCGAAAATGATGACTAGCATTTCATTCGTTGGCAGGTTCCCAATCACACAATAAATAACAATAAAAAAGCAAAACGGCGATGCCCAGCGACAATGATGACTAGACTCCACTATCTCGCTTTACCTGTATATTCCCTTTGATTCCGCTTTCTTCAGCATATCTTCATTCAATTCAACAGCATCCATTACTCCTTTGTATCCATGATCCAGTAATGCTTCTGCAGCCAATCCAGTGCCTTTGAATGGGAAGAGAGTTGTCGGACATAATTTTAGAGAATAGGCCTAGTATAATTGTTATTGGTGGATTTGATAGTGTTATGAAATGTTAGCGAGTCAATACCGATCTGCTTATAATTCTTTACCGGCTGCCAAGTCCAAAAGTTGTGCAGATTCGTTATTTTTGATATGAATTAACGAGTTTTCAGCAAGTTCCTCGTTGGACACGCAACAGAGTGTCGAATTAATGTCGGTGTCGAATTTGTCAGCCCACTTGGTGTATGCCTAAAATAAAACATGAAAATTGATATGTTATTATATTTATGTTTTTACTTTTATATAGAAATAGAAGATATTTGATCAAAGTTTGCATAAATGAGAAATTTGCTGCTGCAGCTTTTCCGCAAGTCTAATAATTCTTAGATGGTATTGTGTATTTTTGAGTTTCACACATGCAGCATTGTATCAGGACCTAGGCCAGAGTGGTCCAAAGGCTGTCGGCTCCGCGGGCCACAAAATTATTTTTGCATTGTTCGAGGGCCACAATAGTGCAAAGAATAGGTAACAGTGCAATGAAAAACAAACACTTTTATTGTGCAAACACATAGTTGTCAGACATAGCCATTCCAGGCTAATTGAATCCGCATTCGATTTTCAGTTTTTTATGATGCCTATATTATTAGCATATATTCCCGACCAAAAATAGAAAGCCAGATAATAGTTTAGACTGCCAAGCACATCATTCAATCAGCCATTACACCAGTGACATCAATCCAGTGACATTAGTGATGTAACAATATGTCAAAAGATTTTCCTGATTAATATTATTACGAATCAACACCAAATGTTATTTATTGATTACTCTCCGAATGTGACGCGGACCACAGATAATGAAGCGGCGGGCAACATGTGGCATGTGGGCCTGAGTTTGGACCACCCTGACCTAGGCTATGTCTAATACTTTATTTTATGATATTCGTGGCCAAAAGCACGGATTCGCCTGCATATGCATTGCCAAAATTATAATATTACAAATATTTTTGCGTGTTCCCTCCGAAACGCCATCGCCGCAACACTATAACCATTAAAATATTGGCCGGCATTGGATTTGATTTTATGATTGAATCGCTTCCGCAAGAAACTCATTCATACGTGTACGGCAATGTCTTGTCCGGACATCGCTAATTCAATTTGAACGAACTTCTGAAAAATGTGATGATTTAGTTTCTGAACCTCTCAAACCGTAGTTTTTTTTGTCGTGTAGTCTTATCACGACAAATAAGTTGAAATAACGCGCGCTTACACAAGTCGTGATAAAAACCGCCTGCTTTATTTGTAGTTATACATAAAATAGGCTACAATTCCGGCATCCGGCAGATGAAAACTTACTTTCAATTAGAAATGGAAAGCTATCAAAAGCTATTTTTACAATTGTGCTGCTTCGATTTTAAGACTTATAAAGTAAACGTGAGCGATTTCACCAAAATCTAAGCCGGAGCAAATTTTCGACTCCTTTTTACATCAATACAAGAGATTAAAAAAATTTTCACCTTATTTGCTTCTTCTGGCGATTCAGCATAAATGACATTGGCAATTCTGCCCCAGGCATCTCGAATATCATTCATTGTTCCAGAGCATAGGTTCCTTCTCTCTATCACTAGCAGCAAATATTCGATACTTGTACAGCGTTAAGAGGCACACACTGTTAACCGAACCGCCAGCAATGCTACGGGAATAGACAGGAAACATCAAATTAATCTTCTTCTCATATTAATGCTAGAAAAATGCCGCAATTTAATTCATAATTTTGATGTCGGGATAAACTCTGAACTGGAAGAATGATCCAAATTTCTACCGATTGATCTCACTGTTTCAAATTTTTTTGTACGAATATGCGCCATGGCGTCTGTCTCTTGAAATGTATCAATAGGGCCTTATGAAGTCTTCCTAATAGGCTGGAGCCCCTTTTATTAAATCATGGTAATTTTTGCATTATTGTTCAAGCGTTGCTACAAACAGGTAAATACAAGATTCATTGCCATTATCCATTATCATCAATCTATTTCAAACGTCAATTAAGTGATTGGGAACTTTTAACAACGCGCCGAAAGTCGAAACCACCGTCCCAAACTCAAGAATTATTCGTGCTCTAATGCAATTCGAGTTTGTAAACCGCAAGTAGGCTTCTTGCATGTGATCAATGTTTCACAATGGAATTCAACATGAAGTCGAAGCAATTCATTTTATAGTAATCAATACAACGAAACTTGAAATGAAACGAGAAACATTCAAATCAACCACGGTCCGCCAAAGATAATAAACTAAACTCTTTATATTTAAGACTAACAAAGCCTTACAGTATTATATCACTACTATATACTACAATTCACAATACTGTATGGCGTATGCGATAAAATATAATTAATTATACCTCATACAAGATATGGAAGTAGTTACGTGCTAATTGTTTTGAGTCCACGTGTAATACAGAGCAACAAAGTCTATTTCAAACTATGTTCAATTTAACCTATACCTAATCTAACCTGTAAATAACCTAAAATATAAATAAAAAGCAACTGTTACTACCACGATGTCACTATAGTACAGCCTTGAAAATAATATTAAGAATTCAATTGATAATTTGAATATCGGTATCGTTAATTCTAACCGAGAACTTACGGATACGAAGCATGGAAACACAAAAACAAGCTCTGACGATGAGCCAGACCAAAACAACCTCACTGCGCACGTGTTTCCAATCTAGCTATTCCCGAGTTAATCGATACTCGAGAGACAGCATTGTGGTTGAGAAATAATGCTGCGTCAGATTTGTCTTATTCGTTTGCCATTTTCCGGACTGTACAAAAAACATTTAAAGGAGGGTGACTTGTGACGGAAAATATTTTTGATAAAATTGATTTTATATATTTTTGATAAATGTTGTAGTATATACGTTAAGTTGTCTTTGTTTTCTATTTATGAATTTTCAAAAACTGCCTCAGCGAAAACCGGAGGCGGTCTTTGATGACGTGCTGGAGATAGTAGCACATGGAGAAATTACATGGTCCATTTCGTGTCCAATAAGCACACGATATTTCAACTGTCACTTCCATCGATTCAGCGACACTGTTTTTGCTTGAGTTCAGCATCGAGTGACGTGAAATGTATACTTTATATACCGATGTATATCGAAATGCGGTAATTGAAAATTAGTTCATAATTATTTTGCTGTAAATGCGTTTTTTATCTGTGTTTTTTTTTCAATTTTGTAATTTAACTTGAGGCTAGGTAACGTGATATGGATATTTTTATCTTGCTCACTTTGATAAGCGAGTTTGGCAATACACGAAGAAATTTTTAATTTTTGATTTTAAATTAGAAGCATATCCTATCGTATCCTCGCCTTCCCACAAGATTACTCAGTTCTATAAAATTTCAACATGTATGAGTATCACTTTCTACTAATTTCTAAATAATCATTGTTCTACCTACATTTAACATCATTTTGTCGTATTACTGCACTACATTCTCACTTTATGAAGGAATAATAACAAAAACACAACAATTTTCTTAGGCAATGGTGCGTCAAAATCATTTGTTTCAGGTTATTTCGGAAATAGATCGAATAGGCCCACGATAATTTTCCGTCAGACAAGATTCATTGTTTGGCTGTGATGACAATGTAACAGTACAATATTAGCACAGTTTCTGTGGGAAAAAGTTCAAATTAATGTGCAAGTGGCCTGTGTTATTTAAGTACACATTTTTAACTCAGGTATTATCGTAGCTTCGAGCAGCGATAGGAGCCAGCACGACACTTCGGTACCTACAAAGATTTGTGGTTCAGGGCAGTGATGAGCTGGAAAAATCGTAACAACCGGAACGCACGTAATTCGCAAAAATGTAATATATTTAAGTGTACTTATGAAACAAAATGACGCGGGCGTTTACAGAAATTTGTGTCTGTCTCAAGATAGAGCCGAAGGACTGATATGAAATATGAAGAAATGATCTGAAATATGTCTGTGTAAAATTACAAGAATATTCATAGCAATTCAATACGAATGTTATTATTAGAAAGGTAAAGGATAAATTTTCATAGGGTCAAAATTTAAGGAAACATCTGCTACACGTTACTGCTGTACTAATTATTTGCGTGATGTGATGTGAAAATAATTGCAAATTATGGCCTAACAAAACATAAATTATTAACTAAGTTTACAAGAAAAACTAGACTTTTTAGAATAATTTGATTTCAATAACAGGAACGCAAATGCAATAAAATGTCCAACAACCGGAACGCCGTTCCCGTACGTTCCGGCTACAGCTCACCACTGGGTATGGGTATAATTTGAGTTTTTTGTGGATGTAGGACTTCTCATTTTGAATTGGATTACAATATTATAACATTCATGTTAATTTTATAAACTTTGCCTTACTTTAAAACAAAGAAAAAAAACCTACTGCGTCTGTGAAATAGGAATAAGTTTATACTTGATTGCTGCCATATTACCACTCCAACAAAAAAACAAAATATTTACAAAACAGAAAAGATGTAAAAAGAGCTGTGAATAAAGAGGCCAGCCGTATTTCTCAAATATCAAACAAATGAAGGTCTACTATTTCATCTGTTTTGACGAACAAACAAATTTTAGTTAATACATAAAATGACGACTACGCCTGAAGAGCGCTTCAATTCTGCAAAGAGAGTGAAAGATATTAAACTAATGAAAACTAAACAGAGGGCATATAGGAATGAAGACGACGTGAATAATGGCGATATTATTATCAAAATATCGGGAGTGGCTTGCACAGATTCTGAAGAGTAGGTTTTTTCATGTATAAACAAATTATACATTCCTAACTTTCAATAAACAGATGGAATTTAGAGTCATAATATAGCATACCGTATCGACGCTCAAGAGATCACCGGGCAGCATTTACAGAATACGGGTCTAAAACTGGAAACCTTTTATATCAAGCAAAAATATTATCATGAGAATTTTCGTAAAGCAATGTCGCGCACACTCGGTCAGAAGTTGAGGGGACTTACCTCCGCGAAGTTTCTATGATACTTTCTCTAATAAGCAATTTACTTTATTTTGTTTAAAACGATATATTTTGTTCGCAATTAGATTGGTGATGTTGTTTTCCCAGAAACAAATGTTTTCGTCGAATGAAAAGGAACGTCTTAATGGAAGAACCACTCTTAAATAAGGCCCGAAATTTTTGCAATGGTAAAGTATAGGAATTTTTTTTCGGAGGTCAAAGGTCGGGGATAGGTCCATTGCGACGGAGATTGAAAATCAACATATGACGGGATCCAGTCGATTGTCTTCTTGGAAATTACGTACAATTGGTCTGGGAATCTTATCTTCATTTTAGTCGTATCCCAGCGTCACGCCACAAATCTATAGTACGGTATTAGATTCTGCATATCAGTGTAAACGGGAACACATATAGTATGCAAGTTAAATCGATAAAATTGACATATACCAGTGCAAGATGAGGTTGACAGACAGACAAGTAATGTTCGGCATTCACCACTGTTTTGTTGCTTAATAATGTTTAATGAACCAGTTGCCAACATTTTTCGGTTAAATTCCTCATTTCGCCTATTTCGGAACTCTCTATTCCCCCTCACTATGCAAAAGAACTATTTCATATGTTCCATCCTTAGCTCGTGTTTGCGGAAGGTTAAGATGATTATAATGCGTGATATTCAGGTTATATTCAACCTTTCTCAACACCTCCATTGCTGTTACTGTTATGACAGCGCTTGCTATTATAAGTGACATTATAGAAAACTTAGAAATAAATAAGAGTAATAGCCTTCTAGTCTTTTAAAATTACGATCTTAAACCACTGAAAATCTCAAAGAAATTGGTCCAGTAGTTAATGGGAAAATAGATTTTTCATACGGTAACAACAAGAAGTAAATTCTAACAACAACACAACGAGAATATTGGTCAGAGACCGAAGACTTAACGATCGACAGTTAGGGGATCCCCCAAAACAGCGGTCTTACTCCACAGTGACACCTTGTGCCCTGTCACTAATTAATCAATAATTATTGATTATCGCTAATTATACGACATAATTCATTCAAAATCAATAGGCTTCTGGTCCAACATATGATGAATGCACATGCAAAATTCGGAGCGGATTCAATCTCGCTTTCGTGAGATATCGCGTGCATCTAACAGACAGACAGACAAACACACAGACAGACAAATACCTATCAACATACTTACCGATTAAAATCGATAAGTAATAACAAAACGATTAATAAGACCATTTAGTGTCCAATAAGCACAGATTTAAGAGTAAGACTTGGTAACAAGATACGGAGATTTTTTTTTCTTGCTCAGTTTGATAATCGATTTTGGCAGTATTCGAACAAATTTTAAATTTTTTATTCTAATTTAAAAGCATATCCTATCATATCCTCACTCTCCCACAACATTACTCAGTTCTATACAATTTTAACATGTACGCGTATCACCTTCTACTAATTTTCCAATAATCATTGTTTTATATTCAACATAATTTTGTCGTATTAATGTACCTCATCCTCACCAATCTGCTACATAGTAAAATGAACCTGAATTAAACTGCATTTTGTTAATTAATTTTTTCTTTATTTCTTTAAGCTACTTTGGAAAAATACCTATTTACGTTTTTCTTTTTATTATATTAGGGAAACCCAAATATCACAACTTCTTGTATATATACAGCCACATCATGGCGTCGCCGGTTTCATTGCAATTGCTTCGAAAGTGCAACACTTCTTTCACTTCAATCTTGCTCAATTGGCGGATATCTACAAGTTCTTTCATCATTGCGTTGAGTTTCAAAACAAATACTTTGTTTGCCTCCGTTTTTCTCGTATTGAACACCAGAATTCCACCCGGTTTCAAGCAATGAATCATTCGCTAAAATATATTATAAACAAAAAAAGGTATATTACTCTGTCCGAAAGCTAACGTACAAATCCGGAGAAAAACTTGTAATATATATTACCGCAATTGTAAATAATCCTTTTTGGTTCTAATAATATTGTTGAACAGTATATGTATTGTATACGGATCGTGCTGCCTTTGGGCATTCGAAGATTTAAAACGACACTAAAATCTATTTTTCACTGAAAAAAAAACTACTATTTCTCATCTTATTTTTTTCAAGGAGATTCACGACATGTGATCGAAAAAAGAAAAAGTGAATCAGTAACAATAGGTGAGTGGCGATTTAACCAAACTCCTCCAAACTCCAAAACCAAATACCTGAAAACTTTTTTAATACGTTAAATCCAAAGTGTTTTCATCTACCAAAAGATGTTGTCGCCGGCATAGCATTCATTCAAATCATAATCCAATTATAACCGACTAAAGTAGAATATTTATATTACAGTCAAATAAAATATATTTTACAATCTTACAACAATACATCCTTCCTCCAAATGATTTGCTCCAAGAGCCCCAGAACAAATCACGGTGTCGTATATATTTTGTCCTACTGGAATTGATGCTCCGGGTGTAATTTTGAAGCAAATATGTTTCCTGCATTACATTTGTCATGATTATTAATGTAGTGCAATTTTGTAAATTAACTAATTGGTACATTATTTTACGTCACTTCAACGTAATTGTCGGCCGGTCTGAATTTTTTCGGTTGTAGCTGGAATTATCAATAAGTTTTTTTTAAGTCAAGTCGGATCAAGTGCTGAAATACCAAAACTCACTCAAACCATACAAAAATACGATGGCGTATTTAAGCGATAGGTCACCGAAAAAAGGGACACTACCTCATTAATTTTTTCCTTTGATTACTGGTAATTCTATGCAATCAGAGATAGCAAAGTCAAATTGATATGTCCGAAAATGATGACTAGCATTTCATTCGTTGACAGGTTCCCAATCACACAATAAATAACAATAAAAAAGCAAAACGGCGATGCCCAGCGACAATGATGACTAGACTCCACTATCTCGCTTTACCTGTATATTCCTTTTGATTCCGCTTTCTTCAGCATATCTTCATTCAATTCAACAGCATCCATTACTCCTTTGTATCCATGATCTAGTAATGCTTCTGCAGCCAATCCAGTGCCTTTGAATGGGAAGAGAGTTGTCGGACATAATTTTAGAGAATAGGCCTAGTATAATTGTTATTGGTGGATTTGATAGTGTTATGAAATGTTAGCGAGTCAATACCGATCTGCTTATAATTGTTTACCGGCTGCCAGGTCCAAAAGTTGTGCAGATTCATTATTTTTGATATGAATTAACGAGTTTTCAGCAAGTTCCTCGTTGGACACGCAACAGAGTGTCGAATTAATGTCGGTGTCGAATTTGTCAGCCCACTTGGTGTATGCCTAAAATAAAACATGAAAATTGATATGTTATTATATTTATGTTTTGTTAATGACTTGGTCAAAAATATTACTTTTATATAGAAATAGAAGATATTTGATCAAAGTTTGCATAAATGAGAAATTTGCTGCTGCAGCTTTTCCGCAAGTCTAATAATTCTTAGATGGTATTGTGTATTTTTGAGCTTCACACATGCAGCATTGTATCAGGACCTAGGCCAGGGTGGTCAAAGGCTGTCGGCTCCGCGGGCCACAAAATTTTTTTTGCATTGTTCGCGGGCCACAATAGTGCAAAGAATAGGTAACAGTGCAATGAAAAACAAACACTTTTATTGTGCAAACACATAGTTGTCAGACATAGCCATTCCAGGCTAATAGAATCCGCATTCAAATTTTAGTTTTCTATGATGCCTATATTATTAGCATATATTCCCGACCAAAGATAGAAAGCCAGATAATAATTTAGACTGCCAAGCACATCATTCAACTTTGCTAGTTGCCTCCGCTAGCCATTTCACCAGTCAATCCAGTGACATTAGTGATGTAACAAGATGTCAAAAGATTTTCCTGATTAATTTTATTACGAAACAACACCAAATGTTATTTATCGATTACTCTCCGAATGTGACGCGCGCCACAGATAATGAAGCGGCGGGCCACATGTGGCCTGGGTTTGGAACACCCTGACCTAGGCTATGTCTAATACTTTATTTTATGATATTCGTGGCCAAAAGCACGGATTCGCCTGCATATGCATTACCAAAAAACGATTATAATATTACAAATATATTGCGTGTCACCTCCGAAACGCCATCGCCGCAACATTATAACCATTAAAATATTGGCCGGCATTGGATATGATTTTATGATTGAATCGCTTTCGCAAGTAACTCATTCACAGCTTTAATACGTGTACGGCAATGTCTGTCCGGACATCGCTAATTCAATTTGAACGAACTTCTGAAAAATGTGATGATTTAGTTTCTGAACCTCTCAAACCGTAGTTTTTTTTTTGTCGTGTAGTTTTATCACGACAAATAAGTTGAAATAACGCGCGCATACACAAGTCGTGATAAAAACCGCCTGCTTTATTTGTAGTTTTACATAAAATAGGCTACAATTCCGACATCCGGCAGATGAAAACTTACTTTCAATTAGAAATGGAAGGCTATTTTTACAATTGAGCATTTGTGCTGCTTCAATTTTAAGACTTATAAAGTAAACGTGAGCGATTTCACCAAAATCTAAGCCGGAGCAAATTTTCGACTCCTTTTTACATCAATACAGGAGATTAAAATTTTTTTTACCTTATTTGCTTCTTCTGGCGATTCAGCATAAATGACATTGGCAATTCTGCCCCAGGCATCTTGAATATCATTCATTGTTCCAGAGCAATGATTCCTTCTCTCTATCACTAGCAGCAAATATTCGATACTTGTACAGCGTTAAGAGGCACACACTGTCAACCGAACCGCCAGCAATGCTGCGGCTGCGGGAATAGACAGAAAACATCAAATTAATCTTCTTCTCATATTAATGCTAGAAAAATGCCGCAATTTAATTCATAATTTTAATGTCGGGATAAATTCTGAACTGAAAGAATGATCCAAATTTCTACCGATTGATCTCACTGTTTCAAATTTTTTTGTACGAATCTGCGCCATGGCGTCTGTCTCTTGAAATGTATCAGTATGAAGTCTTCCTAATAGGCTGGAGCCCCTTTTAATAAATCATGGTAATTTTTGCATTATTGTTCAAGCGTTGCTACAAACAGGTAAATACAAGATTCATCGCCATTATCATCAATTTTTCGTGCTTTGATTCAGTACCCTGGCCTATTTCAAACGTCAATTAAGTGATTGGGAACTTTTAACAACGCGCCGAAAGTCGAAACCACCGTCCCAAACTCAAGAATTATTCGTGCTCTAATGCAATTCGAGTTTGTAAACCGCAAGTAGGCTTCTTGCATGTGATCAATGTTTCACAATGGAATTCAACATGAAATCGAAGCAATTCATTTTATAGTAATCAATACAACGAAACTTGAAATGAAAAGAGAAACATTCAAATCATCCACGGTCCGCCAAAGATAATAAACTAAACTCTTTATATTTAAGACTAACAAAGCCTTAGAGTATTATATCACTACTATATACTACAATTCACAATACTGTATGGCGTATGCGATAAAATATAATTAATTATACCTCATACAAGATATGGCAGTAATTACGTGCTAATTGTTTTGAGTCCACGTGTAATACAGAGCAACAAAGTCTATTTCAAACTATATTTAACCTATACCTAACCTAACCTGTAAATAACCTAAAATATTAATAAAAAGCAACTGTTACTACCACGATGTCACTATAGTACAGCCTTAAAAATCATATTAAAAGTTCAATTGATAATTTGAATATCATTATCGTTAATTCTAACCGAGAACTTACGGATACAAAGCATGGAAACACAAAAACAAGCTCTGACGATGAGCCAGACAAAAACAACCTCACTGCGCACGTGTTTCCAATCACCTTGGTAAAGCTAGCGGAAACTTCCAGCGGACAGTTACCAATTTTTCCAGATTTGAACCCGCCATGTTCCACGAGTTGATCGCAAAAAAAGTGTGGACAGTTGTCGCGAAATCACCTAATTGCGGCTACATGGATGCAAAAAATGAGGCGATTCGCCCTTTTAGAAACTAACTACAGATCTGAAACATAATAAAATAAAAATGATTGAAACACCAATTTTTTCTCGGTAAAATGAATTATTGCTCAGATTCTCATTTATCGACAAAATCTAAAATTTAAGTTAAAAGCGTAATTTATGCAAGAAAGAATATTTTCTCATCTAATTCATTGATACAGTATATTTGGTAAAAATATATAAAACACATAGTAAATTTTAAAAAAATTCCACCGTGCGGAAAGTAGGGAAACTCCCCCCAATTTGATGAAAATTTTCAAGAAATCGTCCATTTAACTCAGTTAATTAAAGCGTAATTTAGGTAAGAAGGAATTTTTTCTCATCCACTTCATTAATACAGTGTATTTTGTGGACAAATATAAAATACATATTAAAATTTTAAAAAAATCCACCGTACGGAAAGTAGGGAAATTCGGTACTCCCTAAATATGAGTACAAAGATGACGCACAACCTGAAAATAATAGGTGTATCAGGATAGGTTTAGCTTCAGAATCTAGATTGTACGCTTTCGGGAGCGCAGGAAATAACCTATTTATGCAAGAAATAATTTTTTCTCATTCAATTCATTATTACAGTGTATTTGGTGGACAAATATAAAATACATAATGAAATTTTAAAATAATCCACCGTGCGGAAAGTAGGGAAATTCGGTACTTCCGAAATATGAGCACAAAGGTGACGCACAACATGAAAATTGGACGTGTACCAGGATAGGTTTAGATTTAGAATTCTAGATTGTACGCTTCCGGGAGCGCAGGAAATAACCTATTTATGCAAGAAATAATTTTTTCTCATCCAATTCATTAATACAGTGTATTTGATGGAGATATATAAAACACATATTAAATTTAAAAAATATTCCATCGTGCTGAAAGTAGGGAATTTCCCCCCCAATTTAAGGAAAAAATATAATAAATCGTCAATTTAAGTCAGTTAAAGTGTAAGTTAGGTAAGAAAAAATATTTACTTATCCAATTCATTAATAATATGTATATCCCTTAATTTGTTTTAGTTTGCCGTATGATTAGGCTGTCTTATCGGCTTTCCGTTCCCGAGATAAATCTCCATGTTACCTAATCTGTCATCAACATTATTCAAGTATTTGCAGGCTAGATCAGGGAACGTCGGTGTTTGCCACGCGCGTGTTGGGCAGCATGATTGTACAATCAAGACTGAGGGATGCGCTGTTTATATATCATCACATGGTCATGTTTTTCTATTCGAGTTCTCTTAATCTAGCCTTACAGAGCGAATTCGTACTTCTTAAGTATATTCTGCAAGAAGATGTCTTCAATTCTTCAATTGAAATTTCAAACGAAATGTTATTGATATTATTATTACAGATATTTTCAAATCTTTGTTGAATTTCCATTTAACTTTCAGATGAACTAAACTTTATTATTATTGACCTTCTATCATCTCGATTTTTCTAGATCTTATTGTCACCAAAAATCATATATCAGACTGAATAATTGTGAAACATCATAACGACATAATTCATTCAAAATCAATAGGCTTCTGGTCCAACAGATGATGAATGCACATGCAAAATCTGGAGCAGATTCAATCTCGCTTTCGTGAGATATCGCGTGCATCTAACAGACAGACAGACAAACACAGAGACAGACAAATACCTATCAACATACTTACCGATTAAAATCGATAAGTAATAACAAAACGATTCATAAGACCATTTAGTGTCCAATAAGCACAGATTTAAGAGCAAGACTTACAAAATTCGGAGATTTTTTTTGGCAGTATTCGAACAAATTTCAAATTCTAATTTAAAAGCATATCCTATCATATCCTCGCTCTCCCACAATATTACTCAGTTCTATACAATTTTAACATGTACGCGTATCACCTTCTACTAATTTTCAAATAATCATCGTTCTATATTCAACATAATTTTGTCGTATTAATGTACCTTATCCTCACCAATCTGCTACATAGTAAAATGAACCTGAATTAAACTGCATTTTGTTAATTAATTCTTTCTTTATTTCTTTAAGCTACTTTGGAAAATACCTATTAACGTTTTTCTCTTAATTATATTAGGGAAACCCAAAATTCACAACTTTTTGTATATATACAGCCATGCCATCATGGCGTCGCCAGTTTCATTGCAATTGCTTCGAAATTGCAACACTTCTTTCACTTCAATCTTGCTCAATTGGCCGATATCTACAAGTTCTTTCATCATTGCGTCAAGTTTCAACACAAATACTTTGTTTGCCTCCGTTTTTCTCGTATTGAACACCAGAATTCCACCAGGTTTCAAGCAATGAATCATTCGCTAAAATATATCATAAACAAAAAAAGGTATATTACTCTGTCCGAAAGCTAACGTACAAATCCGGAGAAAAACTTGTAATATATATTACCGCAATTGTAAATAATCCTTTTTGGTTCTAATAATAATGTTGAACAGTATATGTATTGTATACGGATCGTGCTGCCTTTGAACATTCGAAGATTTAAAACGACACTAAAATCTATTTTTCATTGAAAAAAAAACTACTATTTCTCATCTTATTTTTTTCAAGGAGATTCACGACATGTGATCGAAAAAAGAAAAAGTGAAACAGTAACAATAGGTGACTGGCGATTTAACCAAACTCCTCCAAACTCCAAAACCAAATACCTGAAAACTTTTTTAATACGTTAAATCCAAAGTGTTTTCATCTACCAAAAGATGTTGTCGCCGGCATAGCATTCATTCAAATCATAATCCAATTATAACCGACTAAAGTAGAATATTTATATTACAGTCAAATAAAATATATTTTACAATCTCACAACAATACATCCTTCCTCCAAATGATTTGCTCCAAGAGCCCCAGAACAAATCACGGTGTCGTATATATTTTGTCCTACTGGAATTGATGCTCCGGGTGTTATTTTGAAGCAAATATGTTTCCTGCATTACATTTGTCATGATTATTAATGTAGTGCAATTTTGTAAATTAACTAATTGGTACATTATTTTACGTCACTTCAACGTAATTGTCGGCCGGTCTGAATTTTTTCGGTTGTAGCTAGGCTTGCACGTAATTGACAAAAATCAATTCCGTAATTACGGCCAAATCGATTACGTAATGACCCCGTAATTGCGATATTTTTTTCACACTTTTAAACCTATCATAACAACCAATTTAATCCACTTCTATTCCGAATGGGACATCGACAGTTGGGACAGTTTGGTTTTCATATTTCCGCCAGTACTACACGCCGGCGACAGATGCTAAAGACAAATATCAAGGAGTGAATTCAAATTAATTTTATTCTGATTTTTATCTTTTGTGTTAGCTTTGATTTTCCTTTATCAACTTTATCACCCAATTTTATGCGATCAATTCTATCATTACCGACACTGGTAAGTGGTAATATATTTATGAAATGATAGTTGACTTTTTTTAAATCGTATTAATACGAGTTTCGTAGTAAATAAAAATTCCGGGTTTCTAATTTATAAATCAACGACGAGCGTCTTCTCTCGTTTGATTATACTTGCGCTTGCCTCGCGACGAAGACTTGTTATTGTACCGTTTTTTTACATTATCCGACTTTACCTAGTTAGCATTTTATAATAATTATTGATGCCGACTTATTGACGATATTCCGATTACCATGCTTCATTTTACATTAAATCATTTCTCGGCCTAAATGTTATAACATTATTTGCGATAAATTTAGATCAAATATTAATTATTTGCGCATAATTTTAATATCGTACTTATATGACATGCCTTCTCCGAAAATACAAAGTTATATCGCCAAACAATGCATTTTGTGACATTTATTTTGCACTCACGAAAATATTAATTTACTTTTCTAACTCAAGTCGACAATCCTATCGGCTAAGATTGACACAAGTTTGGTCGAGTGCCGGTGGTATTTGAGTCGACGATAAATCAAAATAAGTTGCCGCATTTGGTAAAGACTTAAATTTTGTAAAGACATATTTGGCCGAAATAATAAGTTGCCGCATTTGGTAAAGACTTAAAGATTTTGTAAAGACATATTTGGCCGAAATAGTGCGAGGCATTGTGAAAACAAGGCCAAGTCCGGACAGATATATAACGATAAAACCGGTAACAGAACATCAAGATTTTGTAATAGATAATGGATCTCGCGCAGAATAAACATTGGAAATCCCGTCTTTTTGTTGTTTTTCTGCCGTTTGAATCGCTTTACCGATGCCGAAAAGACTAAGTTGCGTTGGTTCATTACGCAATTTCTCTTCCGTCGTCATATTGCTGTTTGATAAGCGCGACATTAATTATCACGGCATTTACAAATAGGCCATGTTTGGAAGTTGATCTCTTACATTCTTTAGTAATTTCACCCGAAGAAGTTGAAACCAGGTGTGTTGGCGTCCATCGGTCTCAACACAATTCTATCCCATATCTACGCTTAATATGTACACTTGCCATGCTAGATAAGTTGATAATAGGTTAGTAAATGGCAACGCGTTATGCCTTCTCCATCTGCGTAACAAGAGAGAGAAAAACGGCTTCGAGTACCGGAACACTAACTTCTTCTACTTATTAAACTTTAATTTTTTACAATCGACGGAATTGACTGCTCTGAAGAGAGCTCGTTTCAATCGCGAAAGCGCTCCAACAATAATTACGAATTTACGTAATTCGTAACTTCGCTTCCGTAACTCGAAATAATTCCGTAATTCCGTAAATCCGTAAATTACGTGCAAGCCTAGTTGTAGCTGGAATTTTCAATAAGTTTTTTTTAAGTCAAGTCGGATCAAGTGCTGAAATACCAAAACTCACTCAAACCATACAAAAATACGATGGTGTATTTAAGCGATAGGTCACCGAAAAAAGGGACACTGCCTCATTAATTTTTTCCTTTGATTGCTGGTAATTCTATGCAATCAGAGATAGCAAAGTCAAATTGATATGTCCGAAAATGATGACTAGCATTTCATTCGTTGGCAGGTTCCCAATCACACAATAAATAACAATAAAAAAGCAAAACGGCGATGCCCAGCGACAATGATGACTAGACTCCACTATCTCGCTTTACCTGTATATTCCCTTTGATTCCGCTTTCTTCAGCATATCTTCATTCAATTCAACACCATCCATTACTCCTTTGTATCCATGATCCAGTAATGCTTCTGCAGCCAATCCAGTGCCTTTGAATGGGAAGAGAGTTGTCGGACATAATTTTAGAGAATAGGCCTAGTATAATTGTTATTGGTGGATTTGATAGTGTTATGAAATGTTAGCGAGTCAATACCGATCTGCTTATAATTCTTTACCGGCTGCCAAGTCCAAAAGTTGTGCAGATTCATTATTTTTGATATGAATTAACGAGTTTTCAGCAAGTTCCTCGTTGGACACGCAACAGAGTGTCGAATTAATGTCGGTGTCGAATTTGTCAGCCCACTTGGTGTATGCCTAAAATAAAACATGAAAATTGATATGTTATTATATTTATGTTTTGTTAATGACTTGGTCAAAAATATTACTTTTATATAGAAATAGAAGATATTTGATCAAAGTTTGCATAAATGAGAAATTTGCTGCTGCAGCTTTTCCGCAAGTCTAATAATTCTTAGATGGTATTGTGTATTTTTGAGCTTCACACATGCAGCATTGTATCAGGACCTAGGCCAGGGTGGTCCAAGGCTGTCGGCTCCGCGGGCCACAAAATTATTTTTGCATTGTTCGCGGGCCACAATAGTGCAAAGAATAGGTAACAGTGCAAGGAAAAACAAATACTTTTATTGTGCAAACACATAGTTGTCAGACATAGCCAATCCAGGCTAATAGAATCCGCATTCACATTTTAGTTTTCTATGATGCCTATATTATTAGCAAATATTCCCGACCAAAGATAGAAAGCCAGATAATAATTTAGACTGCCAAGCACATCATTCAACTTTGCTAGTTGCCTCCGCTAGCCATTTCACCAGTCAATCCAGTGACATTAGTGATGTAACAATATGTCAAAAGATTTTCCTGATTAATTTTATTACGAAACAACACCAACTGTTATTTATCGATTACTCTCCGAATGTGACGCGCGCCACAGATAATGAAGCGGCGGGCCACATGTGGCCTGTGGGCCTGGGTTTGGACCACCCTGACCTAGGCTATGTCTAATACTTTATTTTATGATATTCGTGGCCAAAAGCACGGATTCGCCTGCATATGCATTATCAAAATTATAATATTACAAATATTTTTGCGTGTCCCCTTCGAAACGCCATCGCCGCAACATTATAACCATTAAAATATTGGCCGGCATTGGATATGATTTTATGATTGAATCGCTTTCGCAAGGAACTCATTCACAGCTTTAATACGTGTACGGCAATGTCTTGTCCGGACATCGCTAATTCAATTTGAACGAACTTCTGAAAAATGTGATGATTTAGTTTCTGAACCTCTCAAACGGTGGTTTTTTTTTGTCGTGTAGTCTTATCACGACAAATAAGTTGAAATAACGCGCGCTTACACAAGTCGTGATAAACCGCCTGCTTTGTTTGTAGTTTTACATAAAATAGGCTACAATTCCGGCATCCGGCAGATGAAAACTTACTTTCAATTAGAAATGGAAGGCTATTTTTACAATTGAGCATTTGTGTTGCTTCGATTTTAAGACTTATAAAGTAAACGTGAGCGATTTCACCTAAATGTAAGCCGGAACACATTTTCGACTCCTTTTTACATCAATACAAGAAATTAAAAAAATTTTCACCTTATTTGCTTCTTCTGGCGATTCAGCATAAATGACATTGGCAATTCTGTCCCAGGCATCTTGAATATCATTCATTGTTCCAGATCATAGGTTCCTACTCTCTATCACTAGCAGCAAATATTCGATACTTGTACAGCGTTGAGAGGCACACACTGTCAACCGAACCGTCAGCAATGCTGCGGGAATAGACAGGAAAATTAAATTAATCTTCTTCTCATATTAATACTAGAAAAATGCCGCAATTCAATTCATAATTATAATGTCCGTATAAACTGAAAAAAATGATCCAAATTTCTACCGATTGATCTCACTGTTTCAAATTTTTTTGTACGAATATGCGCCATGGCGTCTGTCTCTTGAAATGTATCAATAGGGCCTTATGAAGTCTTCCTAATAGGCTGGAGCCCCTTTTAATAAATCATGGTAATTTTTGCATTATTGTTCAAGCGTTGCTACAAACAGGTAAGTACAAGATTCATTGCCATTATCATCAATTTTTCGTGCTTTGATTCAGTACCCTGGCCTATTTCAAACGTCAATTAAGTGATTGGGAACTTTTAACAACGCGCCGAAAGTCGAAACCACCGTCCCAAACTCAAGAATTATTCGTGCTCTAATGCAATTCGAGTTTGTAAACCGCAAGTAGGCTTCTTGCATGTGCTCAATGTTTAACAATGGAATTCAACATGAAATGGAAGCAATTCATTTTATAGTAATCAATACAAGGAAACTTGAAATGAAACGAGAAACATTCAAATCAGCCACGGTCCACCAAAGATAATAAACTAAACTCTTTATATTTAGGACTAACAAAGCCTTACAGTATTATAATATTACTACTACAATTAACAATACTGTATGGCGTATGCGATAAAATATAATTAATTATACCTTATACAAGATATGGCAGTAATTACGTGCTAATTGTTTTGAGTCCACGTGTAATACAGAGCAACAAAGTCTATTTCAAACTATATTTAACCTATACCTAACCTAACCTGTAAATAACCTAAAATATAAATAAAAAGCAACTGTTACTACCACGATGTCACTATAGTACAGCCTCAAAAATCATATTAAAAGTTCAATTGATAATTTGAATATCATTATCGTTAATTCTAACCGAGAACTTACGGATACAAAGCATGGAAACACAAAAACAAGCTCTGACGATGAGCCAGACAAAAACAACCTTACTGCGCACGTGTTCCCAATCACCTTGGTAAAGCTAGCGGACACTTCCAGCGGACAGTTACCCATTTTTCCAGATTTGAACCCGCCATGTTCCACGAGTTGATCGCAAGAAAAGTGTGGACAGTTGTCGCGAAATCACTTAATTGCGGCTACATGGATGCAAAAAAGGAGGCGATTCGCCCTTTTAGAAACTAACTACAGACCTGAAACATAATAAAATGAAAATGATTGAAACAACACATTTTTTCTCGGTAAAATGAATTATTGCTCAGAATCTCATTTATCGACAAAATCTAAAATTTAACCGAGTTAAAGCGTAATTTAGGCAAGAAAGAATATTTTCTCATCCAATTCATTGATACAGTATATTTGGTGAAAATATATGAAACACATAGTAAATTTAAAAAAGATTCCACCGTGCGGAAAGTAGGGAAACTCCCCCCAATTTGATGAAAATTTTCAAGTAATCGTCCATTTAACTCAGTTAAAGCGTAATTTAGGTAAGAAGGAATTTTTTCTCATCCACTTCATTAATACAGTGTATTTTGTGGACAAATATAAAATACATATTAAAATTTTAAACACTAAAACCAAACCAAAAGTTTGAGAACACCTGGTCTAATAAACAAATACTTGGTGACTAATTATAAGATATTTGACTTATATAAGAATCCTTTAATATTTCTGGGATATCATTATAGGCAGCTCAACACGAGATAAGACTAAGATCACCGTATCCCAACAACAAGACGATGCTGCCATGACATTAGTCACAAAGAAAAGTATGGTGGAAGAGATGTGTGATCGAATTGTATACTAAAATATAACTAGTAATATATCTAAATATGACATCTAAGTAATATCTTTTAAATTTCGATATGTGTTTTATATATGTCCATCAAATATACTGTAATTACGCTAACTGAGTTAAATTGGCAATTTGGTATATTTTTTTTCCTAAATTGGGGGAAAATTCCCTACTTTCCGCACGGTGGAATTTTACAAAATTTTTAATATGTGATTTATATATGTCCGCCAAATACACTGTACTGATAAATTGGATGAGAAAGTATTCTTTCTTACCTAAATTACGCTTTAACTGGGTTAAGTTGACGATTTCGTAAATTGTTTCTCTAACTTGAGGGGAATTTCCCTACTTTCCGCACATTGGAATGTTTTTTTAAATCTAATAAATGTTTTATGATGGTCCAACAAATACACTGTAATAATGAATTGGATGAGAAAAAATTCTTTCTTGTATAAATTACGCTTTAACTGGGTTAAATTGACGATTTTTTATATGTTTTTTCAAATTGGGGGGAATTTCCCTTCTTTCCGCACGGTGGATTTTTTTTAAATTTTGATATGTATTTTCTATTTTTCCACCAAATATACTGTATTAATGAATTGGATGAGAAAATATTCTTTCCCGCATAAATTACGCTTTAACTGAGTTAAACTGACGAATTCCTATATTTTTTTCTTAAATTGGGGGGAATTTCCCTACTTTCCGCACGGTGGATTTTTTTTAAAAATCAATATGTAATTTATATTTGTCCAACAAATACACTGTATTAATGAATTGGATGAGAAAATATTCTTTCCTTCATAAATTGCGCTTTAACTGAGTTAAATTGACGATTTCTTAAAATTTTTCCCTAAATGGGGGGGGGTATTTCCCAACTTTCCGCACGGTGGAATTTTTTTTAAATTTAATATGTGTTTCATATATCTCCATTAAATACACTGTATTTATGAATTGGATGAGAAAAAATTATTTTTTGCATAAATGGGTTATTTCCTGCGCTCCCGAAAGCGTACAATCTAGATTCTAAAGCTAAACCTATCCTACTATTTCAGGTTGTGCGTCATCTTTGTGCTCATATTTCGGGAGTACCGAATTTCCCTACTTTCCACATAATGAAATTTTTTTTAAATTTACTATGTGATTTAAATATTTTCACCAAATATACTGTATTAATGAATTGGATGAGAAAATATTCTTTCTTGCGTAAATTACGCTTTGACTGAGTTAAATTGACGAATTCTTCTATTTTTTCCCCTAATTGGGCGGAATTTCCCTACTTTCCGCATGGTGGATTTTTTTTAAATTTCAATATGTATTTTATATTTGTCCACCAAACACACTGCATTAATGAATTGGATGAGAAAAAATTCCTTCTTACCTAAATTACGCTTTAACTGAGTTAAATTGACGATTTCTTATATATTTTTTTTTAATTGGGGGGAAATTCCTCACTTTCCCCAGGGTGGATTTTTTTAAAATTTCAATATGTATATTATATTTGTCCACTACATACACTGTATTAATGAATTGGATGAGAAAATATTTTTTCTTGCATAAATTACGCTTTAACTGAGTTAAATGGACGATTTCTTGAAAATTTTCCTTAAATTGGGGGGTATTTCCCAACTTTCCGCATGGCGTAATTTTTTTAAAACTTAATATGTGTTTTACATATTTCCATCAAATACACTGTATTAATGAATTGGATGAGAAAAAATTATTTCTTGCATAAATTACGCTTCAACTCAGTTAAATTTTAGATTTTGTCGATAAATGAGCTTCTGAGCAATAATTCATTTTACCGAGAAAAAATGCTTCAGGTCTGTCGTTAGTTTCTAAAAGGGCGAATCGCCTCATTTTTTGCATCCATGTAGCCGCAATTAAGTGAATTCGCGACAACTGTCCACTTTATTTGCGATCAATTCGTGGAACATGGCGGGTTCAAATTTGGAAAAATAAGTAACTGTCCGCTAGCTTTACCTAGGTTTTCCAATCCAGGGGTAGGTCGCTACGCTACCCGCGAGGGAAAATTTAAAGAAATGTGTTTAGTGAGGTTAAAAATAGGTGTTTGTTCTGAGTTCGTCGAAAGACCCTGGTCGTTGCGCCGGACGAATGGCGGCATTCGTCCGGCGCAGTGCCCCCGACCTCTTCAGTCCATTAAATAGTTTAAATACCAGGTTATAAACTGATCACCCCTAATGGGAGTCAAGTTTTATTAATTTTAAGAACTAAGTTCACTCAACCGTGACGAATTTTTTTTTTTTGACACAAACTAGACCTCAGTTACTTGTATGACCCAAATATGGCGTCTCTACCTATTCCCGAGTTAATCGATACTCGGGAGACAGCATTGTGATTGAGAAATAATACTGCGTCTGATTTGTCTTATTCGTCTGCCATTTCCCGGACTGTACAAAAAACATTTAAAGGTGGGTTACTTATGACGGAAAATATTTTTGATAAATTTGATTTTATATATTTTTTCAAAATGTTTTAGTATATACATCAAGTCGTCCTGGTTTTCTACTTATGAATTTTCAAAAACTGCCTTCAGCGAAAATCGGAAGCCGCCTTTGATGACGTGCTGGGGATTAGTAGCACATGGTAGAAATTACATGGTCCATTTCGCGTTCAGCCAAGTTCAGCATCAAGTGACGTGAAATGTGTACTTTATATACCGATGTCTATCGAATTGAGAATTAGTTCATAATTATTTGGCTGTAAATGCATTTTTTATCTTTTTTTTTTTCAATTTTGAAATTTAATTTGAGGCTAGTTAACGAGATATGGAAATTTTTATCTTGCTCACTTTGATAAACGAGTTTGGCAATACACGAAGAAATTTTTGATTCTAAATTAGAAGCATATCCTATCGTATCCTCGTCTTCCCACAAGATTACTCAGTTCTATAAAATTTCAACATGTATTAGTATCACCTTCTACTAATTTCCAACTAATCATTGTTCTACCCACATTTTACATCATTTTGTCGTATTAGTGTACCACATCCTCACTTTATGAAGGAATAATAACAAAAACACAACAATTTTCTTAGGCAATGGTGCGTCAAAATCATTTGTTTCAGATTATTTCGGAAATAGATCAAATAGGCCTACGACAATTTTCCGTCAGACAAGATTCATTGTTTGGCTGTGATGACAATGTAAAAGTACAATATTAGCACAGTTTCTGTGGGAAAAAGTTCAAATTAATGTGCAAGTGGTCTGTGTTATTTGGGTACACATTTTAAACTCAGGTATTATCGTAGCTTCGAGCAGCGATAGGAGCCAGCATGACACTCCGGTACCTACAAAGATTTGTGGTTATGGCCATGGGTATAGTTTGAGTTTTTTGTGGATGTAGGAATTCTCATTTTGAATTGGCTTACAATATTACAACATTCATGTTGATTTGATAAACTTTGCCTTACTTTAAAACAAAGAAAAATACTACTGAGTATGTGAAATTGAAATAAGTTTATACTTGATTGCTGCCATATTACCACTCCAACAAAAACAAAATATTTACAAAACAGAAAAGATGTAAAAAGAGCTGTGAATAAAGCTGCCAGCCGTATTTATCAAATGTCAAACAAATGTACTATTTCATCAGTTTTGACAAACAAACAAATTTTAGTTAATACATAAAATGTCGACTACGCCTGAAGAGCGTTTCAATTCTGAAGAGAGAGTGAAAGATATTAAGTTAATATACACTAAACAGAGGGCATATAGGAATGAAGACGACGTGAATAATGGCGATATTATTATCAAAATATCGGGAGTGGCTTGCACAGATTCTGAAGAAATAAGACATGACCCAGAAAATTTGTCAAATTCATCGAAGAATTGTAGCGCTACCAAAGTTGCAAATATAAATCAAAGCGAAACTGATGGAAGTTCAGAAAGTAAGATTTAACTGAATATCTAATTGGTTCGAGAGATGTTGTTTGGGAGGATAACGCCTGAATTAACGTGGTTGCACATTCCCTCAAATCGAGCATGTATCATTTATATTTGACAACAGTGATTACACTGTACTTATAGGCCTATATACACCTAAATACGAATTTCGGCACAACTAAATGTTACAGGAAAGGATTGGTTTGATTGCCACAAAATATTCCTGATAATCATGTATAAAATATCGGGAGGGACAATTCGCGAGAACAGTTTTACGTCGGAAGATCAGAATAATACTTCGTGAGATCTAAATGGACGTACCGCTTATTTGTTCATTTTTTTTTTTCGTGAAAAAGTGGAGGCCAGTTACCAATATAAAGCTCAAATAATCGTCAATCGCATTTGGTCGCCTAATCGACCTCATGTAGCCGAACCTATATCGTTTTTGTGTCACAGAATTTGAATGCAGATGTTGTAATTTAGCAGTCTCCCGTGCTCTAATACGGTATTTTGTACCTCAACTAGCGGGTATTTCGGACAAACAACCCGAAAGTAACTTCCATATTGATCATTGTATTTTATTTTGTTACTCAAGGTTTAAAATCGGAGCTTTCGGCAGGATCAAAAATGGCTGTACTGATCGGATTTGTCTTATTGTCAGCCCTTGTTATTGCTGGTCTCATAGCATCAATAGTCTTCATGAATAACTTGAAAACTTCAAGACAAACTCAAGACAGAGGTGATTTTTACATTCGTTCAGCCTTTGCGACTTGCTAATAATACGAAGGTAACAAAATGACTCGCAACAGTTAGTGAAATTTCGGGCAACTAATCTAGTACTTAAAGCCACAAAATTGATAAGTTAACGGTGCCACATTTACATTAATTTCTGGATTCATTTCTGCTCAAAAATATGGACACGGAAGTCGAATAAGTACCGTGCGCCAAAGAGACTAACTTAGGATGAAATCACCCTATTTTCAACGCCGTTCTTTCAGACACTCGATCGTTCACAGAAAATATATTATACTGCTTGTTTGATGTATGTAATATCGTGTAACGAAGAAGCGTTCAGTAAGACATTTATCTGGCCCATGCAACGTCATTGAGACATCATTTGGTACTTACCTTTTTTTTAAATAAATTTGTCACATTTTAGACAAGATTTTTATCCGATGTTAGGAAGTTTGTCGAAACCGCCTTCCTTCTTTGTTGTCATATTCGTGATTCCCAACGTGTATTTTATTCCGTTGCTCTGTTTAAATTCTATAAAGTTTGAAAAATGAGGCTGACGGATTAATAGTTCATCTTGAATAAAATTTCACAGATGATTTCTGCGAATACAAATCTAATCGGAAGTTATGTTACTCCGTGGTTATACATCCCACTTTGAATGTAAACTACACGAGTGCAGAAGAAATATGCAAAGTCCGTGACTCAAAAATTGGAATAATATTCAACGAGAAGATATATTTTGGAGTAATCAATATGCTGCGATCTAAAATTCCGTCTGGGAAAAGTTTGGTATATGCATGGATTGGAATGAGAATTAATTCAAGAGTATGTTTTTTTCATGTATAAACAAATGATACATTCTTAACTTTCAATAAACAGATGGAATTTAGAGTCATAATATAGCATACCGCATCGACGCTCAAGAGATCACCGAGCAGCATTTACAGAATACGGGTCTAAAACTGGAAACCTTTTACATCAAGCAAAAATATTATCATGAGAATTTTCTTAAAGCAATGTCGCGCACACTCAGAAGTTGAGGTGACTCACCTCTGCGAAGTTTCTATGATACTTTCTCTAATAAGCAATTTACTTTATTTTGTTTAAAACGATATATTTTGTTCGCATTTAGACTGGTGATGTCGTTTTCCCAGAAACAAATGTTTTCGTCGAATGGAAAGGAACGTCGCCAAGCACGGGAGACCACGTTTCTACCTTCTCTAGCATTTATCTTACTGTGGTTAGAAACGTTTCTTATGCCCAAGATGGAATGGTGAATGGTCCTCCAAGATACAAGTGGAATGGCGTTGTTTGTCAAAGGAAAAATGAAGACATTACTTAGAAATTTAGTTTCGAAATATGTAAAATAGATATTATCGAAGTAACAAGAACAGCGAATTGATTTACTATGTCGGTCTTGGGGCTATGAATAAGATTACGACACAGTAAAATGGATCCCTTCGTTCCTTGAACATAAACTATATTTTGGTTATACATATGTAGCTTACCCGAGCCACTTATTCTATCTTGTATCATTTGCACAGCAACAACTTTGCATTGTGACGCAATTGTCACGTGTTTTAACATGGGCGCCCACAATTCTTCACTGGTAAAGTCTACAGCGCAATATATATATATATGGCTTATTTGAAAGGACAAGTTATTATCCATTTACCGACCGAAAGAGTTTGTTTCATTGACTTGCGATACATAAACTGCATCGGTGTGGCGTGGACTTCATCGTAAAGAGCAACGCCCCCTTATACGAACTGCGTCTCTCCTAAGAGAGAAAATTCTATGACGTTCGTACAAAGAACGTTTTGCATATATTTATGTTTTTTGGTTTTATAGCTTTTCAGGTTGAAACTCTTTATATCACTCTCCTCATCCTAGAGAAGGACTATGTCGCTTATAAAAATATTATAATATAACCTGGAAATGGGTAGGATAGCAACAAAACGGATCAAGAATCGCATGCGAAATACCACCACATGAACTTGCGTAAAAAGAAAAGTTTAATTTCGCTCTGGTGATCATATCATCTGAAATGCCGCCATAAGTTGGCCGCTATTTCCTTGATGACATAGCGAAATGTTTCTTGTCGATTGCCGTTCGCAGTACGCCAGACAAACAATCGAATCATATAGTCGTCACATGTTAAGTGCTAAATTACTCGGCATTTTGTGGTGCCGTAGGAAAAGGGAAACATCAAGCATGTATTTACAATGTGGCTTTCGGGCATGACAAGAAGAACGACAAACAACTGTCTCGGGTAAATATTTAATCTTTTCTGTTCTACTTTGCTGCAAGTAAAGTATGTGAATGCATAACCTAATTTGTGCATATTTGCTTCGTGCGCAATCCAATTGCGTTTTAGGACTCCTTTGTATGAATGCAGTTCATATAACTTTAGTTGAGGAAAGGTACAAGGGCAAGCAAGTCGTTAAATTTATCGTAATTCGTCAGTGACAAATTGCAATATGGCCGTCACAATTGAACTGAAATTTAAAAAAATCTGCGATGATCTCGACGGATCTGAGGGGCCTGTCTTCAATACAAAGGGAGACTTCTACGCGGTGGCACCGATGCCAACTTTGGAAGATGGAAGGTAAGCATTATTTGTTAGTGAAAATTAGTCATATAAATAGAATTCTTGCCCGCATAAATACCTGAACATGAAAGTAGAGTATCTACGTTTCAAGCGCAGCTAGCTTACTTCTGTATTTTTGCCCCAGGGTCGAAGAAGCATCTCAGTTTTTGGACAAGATTGCCGGAAATTTACATAAAGTAAATTTAGATACTGGTGAACATGAGGTCGTATGCACTCCTCAATTTGAAGGATATGGTGGAAGGCCCGCCGGGTGCCAATCCGACAAAAATGGGAATATTTGGATAGCTGATATGAGACTCGGAATACTAAAGTATTCACCCGAAGACGGCAAATGCCAACAAGTAAGTCGTCCGTTGACTTTGAAAACAGTAAGCGTATACAAGGTAATATTGTCATTGATGTTTCCGCAGTTGAGCAAAGTCGACAGCTCGGGGAATGCCCTAAATGGTTGTAATGATCTCGTTTTTGATAAAGATGGAAACCTTTGGGTAACAGGTCCCGGGAGTCCAATTGCACCTTCAGCCGAAGACAGAACATTAATATTTCAGGTATATATATAACACTTTTTGGGATACTATTTATATTGAAATGTACAGGCGTGTGCTCATATTATAACATTTTAATAATACGGCAGAGCTTCAAAAAATCATATATTCAGAATCGTGACTAATTTTTTCTGTTACTGGTGACATTTTGAATATTTAGAATTATATTTTATTGAATTTTATTCAAGAAACCTTCCGGCCGTTTATACTTTCTTGAAAATGGTAACACAATTCCAGTTGCAATGGATGAAACATTTAGGTTTTGTAATGGTATTGCTATCCGCGACAATTTGCTGCTTGTTGCTGAGACAATGACCAGAAGCATTATTGCATTTGATGTGGTCTCGTCGGGTAAATTATCTAACAGAAGGGTTTGGGCAATGTTACCAAAAGGTATGTGTAATTTCTTATCTAGTCTCTGAAACAAGGGTTCGTGTAGCCCGGACTATTTCCACCCTTATAAATGTTAAGTACAAATTTATTCTTGTGAATAATGAATTATGTCAGATGTAGTAAAATTTGATAGAACATCAACCCTGACTACAGTGGCCATTTTAAAAGTTTTATTTGATATATTTGAAAACGCTATCCACCTAAGAATGATTTTAATAATAAATATGTAGCAAGGGTGGAATACAGAATTCACGAATCCAAATAAAATTATCAAATATTGCTGTTTTAGCTGATTACGACAATCCAATGAATGTTGGGGGACCAGATGGAATGGATTTTGATGTCAATGGAAATTTACTTGTAGCACACCACGGAGGTGGTCATCTGGAAGTATTTTCAGCAAACGGAGTTTTGAAAACCAGAATTAAATGCCCGTTCAAACAACCAAGTAACTTACATTTCAAACCTGCTTCTCGAACCTGCTATGTTACTGAACATGACTTTAACGGAGTTTGGGAGTTCGAGTGGGAATGCGAGGGAATGCCCATGTATCACTTCACAAGTCAATGACCTGATTTTTATCTTTCACATATCGTGTTCATCGTTGGGTTATTTGCAACAAAACCCAATAACTTGTTGGCATTAACTTGCTAAAGACATTTAGAGGCTCTATTGGCAGGAAGGACTTTGGTGTCCTATATATAATATATAATAACAGGAATGTAACAAGTATTTCATGTTGCCTGAAATTGAAAGTAAAGTTTAGTATTAATTACTCATTCAAGGCCAAGTGAAATGCTATTTAAACGTTTTAGGACTTGCGATTTTTAACAGTATTACTGTTAATACAGCATTAGCCAGTATTACTGTTAAAAAAAGGCCAGTTATTGAATATTTTAAGTAGCATTTCACCGTAAGTTCAAAGAGTAACGGTTAAATGCCATTTGAACGTTGAACGACTGGCTTTTTTTAACAGTATTACTGTTAAAAACGGTCAGTCATTACATATTTTTCACCGTAACTTTAAAGAGTAACGGTGAAATGCCACTTAAACGTTGAACGGCTGGCTTTTTTAACAGCAATACTGTTAAAAACGGTCAGTCGTTTAACGATTAAATGGCATTCCAATGTAAGTTTAATACTTCGTTCGAAAAACGTCAATTTTCACTAAATCGGATATTTGTTTTTTTGACATACCAGTATTTAAAACTGGAGTAGTGCACCGTTACTTCAATATTCCTAATGGCTAAATACCGATTCCGGGACAGTATAACCTGTCCAGGGCCGGATCATGCCTTTTCCGGTTTAGAGGCCATAAGTACTTAGGACTTTGTTGCACTATGTATAAGAAGTACTGATAATAGTAATATACAGTATAATAATGAAACTAGTGTTCCATGTTATCTGAAATTAAATATGCAGTCTCGGTATTCATTTCTTATTGAGGGCCAAATTATGATTAATTTGCATGATATTTTTAGAAATGGTTTTCATGTCTACAAACATTTGTAGAGGTTCAAGACGATACTTAGAAAAAAAAAGAGCAAAATTCATTTTAATGGGGACAATATTGACGACAAACGTTTTTTTTCAGCGTGTAGTGTCGAAATCATAAGTGGAAATAATTCATGTGATTTTGTGTGTTTCGTGCATGCATTATAAAATAAATATAATTTTGATGAATAAATTCTATATTATTTCAATTAAATGTCCCCATATGACGTTGTATCTACAGCTTTCGCGCCAGTGGTCTTTTATACCTTTATATATCACACCCCACATCATCACAGTCGATATCAGGAATATATGAATTCAGACCCCACCCATTACACTTTTGCATGTACTGTACATTGAAAAAAATTTCCTCCCAATGCTAAAATTCCATTATATAATCTTACAGACGATTTACCTCCAATTAGTTGAGTAATTCGGTTTCACATGCTAAAACGGTGTAGCGAATGTGGATTGTAACTATGGATTTTAATGTTATTTAACCCCTTCATATTAATAGTATGTTGAATTCAATGAAATAGGTCATATTTGCTATTTCCCTGATTATGAGTGATCGCGACAGCTTCAAACATTAGCTTTGTGTGTATAGCCTTCTTTTGTATCGTGCGGGAGTTGAAATATAGCGTTCTCCTATGATACTTACTGCTTTTGGATTCGACCGTATAACTGCTTTAAGGTTAAGTGAATATTTCAATATATCTGTATTTTGATTCAATTGGATTGTGCATATATATAAACAAACATTTGGCATTATAATACATTGCGTCCTTATTGACTTGTGAGGAGCTCAGATTGGAGTTATACTCAATTAAACGTCTGTGAAGCCAATAACACGTGAGCGCAAACGCGCAGATTGGGCCAATAATCCCTTATTACGGAATACGTCCCATATAAATAAATACTTGCTCCCAACAGCGATTGCATTATAAAAATAATCTTGCTTAATATATTCAATGAGGAAGTGATTTTAAATAGCTGAATACGTAACCTCGGAGTCGGATGTCAGTTCGTCACACACCTGAGAATATGGGTTTGTGTTTAACACCTAAATAGGATAGGATTTACAAACCCGGGGGGAGAGGAAAGTCGCTAAGACGGCTTAAATAAAAATGCAATTTTCATCAGGGCGCTTAAACAGATTGCTTTGGCGAATTTTGTGTATACCAAAATTACACTCGACAAGCGCCAACTATTGTTGTTCAGGACAGTGATCATTTAGAACTATCCCACGCCAGACCCCTTGAGATGCCAGCGTTTTCTATTGATAATTTAAGATTTGATGTTGCCTAATTCTCTGGTTTGCCAGTTTGCTGGTTGAAATGCGTTAACCTTGAACTGAAAAACTGACAGCGATGACCCAATCCAGTGAAACTCACAGAACACAAGTTGTAGAAACGAAAACCAATGCAGCAATGTAATTTTCTTTGTAAAGATTGAAGATGGCAAACGGCAATGCAAAAGTTAGATATCAGTTATTATAGCAAACGATTAACAACGTTCAGCGTACATAGAACAACAAAATCTGCAACAATATAAAATCATACAACTATAAAGTTTGTCTAATGAAACCCATATAAGCCAGAAACCCACAAAATTTAGCATTACTAACCCTAAACTGAGAAAAGCGCACTTCACATCGAAAATCCTAGAAAGCAGCTGAGCAAAGCCCCGGATGTAGGACCATAATTCCAAGATCAAAATCAGTATGCCAAAATCAGTAGACCATAAAAAATGCGATATTAGGCTAGCGTGAACAATTGTCGTTTGACATTGAGGCTGCTTTGCCTAACAGATCACTGTTTTATGAATTTCTAAATATATTTGTCCCAGGATATTTGCCGAACGTTATCGCCGTTGCTAAGTCAATGCCCGTGGACAATGTCTCCTAATATTTTTTCTGACTCATTTTGTTAATCATTACAAGACGAATAGATAAACGCGCCATTTTCCAGTGAACGTATCATTTTTGGAGAGAATACGTCATTTCGAGTGCATTCTAAAGCTAGGTTAGCTCTGTGCTGAGTCGACGGCGATGGCGTCGATGGAAAATTTACTCAAGATTGACAAAAAGGATCATGCTTACGAAGTTCTTCAAAATTTAAACAGGTAAATAAATTGCTTTATCATATTAATTGCAGCTGTTGATTCCTGATCCGGGGTGTTCCACCTATGATACCGACAACCTTGAACCTTCCTGTCCCAACCGTTGACAATTCTTGGCAACCGTTGTTGATGCCCAATGAGAATTACGGTGAAAATTATGACTGTGACGTTATTAGCACAACCCTAGCTAAAACTATGCTGTCTTGCTAAAATAATGCTGTTTGTGTCACGTACTGAATATGTATTTGTTATTGTATGGTTCCATTACTTGACGTACATTTAAGATTGTCTCTAGTTGACACATATCATTCTGAAATGACATTTGCAGAATTGAATTGCCCAAGATTAGATATATATGAGAATACAAATCACAACATTGCTATCAACGCACGTGTACGAAACATTGACTAGCATCAAATGACAATCATTTTGAGGCGTGGTGGCCATGATCCAACAAATAGAAATCACGTGATCAACTTTTCCCTTTTGTCGTGTTGGCGCTGGCCGGTAATTATAAGAGGTTTGTGCTGCGTATCTTGCACGCGCTATTACCACTGAAGGGTTGAAGCGTGTGGTAATCAGAGTACACTTTCAATTCATGCTTACTAAATAACCGTATCTTGCCACGAAACCTTCACATTTGTTAATAATTAATTTTGATCACAAACACTTATCGATCTTGTTATTTATCGATATTGATCGGTAAGTATGTTGATAGGTATTTGTCTGTCTGTCTGTTAGACACTTTCGTATGTTACGCGATATCTCACGAAAGCGAAGTTGAATATGCTCCAAATTTTTCATGTGGAATTATCATATCTCGGACCAGAAGCTTATTGATTTTGAATTATGTCGTATAATTAGCGAGTTATTGATTAATTAGTGATAGGACACGCAGTGTCGCTATTGAGTCAGAGCGAAGGATACACGCCGCCAGATCCATAAGTCGGCGGTCTCTGATCGCTACCTCGTTATATTAATAAAATGATTGCATCTAACATTCAGGGAAGTATATATATAGTGATTCCTTTCACTGTGGAGTCAAACATTATTTATTCAACAGCTACAGAAAAGAGAAAAAACATTGTGACTTTCTAATCAAAGCGGGGTCCGAGGAAATTCCAGCTCACAGGAATGTTTTGTCGGCATGCTCTGACTATTTCAGGGGGATGTTATCCCATGAGGTAAATTAGTAATTCCATTTGCAAAAATTGTAACGTTAATCTGTCTCAGTCACAAGGTGAAACCAGAATCAAGTAATTCAATATCCTGTAATGAAGGGTAAAGGCGCGTCATAATAATGGTTTGGAACAAACATAAGACAAAAATATAATTAAGTAAAGAAGGAAGCAAACTACCCCAGAAGAGCTTTATTTTAAATCTTATCAAAAAATTAAATATTGAAGTTCGGTCACTCTGATTTGCTAATAAATGAAAATGAGCAGTGTTGGCTACGGTGGATATAGGCTATAGCCATTCATTTTATGATTGGTTTCCATTTTCTGCCATCTGTTTTTGATTTATTTTTGCTGCAAAAGTATTAAATAAAATTTTAATTCAAAACTTTCTTATTATAGACTAAAGAAAATGAGTCTGGAGTTGTGACAATTAAGAAAGCAGACCCCACATGTGTAAAGAGATGCATCAATTTCATCTACACCGGAGAAGCGTCAGTTGAAGGGGTAGCACATGCAGACTTGATGCATGTAGCTCATTTAATGCAACTTCAAAGTAAATACTAATTTTCATAGTCATACAACATTATAGCAATTTTTTTTTATTTGAGTACCACAGCACAGTGAGTAAGTATTTTGCAAAAAGTTGATCAATTTTCCACATTATGAAACTCTGAAAATATGTTTTGTAATATATATACAGTAACTAGAGCTAACGATTCTGTTTTAGAAGATAAGCTTATGTTTGATTCAAATATACTGGATATGGTCAATTGACATTTATGGCGGACTCTCATTTTTAAAAAATCTGTGAAGTTATTTAAATTTAGAAATATACAGAATGCAAGACTTTAAATTGCATGAAATTGTTTTTGTTTCAAATTTCAATTGGTAAATAATTATGTTTCACAGGGTTGTGTGATGGAGTTACTCTTTCTCTCGAGGAAGAGCTCAATGCTGAATCCTTTTTTCTCACGAAGCAAATTGCAAACACTTTCTTTATCAAGCATTTAGAAGAAGTATGTGAGAGATATGCACAAGAAAACTTTCGATTGATTTCACTGGAAGATGGTTTTAAAAAGCTGGAAAAGGATTATGTTTCATTCTTGATCAAATCAAAATCCACCCAGGTATATTAGCAAATTTTATATGAGACAGAAAGGGAATGTTTATTATACATGGGTTGATGGAAGCAAGCCTTGCCCCATGTTTCTAATATCATGTTGGGTAAGGTATTGAACTATTATCAGACTCAATTTGTTCCTTCCGATGAATGGCATTACTGATAAAGAAAGCTAACGTTTTCTTAAACCATCACACACCTTGTTAAGACTCTCACACCTGATCATCTGCCAGAGAATTCAGAGATCTATAACATATTATGTTATATAATAATATTTCAACTTTCAGCCTGAAACATGTAATCCTTGAAGACATACTTTTTAGGCAGTTTTGTGTAAACTTTTTTCGGTACTCCCGAAGTATGTGAACCAAGATTGTGGACACCGGAACGTAGTATGTGTACCAGATTAGGGTTAGGCCAATCGGAAGGAGTACCCTTTTTTCGCCATTTCATTTATTTATCCATTGCCATCCAATTGCAAGAAAATTTTTTGAATAATTTACCAAATTTAATTTTTAAGGCATCTGAGTCTGCAAAGTGCAAAAGCATTAATTATTTGGGCTAGTGTTGATTTGGAATCACGTAGCAAGTGCTTCGAAGATGTTCTCGGTCATCTGGATTCTTCTGAAATTCCTTTGGGATATCGTCGGTATTTGGTGGAAAAAGAAGTTGGTATCGTTTTCTCGTAATTTGTGCTTGCGTGATATTTTTTTTTACTGGTTGGAAAAAAATAAACTTGACTTGGTAATTATTTCAATTTGCTACCACATTTAAATTCATTCAATATTAACTTAGATTTCTTTTCTCAATTTAATTTTTTAGCCTCTGGTGTTTCTATCCAATCCATGCCTGAAAGCTTTTTTGATATCCATCATGGACAAGGCTAATGTTTTTGCCAAGGATTTCACTATACAAGGTAATCATCTTTTTAGCCTTTTTTATAAGGTCATACCTTGTATCATTCACATTATTTCCTAACATATTGTATTTTTTGTATTTTAATTTATGACGAAAATAAGCACTTTTACGAAATTGACTAGTGTTAGTTTAGTCCTGCTAAAATGTCTTGAAATCAATCCATTCTTGTTTTCAATTTTCAGATGATGGAATTAGCAATGGTGAGTGTTGATTATTTATATTTACCATTCAGTGCAGTGGAATTTCATTTTTTCTAATATCCTAAGCGTGGTTGTGGAATTGTCTCGTGGGTAACCAATCAGGAGTGTGAAAAGTTTATACCCATTTATTATATTTCTATACTATCTAACTTGTACATTTATCTATTTTCTTTGATCATATAAAATTATTGTTCCCAAGAAGTTAATCGATTACTTTTGTAAAATTAACTTTAATTTTTTCGTGCTACACCTATTTCCACTTAAAAATATCTACCATCCTAACACAACTTCTGAACACGCCTCTCGTCTCATAGTTTTATTAATAAAATGTTACTGTTAAATTGTAGAAGTTGATGTCAAGATGCGAACATTGATTGAGAAAAAAACTATTACTCTGTATGAATATACTTCAACTTCTGGTTATGATTACGATTGAACATCAGATCATTCTTGACATAGTCCACAATCAATTATTGAACTTGACATATTGGTTCAATTTTTCAGCAATTTCTGTCTTTGATAGAGCTACCAGTGCAGTACAAGTGTTTGAACCAGAACAGAGACGATGGACTCGAATGCAGGTAGAATTCCTAAGTTCTATTTTTACTGAGAATGCTTTATTGTAATAATAGAGTTACACATATAAGTTCAAACAATACAGTAAAACTAATCCCATACCCGACTTGGAACGGTAACCGGACGAGAGGCCGTGGTTCGCCATATGGATAAGCCGTCTTATCGGCTTTTCTCTCCCCCGGGATAAAAATATATGTAAATCCTATCCTTGATATAAATTCTTCACATAGGGCAAACGAAATCCACCCAATGTTATCAAGATATACCCGATTTTATTCACACAGATACCAACGAAGCCTTTTTACTCTGAATGTTATGTAGATATTTATTTTTCATGATCGCATGTCGCTGTATTATAAATATGAAAAATGAACATCTAATAAGCAGGTGTAATAATTTGTTTGTATTATTCCTACCCTCATGATGTTTACCTTCTTGTTAAGAACATTCCTGATGAAATAGTGAACAAGCAATTTACTGCAGTCCAGCTTGGTGGTCACATATATATTTTAATGACCGATAAAACTGGACATCGATTGAACTATTCTGATCGTGCTGCAACCTGGACACGCGTAGCAGACAGAACGCATACGAGTAAGGTGCAAGCCGTTGTTGTAGATGGTAAGTGTATCAAGATAAAACATATCTTAGAAGACCAGAAAGGTGATAAGATGTCGTGATTATATAATGAAAGAGTCGATCAGGTTTATTTAAATGTGGACAAATGAATGAATTACCAAATTGTTTAGTTGTTAGACTGCAGTAATTGAAGTACTCTTAACATGTATTCCCCATAACGGGATTAGTTTTTATGACATGTATCTGAAAATTACCGTATTTTACAAACTACAAGGTGGACTTTGAATTCTTTTTTTCTCAAAAATTGATAATGTATGAATCAGGTAGTGCTTTATTGTCTACACTCAAAATCAGTACCGGTACTATTGTTTCATAAACAAACAGTGGCTTAACGCTGTCTAACGCTGTCTTTGAATAAAATAATCATTAAAAAAAATCCTTTTTTTTGTTTAACGAGCTGTGTATGGTGATCCAGACATCCAGTACTCCGGTAAAGGCCGTTGTATTTTATAGCCCAGTCCCCCCTTATGTATGGACAAAATCCCAATCTAAGCAATTTATGACAGTGCGTCTTATGGTAAAATGCGGTATCAATTAAAATATTAGCTGCAGCTAAAACGAATAAGCAAATAGTATTTTGAACTCAAATTGTTTTTGTAACAACTAAGGTAATAGATTGGTTACACTTACACAACTTCTGAAAGAACAAAAACAATATGTCACCGGTATGCTATTTTTAACATTTCAGCGAGTTATCTCCTTGTTTTTTTATTTCAGGATCGATTTTTGCTTTTGATAGCACTGGAAATGTCAGTAAGGCTGTTGAAAGATTAGATCTTTCGGATGGTTCGTGGACCCATGTTACAGATAGGGAACAACCTTGTCATGAAATTTTTGTTGTGTCAGCCCAAGGTAGGCCTATAGGATATTCTGCAGTACAAAGTACAGCCTAATGTTCGCATTAATCTACAGTATGAGTTTTTAAAGTAACATTATTTTCAAGGTTTGATATACTGTGGCGGAGGTTTCAATGGAAATGTGCTGTCACATTTCTTTAGCTATGATCCAATATCCTCGAATTGGGCAACTCTCACTTCAATGCCAACTGCAAGAAGAGGTGCTGCGGCTGCAGAAATCAATGGCAGGATCTATGCCATGGGTAACAGTTGATGAAGTTGTATGACCTCTTATAATTAAAACAATTTTTATGTAAAGTATCATCAAATATACAATTTGAAATATACCATTAATATTTGATTGCAACCCTGATAGACACTTTGATTAGTTTTCATAGCTTCTGGCACATCTGTAGTATTTGCAAGTTGCGACTCAGTATTAAAATATTCTTGTACTTCTGGTGATTTATTGTGCTTGCCATGAAAGTATTTGAAACACAAGTGCATATTTTGCTTTGCTTCATCTTTGACTTTTAGAATGCCATTGGCGCTAGCGTACCAAGGCATCATGAATCCTTCACCTGTGGTGTAAAATTATTAATCATATTATTTCACAAATTCATAATTACCTTCTGTTCGTCCCTGGCTATTCGTGCTTTCTCAAGACAAGATTGTTGTATTGTTTTATCTTCTTACTTTTTCATTCACCTGGCAGGTGGCAATGGACTGCGAAGTGTTGAATGCTTCGATATCGAAGGACAATCATGGACGACAATTAGCAATATGAATCATCCAAGATATTTCTTTTCAGCATGTGTGCTCGGGGAAAAAATATTCGTAGTTGGAGGGTCAGAAATACAAACTATAAAATATTTTAAACTATGATGAAAAAATTATTCTATGCTGGATTCCTACAATTCACAGTGTACCGCAACAGTTTTGTGATTTAACATCAATTTTGAACATCCCATTCAAGTTATCCATTTATTCTACCTCATCCTCGCTTAATATCGGTACCTACAACAAAACTCCACATTCTAAAACAGCCATTGTGACATCAGAAGCAACTTTTCTACCAACTTTTTTGGCAAATGCCAACCTATTAGTTTGCATGCCACTGCAAGATCTGTACATTATTGAAGTGTCGTAATAGTAATACTATAAGGTTTGAAAACCCTGGATTTAAATTACCAGTAAATTCTAAATTCATTACAAATAGTTCGTATTGAACCGTCAGATTCAAAAGATTTTGTCTCGGTTGGACAACGGCAACAACCATTGGTCCACCGATATGCATGAAGATTATAGCTTGCCACCATTTACAAAAAACTCATCCCTGTTCCATTCCAGGCAGCAATCCAATGAGACCATCGAAGTGCTAGATCCATATGAGAATGCATGGAACATTGCAGAAACGATGACCGGGAAGAATATTCACGCAGAAGCAGGAGTTGCAGTTAACATGTTCACTTAGCTAACATGATGTCGGGTCATTAAGTTAAGCGGATGATTTCCAATTTCTATGATTAAGTTAATTTTATTTTATAATCTTTTGGCATTGTATTCAGATACTCAATGAATTTGCCAGCACTGGCTCAATAATGAAATGACATTGTTTAACTACATGTTTGGCTATAATTGACGACTTTTGTAAATAGTTGCTATCAATCTGGTTTGATTTTGAGTTTGAAATCATTAATAAATGATCTGTGATCTCACTCAGGGAGTGTCTATCGTTTGATATTCAGTTGAATAGTTTTTTAGTAGTAGGAAGGGTACTCCCGCCGAAGTATGTGAACCAAGATGGCGGACACCAGAACGTAGTATGTGTACCAGGTTAGGCCATAAATTTACTCCAATTTACCTTATTTTAGTTCTATTACGAGTTCGGTGACTCCCCTAGTGTTTGTACCTGAGATTATGGCCTAACCTGGAACACATACTACGTTCCAGTGTTCGCAATTTTGGTCCACATACTTCGGGAGTACCGAAAGAAGAATGTAAGGGAGACATGAATGCAGTAAAGAAATCAGTTGGGATTTTTTTCCATCAATTTGTTTTGTGACATTGGAAGCAATTGATCTTTCCTGTTGAAAAATAGTGGTATATAGGGTCGAGTAAAAACTGTCTGGAAAGCTCTTTGATCATGCAGTGCATTCGTAGGATGGAAGAAAAACTGCCCTACCATTTTGTTCTGCTAGCTAATGACATTGAAATACTATTATTTATCGATCATTGGAGATTCAGTCAGAAGAATGTTGACATCAAAAAGTCAAATAACAATTCCAGCTTCATCAACACTGTCACCTGACCAAAGACAGCAATCATAAAGAATGTGCACTACATGCAATCCAACAAAATAGCTAATTATAATTTTTGTCTCTCTCGCTAGAGATAGATATAACCAGTTACCCAAGGAAAAATATGAGACTTGTTTCATATAAAATAATTGTTATTATAATTGAAACTTATAATATCGTTTATAAACATATTGTAGTAAACACTTTTTTGTACAATGTAAAATTTAAGAATTCTGTTAATTCGAAGAGTAAAACGTGAGCTTAATTAGAATAACAAATTTCAAGTTTGATTTAAATAGATCACATCTCCAGTCAAAAGAAAGCATATTATATGTTTTACACTAATCATTGATAGAACATGCTTTTATACACGGCCATCTGTGGCTCATCTTTGGAAAAGAATATTTAAAAAGAACGAATAAGCACCTCATTGGCGAGCATGAACAAGTTTTGGTCATATGGTCTAATTTAGCAGAAAACAATATGTTTTGGAATTCACAAAAATACTGAGACTGATTATCGAACAACTGACCTGTTTTCAAAAAGTTGCGCATGTTCAAATATAAATCTAAAAAGTGGACACAGTGCAATGGTTTCATTTTTCAGTGCATATGAAATTAAAAATTGAAGCACCAGGGATAAGTGTTTGGTTGTATTACTAAACAAATAGCTTCCAAAAGGAAATATGAGATAACTATTTTGCTGAGAATAAAATGAAAGTACCATAATAGATGAGAGATGTTAGTGCAGCACAATTTGTGTGATTGATGAATTGCAAAGCGCATTTTGAAGCACAAGTTAAAATATTTTAACATTCATTTCACAAATTATACTGGCGTCGTTTTTTACATACAAATAATAACAATTTTCATACATTGTAACTTGACTTGTTCCCAAAATAACCGAGAAAAAACACTCCACTGTAGATATCTAACACAAGACCATAGTGCTGCTTAAATTTCAAGCAATTTGTCCAAATAAAGATAAGACAACTCAAACACATGGCTAGACACAGCGTCTCACCACGTTATCAGTAGATGCTGAGTATGAAAATAATTGATGAGTTATTAATTGCAGACAGGATGCAATAGACTTGATAATTTATTAATATTTAAAATCTAGACCGTAATTTCGTTTTCTGTTCTCTTCTCACAGTTGTCATGGGTCGTAGATTTTGATTAGGAACCTCTGGAATATCAGAGTTCATTACTTGATGATTGTTTGTCATTCGTATTTCTTGATGATCGGATTCTGATAAATCACTCACAAGTTTGCAATTACCAGCTCGTCGGATGATATTTTTATCCGTTGTAAACGAAACCAAATTGGGGTTAACACTTCCAAACACACCTGATGAAGCTGGATGTAAAGCACCACTATAAACAAGAAGATCATCAATAATAATCGCAAAATCTTTTACTCCTCGTGTAGGCGTCTTTGCGTAATTCCATATTTTTATCATTGAAATTGTCACAGGTTGGTCAAATATCATGAAAACCTTGCATACAACATTTGGAATGATTGGAGATAACCACATATGCTGTGGGTCATATGTATCGTTAACCCCATCAATGAGTTTATCTGGTGTTCTGGCATCATCACTAATTCCACTTAATATGTTGATACTTTCTGGAAAAGCAGCAATGTTGTTTTCACCAAGTCGTATTCTTCCGCCAGATTTATCGAACAATTCGATACCGTTCAAACCAACATAATATGGATCTGATACAGATTTCAAAATTTGGATTTGAAAAACAAAACCAGTTGGTAAATATGAACTTGAACTAGTTTCATCTTCATTATATGATATAGGAGACCTGCTTGCACTTGATACAACTGTACCACGATCATTTGTTATAAATAGAATATCTTGGGCAAAATCATATTCTGTGTGACCGGGAGCTTTTCTTAAAAGTATCCCCTGAGAGGATGAGATAGCACGTCCATCCAACAAAATATCGATTAATTTAACACCTTTGTAAGTATCATCAACGCTTCTGTTATAATTCCATACTCGGATTCCTTTGAGCTGCCTAGCTTGTGGAAGACTGATTTCCAAGCAAATATCTGAATCACCAAATGGCAATAATAGCATGCTTTCATCATCTGTAGTTATGTTTTCGCCATTGACAAGATTTTTCAAATAACTTGAAGCTGTATTGATGTCGAGCATTTCGCTAGTAACTTCAATACTTTCATCTTCATCACTCAGCAATTCTATGCCAGTAAGTCCAATTTCATATTCATGTCCCCAATTTGCGAGAAGCTTTAGAGAAATACACTTTACACAAAGACTACTACGATCTTCAATATGAAGATCATTCAGAAGTGAATTATCAAATGCAATTTCTTCATTCTCATTTGGAATACTATCACTCAAACGTCTTCCAGTTTTGGGGCGATCCGTCATTACTAACCATTCCATTGCATCATCCTCATCAGGCAAAAAGGTTTTGTCATTTTCACTGATTTTTTCTAAAATTTGTTCATCTGTGGTGAAGAGTATTGTATCGCCAAAATTTTGCATATCTAAAGGAGTGCCTGACGCTTTAGCAATTTGTCCCTGAAAAATTAAATTATCGTCAAGCATAATGTCCACATCCTTTACACCTCTATACGAATGAATTCTTGATTTAGTGTAATTCCATATCCTGATCATAGCAATTTGCAGTCGTTTTTTGAAAGTCATATAAATATAATGATTACTTCCTTCAGTAAACGGTGTTAACCAAGTCCGGAAATCATCCATTGTGCAATAATGTCCGTCAATTAAATTTCCAACGACTCTCGGATCAGAATTGTAACCATCCAAAGTATTTATATCCGAAGGGTCTGCAGAAATTTTACTGATTTCTACTGGATTACCTTCGGAGTCGAAAATTTCAATCCCGTTTAAACCTGTATAATGCACGTCACCCCAAGTCGAACGAATATTAAATGTTAGTCTCGAACCTTGCGGTAAGGTAGGTATTTCAAAGTCTTCAGAAATGAGTGATGGTACTTTATTTGGAACAATATTTTCATTGGCATCAGCATTTTTCAAATTTTTGGAGAAAAATTCGTTTTCAAAATCGATACTGGCTTCTAATCTACCGAGGTGTGAACTATTGAACTGAAGAAGAGATTTTAAATTTTTGTCAAATCTCGACTTTTTTGGACGGTTTGTTACTGTATTTGGATCAATTTTTAAATCCACCGATTCGTTACCATTGCCGCCTCCATTATTTCCATCTTTCAGATATTTGAGTTTTGGGTATTTCTGCGTATCAAACTCCTCTGCATTCTTTGATTTGCCATCAAATTTACATGCTAACTTACCACGAGGGCTTACTCCCTGTTTACCTCTTTTTGCTGTAGTTAATGGTCTCTTCAAATCAATAGTGAAACCATAGTCAAATATTTTATTGCCACAACCTTTTTCAATATTGCCTTCAAAACAGCATTTTCCATTCTGAAACACTTTGCAAAACTTTATCCCAAGGTTCAAGTTGTCTGATTGTTCATTGTAATTGCACAGTCTTAGCTTTGTTACATCATTCACTGGGGATTCGATATTTATCGTCACTGGAAGTGACTTCGGATAAAGCAAAAGCATATGTTTCGCTTTCACCGTCTTGTCAACACCATCTAGTAAATTCGATATCGAACCGTGAACAATATCTGCATGTGATATGGTAATATTTTCGCTTGAAATTGGGACTATAGCATTTTCATTATCGAATACTTCTAGAGATGTCAGACCAACCTTTTCATCACTGGAATGCCAGTTTGAATAAATATTTATCTGTATAGTACACTTCTGTTGAGAAACAGTGTGTTTTTGAATTTTGGTAGTCGCCATATTACTCTGTGGTGTCTTTTTAATATATGGCTCAGGTGAAACCTTACCCTGATAATGGCTTTCGGAAGAAATATTCAAACTTGTATTAATTCCTTCAACCAAAGCTGGGTCATCACTAACATAGTCATCAGAATCGTTTAACGATGCCGCCAACTGTTCAATAATATCTTCCTCATCTGAAGTAAAGTTGTCTGAATAGCTGAGTGACAAATCGGGTTCTCCGAGGCGTAAATCTTCACCTGATTTTGTTTTAATCATTAAAGGAGTCTGACCCCAATATTTTCTTCTTCCCGCACTAGTGGGTGCAGATTGTGTCCGATTTTCATTCATTTGTGCATTTTTTATCCCAGAATGATATGCTAGTGAAGACGTGTTTCTTTCTCTTGAATTTTTATCCTCATAATCAGTTTGGTGATAACTTTTCGAATGTGGCTTTGGTTTGACTTTTGAGGCATTCGCACCATTAACATAAACTGAGAAATTTTTCTCTTTTTCTTGAAGTTTTTCGTGCTGCGGATCTTTGTTTAGGGTTTTCAAATATTGATTACGTTTTCCAAGTCTCATTAAATACTCCTCATGGAGTAACTGAGCCGAATCGCCTCTCTCATTTTTAGCGGACTTCATAATTTATTCTCCATGTTAAAGGTATCAAACACCTATTAAACTAAAAAAATAAAATATTAAATTAAATAAAATTATTGCTGTTTCTTACACTAGGTTGGTCTTGACTGAAGGGTTACAATTACTTTATTAGGAGTCAAAGCAGATCGATTTGTCAGTAGGTAGGCTATATCATATTGTGTAAAAATAGCGGGTACAGAGGTAACAATTTCCAAGTTATATTTTGATTCAAACACTTTCTGATTGTTGTTCATGATTAACCCTACTTTTCCATTTCAAAATCTTATCACGTGGACAATCTTTTTGTTTTAGAAGTGAAAATATAAGCAAAGCAAAACTTTGATCTTCTTGCTGTATCATGTATATTATTAATGCTTTCAAATATTTATAAGTAGACTAACTCTCAACCATCTATCCATCTGCTATAACCTGCGGATCAGTGACCTGGCTAAGATATTATGTGTGAAAGAAAATAATTTATAATTTAAAACAACATGTACCGGTATAAGTTTATTTCGACTAGAAACTTGAAATAAACTATTTTGTAAACGAAAAAGAGAACAACTAGGAAAAAATAAACAATTTATTCGCCCCACAGTAATAATGATTTTATACCTGCCAAATTGGTCTTGTAAGCAAGAGTGAACAGTTAAGAAAAGTATTCATTAAAATGATATTACCAAGCTTGTAGTCTACTGCTGTACTGTGACAATAATAATTGGATGCTTTTATTTCCAGTCTTTCCTATTTTTTTGTAATTTCATCTTTTCTAAAGCAGCACAATGTACGGTAAAGTCTAATCTCAAAGTTAGATAGATTTGACAGATTATTTGAATACGCTGGCAGATACTGTACTGTTTCTGTCCAGTTCACCAGTAGCTAATTAGGCCACGGTATACTGTGAGCACAGAAGTATGTATAACGTTAGATATAAGTTACCGGTATGTAGTTGGTACAAAATAAACCTATACAAATACGCAAGAATTTCAAAAAATCGCTTCACTTCGTCGTAGAAACGCAACCAAAATATCAGAAAACAACAAGTGCTGCATGGAGTCAATTTCCTTCACAGTTGTTCAACATTAAATTGGTTCACACAGGATTTCATATAGATAAAATTTTTCATATCAAATTATCGTACATTAAAATCATTCTATTCCGAAAATGCTCAAAAATATGTAGACATACGTTTTGTGTGGGATAAGTGTATGTGATCATTTACAAATTCTATTGCCGGCAAAAATTAGGTTTCTAATCTTTGGAAAATATATGATTCCGTAATCAACATAACAGCCAAAGAAATATTTATTTAAAGAAAAATTAATTTCAATTTTTCCGTAATAAGCCCAGAAAAAGGATAAGCGAAATTAGGCGGTATGCCAGGAGGCCAACCCCACTATCCGACCTCAACCGCCTTTAGCTGGTCTCATATGTTGTCTCTGTGCGCTTCTCTAAATTAATCTCGGGTTTGTAGTGAGAAAAATTAGTTGAAATATCGGAAACCCAGCTTTACTGTGGTAAAATTACAATATTTTTTTTTGTCCAGGTTCTCTCTCCCACCATAGTCTTACTCTATTATTAATCATACTCTCTCTCTCCACAATGTTAGCAAAAGAAAAACTAAAATGGTAAGTGCCGATTTCAGGGTACCAAATCTTGAGATTCTTCGAGGAGCTAACCTAAATATACAAAAACACCTAGCTAACTACTCTACAAACCCTGTTCTCTCTAAAACGTCTGTTTCTTTTCATTCTCTTAAAACTTCTCATATAGCTAACCTACCTATACGTACAAAGATAGATAACTTCTATCTACAACCACGCTTTTACTTCGATTTATCGCCGGATCTCTTATAATAAAAAAATATATAAAACTACCCTGGCCTTGGCACTTCTGTAGACACTATGTCTTACTATTTTCCTTCGACTGACTGCTTCTTCATCATAGCAATTTCCTCCACGACCGACTCCTCCGAAGCTTTTACAGAGCCTTGCTACAACTCTTTTCTTTTCACATAGTTTCCAATTATATCGACACGCGGGTAGACAATTTTACTGCTCTCACCGGCTCCCACGGTTCCAACAATTCCTTTCTTTTCTTCGAACTAGCATCTCTGGGCACGGTATTTCACTACAACCCGGTCTACCAAGTCTGATTTTAAACCCATCCTTATACCCGGTATGGTGTTTAGCATATTTCTACGCTTTCCTTGTCCCAGCGCTACTGGCGAGGATCGCGTGGGATCAAAATCTTACTTAATTATATTTATATGAGATTTTAAATAACATCACAATTAGCAACTCCTCACAATACTAATTACCGCACTGCGAACAATATTGGCCGCGCTGATACTAAATGTAAGCCTTTCATCTGGAGTGTGTTCTATGACTTTTGAATATGGGCTTGCATTTAGATTTGTTGTTTAAAATTTAAAATGTTGGGTAATGCCGTAGAAGGCGTATATAATGTCGCAATATACCAATGTGACCATTGAAAAATATTCGTATTGTACAAGTGGCGCAGTTTTGCCCCAATGTACTGCTTAATTACAAAATGCGCGATGTAAGTATTGTATTACAAATAACAATCGAGCGTGATCTGGACTGGTAACAAACTCACTGGAATAAATCAGAGGTGGTGGAGCAAAAAATAAACTATATATACTCTATCAAAAAATGAATAAAAGAAAATTTAGTTAAATCCCAAAATCAGCACAACAGTCAGGAAACCGTTTGATAAAATCAGAAATCGCATTTTTGAAATCCTGAGATTTTATCAAAATTAATCCGGACATTCGGGAATAGGAAAATGAGTTGAAATTTCCGGATCGGGATTTTTCGAGGTCTCCGGGTCTCCAAGTACCAGAAAATATTGTTGTTTATTTACATGCAATTTAGTTTTGTGTGACCATTCCTGAGTAACATACCTTAAGTAGGCATACCTTAAGCGTGTAAACCTAAACGCATTTTTGATCTTCTTTTCTTTTCCATTTTTTATGCTTCTTGCCTGAATCGAACCGGCAAATTGCGCACGTTATCGATTTTTTTTCTCGGTATTGTTTAAAACTTGTTAGCGAGAAAGGAAATGATTGATGAAATTCTGGTATATCTATTTTTTTGTTTTATTTACAATTGGAAATAAATCGTGAAATTTCGAATAAAACACAAACAACAGAAATATTGCGGTTTGTATTAAAAAATGACGTTACCTAAGAAATATTTCACATTTCGATCAGAATACAATACACATATTATTATGTTTTCTAAATGCTAATAAAATGTACATTTATCAAGACGATATTTTTTAATATTTCCTGTCCAAACATTTCATAGTAAACTATATAATATAGGCTCAACATTGGTTCAAATCTCAGATGTGATATTTGTGCAAAACTGCCCTAGACTGATCAATATAGCCTACTAATTCAATTTAGTTTGCAATTGCCAAATTTGTGCGAATTAAGTTGAGACTATTTCAGAAACAGCGTTCGAAATATATACAACTTTGTCGCACATCAAATCACTAATTTTTGATTTTATATATAGAGTTTTTGACTAGCATTAGGTGCACTCTACTCAGTGGTTCAAAAGGCACTGCGACTTTGATGTCGAACCAATCGTTCGTAATAAGCCCTCCAATAATCCTTAGTGTAAAGTCCTTCGTTTGAACCAGACATACATTTGTAGCTTGGTCGTTGTGTGTTTTTGCTTGGACTACAGTACAAGTATTTAGAATGACCTGAGGAGTAATACCTTTCATTAAATTCGTTTTTATTTGGACATATTGTTTCAGGAGCTCGGAGATAACCATCAGCAATGTTCCCATCGGACCACATGCACGCCTTGTTTGAATGTCTACATCCAAACGTCGGGCCGAGACGCTGTTGAGGCGAAAAATCGGTGTTATGAAGCACATTGTGAGATCCTGGTCCGGGAGTGACCATTTTATCGCCAGGAAGCTGTGTCCTACCCTTTATGCTATATGAAGGACCGGTTCGAGTGCCAATTGGAACGTTATATGCTGCGGGTCCCGGTGTTCTTGCTAAATCTTGAGAGTAGCTACCGTGTCCTTCGCTATTTCCTTTCGTTCCCATGCTAAATTTAGGCGAACTTTTGTAATGTTTAGGCAGGCGCGACTTTATGTTGGAAATTTTTTCAGATTCCTGCTGTAGTCTCACGGTAGCACCTTTTATCCGAGGAAAAAACTTGACGCCATTTGACCCTTTTGATTTCTTGGTATTTGCAGCCATTTCACAAACTATTATTGCATATGTACCTGTGTCTAGCAATAACAATTTCTTTGTAATTGACTGAAAAGGAATTTGGAGAACATTAAACAAATATACTTAACAAACCACAATTATTCGAAAACCAATATAATATACTATCAAAGGGGAATTGATCCTATTTTTGAATTTCCTCAATTATTGCAGTTTATTATTTTTGAAAGTTGTGAGTTACGATTGAAATAAAGGTATTTGCGGAAATGAAATAAAACTGAATTAGAAGGCAACTGAATCAGAAAACATTTCTCCAGACGAACTCAATATTACCATAATTCCCTATCCTGACTCTAGTTGATTTATATCCCTTGATCTATAGGAATAAAACCGCAACAGTCCTCGAGAGGAAGTTGTGGACGTATTATATAGTATTCAAGTAGCCAATATTACAAGAGTATTATTCCATTCAATCAAATTATAATGGTCATTTTGAGTGTTGTGTGATGGCGATGTCAAGTAGTGCTTGATAATTGGCATGGCTTCTCTAACCTGTGGTATCGAATGATTTTTTAAATATTTCCGTTATAACCCTATAGACATTCAAATCCGAATTTAAGTGACCCAGCATTGCACTAGCTGTAGTTATCACGCTGGTACAATATTACGAGAGAACTTGCGTATGGTGATCAGTCGATCACGTAGAGAAAACATCGAGGTGTCGATAATAGGGCTGGACATTTCGAATAGTAACGTTTTTTTTTTATTATTGAAGACAATTTTTTTCAATGCAATCCTGACATATGACTATTTTCTGTACTGAGTTATTCTTTTGTGTTTGTATGTGAACGCTCCGCAATCGGTCTTAGTGATGTATTCCATGTTTTAGTAATTCCTTTGTTGACAGGACCAATTGCAAAAAAAAAAAATTGCATACAACTACATATCTCTCATTGACTCCTAAGTATTCGAGATTCGATTCGAAAAAAATATTCGAATCGATTCTGGATTCATCAGGTATTCGAAAATGCCCAGCTCTAGTCAATAACAACTAAATGGCGACGGAGGTTTTGACTTTTGACCAACCGACTTTTTCAATTTTACAAAGATTACCACTCAATTGAAAGCCAACCAGTGTTTTCCAGTTTTGTTTTCCAATTTATAAAATCTTTCGAAATTTCGAAATCTTCAAATCGAAATCGAAATTTCCAGATTCATAAAGTCGTAGACCAAAACTAAAAAAGCTATAAACGTTTATGTTTCTTTACGGTTATGTTTAGAAAAAATAGTGGTAATTAATGAGTAAAAGAGTTGATAGTTGGTTATTTGTGTTCGAATGAAAAAAAATATATGAAGTGCTTCTTAAATATTCGCGCGGTCTCTTTTTTTGATTAGATGAGGGTAACCCAACTTTTTATGGTTTCGTATGCATTGAACAAGATTACAAGATTTTTATTGTAATGACTCAGAATGCAGAATTATTGACATATATGCAAAACTTATTGGAACTAAATTTGCTAAATCTCTTCCCGCGATTTATGAAATGATAGTTGTTCTTTAGCGCCCACGTAAGGATAAAATTTTTTGCATTACTCATAATGTTCGGCGTCACTTTATCGCTTTCCCTTCCTACATACGCGGGCATAATCGTGTTGTATATCGGTTGAAGTTTTTACAACTTTAAAATAAAAACGCACGATTCGAATTTGCAGCCAACTTCAAAGCTGTCCGACGCGAAGCTTCAACATCGTAAAAGCTGCAACTGGTTGACGAAAATTTTGCGTTATCTATTACAGTATTACACAATTGAAGAAGATGTGTGGACTGTGGATGGGATGTTTTTCTGATACCCATTAACATTTACAACCTTTAATATAGGCACCAAATTCTAGTAGTGCGAATAACAAAACTCCTATCAATATAGTTTAGATTCAACGGCATCTAGGGGATCTATAAAACTGTGTAAAACCGTTTTTTTTTCTGTTGTCGGTTGTTTTAAAATCGTCTCTATTTGAAGAAAGCACGTGCAAAATACGATGAATACTAACAATTTTATTTGCAATATTTACCCAGGTTTTTTAATGTTTTCCAGAATACAATACATTTCTGTTTGTCCTTTTATTAACTAGTTATTGGGATAGGATTTTAATATTTATCCCAGGGCATTGTATTATCAAAAATGAGCTAGCTTGATTTTATATGTTATCGATAAAATAAATGTGTTATTAAAATTATTAGCATGGAATCTGTACTCGAAATAGCCAATCATCAGAGGTAAGAGAATGTCCCCGTTTATAAGTGCGAGTTTGTTAGGCCATCGACATGTCGAGGGAGCTGGGCATAGCTAGGGTTACCATATTTTTGTGACTTCAAAGCGGGACGCCTCCAAAGACCAAAGCTGTGATTTTATACCTTTACATTTTCCGATTTTACTAATTACTACATAAGGTTAAATTTAAAGCTATCCCGGCTGTATTCGTTGGCCATATTGTCATCGAGAGTTCATGCGCATATTCTCTGTCCAAATATCGGGTTCATTTCAAAAAATAGAAAGGAAATGACGTTAACGATGCCGGTACAAATAATCCGAATTTAGACTAATTAGTACCGTATTAGTTTTACATGCGATACGTTTGCTAACAATGTTAGCGGGAAGCAACGAAACAAACGCATTCACCTTTAGTAAGTAGGCTAGCGCTGCGCTACACAGAAACAACAGTAACGAGAACATGTTCGTGTATTATGCTGGATGGCTGAACGCCAAAGCGGGACTTTTGGCTGACTTGTCGGGACGGCGGGACAAGACGCTAAAAAGCGGGACTGTCCCGCCTAAAGCGGGACGTATGGTAAGCCCAGGCATAGCCAGCTACGGTAGCGCGGTGAATTAAATATGATAATATTTTCATGTCTGTCTCGAGAAAACGATGTTAAATGAGATTAAATCTGGACCATGTATGATGACACAGCAATAACTTCCGTATCGTGAGATGGATCCGTGGACAATGAATTTGGCAGAACGAAAATCGGAATCTTCTTGTACTGTCAGACTGTCTGACTGTAGTGAGTTGCAATTTTACTGATGATTATATTCCTATATTAGAAATGTTTAGTAATTAAAATCTATTATTCATGCAGTCACGAGATTATTCCAACAGAACACATGCTGACATGGAATAGCAGAATACAGGAATAGGCCTATCACATCAGACAGACCGGGTGGTAACGATAATGGGATAGGATTCTGATACCGGTAGTAGATTGGCATAGTACATGAAATTTCTACCAATTTCCAAATAATGTTATAAAATTGTTGTCTGCAATTGCAAGTTTATCAAAGAATGGCTCTATCAGTCTATGGGTTATTACCAGGTTTGTTGCTAATGATTAAATAAATAGTTCTGTAAGTATGTTGTTCTTTAAATATTCATGTCCAGTCTATTGCTCCCAGAAAAAGTCAGTTTTGTGTTTGTTCTTCTCTTCTTTAACCCCGTTTCGGCTCGGCGGTGTGGCGCATCGTGCTAAGCGTTAGGAATACGCTCGCCACCGCATCTCTGATTACCCTTCGTGGGATCGCAGGTTAGAATCCCATGCGGGGATGATCAGGTGCGAGATGATTGCTGGACTCCTCGTCGCCGTAGGGTGGTTCACGTAACCGCTGGTCGGTTACGGGCTTACGGCTTTCTCTACCATCAAGTCCATGCTTCCGAAAACAAATAACTGGCTAACTAATCACATACCCGACCTGGACTAGTAACCGTACGAGAGGCCGTGGTTTGCCATATGATTAAGTCGTCTTATCGGCTTTCCTCTCCCCCGGGATAAATATGTAAATACGATCCTACTTGAAGCAGCGCCTGACAAAAATACTGTAGTAGAAAATCAAGACGAAGGAGTTCAAGTATCGAGTCTGGTTAATGTTTCAATTCAAGTTGGTGCACAAAGAAGTCTAGTAAAATTGCTAAACAACAATGAATAACAAATATGGGTTATATTGGCACAAAACACTGAATTTTCTGTACAACTGTACAGAATTTCTTTCATTTTCAAGGCTTACCCAAATTTATTTTTGAGTGTCAGGTCAAGTCTCACAATTTTTTGTGATTGATTCGAGTGATTCTGTTCAGAGGAATAAGGGTTGCGTACATGAAACATGTGACTCGTTTCAAGTCAACTGATTGAGTTATTTCAGTCCTGCTTTCAATCCTTTCCCAAATAGATGCTAAGCTACATATATGCCTAATGTCATGAGATAGGTCAATGCAATAGTAAATATTTATTACTTCAATTGTGTTTGCTCGTCAAATGGAATAAAGCAATGTCTGAACTAGATGTAATTTATTTACATTCAAACTGACCGAATCCAGCATACAAGAGCTATTGTTTTCTACTTTGAAAGAAATATTATTTGAACATACATAAATGCGAAAAATTAAATGTAACTCGTTGAAAAGATTACTTTCCCAGCAATGGAGATTGCCAAATTTATTGTGGCAAATGAATTTTGGTTTTAGATTGTGAAGTCATGTCCATTGCATTATTGCAAACCGGTTTTCATGGGAATCCCCTAACCAAGTTTTATTTACATAATAGACTACAAAACCTGCGAACCTACAAAAAAATTAAAATGAATTCCTGCCTAATTTTAGCCATAAAATTTGACAGAATTCTTCTTTATAAGCCTGTAAATTATATTAATTGCTGTTTGCTAATAACATTAACTTAATATGAACACAATGCCACAAGTCAAGGCAAAGTTTACAAACATTTATATGACTATGCCATAATTTATGACTATGCTATGAAGTTTTACCCAAAACATTTTATATCTTTGTAATGATTAAAGTTATGTTTGCATGACATTATATCAAGCAATCAATCTATGCTCAAACATATTACTTATGAATTGTCACTGATGAAACAATAAACTTGCTTGACTTCGTTTAAGCAAGTAATGTAAGAGTAAGATATGTGAAATTGTTTGACAATTGAATGAAGGAAGACATTTTTTAAAAAAATATTTTCATCTTGATACCTCTGAGTCAGGTCGACTAACCTATAGTAAATGCAAAATATTATTTTGCTCGGTGCCTTGTTCAGAGCAAAATTTTACTTTGCTTTAAATTTTTTTTATTTAGGAATTATAAAAATTAAGCATTCAGCTAAAAATAATATCATTTGCCCATGTAAATCTCATAAATTACAATTTATTACATTGTTGGCTTTGATCTTCCATCATAATTTTCCTGTTGCCATAATAAAATGTAAACAAATATGCCGCTGATCTGTTCTTGCTCAAGGATAATTTTCGTGTTACGCTGAGATATATTTAATCTAAGTAGCTATAAGTGGCGTAAGGTCATAGCCAATGCCCTCAAGGCTCTTATTAACTTGTAGATTTTCCTATGAGGCTGCTAAAAAGTAAGTGTATGGACTGACTTGTTTTAATATGGATAAACTCAGTAAGAATATTGTTATGAAAATTGTGCATTAAACTTTTTGAGATATTAAATTTGAATATATGAATGTTTTCCTTTTTTTTTGTATATTTAAGCAGTTTTTTTTGGATAAAGATATTCCTGTGTCTCGTGGAATTTAGTGATTGTTATAGGTAATTTTATGGCGTTTTCATGTGTACCGTAATTGCTGATTTATAGAGTGCTAAACTGTATTGAACACCTATATAAATGGTAGACAAACAAGTAACTTAAAAAAAGCATGCTGTGTTGGATTTTGTAATTCGATTCGATGAAAAAGCTGGTCAACAAAAATCTGATGTATATAATGTGTTTTGTACAATGTTTCAATCTTTCACAAAAATATTGTAACTGCTGAGATGGTATTTCATATAAAATTGCCAGTTAATTTTTGCATGTTAGTTTCCTCATGAATACAATATTGCATGATGACTAAATAAATAATGCATGTTATGCATCAGCCATAAATGTTTGAATTTTGCATTTCCAACAGTATTTATTTCACAAAATTGATCATACTTCGTACACAAATACAGTTCAGCTCATCAGTGGGTCATTCTCGGTTTTTCATAATTTATAAATTATGTGGCTATGGAATATTTGAAAACAAATTGAATCACCCTATATTGAATTACCGTGAGTTTTTGGTTGATGGTTAACAATTTCATATTTTTTTGGCAGTTTCCAGTTCCACAGATTCACAATGTAAATCGTATATCAACCAGTATGTCAACAAGACATTCACCAAAAGCTGGAAAATTTTAGTTTCATTTATATATATAGGTTCTTCACTGCTACTATCAATATTTTATCACAGTAATAAAAGAGGAATGGCTGTGTAATGTCTAGAAACCTTGGCTTTTGTCTTCCAGTAAAAGGCATGCTTTCTTACGAGATTGATGGTGTTTATTTTCGTGAATCTTTATTTGCCTTCTCGTAGGAGTGTAAAGAATAAATGAGACAGTAAAGTTTAATAAACTTTAATGTGAATTATACAAACCGAAAGTAAAGAATTTTTGGGTATTGTAATATGTGTTTATTCTGAGAACGGAATAATTGCTTTTTACAATAGCACTTGGTATTACTCGATATTCAGTCTTGTTTCTCTTTTACGCCCAGAGCCATTTTTAGAGCAAACCATAGGCTTTAGGAAATATTAGCAGTCAAATTTAATATAATGTGATTAAGATTCTTAGTGTTATTTACAAATTAATCATGAATAAAAGGATTAAATCATTATTAATTAATTAATAATAATCATTATATATTCCACGAATATATTCATTTTGAATTATAAGTTATTTCATAACGCTCTTATAAGCCATTTCCTATTTAGATTATATGTATCTTATTATGCTTCATTTCCTAATGATGTGTACAAATGACTTATTCCAAAATGGAAACGTCTCTTTTATAGCTAATCCTTATTGACATTGCTTTATCTTCAAGTGTTGTGTATTCAAGATTAATATGGAAGAAAATTGATTTTGTGTCTGAGTCTGATTATTCTTGTATATTGACAATTTTAGGCCTGCTTCTTGGGTATTGCCAAGCAGTGGACCATTGTTAGAGCATGCCTTATAACTATGTATCATGCTTGGTTGATATAAGATATATGCATTGTTTGGGAATGGATATGGTCTGGATTGGTCAGTTAATCCATTAATTGCATCCTTGGATTGTGTGAAATGCTATTTTATCTGATGACAGCGCAAAGTGTTTATTCACAATAATAAAGGCAAATATTGCATTACTATATATATATATATGAGTGAGGATTCCTGGCGATATAAGGATTCAACATACCTAAATAGAATTTAGTCTTCATTTGATAATTTCATCACCAGGCATTTAGAAATTGAATATTTTCCTATTGAGGCTCAGTGGCAGGAGCGTAGATGGAATTATCGAAGGAGGGGTTCAGAAGTGATAATGGGGGAGGGTGTTGATCCCCAAAACCCCCTTGTCTACTACCCTACTCAAAAGCTTTTGCAATGTGTGTGGTATTTATGGCAAGATAGGCTTTGATCTCCTTTATGAGATACACGATCATATTTTAAAATGCAAAGACTATATAGGCCTATTAATATTATGAACATTATGTGTATCTGAAAAATATTTTTTCATATTTTGTTTGCACAGTATTCAATAGCATTAATCATGAAATTGGCTCAAAATTTGAATTCATTGCCAAATGTGTAGATTAAAAATAATAGAGAAATATAAATATTCATGAACTTGCTATTGACGTGTTATACGTTTCATATCATTATCCTCATCCAAGTTCATGGACTTTTCAAGTTTGAATATCACTTAACCTTGTCTAATGCTTTCTCAAATAATTATTTTTTCTTCTTTATTTAATATTATTGATAGCGGTATATTGGTTGTCAATTGGCTACTAATAACGCAACAATTTCCTGTGTGGACTAAAGTACTTTTTTATGTTTGATTTGTACATTCCATTACGGTGAGCATGTGACGTGTGTGCATAACTTGTTTATTTGAGTCCTGATGCAATAACTTCGATCCTAACATGTCTCTTATTTATACTTAATCAACCTATGGCCATAGTTTCAGGTGTCTTTTTATGTATGGATCATCATCGATTCTTGTTTTGCCAATTTTTTTTTCAACTATGCCCCACCGGTCCACAGTTCAATTAATTATTAACATAGTTTGATTTATTTCTCTAGGTTGAAATGCTTCAGATTTATGCATATCATTTGATCAAGCTCGATGCTTTGTTAATAGGCTTGGTTAAGCTTGGCCATGGCTTATAAGACTTGTAACGTACCCACAACAGCTCTGCTAATCATTAATGCATGCCACAAAATTTGAAAAAGTTTTTTCATCCATGTATTGGTAATGGCAGGCCTAGTCCTTGAGATACCTAGTGACAAGGGCATTCTTATGTCTGTACTCTGATAATAAAATGTTTGATATAAAAAATCTTATAGGGGAAATTTTAGGTCATTTACTTTGAAATCTATTTAGTTTATTGTATTGATTTGGTTTCTTAATTTAATCTAAAGTCATCTTTTACAGCTGTGTGATAAATATCACTTTTCTTTGAATTTGATAAGTTGCAATGTTGTAGAGTTATATTCTTTTTTTACAATGTTATAATTTATAAATAACAGAATTATAGAAACAAAATATTGGATTGAAGTTTCCTACTGAGATTTCAAATGAATTCGATTTGAAGGAAAATATTGTATGAAAGAGGTCATTTTCATCCCATTTCATGTAATAAATAATCAAATTGATTTTTGATGCTAGGATATCAACGGAATTTAGTTTACGTTTAATTCCAAAAAGTGATATTTGCAGAAAAAAGCTATTTCCAGGAAATCAAAAATTACTAAATTAAGAAAGAGCATATTACTTTCTATTTTTGCAATTCTTCTTTTATTTGTTATGGGCTATATTGAAAGGAACTGGTTACAGTCCTAGACCCTAGTCAACAATGGACAATAATAATTCATGTATTGTAATCTAAATATTTTAGCATTTTTAGTTATGATTCCTTTATTTGTTTGTGACATCTTTGGTATTATTCTTTCCCTTTGTATAATAGAATATTGTTAAAATTCTCAACATTCTACACCTTTTGTGTGCATTGTATTTACCGTTAGAGTTGTTACATTACAATAGAAAGCCTTTCGTTGAGAGAAGAATGACGTCATATCAAAATATTTTGAAAAAAGAGATCGTGCCAAAATTTTTTGCCCTATTGTTTGCGATAAGTCCTCGTAAAGTTGGTCTTCAAATTATAAGAAGTGGAGAATTGATAAAATTATTCATTGTGATCCAACAGTTTTACTTCATCAATTTTTTATTGCTGTTTCCACTTAGTTGTGAATTGATTTATTATGTTTGAAATCAGAATAAATATTTCAGACAGTTTAAGTGTTTCTGTTTTAATTAACTGCCCAATACCTCTATAGCTTTTTTACTTATCTCGCTATCAAATGCAATATAATATGTAAGTGTAGCTCATTACTTATCGATTTTAATCGCTAAGTATGTTGATAGGTATTTGTCTGTTTGTTTGTCTGTTAGATGCACGCGATATCTCACGAAAGCGAGATTGAATCTGCTCCAGATGTGCATGTGCATTCATCATATGTCGTACCAGAAGCCTAGACTATTGATTTTGGATGATGTATGTCGTATAATTAGTGACACAAGGTGTCACTATGGAGTAAGAGCGCTGTTTTGGGGATCCCCTAACTTTTGATCGATAAGTCTTCGGTCTCTGACCGATATTCTCGTTACATAGTTGATAGTTAAACATAGTTAATTCCATTAGCAAACTGGATAATCTATATTCCGGACATAATGTTCGCTTCATGAGATGTAGCTACCGGTATATAAAAACTTTTTTATCTGGTAATTTTGTTTTTGTGTAGCACTAACATTGACATTGACACTAATATTAAAATTTCCATAAATTATTGTGGTCAAAAAACAGATTTTAAGTCGTTTCTTATCTTTAGTCCTAGATTTCTGAAACTTAGGGTACATTCATACACAAATAGAAGTTCGATTTTTTTTGGGGGTCACACAGTATTTCTCCATTGACCCTGTATGGACCCACAGGTATGAGTTTTTTATTTTGTATAACCTAATTCATGATTTCTTATTTCACAGCATATATTTACTAGGCTGGAGTAGTATTGGTTTAAGAATGAACTTGGTTCCCTTAGCCTAGTTAGTACTGTGGTTATCACAACTGGATAAAGGGAAACTGAAGAAGAAACACAAACGGAAACTGCATAATGAGGTGATTATCTCATTCATTGTTTTCTCTTATTGTATTGGAACTTGCTACTGATTTATTTATCACTATGAATTGTATTTCATTATTGTAATTGTATAATGTTGCCATGAAACTACGGTTATAACAACAAAGTGATGTTTAGATTAGCAAGTTTTGATTGGGGTAGCGCAGATAAATGCACCAACTTTTCTTGATATACTTAAGATGAGATATTGGCAAATTGAATTGAAAGCAAAGTTTAATATCTTTGTCCATAATCGCATACAAAATTGCTGTGCTACTTATCAGGATGGTTCACTTCTCCATTGACTTTCGACTGGTTGTGGTTGCCACCAACCATATTCACGATAAATGTATTTTGTATAAATTTGTATGTCCCCTGTTACGATTAAGGTACCTATATAAATCAAAGATTTCATAGATTTTTTTTTTAATTTTTATTTTCAAGTTATCTTCATCTCTAATCATTGTGTGTTTTTTCAAAAGCCTCAGCAAAAAGAGAGCAGCTCCAAGACCCCCGGTCCCAGGGGTTCAAAGTACTCCCGCTGGAAAAAACAAAGAAAATGAAAAGTAAATATTAATCATCTCATTTTTGTTCTGCGCTTTTTTGTATATGCTTCGATTATTAATTAATTAACCTGCTTATTTTTTTAAAAGAATACTAAAGAAGGAAAATGGTCATGGAGAAGATCTAAACATGAATGAAAATATTATTTTAAAAGTGGTCATGCCAGATCAAACTGAAGATGAAATTCAAGTATCTGGATTGTGAGTTGAAAAGTTTTTCAATTTCCATTTCAAGAATAATCATTGTTCACCAATAAAGAACTCATTCATTAGGTTATTCTCTCCAAACAAGGCTCTACACCAGTGGTTCTCAAATGGTGAAGCCAGCCCCACAAGAGGGTGACTCGATCTCGCCTGCCTAATTTTTGATATTCACGTTCCATCCACATATTTTCAACATATTTTTTGAACAAAACATACTTTCGCCTTACTATCTGTTATGTAGCTTATTGTTAACTGGGTATTTTCGAATGGGGAGCGAGATTTAACAAATTCTAGGAACGGGGGCGCGGCTTAAAAAGTTTGAGAACCACTGAATTCTAGTCTTTCGATTTGACTCCAAACAGAAGTTTCTCATATCCATGTAGAAAATTTCATACATATTATTATTTCATCCATTTAAATAAAATTCCTAGACTTTTTTTGCTTAATATTTAGATTATAATTAAGCAATTTGTTACATCCACTCAAGTGATGTTTTTTTAATTTTTGTTTTTACAGAATACCTTTGATGGATCTGCGAATGCAACTGTGTGCTAAATATAAACTTTCTCCAAGTTCTTATAAACTTGAACCGATTGAATTAGATGGAAGAGCAATACCTTTCACACAATCAAGTACAGTTGTATCAATTAATGCAAAAGCTGTTGCTCTCAAAACAAAAGCTAAAGAGCCAGTGAAAATTGCACCACCTAAAGTAGTAGAGGTTAGATTCTGCTTATTTTCTAAGGAACAATTTTTTTTTCAAAAATGGTGATTCTGATGAATTTTAGTTATGATAGGTATATTCTGACACCATATGACGATCACCATTGATTATTGGGCATGTTGAAATATTTTTATGCCTATTTAACTAGAATCTAGTTTATTCAATTGTTTCAAAATGTCTTTTGTTCCCATGGTGACATAAAAATAATCAGGAACACTGGCTGGAAACATACCAAAGTTAGCCATTTCGGACTTGGTTATCGATAGGGAGGTACAAAATGATTCGAATATTTGAATCTATTTGGAATTAATTATTAGGCTTCCCGCTGCTTGTCAGCAGGGAACCTATTGTATTCCTGTGTTTTATTATTATTATTATTTATTTATTATTATTATTTTTTCAAATTGGTCCTACAAACTTGGAATTCACCTCAAATGTGCAGAAGTTCTCAGCTAGCAATAAAATGCAAATTTTTTTTTTTACGCGGGAAGCCTGTTAAAGCTGCACGCAGCTCTAGTATTTAATAATTGAAATTCTTAATACTAGGAATAATTTAGAAAAGTGCTTTTCGAGACTCAACATGTGACCAAGAAGGCTTTTATGTTATGAAAATTATTAAAAAAAAAATAAAGAACTATTGAATCAATGATCATTTTAAGTGTGTTTCGAAATACAAATTCCTTGAATACATTAAGTTCCACATATTCTTCATTGAAAATGAATTTTCTGAATTGATTATTAGTTTTTTGGAATGGTAAATTCACTCCTTGTTTACTATTATGAAGTATTATTTTTGCAGCAAACAGTCAGATTGACAATCAGAATGTCGCAATCACATAAACAAGTTCTTCGAGTTAGACCCAACACGTCTTTGGACAAATTATTGCCTCAAATATTAGAAAAATCGGGATTCAAACCAGATAAGCATCAATATGTCGAACTCAGACACCCTGATCAACCAACCATGACGCTTGATACATCTCGTTCTTTAGATGATTATAAAATTCGAGAGATATTTGTTGCAGATAAAAGAGGTTTGTGCATTTTTACGGGTTATTGTTTTTGCAACACAGTTCGTGTGAAGGATTAGTTTTAAAATAAGTTTCTGGCAAATGCCAGGAAAGTTCTAGAAGTGCAGGAAGCGGTCATAGTTTTGTTACAAATTTCAAACCATGTTTCGGTCGTGTATTCGACACAAAAAAACTTCAAATGAGGAAGGTACTAATTTGTAATTTTTGATTTTTTTCTGGTTTTATTTCAAACTCAATGTTTTTGAGTTTATTAATTATTTGTTAAAAACGTTTGGAATCAGATGGATATCACATATGTGTGTGCTTGTGTCTGTGAATCTTATCACAATTAGGATATTATCTTATCTCTACGTTTCGGTCATGTTTTTCACCTAAGGCTAGAACAATATTAAAAACAAATTTGAGATTTATTCTTGTGAATATTCGGAAGTGCATATTTTTCGACTACGGTATATGGGATTTTGAGTGGAATATTTTGGTATTTCCAATAAAATCTTGGATGAAGTTTCAATCATGTTTTTACTACTTTTTAAAAATATCTCTGTGATTTAAAAATGATTTGTAAAATTTGAGAAAAAGACATCTAAGTACCATGTGCCTAATATGTTTATATCCTATTCATATTATTGAGATTTAAAATAAGCATTACTTTCTGTTCATAACACATTATTAATGCCACAGATTGCACTTTAATAAATGATTTTAAATTTAAGAATTAAATTTTCTAATCATTTTGCATGATTGTTTGTTTTACTTGTATGTAACGTATTATCTTCAAATATTATCTCCTAATGTTTGTTATTTATGCTTGAACAAGTATGGGCCAATTATGCTTCATTAAAAATATCAACCAAAAACACTTGTTGCGTGCTTGATTGAGCATAATTATTTATCTGATCTGCACATGATCCAATTAATTTTTGTGGAATTATTACCGAAATTAATTGCAATTTAATTCTATTTGATTCGTTAGTACCAGTACATCAACAACATGAACCTCAACCAGAACCTGAACCAGAAACAATGTCAATACAATCTGATGACACGTCGCCTGGTAAGTATTAATAATCATGCGTGAAATGAGATTATTACTGTCTGAGTGTCAGGTCAATATGGTCACTTGCTTTGCAGAAAATTTTTTAATTTTGATTCGTCATTGACTTTGATTTTATCAGTTATCACTATCGGTAATTTATCGAAGTATTTCCCACACTGAAGTGAAGTTGAGCGTGTAAAAAGTTTAAGTCATGAGCAAAATTTCACAATTTTAAAAGTGGTAATCGTCGAATTTCTGATGTAAATATCTGATATGCATTTGATAAAAAAACATGCATATGACAAAGCCTTTGTTATCAAATTTGGTTACATTTTTCAAAATTTTGTCCAACAAATAATCAGAATATCACAGTCAAAAACTCATGGACGGAGAGTACAGAGATTGAAGTCAGAGCTGGCATAAATTTCCCTACTACAATACAAATTTATTATATGGAGACAAAAAGTTTGGGATCAGAAATCAAGAGTTTTTATCACCATTTACTAGTATTGATTTTTTTCCTTCTCGAGATAGGCACTAAAATATAGAATCTGATATACCTAATCTTGCTTCGCCCAGTGTTCCCATCTTGGAAATTTTAATATTGAAACTATTTCAAATAAAAATATTCCCTAAATGTCCGAGTCGAGCTCAGGAACAATTTTTTAACACAGGGCTATTTCTTTTTTACTATCCACATTCATAATCTTACTATGAATTGTCTTTTATATTTGCTTTTGTAAATTCCAATTGGAATTCCTCTCTATTGTGCTCTTGGACTCCTTAGCCTTTGTTAATAGTTAAGACGTATGTTTGAGTTTCCCTCTTATAAACCCATTTAAAACTTCACTTAAAAGGTTTTAAGTACTTTACACCACATTTTGCAAACGTTTATTGGGATTCCTCTTGGATATGTCATGTTTTGACAGGCGTGTACTTGAAAATTGGATTAGTATTTTGGATCTGTAGTATACTAGAGTTTCACAAATAATTAAAATGTAACAACAAAGTTCAAATTGAAATTTTTGTTTTAAAGAAAATGCTGTTTTGATTATACATGTAATCAAATATGCCGGTTTTCCGGATTTTTTTGCTTTATAATCACAATTTGTGTTGATCGGAAGAAAAATGATAGTAAAAAAAAGAAAAATTTGAAAAATGTCATGGCTTTGTTAAATATTGCATAATTTTAAAAATATTTGAGCAAAACGATTCTAGGATATCTAGGTGCCAAACAAACACACAAAATAATCAAAGATACTACCTGTATTTCAAGCATACTTTTGTAGTTCTAAGACGATAATAATTTTGATTGGTTATTCTCATGCGTCACACCGACTAACTTTATCGAACAGCCCTCAATCTCAGATTAATAATCGACCAAGGTTAAGAAAGATGAAAAAATTTCTTATTTAAAAAAATAATATTTACCCAAACTTGTAAGATAAAAAGCACGGCATGCAAATAATTACTTCAGTTTTTTATTTATCTCACTTCATGTAATAATTAAAGCACTTTGGTATCTTTGTAAATTTATATTATACTCAAATATTTTTTATATTGCTGTACTTTGTATTTTTGTTTGTCGTATTATTCCTATCTTTATTTTTTTTTGCTTCAGACAAAATTTCTGATCAAGGAATAAAGAAGTCTGGTAGCCTGAAGAAAAGCAAAAAGCTGAAATCATTTTTTCGTCTTTCGAAGAAAAGCAAGGTTACTCAGATAGATTATTTATTATTTTAATTCGGTTGAATTTCATCCATTTGTTTTAAATGAACGTTGACATCGCATATTTGCACTAAAATGTCCCATCATAAATTTGGAGCATTCAGTGCCCCACGCGAGGTTCCGTACAGACAAGCACTTGATATATTCAAATATTGGGTTTGGAAAGATCAACTAAGATCTAGCATTGGCCAATAGGTGACTTATTTGCCAATGGACATCAGGAGACACAAACGTGGATGCCAACCAAAGTGTTAACCTTTTGTAGGCTTCACTTCAGTATGATGTGTTTTGGATGTAACAGTTGCAATACATATATAATCTTTTAGGACATACATATTTAAGATATACATATTTATACTATTGGGAGAGGAAAGAGGACAAGCCGGCCTAATCATGTGGCGAACCACAGCCTCTTGTCCAATTACCAGTCTATGTCAGCCATGGGATTAGTAAGCCAGTTATTTGTTTTCAAAAGCATGGACTTGTTGCAAAAAGCATGATAATTGTCTGGATAAAGAATATCGCAGGTTCTCATCAATAGTGCAGTAATACTTACATGCTCTGTTTAATATTAAATATTAATATTATTTTCAGCATTCACCATTGTCGTCACCACCAACTTCTGAACAATCAAGTTCAAGTCCACCTATACCACAATCAAGGTAACAATTACGTGGCCAGTTGATAATAAAGGTTCAAGCTTTTGAAAGACACCAGATTAATCCTGAATACCTTGTGGCAATTATTTGTAAAAATTTATTTAGTTATTTATTTAGATTATCAACACAATAATTTTTTATGATATATGGTATGAATGACCAGTATGACTTTGTGGATTAAATATAAAAAAATTTTGAACTGAATTACCGCTGCTCTATATACTTCTGCGGTTGTTACGGTTGTTTGAAGTGAATTTTGTATAAAATGTTTCTACTCAATATTGCGATTGGTTTTATAGAAGCCCAATGGCTAAATTTGTGGTTAAATCTCTTATCTATTTATCATAGTTATAAGTTTTATACAAACAAAACGTGGGGAAAATTCTATTTTTATGATAGCATCTATTATTTCATTTTAAAATTGTTTTTGCATCAAAAAAAATTTTCTGAGTAGGAGCATTTTAAGTACTTTGAAAATTCCAGAATTTTTCTTCACAATTGTTTCTATATTCAGCATAATGAATCCTGCTATCGTTTATTCGTTGAATCGTTTTTCACATCAAAAAGAATACTAATGATATCGTTGCATAGCTCCTTTGCTATATTTTTGACATTAAATTATCTAAAGAAGTGAAAATTCTAGTAAAATAACTATTATTATTCGGTATTCAGGTCTCCCGACACCATCCAGCAACCTCAGTTTGCTAATGTGAATGAAAACAACTCAAAGCAAAGAGAAGATGAACATAAAGTCCATAAAAAGAAGAAGGCGCCTATAAAGCACCCTGAACCTCAGGTACGCTCAAAATTGTAAATAAATATTTTAGCATGAAAGAGAATGTAATTTTGAGTTTTCTTGGTAATTTTAATTCGTCGTTTTTGTATTTATTCGAGTGTAAATTAAAATTTATGCTTCATCTGAGGCATTTTATCAGTATACTAGATATTCAAAATAAATATTTTTTGGGTTAAATCTTCTTATTTAAATTTAACAGTAATGTTTTCCTAACAACAATTTTGGGTTATGCAACACTAAATACCTACCATTCCCATCCTTCACTAGGTACAATGCTACCATTGGCAAGTTGAGAACCATTGCCGTATGCCAGGGTGGTCCAAGGTTGTCCGCTTCAGGGGCTACAAAATTATTTGTGCATTGTTCGCAGGCCACAATAGTGCCAAGAATAGGTAAACAGTGCAATATTCAGCTTCGCTAGTCATAACACTGGTGACTAGGCAAGTCAATGACATTAGTGATGTGACAATATATCAAAAGATTTTTCTGGTTATTTTCATGACTAGACAACACTAAAAGCGATTTTTGATTAACCTCCAGCAAATGGGACGAGGGCCACAAATATTGAGCCCGGGGGCCACATGTGGCCCGCAGGGTTTGGAACACCCTGCTCTATGCTATGCCTTGTGTTCATGTGCAGTCAGATTCCTAAATCACTCAGTTTCCTGTTTCAAAATTTTATCTTTTACCATAAATTTAGAAACATTAATTCAAATTTTGTTGTATTATCAAGATATCCCATTATAAATACATTAGCAGGTAGCCCTACCCATTCTCACATTCTTGATGATAATTAGTAATCTATCAATTTCTAGTTGTTTGTTTGTTAATTATTTTCATTGTGTTTGTACAATCATTTGTTCAACAACACCAATAATCTGTCATAATTTCATATCATTATAGAATGAACCGTTGCATGGCCAAGTCACTGAAAAGATTGATGAGCCACAGAAAGCAGAGACAATTCAAAAACAGGTAGCTGTTAATCGTTAATCTACGTGAAGTATTTCTTATCTCTTTGGTATGCAGACTTTACTAAATAGTTACATAGTAATTGGTAGAAGTAATGGATAAATTGCCTTGGTCGCAATTAGAAAATCTGATAAATATTCTTTGCTGGACGGTTACTGCACAATCGCCATTTTTTAATTTTTTTATTTATGTTGCTCGTAGCAACGGTAGTTATAGTAACTATCTGTTTATCATTTACCCTCACTCTCTGGCAGTATAATCCCTTATTCATGGTCTAGTAATTTCAGGTAAATCTAATTATAGCATCTAATTTTATGAGCAGGGATTTTTTTTCCGAAAATCAACTAAACCCTAATTGGATAACATTTCCCATTTTCTGCATTATTTTTAAAACACAATTTGTAAATTTTAATGAAATTTAGAAAAAATATACAAATATGAGACTAAGCTTTTTTTATTTTAGGGCAGGTTAAACACATTGGTTCTGTTTCCGTAAAATACATGTATTGTAGTTTCATGGTTAGTGCCATGATGGCCTAGCCTGCTCACTGTAACAATTATGACATCGCAGGTTAAAGATTTTGGTGCCAGGTTGGGTTAGCTGGGGCTTTCTGCTCATCGCCCGCCACTCACCCGAATGTAAGATATTTATTGAGCCAATGTTGAGTTATGAAAATCGGTAGATCTGCAGAGCAGAGACCAATGTAAAATTAATTTGACATTTGTTTCTTCTAAGTTGTTTCTTGATTTTTTTTTTCAGAAATCGATTGAATCAGAAGAACACATAGAGGATGAGGAAGGTATGGTGGCTTTTATTATTTCAAGTCATGCTGAATTGATTTTTATGCTTCATCCAATAATAAACCGAGTTAACAAGATTAACTGATTGATATAATTCTATTAACTTCGAAAAAATTGTAATGTCAATGATTGTAAATATACCTGTAAAAATTGAATTATTGTCATTCATGAAATCCAATATTAATATTAATAATGTTGATGACATATCCAGTTTGATTTGACATGCTTGGATATATTGATAAAATTGATCAATTTCCAAAAACTGAGAAATGGTCCCAGTTATTTGATTTATCATATGAAAACTGATTTCTCAGGAAATGTACCGGTAATTAGTAAATGTTTTTACAAAATGAATAATTGATATCAATATCCGCTATTAACTGTATTGTTGCTCCTATTATTCCTATATTTCAAAATAATTTTTTTAGTAAGTTAACTTGTGATTGATATTAAGATCATTGCAGATTTTTGAATTGTTGAAAAAATGTTATCAAATGATTTGTTTTAATTTGCTGAAATCAATAAAATTAGTATTATTATTTTTTTACTTTTATATCATAATCATATTTGAGTGATTTCTCATACTGGGAGATTGTGGTCTCTTTGAAGATTCGTTACATATTCTAGATTTATTTCAATTTGTATATCATAGTTTCCTATTCAATCAAAATTTAAAAAAAAAGAATTTAAATCAGGCTTAAACATGCGACATAAAATTACAACATTGGCTATTAATTTTTAAAAAACACGAAAGATCACCATTTTTTGCATGACGGTAATTCTCAATGTGATTTTTTGTTTTTTTTCCGTTGCTTGCATGCTCATCACATGAAACCAGTCATAAAGATTGTCCCTCCTCGACCTAACGCTCCACCCAGAGTTAAACCAAGACAGCAGCCTGTTCCAGCCACTCGACTCCATGCCACAGGTAATGTGTCAGTTGATTTGGATTGAAATTAAGTAATTTTATGATAATAACTTTTCACTTGATTAATTAAGTTCAAATTTACTGATATTTGTTGTTGCGATTTTGCTATTTTATAACAATGACATTTCAAAGTTTCACTTTTTGTTTTTGACGTGCAATTAGGTTAACTATCTTAGTTTTTTAGTTATGATAGAATAATTAGGGTTATCCGAAACAATTTGAATATATTCTAAATTCCGAGCCTGTAGTTTTCAGATTAAGAAACATATTAGAATAGTTGCATTAGAAAATTGTCCATCAGTACTTAGTAATACTGCTTTTAATAAACGCTTCTGTCATATACTATTCTGTCACTTTCGTTAAATGTATGATTTAACCTTGGGGTATATTCAATGTTACTCTTGTGAAAATATTGAATTATTGGTCTTGGTACTTATATTCCATTATATCATTAAAAGTTTTCAATGGTGTTCAGTGTTTACAGTATACTTTTGTTCTAACATTTATATCATATGCTTCCAGGTAAAAAGAAGGCACCTCCACCACCTACCAGTCCAGACAGTGCACCTGCTTCACCAACAAGACCTTCTAGACCAGAAAAACCTCCCAGAAAACATGTTCGTTGTTTGAAAATACAGATTTTAAATTCTAAGTTTTGGTGCATACACACCTGCATTTGGTGCGCATTTTCATAATAATATATATGCGGGATCAATACAACTTTGCATGAGTAATGAACACGAATGTACAACCTTGACAGTGAGCTCTTTGTGCATGGCTCTAGTAATCTTGTTATCAGTCATCACACTGCTGATTATATTGTACAAAGACAGGGATTTTTATGCTTTCTCCCATTAGTAACCTGAAACATTTACCTGAATCCCCAGCAAGCTGACTCCAAATCAGATGGTAATATATTAACTAACAGATAACAATTCTAAATGTTCATATGATCTTACCCGAATTCATTATTTCAAATACTCTATGCCTGTGGTTCTCAAACTTTTTAAGCCACGCCCCCTTTTTAGCCCCCCCTCAAAAATAACAATGAGCTAAGAATAACAGGATAGTAAGAGGAAAATACGTGGATGGAGCGTAAATAATGAAATAAATGAAAAAATCAAATCTAACAAATATTTTTATTTTTAATTAGCACCACGCCCCCAAAAAATTGTCTGTGCCCCCCACAAGGGTTCACTGTTTGAAAACCACTGCTCAATACTGAACATTAGTATGGCGGCTGTACCCGTTCGCTACAATGTTTTTGAAATTTGAGGAGCAGTATTAGATAGACACATTTGTAAGTCGTACTCTGCCTCAAAAAGTAGAAATACGCAATACCTCAACAGTTATATAAAGCCCCTTGGCAATATTCCCAGACCCTCTGTTTTAAACTGAAATTGTTGACATGATTAAAATTTGATATCTATCATTAATCATTTTCAAATATTCCAAACAGAGTGTGGAGAAGAGTAATAAGGACAGACCTGTGTTTAATGAAGAAAAATCATCAGATAAGGAAACACAAGAAACTGTTGTTGGTGAGGATATTCATTACTTACTTATTTTTTCGTATCCATAACTTAAATGCAAGAATAATTTTCTATTTTTTGCTTATTCATACTCTATTTTTTGCTTATTCAACTTCTCAACTATATATACAAAGGCTCCCGAATCAAGGTAATTTGGATATAGGCAGTGGTGGGATTCAGCCAGTTCGCACCGGTTCTATAGAACCGTCTCACAGAATTGTATGAGATCAGCGAACCGGTTGGCATTACTGAAAAAGCATGTAACAGAAACGCCCGAAAAATATGACTTTTGTGATGGAACGGCTGACAAAAAATTTGAATCTCACCACTGGATATAGGTTCAGGGTTTGCAAGGACTAGAATCTTTCTGATATCCAATTTGTTACAGCTTGACGAATTTAGCTTAATAACTGGAGTTATCATAGCTAAAGAGAGAGAGAGAGAGAGATTTATTGTTCGTCAACCATAAAAAAGATCATTGCAACAATAATAAAACAACAACATACTCAAAATTTCGATATTTACAAGAGGGAGCGATATGGCCATACAGTCATCAGAATCAGCTCCCCCCCATATATCATATACTAAACTAAAGATTTGACATGAAATGCGAATGTCTAGTGTATATAATGTCAGTGTACTGATGATCACTTTGTGTCTAGCACTACCCATTTTCCCAAAATAACTTATCTAGTATACAATTTTTTCTTTGTTTTAGATGATATTGCAATACCAATGCAGACACCAGACACTATTGAGACAAAGGTTGAGCAAAAGCCTCCAGCTGGTGAAGGCGAGGAACCAGCACAAAAGCATGAACATGAAGAAATTATTCGAGATGTTGAAATTCTGTTAGAAAAAGGTTGGTAATGAATAGTTGAACCTCGTTCTGATACTTTGGGTCTTATTTTATATGGCCAAAAAATTTTTTGTTTGTTTCATTTGAATGGTGTTTAACACACAATATTTAAAAAGAAGAGTCTCTTCGTGAATTTTGAAAATCCCAATTTCTAGTTTTGAAGTTAAAATAGCATTTTGGTAAAAAATCTCTATTTCACCCTGTGAAAAGTTGTGACATTTCTAACTGCTGTGCTATTCGATACATTAACTCACTATGGCAGTTATTGTGGGTTCTGAGACGTTTATATGGAATTAGTTTGAGAGCTTAAGAAATCAAATTTACAATTGAATCGGTTTTGAAAAATTTGGATTTATGTCTGCTTTATCCCATGATAAAAAAAGACATTGCCCCCAATCTCTCATGCTAGCCATGAATTAATGATATAACTGCCAAATTTTGCCAAAAAAACAGTTTTTAGAAATCATTTATAACATTTTCTGGTCTTAATACGCTCATCCCTATTGTTACAGTCAGACTATTTCATGAATTGAGTTTGGCATCTTTTTAAAAGAAGATATGATTTCTCTAAAATACAGAGTCTGAAATAAAACAGAAGTCGGAAGTTTCGAGTTCTGAGGACATACATGAGAAAATGGATGATCAACCACCTCAAATTGAGAGTGCAGATGCCGAGTTTGAGAAAGTAACTCTTGCAAAACCAGTAGCTGTACCAAGACTTTCACAATCGGATGATTTAAAAACGGAATCTGCGAATAATGACGAAATCCAGACCGAGATTCTATCTGAACCACAAAAAGATGATTCTTACAGTGTGAGCATCAGTTCTGCTGAAGATATAGAAGAAACACTTGCTGATACAGAATTCAAAATAAGTGATGAAAATTTGGTTGTCACAGGCAAGTAATATTAATCTTATTCTGTTGGTTTGTGTTATATTGAAACGAATATAATACAATTCTGCTTTTCGTTAATTTTCTCCTTCAAGATCAACTTTATCATAACACAAGTCCAGCAATTGCTTAGTGCATAGTTTTTTGCATGGGTTTCGAACCCTCAAATTTGGTTTGTAGGGTAATCAGAGATACGATGAAACATGTTCCTAAACTTAACATGATGCAGGCGAATCCACGATATTGACATCATTTAGACAAATTTTAAGTAAATTTTGTATTGTGCGACCCAAAATTGAGACTTGATCCCGATTTTAATGCCATCGAGCACATTTCCAAATGGTATCTTTGATAAGTCAGTCCGTTATTTAGTTATAACTCCACGCTGCGCCTAATGTTTTCCATGTGTGCTATACCGACCAATATCTCATAATTAAATGATTCAGAATATTTCATTGCATTTTTCTTATGACAGATGCAATTCCAATTCAAGACGATGTTACTACCAAACCTGAACCTGAAGTGGAAAACCACACTGAAAATGAAAATAAGGTTGATGAAAAAGCCAAAGAATTACCACCAGATTTGGAACTATATGTATGTTCCTATGTGGCTCTATCTAACTTGTATTTTGATATCTATATGAAATTATATGATTTTATGTGATTCGAGAGCACACATAAATGTATTTATGTGACGTTTCCATAACCTTCTTAAAATGGGCCTGAAAGAGAATGATACATAGTTAGTTTCACATAACCTGTACTGATAGCTGCATTAGCCATATCCACAATGGGTCCCAATAATTTCCGACTTGACAACTATTACAAGAAACGACTTTTAATAGTATCCCAAAAAACTCTTCAAATTATTCTTTATGTACATGATGTCACTTTTCTCGTCAAATAAAAAATTTGCTTGTCTGAACAAGTCTGACCTCAGACAAAATGTTATAGGAATACATTTGTGTTAGTTCACAGCAAACTCTTAAGTTACGTAGCATATTTATCATTATTCGTGCCACAGCATCCTTTCATTATATGCATACAGATTCACTAGCGCATGATGAAACTATAAGCAGGTATTCTGACTGAGATTTATACAGTATAGGTATATTATCATTGTACATACTTTATCAGGCCACAGATATGAAATTCGATATATCAGAGAGAAACGATGATGATATGTACGGACCTGGACAGATCAAACATGATGATGACACTAATGAACGCAAAATTTCACATGATGATGATGTGACAACTGAAAATGAGCATCCAATCGAAATACCGGTATGTTCAAAAAACTTTTGTTCTTAAAATGAGATGGGTTGTGATTGACTAAAACATCAATTCCCAAATTGAATCTTGTTTGAAAAGTAGTTGACTTTTCTTCCAGCCAAATTTAAAGAATTCCTAGAGCTCTAATTATTACGACAAGTCATCTCTATTTCTGAAGTGGCTGTTTGGCATCCTTCACCCATACTGCTCAACAGGCCTATGATCTGATCCAGACTAAGAAATTTTGTGATTATCATATTATAAAATTCTAGCACTGGACAAAATCTGAACTGAATCTTGAGTCTTTCCGAATTTTGAGTTAGGTGATTGAGTTGAGTACAAGTCTGAGTCATTTGTGTACAGCAGGGATGTGCGGCCCGCAAGGAAAAATTGTGCCATTCGCGGAGAAATGTCAATTTTAATTGGTGTGTGGCCTGTGAAATCAATTTTTAATTTGTGCGAAGAGAACAATGCATGTCACAAGATTAATAACCCAAATTTTTGTACCTGCAACTACTAGAGGGCCTATGTTGAATAAAGGTGCGGCCCGCGGTTTCACTCAGTTATTTGTATTTGGCCCTCCTGTACTGAAGGTTACACACCCCCAGTTTACATGACTCACTCACTTTGAGTCTTTGGGTAAATGGGTAAGAGTCAATGACTCTACAAATGAGTCGATGTGATAGCTCTAACCACTGGCCCATCATACCGGTGTTTTCGAAAAATAATCTTCCGAACATTCATTCCAGGAGCCTGTCATTGCAATTGAGAAAGAGGAAAGCAGTGATGATGAAGCAGAAAACGTTGAAACGTCATCAGAACCAAGATCTCTTCATGTCGATCATTCAGAAATCGATTCCAAAACTGCTCTAGCTGACGAAGACAACTTATTTACAACTCCGAGTCATTACGATCCAAATTTTGGACAAGTAGACGCTCCAGAAGATGAATTTGATTTCATGGCTGCGGAAGAATTAGCTCGAAGCATGATCACTAATTTTAATCCATCTTCAGAGATGCAAGGTGTGATATTTTAATCTTAGATATCTGAACCATGGAGACTGAAACATTTTCACCTCACTTTTCAAAATGTTAAATTATTACTCAAATTGTTTATTATTCTAAAATTCTGTTTTATTATTTATTACGAATACTTATAAGTAATGGATGTATTTACTGCGGAACATTAGCCATGATTCCCTTGTGTGAATGATAATTTCATATGAATTTGTGTAATACTATTAGTTTTGAGTAAATTATTTGGGGATCCATATTACGAGCTCTGGAGAAGGTTAATGGGTCACAAATTTAGTCCCTAAATTAACCCCACCCAAACTTCTACTAAAGTCCACTATATGTCCACTACTCACTCATAAGGAGGTGCTCCAGAAGTATGCACACCAAGATGTCACACAACCTGAATCCTAACCGGTACACACATACTATGTTCAGGTTGTGCGCCATCTTGGTGCGCATACTTCTAGAGATCCCATAAGGATTTAAATGAAATGCCATATAGAACATGGGTTTGACGTCTAGGGCAGTCACACAACATGTGAAATTAACTATCGAAAGAGTATACAATTTCAAATGCAATATTTTCTACATTTATTCTATTTTGTTATCAGATGATGAATTTCCTTCGCCGCCTCCACCAGATGATTTTGACAATCAGCCTACACCTCCCCCACCTACTCCTTCCATTGTAAAACAACCTCCTCAACAATTTGGGAACAATGTAGGAACAACTGTAGATGAGGTAATGTAGGAATGTTGCCAATTTGTAGTAATATTTTTATTTGATTCTTCAAATTTCGAAGCATCAATTAGTACTTTATTTAAGTATTTATGTACTAAATTTTTGGTACTTCCAAAGTATGTGTACCAGGTTAGAGTTAGGCCCCTGTCCATAGGTTTCAGTCCCTTTACACAACTTGATGAAAATAGGCGAACAAAATTAGTTAATGACATATTAGTACACATACTTCTGGATCGCCAAATTTTCTTGGAAATAAATTATTGCATCATACAATGAAATCTTCCTGGTAATATAAAAGTTAGTTGAAATGAAATTTCTATTCTTTTTGGCCAATTTAGTTAGGTCACAATAAGAGAAAGACTATTTTGAATAGTTTGTTTAGCTTTCCTTACCTAACATACAAACACAATGGATTCCAAACTTTGGGTTGTTTTACTCACAGTGACATGGATGAATTATTCTTGTGTAATAATAAAACTTGAATTCACAAAAGAAGAATTTTTGATTTGGGACTTACTTCAACATTATTATTAATCTGGCTTATCTCAATTACGGTATTTTACGAATAAGAATTGAATTAAACATAGACTCACACAGTATTCTACATTAGTTTAAATAGTTTCTATACAGTATTAATAAAGCCATTTCATACTTTTGTAATGACCTTGTAAAAACACACACAAACAAAAATTGTTTTACAACCTGTTTAGGTGGATGAAGATGACGAAATGACAAAGCAAAAAATAGAAGAACTTCAACAACAAATCAATATGGTGAAAAGGGCAAAAGCAAAGAAAAAAGCTGAAGAGGAAGCTGCTAAAAAGCAACCTTATACTATCATAGAAGGTGAGTTTAAATATAGCTTATTGGAAATGAATTGTGCATTTAGATCGTTTTTATAAATTGTATCATTCTTAAATGCTTTGGGTTAGGATTGTTGTGTGAAAATAGCTTTTTTTCGAAAACTGCTGGACTATTTTTTTTTGCAAATTTTCAGTACTTGATAAGTAAGTAAGATGGAAGAAGTAACTTGATTATTGTTATTTAATTTTTCAAATATATTACGAATGCTACTGATCCGTCCTGAAATTTCAATTTTTTCAGTTCACGCCGACCTGTTTTCAACATTGGGATCTTCGTGTTCATGTATTTGAAAATTCATCTATTTTATTTCCCATTTTTTGTTTTCAGAAAAACAGACAGTACCTGGAGAAATGCAAAAACCAGGGGCTAAAACATTTACTTTTGTTCCAAACCAACGAACTAAGGTGAGATTGTGGTAAATTTTTTAACCTTAGTTTATTGCATAGCCTTTGAGGACATAGCGTACTTTCTTAGCTTCCGTGAATGATGATACAATTGAGTGAAATACTTTTCATATTTTCAGAAAGTTTATGAGAGTTACGAGACCGCTGCCCCAGCTGGAATCAATTTATCTCAGAGTGGAGAGATAAGAGGAGTTGGAGTGCCTGAACCCCAAAAAGATGAAAATGAGCGAAAAAGTCCGCAAGCGGCACCTGAAAAGGTGGAACCAAGCGCAGTTAAACCAGTGGAAAAGTCTTCAACGCCACCGCCACAGGAACCGATCATCAAACAACAACCAGTAGTGATAAAAAGTTCTGTATCCTCCGCAGTTACAACCGTGCCGCAACAACAACCGGTTGTGATAAAAGAGAAAGAAAAAGAGCCTCAAAAACCAAAAGGAGTTCCTGCTAATGCGCCTCCTTTACCGAAAGGTCTTTCTGGTTATGTCGCATCTGCTGCTATGAAACGTCAAAATGTGCAAAGTAAACCGTATGTTCCATCACAAGCAGCACAAGATGAAGGTAAATGAACAATATATGGTACTTCCGTAGTGTGTGTAGAGACATGTAAACAAGTAGTAATAAATAATGACACAATGATTGGAAAGGTAAAACAATCTAACCATAACATTAATATTATCCATTCAATGTTTTAATTTCTTTTATTTAAATTCCTTTGGTATTTAATAATATTTAATAATAATAATAATAATATATAATAATAATAATAATATTTAATAAATAATGACACAATGATTGGAAAGGTAAAACAATCTAACCATAACATTAATATTATCCATTCAATGTTTTCATTTCTTTTATTTAAATTCCTTTGGTATTTTTTCAGAACTGTCATCATCAAGAAAATCATCCTTGCCAAACTATTACAAAAAATTCCTTGGGATCAAAGCTTTACAATTCGCTGCTGAAAACAAAGATAAAGAAGACACGACTAAGAAGTCGTCAGTTATTACTTCACCTGTCCCAGAAGAAAAAGTAGTGCCAAATGGAGAATTATCGCCAAAACCAGATCCGCCCAAAAAACCTGAAGCTTTAAAATCAGGTGCTCCTTTACTAGTGAGTGATCTAAAACCGAAGGGTTTGAAATCAGGCGCCCCTCCACCCATGGGTGAGTCTGTGAAACCCCAAGAAGTTAAAATAGTCGAACAAACTAAAAATGAAAACAAATCTGCACCTGTTACCGAAACCATCAAAATTGAACCAGTGACGCAGCTTCCTCTTCCACCAGAAGAGAAGAGTCTACCAAAACCAATGAACCCTGTAACCAATATAGATGATGTTCCACTCCCTCCACCACCAGAAGAATTTTTGACTCCATCGAACACTGCACCACCGACTTCTCTAGATTATTCAAGGAAATCTTCAGCGTCATCCACTTCATCAAGTAAGTGTTGAATAAGTAATGGCATATATATGAGTGTTGTAATATTTATCTGGAAATCTGGAAACCAAAAGGTATTGTCGTATTCCATGTGTTGAACATATCTATGTTAATTTACTTTGTTAGAAAGAAATTTGATTGAAAATAGTTTGGCAGTTTTTTGTATTGTGATTTTTGTTTGCCCAGTCTCATGCATTTCAAACACATAAATACTTTTATTTTCAAAATGTCGTATTATTATTAATAGAATATTTCTTTTTTCAATATTAGTAATTGAAAATTGTCACTGATTAATACTACGTTCTCCCAGTAGCAAAATACTTACTTTCCACATTCGTAACATTTCAGCTAAATCACCTGGTTATTCTCCTCGATCCTCGAACTTTGTTGGAATTTCTGCTGCGAAACCTTTCAGCCCTGGTGGAGGCAACAGACCAAAGTTTCGTCCAATGTCAGCAGCATTTAAGGTATGTTAGGTTAAAGTTTCTACTTTATTACCATCAAGAATTTTAATTCAATTTTTAAATATTGATCAATCGTAGAACTTTATGATTAATGATTTTTAGATATTATAGTGTTTTTCCTAAATTCTGTAGCTTTAATTCAAACAGCTTTGGCTATGCCAGAACTTTAACCTTTTAGTTGGGTAATTACCTTTGATTACTGCGATAAATTGGCTAGCTGTAGTCAAATTCTGTCACTGTTAATTATTGTACATATGAGCGAGAAAAATGACTACCGAATTGTTATGTTTTTGTTGTAATAAAAGATAATATTTTGAACAATGATAACCATTTCATGATTAGGCAACAGATAAATTAACTGTAATAGGAAACGCTGTCAATTTTGAGAATGTCTTCTACTTTTGACCTGTCAATATTCTTTAAAATTACTAAATAATACATTGACTAACCTGATTTGAGCATGAATACTAATCAACTAATACTACAAAGGAGATTACTACTATAATGCTTAGCAAATAACACATTTGCCAATTGATCATTTTATTTTCATTGTAAAAGTAAGAAGCGAGAGCGATTCACCCCTAAAGTGATTTATGGGTATTATCCCATTTTCTTGGTGTTGACATGATACGACATTAATGAACAGTTGCAAGTCATTCTTCTATAATTATTGCAGTGACAGCGATTTTTATTCTTTATGACATGAAAATTGTGCCTCGAGTTTTTGAAACACCCTTCTCTTTTTTAAAAAAGCTTTTGAAACTGTAAAGTAAACTGACATTACGTGTAAAGGATCTCCGATTTAAACTTTTCTAGACTTTTTTCTGTACATGAAAATTTGACACATACCTAGGAGAGTATAAATGTATTTGATGATTTATCGGATGAAAAATATTGCATGAAAGAAACAACATCATCGAAGTGTTTTTCTAATGGTATTAATGAATAGAATGTTACTTGATTATGACTTTTACTTCATTTTGATTGATGACATTCGTTAACTATAATTTTGTGTGTTTGCAATAACATCTACAGGATGATGCTAATAATTTCCATCCTAATACTAATTATGATGAGCTTATATGGAATCATGGAAAATAGCAAGAAAATAAAACAGGTATAGTACAAAAAATGAAGTTAGTCCGAAAATTCAACAAATAATTTATTCATTAGATCGCATAGGTTAAGACCTTTTTTCGTTGTATCATTATTTATCGAACCGATGTTTTCTAAATTCAAAATCATATTATATTAAAAATTAATGCTTTCTTGATTGATTCAGTGAGTTGACTTATTTTGATGACTGTTCGTGCCCGCTTCGCTAATTAATCTCTGCGAAGCATGAGCTTGTGATTTGCGCTATCGTTACGTTATTTATGGGCTGGAATCACATTTATTGCTTGATATTTGATTTTGAACAAATTAAAGAAACAAAAATTATAATGAAAACTAAATTTTTCCGATTATTGCTTACTTTTTGATGCCAAGTTTAATGATCATCTCTGATTAATCATTTGCAACTTTGTTTAAAGCAAACTCAAGCGAACGATAATGTTAGTTACTGCTGTATTGTGAAAAATTTCAACTGCCACTACTTTATCACTAATTTTAAGATGTTCTTTATGTTTCGAGTTTTGATAATGCAGAAATTAGTAAATTTGCTTATGTGAATTTAAACTACTATTACCAGTAGTTTGCCAATAGTTCAATGATTTATAAAGTGTGATTTTGACTGACAAATTTTTTAGCACTGGAATACATTTCTGATTGAGTGCCCTGGATACCTATTGCTGTTTCGAGACTAAATGATCGCCTTACCTTTTTCTTGTTTTTAAACTAATAGCATGGGTGGATAACTCTTTTCTCCTGATGTATCTAAATTTCAAACTGTGGTGAATATTACTACTTCTTTCAACTTAAATATATCATTAGTTAATCGAATAATTGTGAGTATATTTTCTCTTTTATCATAACTCGCCATTATTTATAAATATTCCATTACAGGGTAGCAGAATGGAAAAATCAAGCACCCCCTAATGTCCTGACCTTTGACTTGTGAAGGAATGATGGATTTGTCAAAGTTGTTTCTTATATTATTCACCTAATCATTAATTCATCTCTTTCATATTTTGCCTTTATTTCAATCAGAAGTTATTGTTCTGAAATTGATTATCATAGCGTAGATAGAATTATGGTTTATTGTAATTTCTTCTGTTATTCTTTTATTACTTCGTTAAGTTTGCTCACAGTCACCGAATATGAGCAAAAGCTTAAAATAGAATCTTTTTTATTTTACATTTACCAAATTTGAGATTAACAACTAGATATTGATTTAGTATAAACATAATTTTAATTACCTAAAAAGAATTCAATAATCTAATTGCCTGACAGATTTTTTCTTGATTTTTCTGTAGTATTGTTTTTGTTTCAATATATTTGATCGCATTAAAAAGATGTTTTATTGGCATTAACGGTACAATGTTTTTAATTTTTTTTATCAACTTATTTGGCTGTGCCAAGTGCTTTTGTTGTACTTTTGGGTGAATTTAATTTCTTGTCCCCGACTTTAACCAAAAACATTATCACACTCCAGGTACTTTTTATGGTTTAAAATTCCTGACATTTCTGAACATATCCGAATTTCTGACTGATTATGAAACAAGTGTTTCACATTCCAGTGTATGCAAGCGCCAATAGTTTGTCAAATCTTGTTTTTTGATCAATTATAAATGCTGTATAAGAAAAGAATAGTTTTGCCTCATACTGTTTTTAGAAATCATTTTTACAGTTCTTTTCCAATTTGAAATTGATCTTTCCATAGCAAATCTGGATATATGTTCAAATTTGATGGTGTATAACCAACATCTGTGATGAAGTAATTTTGGTTAAATGGAAATCAAAAAACCCTTTTTGTAAAATTATTATTTGAACTTTAATTCCAACTAATTCATTAATAGTACTGGATTACCGAACATCTGTCAGAAAAATAATTGTTTGTACATTTATGATTATTTTTGAGATAGCAGCAGATTTCAGTTTCTTTATTAAAGTTACATCCTATGCCATGATCTCCAGAGCACTGCAAAAATACCATTCTCCGAACTACAAGATACATCCTAATTAAATTTGACTAACACTATTTGATGTAATGAAAAACAATATGTCTGACAGTCCACATCCTTGTCTAACGCTTGACATATTGATATTTTTGTAAATTGGACAATTTTGATCATGTATTTGGCAAATATTTTATTTCCGGTCTTCTAACATTGCCAAGATAATATATATTCACTATTTTAACTATTATTTTTATTAATTTTTCATATAAATTGCCTCATGACCGTGTATCTATAATACACTAGAATAGCAATCCTTATTATCGTACTAATTTTGTAAAAGTTAAAATCTTTTTAAGTTCTGTTGGTGCTATCTTAACAGGTGCTTTATAAGTTTATTTCAGTTTCAATTTGAGGACAGCAATCGTGACATGGGTTTAGCCCCTTCCAGCAGTTTCAGGCTGCTTTGTTTGTGACCCATCACCTGAACAAGAAATAAACTACTTGAAATGTTGACTATCCCAGCAATGGTTGTTTCAATCTTTTTCAACCTATTAACAAGTATTTTTTTTCATTCCATGACGCTTGGTTCAAGTTCCCGCTAAGTATTACTAATTTTACAAAATATAATTCCGAATTTGTTCGAAAATTGTGTCTCATATTGCAGTATATTATTTTATACTTTTAATTATTATTTAATGAACGTGCTTTTCATTGTTTCTCCAAAAACCTAATTTCTGTAATATTATCACATGATTAAGATTTATGGAAGTGTATGCTTTGGTGCAATAAATTACCTGACTTAATCAATCCGTTGGTGCAATATTTTGGGATTCAAAGTACATTTTTGATCAATCAAACTTTAAAGCTTTGCCGACGTTTTTAGTGGAAGTCTTTGTATTCGGCAATTATTTTAGTCGGGTCTGCTAACACTCAACTGGCCCCTATTGATAGAGAGTTCGTATGGGCTAGTTAGACTTGTGGGTGAATTGAAATCGAAAGATATAATGACGAAGTAGTTTGGGATACGAAAATCTGTCGATGTTCGGTTATCTACTGGAATATCAACATTCCTTGAAAGTCATTGGATGTGCGCTCTGAAGTAGCAAACTGTTCAGAACTTCTTTATGTGGGAAGCATAATGCATGCTATAGTTTTAAGAGAGATCATATTTGCGAGAATGAAGTTTTGTTGCCTTCCTGAAATCTAATTCACAAAACAGCATGAATAAGCAATGAACGAACAGCTTATTCACACAGTTGGTTAATTTCCTAAGGTGAGAAATAGATTTGGTATGCTATTGCTATGTAGATATAGTTCCCGATTGAGAGATTTATTACCACAAAAACAAAATCAGCACTATTATAAACACAATCCGTCGGGATTTAAATCAAAGATTTGATATGTTTGCCCTTCGACTTTACGAATATTACAAAATTTTGTGTGGTTACTGATTATATGGAGGGGTGGTAGACCAATGCTGTCCATACTTTTGTCAGGGGAATCTTGTGGTCCGGTCACTTCATGGACAAGTTCGTGACATCTATATTAGGTTTGACTTCGACCAATGAGTAGGCTATATATGATCAATGCGTCGACGGACAATATACCTTCTGTACGTAATCGTGTTGCCATGAATATATTACTTTCATTAAGCGAAGTGATCGTGGTAATTTCGGAGCTATGTAATGATATGATTTTAGAATCACGGGTATGGCAACATAAAGCCACAAACAGACAAAATATACAACGCAATGTTTCGTGCATATAACGTAGCCTACGTACCGCTCAAATATATATTGCCCGTAATTACAGACCTGGAGTTGTTATCAGTTTAAAGTTAAGCTTACTATGATCAAATTAGTTATATGTGCGAATTCTTCGATTATGCATTTATCGTTTGTTCAAGCACTTCTCGCCCACTTGATGAAAATGAGTCCTTGTCAGCCTAAGAACTCATTAACGATCTTCGTCCGCAACATACATGCATTGCTTGATTCTTCTGGTAATAAACAATGCGATTGCGTCTGGTCGTTTCGTCGAATAATCACGTTCAGCTGGAGCTGCTAGGTATACATTGCCGTAAGAACGTGGTTGTTCGAGTGTTTCAAATAGTGTTAGAAAACACGGGTTGAGACAAAGTAGATTCAATCCAGATAAAATTCAAAACTTAGAATTAAATATTTATAGATATAAAATAAACTTAACTGGCAAGAACAAAGTAGACCTTGCCTATGTCATCAGGTCTAGTTTTTTTTTTACTTGAACTATCAGGAGGCAAGTCTGACAAGGACCATGAGAATAGAGATATGCAACGGCCAACGACTGAGCTACGCCGCCAGATTCGTATATCATCTGTCTTGTTTATTTTCTCAATCCACTTTCAACCCGCAATTTGGTTAGTAGTTGCCGTAAATTTTTTTCCATTGTGAAATTGGCAGAAAAGTACTTCATAGTCCCTTCTTCACTAAAACCATAGATGTCGGGGTGATATTTGGGGGCTTTTTACGGTGAGTAACAAAGGGCTACAGTGTAGGAGCTGGAGTCGCATTTTCACAATTATAAAATTTGGCATTGTTGGATTTCGATTTTATGAAACCGCTTTACTACCACCAAATAGTTGTAGCCTACCATTTTCAGTTACTTTTTACGCTAAGCCTGAACCAGCGTTGCAGGTGTCGCCACATGAAGACCTATCGAGGCCCCCCGCGACTCCGTTCGCACAATTAACGTCAACTAATTTTTTTTGCACTATTTTTTGGCTAGCTTGGTCACGTATGGGTCTATGTTACGGAACTGTTTATGAACGCAGGCAGAAGCGGTGTCATAACGTCTTTATGTATAAATTCAGATACCGGTATGTTTTTTTTTTATTAAACCCATTTATTGTTGTTTAATCACAGAATTACCGGATTGAAGAGTTCACAGTCAGACAGTGGTGATATCCACATTTTCATTTTTTAATTTGATTTCCATTCTTGAAACAGCAGGTATATTTCTGTGTGTTCGAGGACTATAATAAACTTCAAATTTCAGTGCTTTTTTCTTTTCTGGCCAAAAAACAGTTACAGCTGTAGTCTATGTAAATGGGATATTTGCTTGCTCTCGCTAGATCCTGTACCGTATTCCCCTATTTTTCTACTTGTTATTCTATCACTTTCAAACCTAATTTAGCATAAGTCCAACAAAGATGATCATCTGTATGGTATGTGAGCAAATTAATAAAATTCGATTATTAACATTATCAGTAGTCATATAGGCTATCTGTATATCCAGTATACATGCAGACATCAGACATGTATATCAGTCTGTCAGTAGGCTATATGTTTTTCTTGTATGTCTATTTGCCTCCAAAAAGTTGAACTGATCAGCCATAGTGGAAAAAAAGTCTTGGATCATGATAATCTTAGAGCTGACTTATTATATAATTTTATCCCACTTTATTTGTAATATGGCTTACTTTAATCATAACAAAAAATTTATAATCTGCCGAAGGGAAGCTTTTAATAAGTTATCAAATACTATAATAATTGTATTAACTTCCACAGACCTAATAGTTCATATTCTTATGTCATTATTTGATTTTTCAGAGAAACTATATCTTAGAGGTGACAGTAAAATGGAGGTCAGTTCTGACAGTGAGATGGACTCCATCGAAAACTCACTTCTTAGTCGATTTCAAGCAATGGGAACCACAGATAAGGATGTTCTGATTTCTCAGTTTCAAAGCCTTTTAGGATTTCAGTTAAATCCCGCTGGATGTGCATTTTTTCTTGACATGACGAACTGGAATTTGCAGTCCGCAATTGGAGCATATTATGATTTTGAAGGTGCTCCGCAAAGTAAGTTGCCATCAATGACATTTATACTTGATGTTACAGTCGGTGAGGGCGAGTCCGTACCTCCAAATACAACATTTGTTAAAACATGGCGAGTGCAAAATTCCGGGAAAGAGGAATGGCCACCGGGGTGTAGTCTTCGATTTTTAGGCGGAGAAAAAATGGGAACAATTGATTCAGTTTCAGTTCCAACAGTACCTGCCGGACAAACAACAGACATTTCAATTAATTTAAGAAGTCCGGTGGAACCCGGTGTATATCAAGGGAGATGGAGAATGTATAACACCACAGGGACTCCTTTTGGTGATATTATATGGGTCATAATATCAGTTAAACAAGATGGACTTCTGGACATCACACAACAAATTTCAAGAGTTAGCTGTGACTTTGGGGAGGGTGCTTCGGTTGGGAAGAATGACCAATTTTCATCTCAAAATATGAATTCGATGGAAACCTCACCAGAAGATGACATGGCTTGTGATGATCCTCTGAATGGATTAGACTATTACAATGCAAAATTAAGCCTAAAAACATTATGTCATGCGAAAGCGCTCCTAACAAGTAAAACTAATCAATATTATGGTGCCACCAAGGTATAACAACTTTGATCATAAACTTTTTTATATAATTAATATTTATTTAATTTATTCGGATCCTTCCACTGCAACATCTTGGTTGTGTACAGTTAATTGTAAAAGTAATGTTTATTTAATGTTTTTGTTTTGTATATTTTTTCATAACCAGTTTGTGACTAGGATTTGGATGCTGGACTATTTTTTTCGGGATATCTTGCAACCCTGCATTCATCAGTACTTTTTTTTATGTTGTCTGCTATTTGTATAAAACCCCATTATTTGTATTACTGGTAGTTCTCCATCTGTCAAATCATCACACAAACGCTGATGTGAACTCATTTAACGAGGGTGCAAAATTCACAAATATTACAATGCTCTACAATCCACACCCTCACTCTTTGATTTAAACTTGAATATAATAATCCATATGAAATTGTAAAGGATGCTATTTGTTGTGCTTAATTTTATTAAAGGATCATATTAAAAGTCAGTTTCTCTGTTTGTCACAACTACTCTAACACGCAAGTTATAACTAGGAGTGTGCATGTCTTTTACTCTGTTTTGTAAAAGTTAAATATATTCTGATTTAATAAGGGAGATTAAATTTACTTTTTTACTCGAGGCTAACCCCATATGACAACTCACGTGACCAGTTCAAATTTGCTTGTTGCTGCTTTTTTGTTATGCTTTCACATCTTCAAGTTTTCAAATGCATGGATTTAAATGATGGAACTATAACAACCAACCTATGTGGATTCGAAAATTGTTTCAAATTGAAACAAAATATAGGCTTCCTGCCCATAATCTATGTTGGTTTTTAAATTCATAGCAGAGTGGTGCTGTTTGATGAGTCCATTTCCTTTTCTATATTGGCCCGATCTAAAAAGCGGTAGGCAAAATCAAGTGCTCTGTTCGTTTCCTCTTGATAATCATCATATATTGAAGTTTGGTGCACATGGAATTCATAACTTACCTTTTCTGTCCTCGACCATATTCTTGGTAACATTGTGGTACCCAAATTAAAAACTGAAAATTTGTGTTGTGTTGTTTGATTGGTAATATATTTGTAGGACTTGATTGGCAATGTGCAATTTTTCATTTCAAGAGATTTATGATGTGACACTGGAACTCCATTAATAAATCTAACATTTCTTTGTGAATATTTTTATCAAATTTTAGAAGCTATTGTAAATTTATATTTTTAGACATATTGAAGTATGTTTAGCATAAATTTATTAGATATTTTATCTAATTGGTTTCAAACAATAAATGAAGTCTGCATGAACAACTTATTTTCAAATCAAAATGCGGTTTTTGACGTATTGAAAACTAGATTTGTGATATCTATATTTACCATTTGAATTTCCTATATACAACCATTTTGAAAGAACATTTTAAACTGGATATGTTTCACTGTCCTGTGAATTGCTGAGCTATGGGATTTTCTACTTGTTTAGTACCTATGGGCTTTAACCCATAAATTTCTTGTGATAGGTTCTTAGTATTTTCTTGCACAGTTGTTTTACCGATTCCATACTGGTATATCAAATTTTGGTCTAGCCTTGTATTCTTGACACCATAATATTCGCAAATTTCTACAATGTCTGAAAAATATATAATTACAAGCATTTCACTCTTTTGTATCCTGTGTGTTGGTTAAAATTTAAACAATCATAAACATCTGTGGAAATTGAAGACATTTAGATCTGCTGTCCAATCAAAATATGATCGGAAAGCTATAAAATTGTGAAAAAACTTATCGCTGGAAAAGAATGAAAATAGCGCAAGAAAAATATTGATTCAAATTAGCAATCACAGTATAAGTTAGAGGACATTCTCGCAAAACAAATTAGGAGACAGGCGAAACTTAAATTCCCGAATGGAAGCCAAAGTTTTTTTAAATTCCGAGTCAAATGTATATCTCAACCGACTCCACCTCCTTGGTAGTTAATTACTATAGTCCAAAAATGTTATTGATAATTATCGAAAAATAAATATACCACCTGTACGTTTGTTTGTTCACAACCTCACCTCCGTTCAATGAGGCGGTCTAATAATACACAAGCAGTGTTATCCAATAGGAGAATCTTTGGAAAACGGAGTATTCGAATTTCATCGGACCAAAGAAGTGTTAGTATAAAGTACAGAGTACACACGATGACTAAGCGGTATGGCGTCTCGTGTCGAGCGTTAGAAATACGCTTAAAATCACACCTCTGACAACCCTGCTGCAGCTCGCGGAATCGAATCCCGCTGGGAGATAATCATGCGCGAGAGGATTGCTAGAGATAGACTCCTTGCCGTCGCATGGCGATTGAACGGTTACGGCTTCCACTATCATGATATCGATGCATATGAATCAAATAACTGGCTAACTAATGTAGAATAGGATTGTAGTATTTCTTGAAGTAATCGCGAGGTACGATTCGTGTGAGTTTCAAATAATTTTATGACGCTAGCCTTTTCAGTAACGGGAGAGCGCATTTTAGCAACAACAACAAAAAATTTGGTACTCCTGAAGTATGCGCACCAAGATGTTGCACAACCTGAACCCTAACCTGGTATACAAGCTGAGTTCAGGTTTTGCGTTCAGTAGGTTCAAAATAATTTTGTGTAAAATAAAAAAAACAGATAAACACTTTTAACTCTTTTTTATAGCTTCGTCAAAGGTTTTTACCTCGTTTCCGTATCATCATTGATAATTGTATATGCTGCGTGAATATCATAGTTAATAAATGTTTTCGTTCTGGTATTTCAATATCAAAATAACCTAGAAAAGTGCAGAATATTTCTATTATTTTTTATTTATCTCTTTATCAAAAGATATTGTGACCTGATGACGGAGCAATCTGTGCTTTACAATTCACTCTTGTCATTCGTATATTTTTCAGAAACTTTAATGTTGATTCTTTTGAATGCTCAAATAGGAAAAATTAACTCTGGCTCTAATTTTTAAACTGCCATTTCCTTAATCTGAACCGTTCTAGACGACCTTGTACTGAATGATAGAAGTTATGGTTCAAGTTAAAAAAAAAGAAACTTGCTAAATGTGAATGTGAATTTTTGAACTGTCATTATAACAAATCGAAAATTTCAAATTTCAAATATTCGCTAATCAGTAGTTTCAATATATAAATATTATTTTGAGGAACCGAACGAGACATTGTTTCGACTTGAACGAATAGCTGCGACCAATGACATTAAATGACATTGTTTCATGTCATTGCTGCGACCAACAACTAACGTTGCGACTGTTATGATTAAAATCTGTTCTAAAATAGAGCATGTTTAAAAACACGTGTAAGATTATGAAGACGAATTTTGGAAGTTTTGACTTATTTACCATTTTGAAACCCGATTTGGCCAGTTCAGTGCAACTTCTGGGTGTTTCTGGAATTGGATTTTCCGACGCGTCTGTTTTATTTTCTTATTTGTAGGCTATTTCATCCAATTCTTCGTAAGCAGAGTGTATTCACGAGTCTGAAGCCATTGGTGGCCTCCGTCATTCCTACTGAAACACACGAAATGATGATAAAATGATTACTGTAAATAATAATTATATGTTTTAGCTTGAATTTATGATAGTGTTGTGTTGTAGGTTGGTGTTGATGCGGAAGCGATAGCGCTTATCGTTACTTCATCAGAAACTCACTCAGCCTTTTCAGCCCCACCTCGCAGCGGTAATAACGTTCGTGACTCCATGCGTCGCTATAGCTTTTTGCGGCGATCCTGCAGCGTTTCGTTCGTAGGTACTTGACAATTCGACGTGGGCACGGCAGTAGGCGCAGCCGCCCCGAGACCTCGTTTTATATTACTGTATTACGGTGTACGTTAAAAAGCGTAAGTTCTGATTCTCAAGATCTTTAAACTAAAATTGTAAAGATTACCGGTTATTTACTAATCACAGAATCAGCTTACCAATACTGCAGTAGTCTATACAGTGATAAGATCGTAATTTTCTTATTACAATATTGAGACAAGGGTGCTGTAATTGAGAAGTATGCACGCTTAATGCTCAAGATGCTGTATACGTATATCATTGTTGAATATAGCGTAGGAATCTGATAATTGAATGGCAAATTGGGATCCAATTCAGCAATTTGAGTCAATTTCCTAACACAGTACAGCAGTAACAGCTTCTAGTCAAAAGTTGAGTCCTCTTCATTGAGTCATACAGTCATAAGTCAGTGGGTTGTGTAAATCCCATGAATAGCAGTAAATATGAGTCTGATTAACTAACCTCACACATGCATTGGGGTCAATCTATTTTGTAAATCAAACTGGGTTTCAATCATGTATTGACAACTAGGGCTGGGCATTTTCGAATACCTGATGATTTCAGAATCGAATTGAATATTTTTATCGAATCGAATCTCGAATACTTGGGAGTCAATTATATGCTAATTTTTATTGTAATTGGCTCTGTCAACAAATGTATTACTGAAAACATGAATAAATCACTAAGACAGATTGTGGAGCGTTCACACACAATGAAAAGCACTTATTTATCAATAACTCGATAAGAAAATAGTCATATGTCAGAATTGTATGGAAAATTATGGCTTCAAAAAAAAAATTGGGTAATTCACCTCGACCACTGACGGAAAGAAAGAAAAATAAGATGGCGGCGAATCAAAATTTCGATTGAACCGATTTGAAAATTTACTATTCGAATCGATTCGGATATTCGATTCGAAGTGCCCAGCCCTATTGACAACATTCACATTGCCTTCCAAACTGCCTGTTTTGAGGTATTGTTGCTAGTGCCCGATATGTGAATGCTGCTACAATCTGGGAAAGTTTTGGTTATTTCAATTCAGTAATCTACATATTTTACTGCGGGTTTACTTTCAGACTTTAGGGGTTAGTCAAGTCTTACTGTCTTAGTTCTAGTTAAGTCTTTGCCATCCTAAACTACGTACAATGCTCAGCAATGTTAAAATAGTAGAAAAAGGGACTGCATTATCCATTTATTGAGAATGATTTACTGACACCCTCTTCTGGCTATTGCCAGATTATGCAGTGAACAAACATATCTATCCAGACCAAATTCTTCATGCTATCTATACCGCCATTGTTGTTTGATTCATAAAGGGATGTCTATTGATTGAATAGGGATATCTAAAATATATACTTTGAACAAAGTTCGAAATATTAACATTCAGCAATCAAAAAAGTTATTTTCATTATTGCCTAATTTGCCATTTTTGCTCATGTTATAATTTGACACAAAATACAGAAATAGATCCATTCGGAATTTAAAAGAGTATTGATTGTAAGTGAGCGCAATACAGAATAGCAAGTTTGTCATCAATATTCATTATTTTTTGATTAATGAAGCCATTGTGTGGTCGATTTTCATGCCTCATTAAACCCATTTAAGCAGCTGCCATAGTTTGGAAGGACTGGAATCTTTTCGGGATTGTCCGCCTATTCTGTTATGCCCTGGGTTAGGTGGTGGGCATGATTTCCATGTTATGTATATGGTGGTGTACAAGTTGATAATAATGCATAAGAGCATATTGCGATGCTGCTTTGTACATCGTGATGACATTTTACGCCTTGTGATAATTTAATTTTTCAAGTGCTATTATGGGCTTGTTACATTGTGTATGACAGAAAGGTTCACATTTTTTTTAACTGACTGGCATTATTTATGTTCTGTGAAACATCTGTGATAAAGTTTTGCCAATTTTCAGTTCATTTACAAGTTTCAGAATATTACAAGTAGCCTATTTGACCTGTCCAATATGATACCATTTATTTTTATATTTTCAATGTTTACAGTGTATAGCATGCTTCATTTTTTGTCGTATTAGTATCATATTCATCTCAATACCAATTAAAGTTAATGACTCAATAAGTTGAAATTCCCTGTCAGTAGCTGCCGTTAGACTGCTGGCAAGTGAAATGTCTCATGGAGAACTTGCAGTTCTTGATAACAGGATTGAAAATCAGATGTCAGGTGCTACATTTGACGTTGGTGGATCGGAAGATGAATATCGACCAGACGTTCAAGAACATACTATGTGGATAAATCCAGATCATGGAGCCCTTTTTACAAGGTCAATTGAGTTGGTTTAATAAATTGTTTATTTGATTATGAATATGCACATATATAGGAATTATTTGTAATAACCAATTATTTTTCACTGTGTCTGCATGTATTGGTCATCAATAAAACCTTATCTAGGATTCCTGCTGTTTTGCCAATTAAAATGCCTAATATCTTCTTTAGCTTTACTTTTATGCATTACATATCCTTGTGGATTTTAGGAACATAGATGATCTCGGCAAAATTTCTATCTATACTAATTACTATGTATCCACTGTAAATAAAAATGGCGTGAATAAGAGGGTGTTAAAAAGGAAATATCAACAAAGGATTTTTATTTTATGAATAGCGTTTCTTGGTGTACATATTTGCATTTATGATGTAACAATGTTGCTGTTAAACAACTGTGCTAAATTCGTGCTAGGGAATTGCTGCATATTGCATGAGGTAGTACTATATCGAACATTTGTGAAAATTGTAATCTTTTACCTCAATATATTCCAACTTTCAGACGATTTGCCAAATTGCATGTCATAGCTCCTCAAAATATCTCGGAATATGCCAACCTTATGAACATCCACCCACCCTAAAATCATGGGGCAGACACCTTTACCAAAATATTCTAAACTTATGGAATTTGACATTGACATATAATATGCTAATTGGCAACGCTGGTCTAATATACTTTTCATGCACTTCTAACCAATGGGTTCAATGAAGCGATGTTGCCATGTTGATTTGCTAATCTGATAAAGCCAATCCTGAATTCACATTAGTAATTATTAAACGATTTGTAAATTCTTTTCAAGCAATTTATTGTATCTACTTTTTCTGTTCCATGTCATTTATTGACATAGTGCATTCCTACCCATACAGTATTATGTCGTCAGTATTTCAAGCGATAAAGAAACAGCATTTGGATCATTTCAACTCCCTATAGATCTATTTTCACTCATGTTAATCTTGTGGTTCAATGTCTTATCATCACCTGGTATGTCTCATTGCCTGAACCATAATTAAAAACAGCAATTGCATAACATTAGTATTTCCACAGGGATGTGTACAGAGATCCACATAATGATGAATGACTCTTAGCATGCGCATAAACGTTACCATTTGTATATTTGCTGTATTACTGATTCATTTTTATTAAGCAGTGGTTCCCAATTGTGTGTCGCGGCGCATTAGGGATAATTTTCGAATGGGTCACAAAATACTCATCTAATTTCCAAAATTTTTTTATCTGTCTGTATTTGAAACTTGACATAAAATGATAAAATTTTCAAGAAAATAGTACTGCTAACTATATCGGACATTCAGCTGCGATATATGATCGTTTATGTGCACAAAAATAAACTCACATAATGTAAGGATTATTGAATGTTTACAAATAGAAACTTTTTTTGTCTTAGTTGTTGATAGAGTGAAATTTTTTTTTCAATGTGGTTTGTATTGTTGAAATGTGTTTCGAGTTTGAAGTGTTTGAGAACCTATTATACAAAGTGACAATCTTTGTGGATATGACCATTTTTGTATGAATACTTCATATTCAAGTGTTGGAGTAGATAAAAAAAACCTTGTGGTAAAACAGGCAAACATCATTGTTAAAATTCTGATGCTAAATTTATTTTGTGCATAATCAATGCCCACAGTCTTTACTGTGTATAAGCCATTTGTAGCCATTTATAAGCTTGTTACACGACGCAGATTTAATTACAGCAGAAAAAGTGTGTGAATATCTTATATGAAGTTCTAATTAACAATATAAATTTTTAAATTTATATAAAAGTATGTGTATAAATATCATAGTTTAAAGAGTTTGACAGCTCAACAATGAGCTAAAATTTTATGAAACAGTAATTCTATCTTTTCGTTTAATAAGGTATATTTGGAATATGTAAATATTAAATTTTAAAGTGCAATCATTAAAAGTGACTTTGCAAATATACTTTATATTTCTTTAAATTGAAATATGTATCGTATGTAACTTGGCGATAACTTTTGGGGATATGAGCCTGCTATTCTGTTATTGATCATCTTTAAATGATTTATAGAATATATAATCCTAATGATTTTGGGTGGATGTTTCGGCTAGAGAATTGATTCGTAAAGAACAACTGCGAAAATCCAATTACAATATGAGGAAATTCTGTGGGTTTTAAAACTTTACCGAGTATTCTGAAACAAGTAAAGATCAATTTGGGCAGAGCCACTTTGAAAAACCATTTCACTTCAGGGAGCAAGTTTCATGGTTTCAGCAGAATATACATTTTGTTTAAACTTATCGCCATGATAATGAAGTCGCTATTTTAGGGTTCTTAAACTTTCATGATCAGATCCATGACCAGTTATTTATTCGCCATGTTAACACCACAATGCCAACAAATGAGAGAATGAACGCATTACGTAAAATAATTAGACAAATCACAGTTAATCTACAATAAATCAATTTAGTAATTGCTAATACTACCTAACCTAAACGTGCTTCAATCGTGGCCCCCAATAGGAATGAGGGCCCAGATTTAGAAACCCTCGGTTAGCTATTGTCGCGAAAATGATAGATAACTACTCGACTAGCAACATGTCATAATCTAAATTTTCTTATTGATACATTGATAACTAATAATAATATACCATTTTTCAACAGAGTTGATTCTGCGGATTTAATTTTCAATCAAAGAAAACAAGCAAAAATTTATGGAAAATATTTATTCGGTGATATGCTTGGTGAAGGATCATATGGAAAAGTGAAAGAAGTCCTGGACACGGAAACTCTATGTAGAAGGGCAGTGAAGATCGTCAAGAAACGAAAGCTGAAAAGAATTCCAAATGGAGAAGCGAACGTAAAAAAGTAAGTTGAATTTATTTTTTTCAAATTCTTTCTGCATACATATTATTTAATTAACTGATGAATTTCAGAGCAGTTATGTGGAATTCATCTTGTCATGGCTGTTTTTATGATCGTATTGACATGAAATGTTTAACTTTCGTTTTAATCGATGTTTACCAATGTACAATAATACACCATAATTCTTTCTACTGGGAGTCTCAGTAGCTCTTGGCATTTTAGTGGTCGACATTATCTTCGCTTACAGACTAAACTCTTCGATTTCTGCGGTTGTGCGTGTGACTTTGCTTTGAGCAAATTTCAAGAAAATCAATTGAAATTTAAAAAAAGGATAATATCATGTTTTAGTTGTATTTATCGACAATATATTCACTTGTTAGACTTTTAGGTCAAGTCGTTTTTATAACCTTCTCTAAGTTCTTTCTTTTAATGAAAAATGACATATTATGTTTATACTTTTGAAATAAATTGGAATATCTATATAATTATTTTAGCATTAAAATTTGAATTGGCCAATCTTCTGTTATGTTGTTATTTTGTATCCTGAACCTATTTGCTTTTGTTCGCAAACGCCTGTTTGTTTTGTTCATGTCTTGTATCCGCAAATATTTACTCCTCTTGGTAAATTCAGTGCCGGTAATTTAACATGGGCAAATATTTTTGCTGCTAAATAAAATTGATTTGTTATTATGTGGAATGTGAATTTGAGCGTTTGCGGCTTCGTGGACCTATAATTGATTACAGACATAGTACATAATTGAGCCTACCTACCGGTAAATATTTTTAAAATAGGGTATTGAATTCGGAAAGATAAATTACTGACACATTCAAAGTGCACCCAACAGGACGACCCTGTTCGAAGCGAAATATGTGAATAATTGTCGTATAAAAGATTTAAAAATGAAGAAATTTTCTGTTCTTCCACATTTGTATGGAAAACGGGTCGAAAAACATGCCGCTTCAATATAACATAAGAAACTACTGTCTTTTTGTGAAGTTTATCGTTTTCATGGTTCAGGAGAGCTCATTCAATTTATTATGCCATGGATGAGATGGTTGGCATGAATAGACCACCGAATGGGTCGGTGCTCAAATCAGAAATCTATCACCTGCATTTTTAACAATAGTTGGAATGTATGAACCATTAAACCATTAACTGTTGTGTATTACCAAATATCAAAAATGAATAACACCAAAATTTTCATTTTGAAGGGAAATAGAGCTCTTGCACAAACTACATCACAAAAACGTTATTGAACTTGTCGAAGTTATGTACAACAAGGAAAAACAAAAGTTATACATGGTCATGGAATTCTGTGTTGCAAACGTACAAGAAATGCTTGACAGCGCACCACAAAAGAAATTCCCTGTCTGGCAAAGCCACAAGTATGTTGATTGAATTCCTTTGAATCTGTGTTAGATAAATCGCATGCTGTTAACAGTGTGAAAAAATTATGTATTGCATCTTCAATCAAGTGATTTATCGTTAATATTTTTGGATTGGTAGGAAACTAGTTGTCTTTCTGGCTTGAGTAGATCAATTTTCTATCATTTTTCATTGAAATTTGGATAAACTTATTTGTTCAAAGCCACACAAGCCGCAGACAGAATAACAGTTCTTTAAAATATTCAAAATTAGCAAATGTTATAATTTCACTACAAGAGTCGACATTTCCAATTTAGAATTCAGGGCTTTTATAATAAGATCTTTCAATATATGGAATGTTTCAGTATGCCAAAAATCAGGTTTTTCAACTTATGATATCACAATTAGCCTAAAAACCTGCTACCAATTAACCAGGTAAAAAACCTGCCTAGATAATGGTATCATATTGTAAGAAGTATAAGGTGTTTTACCTGGTTTTAAGCTTTTTATATGAAAACATGAATGACATAACGCATGTGTTATTCTAAACCTTTTTTTGGTATTTGGTAAGATTAGATTTATTTTGTTTTGTTCGTACTACGCCATTCATTCATATGGAAAATAAGAATAAATTTTATGACTTAATAATCATATTCACCTTACTGTATATATCTAGAAAGCTGTTTTAAGACAAACCAAGATAGTAACGGAATATTATTATTTCTTCATTTTGAAAATCCCAGCTATATTTGGTGCTGTTTATTGTATTCAACAAAGGTCAAAATTCATTTGTTACACTTCGGTCACATATTTCGGTATTACCCATACATTTCAGATAGAGATAGAAGAAGTATTTAGTACCTTGTTACTCAAAGCAACAGTGTGAAATATATAAATTTGATTAACAGATGTACATTTAATGTTATGTACTGGGTCTAAAGTTTCGAGTTTAAAAGTTTAATTGCGTGATAATTATCTCACCAATGCAGAAAATGACTTGCACTATTAACTTTTTAATATCGGTAGCTGCAATTGTAATATATGGGGTATGGCCATCCGGTTTTGCTCATTTCGTCTTATCATTTTCAATTTGCTGGAATATGTTTGAAATGAACTCTTTTTCAGTTTCATCATACTTCTGTCTGTTCCCATTTTGTATATGCCCCATTGATTGAGTAGGTAATTCATCAATGGTTTATTTTGACAGAATAATGATTGCACACTGATAACTTACTGCACTGGGACTTGAATAACAAATTAGAAATTTAATTACTGGTACATTTGTATTTACTGATATGTGTAATTGATTTTTGAATATTTATAACAAGTTACAACTCCATTTAGAGAAACAAAATTTGAGCCCATGAAGTGGTTATCCAATATCTCTGTTCTACTTAACTGTTAAACCTAAAAATCAATAAATATTTTTAATATTTTCCTCTTTCAAATATGTATTGATTGCATGCAAGTGCCTGGATTCAAATTTTATCCTTCCTCATTAGTATCAAGTCTTGCATCACCAAAGTGTTATTCTCATAAGGGAAATTAATTAGTTACATTTGATTGGTCATGACTAAATTGGCTTCATTAATTTTTTATGTTCTATCTGCTGATTCGATTAGAGGAGTGATAAAAGAAATAATTACTTGTGTGTACCAGGGTGTAATGATTATTGTGTTAAACTCATCACTGGGGTCACCTAGCCGAGGTTCAAAGTGATTTGAGCTGGTTTAGTTCATTTCAGTTCACGACTGAAATCTGTGGATTCAACTTTGTAGAAATATCAAATCTGAAATTTCAATCACTCCAAAATTTGAAATACCCAGTAACCTTGAATTTAAACTTGTTGCAACACCAATCGTAATTGATCTGGTCTAGATTAATACGTCATGAATTTTCCTAAATGTTTTCATTTTTTTTCTAAATGTAAAGATTGTGCATGCATTTGCAACTTGTTTTTGGAAAATCATTGATAGTTCAAATTTAAATTCCACATCCCAGCAATACTTTTTGAAGAGATTTGTTTTGACTTTATTCCAAAATTTTTCTATTCAACGAAACATACTCTGTCCCTGCTACTTATCGTACTCAGTCTGTTCAAAGCACCATTAATCTATTACTGTATTCTCAAAGCTATATTTGTGGTGCATACGTGATCAATACCATATACCTGTTCTATATTGGCATGAAGTTGTAATGATTTTGTTTAAATTCTAACTCTAGTAATTTGCATTCAGCTTTTAGCTAGATATCATAATCTACCAAAGGTAGCAGTTGGGTATATCAGTGAAAATTATGAAATAATGAATCTCAAAACACTAATTGTCAAAATGAGATTTAGAATCCTGCAATTTTCGGTATTATATAAAAATATATCTCTCATCAGTCTCATATATTCTGGTAGTTGCAATTTTCACCTTTAAAAACAAACGTTCAACTTAATCAATCAAAAGTTGGTTTTGGAAAATTAGGTTAAAACCCACTGTTGTATTTAAACTTGTACCACTTTGAGAGAGAGAGATCTGAAAAAATAAGAATATCATACCAATAACAACAACACAGACAGACCCTGAACTCGTAAAGAACTAAAATAAGGAAAATCTGAATAAAATTATGGCCTAACCCTAACCTGGTACACATACTACGGGAGTACCCATTTTTGACATTCACACTTTTATCGTGGAACTCCCAAACTGATAAATTATGCCTATTAACACCTACGGTACCTATAAGTGCCTAAACTCATGGTATTTGAGTACCATGATGCGATAGAGATAAGGTGTGACCTTTAAAAATGTTATCGTTTTTATTTACCATTATACAAGAATTTCATATAAAAATAATGGTATTCCGTAGTTTCCTTCTTTATTCAATTCTTTTTTTTTACTTTCAGCTATTTCTGTCAACTTATCATTGGTTTGAGTTATTTGCACAGTCAGCATATTGTACATAAAGATATCAAGCCTGGAAATCTATTGATCGCCTGTGATTCTACATTAAAGATATCAGATTTAGGAGTCGCAGAAGTATGTATATGATAGCAATATCAATGTTTATTTTGTTGGTTGTGGTTGGATAATCGGATAAAATATGTAGCCTATGGAATGTAGAAACTGTGATGAACTGATGTTTTAAATGTGGAATGTGGTAAAGCTTAGTTTACATATGAGGAAAGCTAATAGAACAGCTTTAATAATGTGGAAAGCTGCCGCTTTTTGTACCATTGCCAATTCAGGTTAAAAATGAGAGCTTTTATTGTTTTGTCATCATCACCTGCTTTTTTGGCAATTGCATCTTGCATGTAATGAACATAGATACAAGATGTTATTAGGTTAAGCACAACTAAGTATTTAGATCGCTACGATTTTTCAGAATTTTCAGAAGTTTTGCTATGGCCACTGCTATCTATGCGGTCATAGCGGGGCTTGTACTCTCCGTACAGCCTATGCTTATTCCAGATATAAATTAGTGTATTTAGCCAGACTCTCGAAATAAAATTACTTTACTTGTTATTTTTGTACATACCAGAGTTGGAAGTTAATAAATTGTAAAGGCTGTATTATTGTTCATTATCCTTATTTTCTACTCAGACTGGGCCTCAATCCGTTTTGCATAACCGGGCGTCGCTATTTATTCAATCAGCTATTTTTCATTTCAATAAATTTCAGGCCCTGAATATGTTCTCACAAGATGATAAGTGTCGGACTTCTCAAGGTTCTCCGGCATTTCAACCTCCTGAAATTGCAAACGGACACGAATTTTTTCCTGGTTTTAAAGTCGATATATGGTCAAGTGGTGTCACACTGTAAGTATATATTTTAATGTAGTGGTATTCGTGTTAAAGTTGGAATACCTCATGTCTTAGCATCACAATTATGCAATCATTAGCAGTGTTTGTGGTCAGAAATGCCATATATAGTACAGATGTACTTATATATTAGGTACCGGTAGTTTATTTACAAAAGTACTGTTTTACAATAAACATTGCAAAGATAAACATATTTCCAAAAACATGGGATTCCCCCATGCACTACATTGGACAACATGCAACTTCTGGTAATTAATTTTATTTATTTTTCTCCCTTCGATTCTATACGATCATACAAAAAATGTGGTTCGAATCCTATCTCCCAATTTAATTATTATCATTCCAATGGGATTTTAAATCTGAGGGGTGGTTTAGAATTGATTTACTACTCATATTTAAATCTTTCTTTGTCTTCTATGGCCCGATGTATGAATTATATAGTTACAGTTCTATAATGTTATTGCAGTATGTATTTAATAATTGGTAAATTGGCTACATTGGTTGCTCTCCTGTGTCACAGATATTATGAATATGGAATACCATATGGAGTTGTTTACCATATGGAGATGTTTAATTAGTTTTTTGCACTTTCATTTATTTTAATTATCTTTATTATCATTCAGTATTTATTCATTATTCATCATCCATTAATTATCATTATCTAATTTCATCCAAGTGCATCCATCTGTGCCCTGTCTAAGGCAATCATTGATTTTTACCCAGTTATGCCTTATTAAACTTTTTTATTTTTTATATGATGTCTGAAATACTGTATATTATGTGGTTAATTAGACATTCTTCACAACTCAACGTTTTTTTTCAACACATTACGATATGACATACATGTTTTTGCACTGTACCATTGTTGAAAGATTGTACCTATTGCTTAGATAAATATTCTCACATTGTTTCAAAGTTTTGTGCCCCTAGAAATCCTAATAATCATTTGCTCATCTTTTGTTTTTTTTTCCTCAGGTATAATTTTTGCACTGGATTGTATCCTTATGAAGGCAACAACATTTATCAATTGTTTGAAAATATAAGTAAAGGATCGTACACAATACCTGATGAATGCGATGAACATCTTCAAACAGTATTGCATGGGATGTTAGAATACGATGCTTATAAAAGATTCGATGTCAATGATATTATGGCAACAGAGTACGTTTATATTCAACTAGTTAGCAAGGGTGGTTATTAGTTTAGGTTGTCAGAAATACAGTTAGGATCGGATTTTTCATATTTAACCTGGGGGAGAGGAAAGTCGATAAGATGGCTTAATCAGTCGACCTGTCATTATTAATTAATGTCCTTAATGTATTGTATTATTATATCATTTAGGATAACAAATTTTGTTTATTCTTACGCTGGCTTATTTATAATTCTATAGCTGAAAATGATATAACAAATGTATGAACATTGGCCATTTTCTTTGCCCAAAATTCGTTTGTGTATTACTAATATTGCCAAGTTAATTGCTTTACGTAATTTCAACTTTCACCATTCATTTAGTTTTTAACTTGTAACAATTCAATTCCATTTTGACATTGATCAAAAGAATCATTAAAAATATCACTCCTATTTACTATTTTTCATTAGATGGTTTCGAAGGAAACATCCTCGATTAAAACCTGCGATTCCGGTTCCCGCTCATGCTGAAAGTCAAGATCCACACCGAGGAATGACTGTTATACCTTATATTGAGGTCTGAATCACATTTATGATTTTTACCATAAATTTAGTTTGGCATCGTTCCTATTAAATCTTACAGAATAAAATTTGGAAAATGACAAGATTTTGCCCTGAAATAAATTGAAAGATTTAGACTATTGAGAACCAAATATATTATCGAGGGTTTGACACAAAAGGGCGAATTCTTGAATTTAAAAAAAAAACCAAAATTGCAATTTAGGCTGGTATCTAATCATAGTTTGGAGCAACATTTCCGAAAGTATTTCAATAAAAAGTACATTTTCAAAAGTACAATAATAACATACATTTTCCCCATTTTATCGAAACAGTCTTTTCAAGTTTCGTTCTTTTTGGTTGAAGCCTTCCTTATTTAAAATTAAACGTAATAGCATACCAAAGTTTTTAAAAACCAAGCTATTTCAGTTTTTATACCCATTCTGTATAAATTTGTGGCTGCTTGTCCAGAGCCCTGTGTAGAGAAATCATGACAAAACACCCATTAACTGTAATGTACTAAATTTGTTTTTGATTTTATATAAATAATTGGTTTTCTTTATATACAGGATCTCCATGGTTACTTGAATGACAATGGATCCAATTGCTCCATGCAGGAGTCTGAAGATATTTTTCAAACTGATCTTGATCTTCGTCATCTCAGTAATCAACTGTTACTGAATGATGATCAGTTTTTAGAAGGTAAAAAAACTATATACTAATGCTGTACTGCAATCTGCAAGGTAGACCTGGTTTAGGGTCCAGCAGGGGTGGCCAAACTGAATAATATAGTATTCTGAATATGTTCTAAAATGGTATTTTTTGAATATGAAACATTGAATGTATCTCGAATTTGGTCATTTTCAAACAATGATACATTAAAGACGATGTAGATTCAATGAGAGAAATTTGTGATGAAAATTATTTGATTTATTTCCCGATTCTTTTACAGTTTCCATAAATTGGAGGTTTTTTGATCGCACTGCTGAAAATAAAAAATGTGTAAAATGAAACTATTCTAAATATTTCCTAAGTTTTCTTTTATAAAATGACTTTTATAGTTTTGAATATATATGAACAGAACTATAACACTATAATAAGCAATTTTGATTAGCTAATAATCATTAGCCGGTCGAGAAAGTGTGCGTTTAAGGATGCCGATATGAAAATTCTGGAAAGACCGGACCCAAATAATTTTGAATTTTTGTATGCGGATCTTTGGGGAAAATAGTTGAGTAGCCCTGCTATACTCCATTGTGCTGACTACTGAGGCACGATTAGTATGACTGGATTATTGTTTGAATCGGACCATTGTTATACCAATTCAAAATCTGACTTGATCGGAGTATATTGTAAAATTATAAGTAACTTTACCTAGCTTTAGTCATTTTTGGTGAAATGAATCAATCTGACTCAAGTCATTAATGTAGCTTTAATGTAAACATGATTTTGATTTGCACGGTTATTTGGATGGTTTTTATATTAGTGCCATGGTTATATAACCATTGTATGACCTTTGACCGTGAGTACTTGGCTCAGCTTTTACTCTGACTGACTTCACTCAAGTGAGAATGATAGGTTGAGTTGATACTTCGAATCAATAGAAATGAACTACCTTAAATTCAGGTCATTGTTATTTTGATGTTGAAATAATATGAAATTTTTAATTTTTCTATTTTTTTAATATTAATGAACAATATAAATATATGTATTTTAATAACTGAATAGAATTTATAGCAACAAAATTTTAAAATCATGTTCCTTGAATTTGACTGAATATTAATAATGAGAGAATATGTTTCTGATATTCAGGTGCTTCTCAAAGTAACAATGGATCAGTGCAACACGATCCCCATTTTCAAGATGAAAACGAAACACATTCCTCTGGGGTTGTATTAAGACATCATCACCATCAAGGTGATGTATCTTCTCAGCACAATCACAGTCGGGCAGAATCTACAAATGTACATTCAAATAGCGAACATTCTGACCTTCCAGCGTCCAGTGCATCCGGTGCCAAGAAAAATAAATCAGAAACAAACGAAAAATGTTCTTCTAAAAGCGGGAGTCACAATGCAGTCAATGAAAAAACGCATGGAAAATCCAATAAGCGAATTAAGTCAATGTGTAATATTACTTAATATGATTTTTTTTACTTAATATTTTAAAAAAATAGAATGTTTCAACATGAAATTTCAAGTTAATATCGTTTTTGTCCGCTTCAAAAGTTTTGTTAACTTTGTACTTACTGAGTATTTGTATTATTGTGTTTCCCAAACTGAATATCACAGCTATGGATGTGACCAACAACAGATTTATCGCTTAAAACATATTCCACACAAAAAAAGATAAAAAGTTTTATCTTGATAAACTCAGTCAGTCAAGTCGTTTTTTAAATCTTATTCATCACAGTATCAAATATGTTTTTGGGTCGTGCCATAAATTTTTGGGGAACCACTGTACTAGACAATATGTTAGTGATTTCATCAACTTTCGACCATTGTTTAGAAAATTATTTCTTTGTCTACTTGAGTATTGCTAGTTCAATATTTATTATTCATATTTACAATAATGAATACCATTATTATTATTGGTATTATTCATAATAACAATAAATGCCAGATTTATTATTGTTAGGTATTCCTGCCATTATAATTTGGGTTTAGTTGATCAAGTATGTTATCTCGACACGATAATAAGATGATTCCCACTAGCAACTTTACCTTCATGTCACACTGTGGCAGAATCGAAGACGTTTTTGAAATTTTCTCAGTATCAAGTTCTATGAATATTAGTATCAGTAAAACACCTATATTACGGCCACTTTGTATGTACATTTACTGTTTTGATATCAAGCCTTAAAACCAGACATATTCATATACAAATGTAGAATTCTTGCATTTATGGAGTAAAACTTGACCTAACCATTATTGCATTGAAAAAATAATGAGGTATACCAGAAACGCAGGTTACACTTCTCTGATTAAAGTCTCATGCCCACCAACTTACCCAGGATGTAATAAATTGGTTAGGCATTGGTGAACTGGAAATTCCTTGTCCATCCAGAATTAGTAGCTCTTTATGTATCACTGCCGCTTGTTATAGGGCCTACGATAGGTGTGATTGGAGTCAGATAAAAATGTCTATTATGTTTTATTATCCCAATCAAAACATGTTTTGAATAGCATCAATTCAAACATTTTCTTTGGACTTACCTATATTCAATAACATGGTGATCATAAATCTGAAGTGGCTCAAAGTGAAAATACTGTCGGTACACAATACTCTGTAACATTTTTGTGGTGTTTCAAAAACGCGAATTCTTTTTCATTGTGTCATGTTTTACTGCTTTTTCTTTCCTGCTTACTTATTTGTTCGTTGTATTGCGCACTGTTATCTGTAATTGCAAAACTTTTTTATGTTCCGTCTGTTATTTTGTAATTGTCAAACTGGGCAAGGTGTGCTTCCGTTTTTTGCTGGTAGACATGGGAATTTTTTTTTTCAAATGCTTTTTTCCAAAAGTATTTTTAACTTGAAGAATTAGGTACAAAAGATTCAATTCTCAATTGCGTTTTTGATTATCTGTTGATGGCCACCTTCTGGGTCAAAAAACTGTTGGTTGGCCGCAGCTATTCTGCAAAATCCCCAACATACAGCTGTGAATAGCAAATTAAATACCGGTAATTGGAATAAATTACTGTATAACATTTTGTGTGTACACTGTAAAGATTAATAAAGCAACTGCCATTTGCAGTAATAGTTTTGTATACTACCCTAGTCAAGAATTAAGGTCAATAGTCAATTTTTATGCTATTTGGGGGTTTACATATCCACTGCCCATGACACATCTATCAGCATATTTGGATTTCAATAGCTTTGTACAATGCTTACTAGGTTTATATCCTACGATTCTAAACAGTTTCTTCTGTTTGTAATGTGAAAAAACAATTCAGTTCGGTCTCTATATATTGTTTAATATAGTTTGATGGGACTACTCTTATGGGTGGGAATAAATAGCTTGATATTCATGAAGTTCGAAGCACTTTTAAATTAAATAATTATGCAACAAAATGGTGATTTTTGTTATAATTTGACGAAATTCGCAGATTTTTGCTGAATTGGACGCTGATTTCTTTTTAGTGAAACTGCATTTTTGTTGGTGCGTCTGTCGGATGAAGACAATTATATGAGTCATAATATTTCGGTCTGGGAGTCATGCTACTCACTGGTACTATTTGCTTCCACGCCATGAAAAATATTATTAGTCTGTAAGTAGGTTGAAATTGTAATTGTTGGAAATGTTTTGCTTCTATTTTTAGCACTTTACTGCTTCATTTTCAAATACAACATTGATACAAATGATTGAGACTTTGTGATAAATTCACCAGGGTGATATAGATTTTGTGACGGAACAATGCCAACTTCGAGTTCTCATGGGGAAACGTGGTGGGTCAATTACCTAATAGTACAAGATGGTTCAATGCACGGCTTTAAGCGGTGGTATAGCATTTCAAAATCTTGCTTTGACGCATTTATTGTGTATGATATGTCATTCTTACCATATATCTGATAATTATTTGTGCGTTTCAGAGTTCACCAATCTGAAGTCGATCAATTACGCTAGCCTACTCTCTTAACTCCGTGGAACGCTTAACTCCGTGGAACGCTTACCGTAATTTATTTCAAGTTTTCGGTTCCAATTTTGCTTTCGTCTTACGTCTTATTTACGCTGTTTTTTTCGTATCTCACCACTACACCGTGTTTCCCCGAAAATAAAACTTATAAGGGTCTTATTTAAATTTTCTTCCGAAAAATGGGGGCCTCTTTTCTGGGAATGTCTTGTATTTTCATTTATCAAAAACAAAATTAAAACCTAGAGAATTACGCGATTTTTAAACTACAAAATATGAAAACCGATATCCATTTACTTATAAATAACACGTTCTCATTCAAAATAGCTGCAAAATATAGATTGTTATCAATGATTCAAAACGTGTAGGAGAGATTTCTTGCTATCAAATAGGTCCACAAAAATTTCCGCGTTGTTGACTAGGTCCTGTTTCAAGGGGAGGGTTTGTATTAATTAATATCAGGCTAGGTCTTATTTTCAGAGTAGGTCCTATATTCGGGGGGAGGCGATATTTTCCGACTGAGATCTCCCTGTTACGAAGAGTATTCTGGCGATGTCAACCGTCGATCTTCAATATATCACACACGATGCAATGGTCAACTGTAAACTGTTGCCTCCGACGCCTCAACTAGCAATATTTTCGCAGACTATGCCGAAGGATTCCAATCCTACCCAAATAGCAGCTTGTTTTGAGCGCCTCGCTTTGATCGGATGCATTGTAGCGTATGTGGGATACATGGTTCCATTACATTTGAACCCACGTACATTTGAACCCATGACAATTGCACCTGTATGCTATTGCACCTATGGAATTTTTTTTTGTTTCACGGATAGTCAAACCCATACTAACCCTAACCCGTGAGTTTTAGCACCCGCATATAGATTGAACCCGTGGAATATACGCATGGGTTCAAATGTACATGGGTTCAAATGTACGGTCACCGGGATACATATGTGCGTGTCGATTGGATTGTCATTTCTATATGCAAACGCAAATGATATTCAGTATTTCGCTTGGAGAGTCGTCTATTAAACGATCTTTTAACACTTTTCCATGAGGTAACTTGGACCGAAATGCCAATCTCAATGCAAGGTCAAAAAGAACCAGCTTTTTTAACAACAGAAAATGTGAAATGATTTATGTTACCAATATCAAAGCAAGGTAGATATGATTGAATATGCTTCCTATCTCTATTTAATGTCAACAAAGTATTACCCGTACCCCAAAACTACAATATATTTTCGTTAAAACTACTCTTAGCGATTTTCTTGTTTATGGTATATATACTGTATATACATATAAATATTTTTTCAATTTGATTTTGCGTGAAACAAAAATACGAGAGTTGTTTGCCATACGCATATATTATTTTGCTAGCAAATGAGATAAAATAATATATTATTGATTTGAAACGTTATTTCCTCGACAAAATTAATTTCATTTTCTCTGTCAATATTATGTTGGCTCACGGAACATTGCCGAGAGGAAAACGCGTCACAGCAGAAACCACCTAATAGGAACCAAAGAATCCAAGAGTACGTGGGGAATACCCACTTCCTCGAAAACAACAATTTCACTCAATGGTGTGTATGCTTGAGCCATCTTTACCTCAAGTACACGGAGAATTATATTGCTAATTCTATGTCCCATATAAAAAAAATAGTACACTAATGAAACTTGCGCGAAAATGAAAATGTTTGAAAATGACTGTTATATCTGGCAACCTTCAAGAATATTATAAAATTTCTATTGATTTTAATTGTTACGTCATCATGTTATAGTTTAAAAGATAGTGACGTATTAATGGCGTAATCTCTCTTGTTGCTTGAAACAGACGAGCGCGCGGAAAGATCGCATATAACTGTATTATCGACAACTTTAGCTTATCAAAGAGTTATCTCAGGTAAGGGTGTTCGCGATACAGCCGTCGGACAATATGGATGAGTCGCAACCTGAGACAAGCGAGAATCCAGCGCCGGAGGAATCTCAACCAGTGAGTACGCCGGCCTAACGTTAACATTAACATAAATTTAAACGAGAGAAGTTTTCGGGTACTCCTGCAGTATGCGCACCAAGATGTCGCATATCCTGAACCCTAACCTGGTACACAACCTGATTTCAGGTTGTGCGCCATCTTGGTGCGCATACTTCAGGAGGTCCAGTTTTCGTCATTCGAAATTGTGATTTGAATGTAGACTATTACCCTGAGCAGAAATCCACCTTTACATATTTGTTTATGTACCAATATATTATTAAAAAAGACAATTTCACGATTTGTTTTTGCAATAAATGAAAATATACTTTGATGAATGGTGAACACAGGAACATGAGCCAAATTTAATTATGATATTTTGTTGGGTTGCCAGAATCCTTCTCAATGCTAAGGAACCTGTAGGTGCCATCACACAGATGTAGGTAAACAGGCCCCAAAGCTTGCAGTGTTTAGTATTTGGTAACGTTAACTATAACTTAGAGTCTTAGACTGATTCTTCAATCACCAAGTTTTCACTAACATTCGGAATAAATTTCAATTAGATCAATCATTATTTGCTCTTCTGCCCAAAATATGACAACACTCAAAACACGTTATGTCATAATTTTTCAACTAATTGTACTTTGTAGCCAACTGACTGTAGACATCAGAGATATAAAAAAACACTCGCATCACATAGTTTGAAGTAACGTTACTTCATGAGTCATTTTTTCAATTGCCCAACTTATTATCAAATAGGCCAATTCACTTTCAAACTCTCGGTCTGGGTGCTACTGTTAGGAAAATATATATGTAACATTTACTTTAAAATACAATCCAATTATACAGCTCGATGCCGAAGCAATACAGATAGAAGAGAAAACAGAAGATGAGCCCACTGGTGAAGAAGAAGAGCCAGCAGATGGGGATAAAGGTCAATAAGAGTCATTCTCATAAGAGAATCGTATTCGTCTTGAAATTAATAAGCCATTTCTCTACTCAATCGATAGTGTTTGATGATCTAGGATTCTAGGTGGATAGTCCAATCCTGCATTTTGCTAGATTCTCTTTTGGAGATGATGTGTTTTCTGAATTTTTATATTAAAAAATATGAATAAACTTTTTGTTTCTTTGTCAATACTGTTTTTCATGATTTTAGAGGAGACAACTAAAGATATTCTCATGGAATATGCACCTTGGTTACTTGCAGCTGGAATTGGATTTTTACTTCTCATTATAGCAGGTTATATGAAATCACTATATTCAAATTTTCCATTTTATTCTACCTTTCTATTTATAAACATGTTTCTATGAATCCTTTTCAATGAGCCATACGTAAATAACATAATAGAATTTAGAGTTTTATATTTATTATTGCTCATGCTCCAGTACTATTACATCTGTAGTTTTGTCTGTGTCTTAAAGTAGAAGCTGTTGTCTTGTTTATTGGTTGTAAGTCCTATATGAATTTGCCATGTGTCATCCACAAATATGCTCTGCACTGGTTTTACTTACCGTAAATACTTGTTTTTAGTTGCTTTGCTGGCAAGTGCAGGAGCTGGACCTTTTGTATTTCCTTACAATCCACAATATTTCAATGTACCTCATTACCAAGGCTCAATGCGTGTTCTCTCTGTTGATGATCAACCTTTGAAATACATTAACGACATGAGATATATAGGAAGCAGGGTTTCAACTAGTCTTCGATACAAAATAGAACCAAAAGTATGAATTAAGTTGAGAATTCTGCATTTAGTTAGGGTTTGTCTGAACACTTTGTGAATTTTTTTAGTTTAAGATTCTTTTAATATTCAATTATTTTTTATTTTGACATGATTAATCATTCTGTTCATTCAAAGTTGAAATTTTGATTAAATTTGAATAACACCTATTATGATTTTCATTTAGTAAATTCTTCCCAAAATTTAGGAGTGACATCAAATTACCTTGTGTTGCAAGCACAGTTAATTTAGAGAAGTGCTAAATTTTATTTACTATTTCAAAATTTTATACATACCGATTTTCGCAGTTGAAGTACATTTATTCAAATGCTAGTATGGAGGCAGAAAATGTTGTTGTTATATCGTTTAAATATGGTGGTGCGGGTGAGACATCAGAGACTCAAGAAGGTCGTTCCATACTTGGCAGATCAACAGAGGATGGAGAGAGAAAAAAGGGAAAGAAAGCAATTGTCGTCAGACATTGGGTATGTTTTCCTGCAAAAAACATCAAAATTCTAATTTCACTTTTCAAATTGACTCTAAGTTGTTTACCTACATCTACAAGATACTCAAAGTGGAGGAGCTTATTAAAATTTGATGAAATGTTGAATTTGCAAATCTGGCATGGGCCTACTATTCCATTATAATAATAATACTTTACAGAAATGTAATGATTAAAAATACCGTTAAATTAAGGTTAACTTAGTTGCCATGCCATCAAATTATAACTGTTGGAACCTTTCACTTTTTTGTACTCTAGATCTATCTGAAAGAGAATACCACTCTCTCTGATGAAGAATTAACAGCAAATGTAGTTGCAGCCCTCGATAAGGTTAAGGGTATTGAAGTTGATAAAACTTCTGTGGCATTGAAATCTTTGAAAAATATGACAAGACTTGAAGCTATTCAAGCATTAACTCAAGCTGGATTCTTTAAACATGGACTCAAAGGACTTGATCTTGGTCTACTAGATATCTTTGGAATTGGACTAGGTATGATTGAAATCTTTCTTCAACTATGCTTAACGAATTTCAGTCATATAATCCTATCACCATCCAACTTTCTTCTATTTAATTGCAATTACAAATGTAATAATAGTTAACATGAACTTGGATGAATATGATGGTGTTGTAGGTTGTACAAGTGGTGTGTTCGTGCATAGTTTAGCTCAAAGTTCTACACAATGTTGAAACAAACCACTCTTGTCCACTTTTTCAAGGGTAGACACACATTCTGGAATCATTTTATGAATAACAAGACAAAAACTCTTCAAAAATTGATAAGATAATCTTAAAAAACAGGAACCTACTTCCTGCCAGCTATTCTGACTCTAAGGTTTGAAAAAAAAAACGGATTTCTCTAATAGATTTCTGGTTATTTCTAATAGATTTTATGCACAAATAATCCATCAATATTATGACGTTATTGCATATTCTAACTTCGTGATTTCTTCTGTTCTAAATTTCAGACTTCACAGCTTTAATCTGGAATAGATATATATTTAAACTTTTTATTTATTTTTTAGTTACATGTCACATATATGCAGCAGTTTATAGTATCATCTAAATAGCGATGGAATTAAATATACTGTCTTTTATATAAATCTATCTTTTTATTAATTTAGATATACAGACAGAAGGGGAAGAAGAAGGACTTTGCAAATCACTTTTACGTCCGAGCCATGGAAGTGTATCTCCCCAACAATGTACTGCTTCTATTAATACTTATGTTCAGATGACTTGCAAATTTGACTGTGATGATGGATATGAACTTGTCGGCTCACCAAAACGAGTCTGCCTCACCTCTGGTCTATGGAGTGGAGAGAGTGTTAGATGCCAAAGTATGTTTTGATATATCTACTTTGTATGAAAAAATATTATACGGTTTTCAAATTTCAATCATGAACGAATTGTTTTGGCTGTGTCTATAAAATTTAAATGGTGTAATGGTGGTATCGTTAATATTATTATTCAAGTGATAAATTGCAACACCCTTGTGCCACTGTTTTTTCCTGTGCCGATGTCAAGAGTTAATCACTATGATGCATGATCATGTTTGAGGAATTGCTCAATTTGCCATCGTTGCAGAGTGCTTCATGTGCCAACTGGTCAGTTAGAAATTCATCTTCCACCCACATTTACGCTCAAGGAATATTGAATTAGTTTTGTCAATCCATGGTTCGTTATACAGCCGAGCACAACTTATTCTACCAAATTTGGCATCTCTGCTTATATCAGTCAATTGAAGTCTTACAACCACAATATCACTGTTGATGTTGACCATTATTTCTTAATTCTATTTTTGCACAGAGAAATGTCAACCATTGAAGTTACAATCTATTGGACACATGGAACCTCGTACATGCTTGCATGATATTGTATCGTCAGGACAAATGTGTTTTGCCGAATGTCCTTCAAATTCACACCGAATGTTTTTTCCACCTACTAGTTCATCTTCACTTGAGGTTAAAGAAAAAGACATGTGGCCACCATTAGATTATGATAAACCACAGGATACAGCAGAATACAATCCTTTTGATGATGTTAAAAGCTATTTCCGTGAGTGTGGTGCAGATGGACGATGGACTGGCAGGGACGCTTCTTGCAAAGGTATGGGTTATTCTGTGCTTTTCATATTTTTTTATAATAAACTTGAACTTTACATGAGGTTTGTTCAAAATTTGAGCAGTCATTGACCTTTATCTTTTGCTGATAATCCTAGTGTTATATATAACTTTTAAAGCCATTCAAAGTCATTACAGTTCCCATTTTTCTGTTTGTATTCATGATTAGCCAAATAATTTGACTGAATCAAAAAGTTATTCACAATGATAAACAATTTCATCGAATACTATTTTCGGATATTTTTGTTGGTTGCATAACAAGTTGCTATATATTTTATTGTTTTATGCTCCATATTATTCAGTGATTGGCAATTTTCAACCAAAGACTGCTTTTTTCCTTCGTAATGACCGTTTTTTGCAGAGCGATATGTCAGAAGCATCCTAGTTTCAAAAATGCTTAAATATCGTTTAGAAGAATAATTTGTTGATTAATTCAAGCTGGTCACTTTATTCAATACGTGTATTTACTTCCATGATAGCAGGTCCTTACATATAGTTAGATATCAGTGGCACTTGCACAGAGCCTTCTTTTGAGCATACAGTGCGAGTAGGTCATACTGTATGCTCGTCACATTGAATTCTACATGAGATATTGATCTATAGTAGTCTTTTCAGTATTTTATATATGTGTCCTTTTTCTTATTTATTGACATGTCCATATTTTCTAGCTGTGTGTCCAAGAATAAATCCTCCTCCAAATGGTGGTGTATATCCAGAACACTGTCTTGTTGATACAGTAGAAGGTGAATCATGTACAATAAAGTGCGATACTGGTTATGGGCTCATTGGAGGAGGAAGTTCAAAGGTCATTACTTGTGATGTATCAGGGAAATGGACAAGAGAAATTCCAGTTTGTGAAAGTGAGTTATTCCTAATAATATTTAGTGTTTCAAAATTCTAAAATTAATTTACCCATGTTTTGTTAGCAGGTTTTGGTCATTTGGCCACACTCTAATTCATTTGTTCAAATTTTTTTTTCTCTTCATCGTAGGATTATGTCCTGTACTCACTGCAAGTTCAAATATGATTATAACACCGAAAATATGTTTGGCATCCCCGCATGAAAGTACAAGTTGCAAATATGAATGTGAAGCAGGCTATTTACTTTCAGGGAGCGAGGAAAGGTATGACCTTAGACTGCTTTATATATACTAACAAAAATGGTTCACAATTTGAATTTTTTGAAGAAGGATTTAGTATTTTTTGAACCCTGTGAGGTATTATTTGTGATTGGCTTTTAAAATATAATTCCAAATGAAAATCATAACTATGTCTACATTTGTCCTACTCACTCACACATGTATAACAGATTGAACTTTTTAAAAAGCCTACATACAGATGAACATGCTTAACCTATTGGTCTTAGGCAATAAGATCTGATTTTTTACTTTGATGGACTTGAATAGAGTAGAATTTGTGGTGAAGTTTTACAAAATCTCATTTTCAGAATATGTCGAAATGGAGTGTGGGTGAATTCAGAGCCAACTTGTGTTGCTGCTTGTGATTCGATCAATTATCCAGATAATGGGTTTTTACTATCTCCTTCGGGTAAGTAGATGTTATCCAATGAGTAATATAATATGATTTATATACCAGGTATGGGGGGGCATGGGGTTTGAACCTGAGATCTTCTACCTGCAATGACAACCGTGTTAGATTCAATGCTTGAACTACTAGGTAATCGAGTCCTTGATTGTCTATTGTTCAATATCATCTGGTTTTATATGAGAAGATGTTGAAATAATTTTGCTCCAGTCTTCCAATCGAATTTGCGTTAAGAATTTCATATTCTTTCAAGAATAATATGACCTAATAAGCTTTCATCAGTTGGTAAATTATTGACTTGATTTTGGATATCATTCAACAATGGTAAATACGTTATGTTATATTAAAGGACCTTGCAGTGATAGATCATTTCCTGAAGGCACACAATGTTCTTTGCTTTGCGATTTTGGATATTATCCATCTCATAATTCAACTACTTGCACCTCATCATCTGATTGGAGCGTAACCGAGACGGATCTAAAATGCATAAGTATGATTTTCGTTAACCTAATTTTTAATTTTCTATTGGAAATTATGTTAGGTGTTTAGCAAGTTTTTAATAAATCGTTATTAGTAAAATTGATAGATTTAATTCGTAGAATTCGGATAAACTGTTTATACAATTACATAGATTCTGAAATAGTATTTTGTCTGAATATTGAAAATGAAACATGTGTGTATTTTTATTGAATAACAGTAATCAATGTAATTTAATGTTTTGCATGTGACTTATTCATTATTGTTCAATTTTTTCGCTGCTGCTCGCTATTATTTATTGACAATTTGGATTTTGTGAAACATCATTTTTGGCACAAAATATCGGAAATTTCAGGGGTTCTATAACAAATCAGAAAACCTCGTAACAAGCAATTTAAAAAAAAACACTCAAATTACTAATAATTAGGGCTGTCCAAGCGAACCAAATATTCGAAATCGAATCGAATCGCAAATTATTCGAATCGTTTTTCGGCTAATTTTCGAATCGCTAAAATTAGGTACCTGTACATAAAGCGGAAACCACCTTTACGAGATGTTTTCATCGGGCAAGCGGCGGCGCTCCGAGCTCATACCACTCTTGCTCCCGGCTTAATTGGTTTCCCTATATTTCTCTCGCCTTCATTTTGTGATAAACATGTCATTACTAATGCCCGCCCGGTGGCACGTGATTAGCCATTTCATGCATGGTCATCATAACAAGGTATAATTGGTCATGACGTTTTTGAGAGAGAACAAGGAGAAAAAGGAGACAATTTAGAAAACGATAGTTCTATAAATAGAATCGATTTGAAGCTGTTGAGTTAGTTATCATAGGAACATGGTACAGGCAACTCAAAGCTGAAACAGGTGTTTTGGGATCCTTATGATGGCAATACCTTCTTTGAATGGAATTTGTAATTTCTTATGATGACATTACTGTATTATCCATCTATATACCAAGACAAATAATTGCACTCTTGCATTTTGATGGCTGTTGTACACTAACAATATTATAGTCGTCAAATAATATTGTCATCAAACTAGCTTGGAAATTTTAAATGCAATTTTGAACTTTAGCAACAGTTTTATCTATATTGATGGCTGTTATTATTTTGCTGAAATTTACACAAAAAAACATAAGACTAGTGAATAGGATTAAAATAGCATCTACAGGCTTTACATGTCCTATTAAAACTGAATCCATCAAAATTGAGATTGCAATTTTTGAATAGTGCAATTTTTACTCTTAACACTCAACAGTTTCCGAGACCCAAATTTTGGAGTCCTCCAATTTTTTTGACCAGTTCATACAAGCGTGTGATCTCCTTTCATAAATCTGAAAACATTGTATTGCAAAATACCAGCAGTAAGTAAGATGTAACTGCACATACGTTACCACAACATCGAAGGGCAGACGTTTATTGTATAATAGAGACAGATTTAATATTGCACAATAATATTCGATTATTCGGTTCGATTCGGCGAAAATATTCGATTCGATTCGAATCAAAAAATTATTCGATTTTGGACAGTCCTACTAATAATATTAACTTAAGTTAAGAACTGGTGTCTTACTTGGTTTTTCACCATACCCTCTCTTACTTCAATATTGATGATGATATGATATCATCACCACAATAATCTAGGCCAGTGGTTTTTAACCAGGATTCTGATAGCACAGTCCAGGGGTTCCGCAAGTTTACATTCAAATCCTAGAGTCTATATTATTTTGTTCAAAATAATCAAATTTGCGGTCAAGTGTATAATGAAATCATATCAAAAATGCGTTTCACTAGTGTTTCGGGGCATATGTTATGATAACCAAAATAATCAATTTTACATGGGTTCCTCTAGCCCAGGGGTGGGCAAGGTTTTCGGACCGGCGGCCAAAAATTTTTCGCATCTAGATAATTGAAGACTCATTGGGCCGGATTTGGCCTGTGGGCCGTAGTGTGCCCATGTCTGCTTTAGCCTCTTGAACGTTTAGTGGGGTTCCATTCCACTTAAAAGGCTGAAAGACACTGTTCTAGGCATATAAACGACAAACCTAATGCCACAAATTGCCATCTTATGTATCTATGTTCAGAAACTTGTGAAGCAATTCCTCTAGATGAGTTTGGTACATGGTCATCACCATCTTGCCATTTAAATCATTATTCATCGCTTGGATTTTGCAATTTGACTTGTCACACTGGAACTGTTGTGGGAAAAGCTTCAATAACTTGTTCAGCAGATGGAGAATGGAGTGAATATCCTGGAAAATGTATTGGTATGTTGAATTTGTTTGTGATATTGTTATGTAAGTGTGCTGTAAATATGAAAAGACATATCAAAATTCCTATTATCACAAGATGGATGGATTTTCCTATTGGGTCATCTGCAACGCATAAATTTCAATCAATCAATGTATTTTATAGAAACCGAATTTAATAATGCATGAAAAAAGAGATTTGTCTTGATTTTTTGTTATTTTTACACTGTCATAGTGAAGTATATTACCTTTTACATTCAATAATACACAATTGAATCCAATAATACATAATTTCACATTTTTTGAATTATACTTTATTGAATATTCCTGCTTGCAATTTTAATTTCTTCCGTTAGTATATTGTGTTAAAACAAGAATGAAAAGATAGTTTGTTTATCCAAATTTAAGCAACATAAAATAGTGTAGATTTTACATTACTATATTTACCGAGTTTGTAGCAATGTGAGAATATGAAATAGGTTCTGTTCATCTATTTATATTGCAAGCATTTTTGCATATCTACTAATGAAAATCACTTCCACTTGTATCACAGAACATTGTCGTGCTCTCTCTGCTCCATCTGGTGGATCAATGGAAAGCAAAACTTCTTGCGGTGATGGCACTGCAACTGTGAATACGACTTGTGAGTTCTCATGTGATGTCGGAAAAGGTCTAATCGGATCTAGAATATTGAAGTGTGAAACTGGCGGCCTTTGGTCTGATGGAGACGCAGAACCAACATGTCAAAGTAAGTGTTAGTCAGTTTAACACAACATTTACTGCACACTTTATATTGATTGTTGCACTGCAAAAGGTTGAAAACGACTAAATAACTAAATTGAAGTTTGAATTTAAAATAATCTCTGGACATGACCCAATTTAGAAGAATATATTTGATATATATATGTTTGAAAATATTATTTCCGATTTTTTTTGGAATGATATATTTTTTGTTTGGGATTCTCTGGCTTCCAAGTTTGTATATTGTGGTAGATACTCATCGGCAAGAGGATTGCTGTATTCTTTGTTACCGATGGGTGTTTCATGTTACTGCTGGTTGGTTATGAATTCCCCCATCATCAAGTCCATGCATCCGAAACGGCTGACTGGTTAAATATTCCCATACTTGACATGGTCCTGTAACTAAATCAAATGCTGTGGCTCGCCATTATTTTTTCACTTTGCTATTCCCAAAAATAAATAGAAAAATCTTACCTTTAGCCTTGCATACTCGACCAATATACTGAAGTCCTCATTTTTAATATTCAATAGAGCAGGACTTTCCAAACTTTTGGGCTCGAGCCCTCTTTCAATATTATATTGTCTTCCGTGACTCCTGTTAATTCGGCATGGTTATGTGAGCAAGCCACTTCTCTGATCCTACATATTCTCTGGGCTGGGACTCTATGTCTTTTACTAGTTTTAATAAATGTGTTTCGAATCAAAAGTCTAAAAATGTACAATAGATATACAATTTGGTTGAAATTGGTGAAGTCTTCATGACCCCTAAAATTTGTTGTGGGGCCCCCTGTAGGGTCATGACCCCCCAGTTTGGGAAGCCCTGGAATAGATAGAGTATATTACACAATTTGTATTGAAATTCAGATGAACAGCAGTATATTGTTGCGCAATTTTGGGATGATCATTTTATATGCTTGAGTGTTACTAATGATGGAAAACTACAGAAGATAGACAACATTGATGACTCGTGTGAAGAAAAGAATGCCAGATGGGCAATCGATGAAGATAGAATAATGAGTGGTTTTGCAAGAACTTGCTTGACTGCTAATGAATCTTCTACTCTTCTACATGTGAGTATACTTAAAAATTGATGTAATTTAAAAAATTACAGACCTATTGTTGACCACAAATTACAAGTGTTGCAAACCAATGTTATTTGGAATTGAGTTTTTTAAATAATCAATAATAGAATTCGATTCTATAGGATTAATATGAGGTTGCTTTGTTATATCTTGTGACTGTGGAGTCGAATTCGAAAAATTTTGATACTTTGGAAATAAAGTAGAACATTGTGATTTTATACGATGAGAAAAAAAAAAAATGAAGCATGAATTTCTTACATGCTATGTTTCTTTGTATAGCTGGAAGAATGTGATTCCTCAAACACAAATCAGAATTTTGGCACGGCATTTGGACATGCTATTGAATTAGTCAGTGGAAATAGATATTTAACTTCTGGATATAGAACTATCGATCAACCTCAATTAACAGATTTTCACAGAGGACTTGGAGACCCTACCTTACAATGGCAGTGAGTCTAACAAAACTAATTTCTAAAGAAGAATTTGGTATTCTAATAACAAAATTTAGTGCAACTATATCTGAAATATGAATAGACAATTTACTAATGTTATGTACACTGACTATCATCACCTTATACTTGTAAAATACATTCAATATACTGTCCTGTTTTAATTTAATTTTAACAATGTAAAAGCATGTAAAAATCTCTGTATTTCTATAAAACGCTTGTCCAATGCAAAACTAAAATAAACTATGAATTTGGTTGATCTAAAATATAATTTAACATTAGATTAACCTAAATCCTTCAGACGTTAAGCATAAATAAACCTTGAGTTAAGTTTTTTTCTTGAAAACATAAATAGAAACGTAGTTCATGTACTTATTGTGATCATTTAGATTTTACGATGCTGCGAGTGGACTTTCGTCAACAAGTGGTAGCTTGTATTCAATAAAAAATTCTGGCAAATGTAAGCCAGAATTGGCATCAGTACTTCAAGTCTCTGTCACACCTGCATCATGTAATTCTGGCCCTCAGGTTTGTGTTAATCTTCTCAGGCTGAAAACAAGTTGAATAAATATAGTTTCAGGAATCCGTGGCGTACTTCTATGTGTGCATAGCTCCACATGATAGAATTCGTTTCATAATCTTTTTTCTTCAAATTTTAACATTTTTAAATTTTAACCAAAATTATTGTTTGAACCATCGTGAAGTAGAATTATGTTAGAAAAAGCGGGATTTATATTAAATAGGTAATATTTATACAAAATTGTCTCAAATTAAAAAAAAAATAACAGTAACACAAGTCCTCAGTCATATCATGAAACCTTTTCCGAAAATCTAACCCAGCGGTTCCCAAACTATGGGTCGCGACCCACTGATGGGGCGCAAAAGGTATTTTAATGGGTCGTGAAAAGATGTGGAAAGCTTTGATTAATTATACTGGGTATTAGGATCTCTGAATCTCTGAAAGTTTCCTTTTTACGATCTTCTCAGAGGAACAAAATTTGCTACATGAATAATGACCATGTGAATTTTTTACGCATAGCAGTTTTGTACACTGTACAGCACTTCTTACCGTGTTTCCCCGAAATTTAGACAGGATTTAGATTTATTTTGAGGAATAACACCAGTTTTCTTTAGAAGAGGCCTTTTAGGTTCATTTATCAAAAATAAAATTACATTGTAGAAAATCACGAGATGAACATATAAAAATATATAAAAACCGACATCCATTGTTTTTATTTGTATTTCCTATACAAAAATCAAGCGACAAATATCATAATTGGGATTGTGACATCACACAATCTTGAATAGTGGTGTGATCTTCACATTACCTCAGGTAATTGAATCTTTCCTCTCCCACACATTTTAAATTTATTTTATTGGTAGGGTTTAATTAAAATCATTTTAAAAACTCGAATTAGGTCTTATTTGCAAGCCAGGTCTTATTTTCGAGGAAACGCGGTAGTTTTGCGATAATTAGCCATTGCTGTGTTTTGTCAATTTGTTTCCTCAATGTTTTATTAATTTATTAATGGGTCGCCATAAGCTGTCGTAATAAATAGTGGGTTGCAACTCTAAAAAGTTCAGGAACCACTGATCTGACCAGTTAAAAAACAAATCCTGAAATAAAACAAAACGATTCTAATTAAACCTTGCACACTCAAGGATTATGGATTGATGATAAAATTAGGGCTGGAGCGCATTTCTTGTAACCTAGTCTGCGATTGGACATTTCAGAAGATAGCATTTTTTTATATCTCGTAAATACACCAAATGTCTTGAAATTATGCATGCGACTGTAAAACAGAATATATTATTGTGTTCAGAATGCTGGGACAACATGTACTCTGAGTTGTAGTGCTGGCTCTGCTCTCAGTGACAATTCACAAAGCACTGCTACATGTACGAGTGGTGTTTGGGATGTTGATGCCAGTTTACATTGTGCTAAGACCTCTCCCACTCAATGTTTTGCTCTTGCCACTGACCCATCTTGGGATATTACCATCACCCCTAGTGATTGTACGTCATCACAAAAAAATCCAGGAGAAAAATGTGAAATCGAATGCAAGAATTCTACAGTTAAGCATCTGGATGGACCATCATCTGTGATGTGTCTGGAAACTGGAAGGTATGGCCGTAAGTTTAAACAGTCTTCATGCAACAACGGTAGGCGTGCTTTGCTCTTGTCCACCAACTCACACAGGTTATAATAAATTGGCAGATTGAACCAGAAAGATTCTGCATCTTCCTGAAATTGTCATTCTTTACATATCACTTCCAATTTGTACACAAGCTTATACAAGACAAGACCTCCTATTGCTCAGTTACGAAAATCGGATATATACCAATTTCAACCCTCAATAATTTTTCAAATAAATCTTTTTGCACAAAATGAAATTTTGGATTTATATTTTGCTTCCTATCTGTAATCACAATTTTCATTTTGACTTCTGAATCTGATTCTCCATGGTGAAGTCCTATATGAACTATATTTTGTGATTTTGAATTGTTGTGTATCATTTTGCTATTCCAGATTTACGTCTTACTTAATTAACAAGTCCAATTACAACTAAGCTAGAATAAAAAAAATTTGAGAAGCAGTTGTATGGTGTAGAATCAGCAATGCCATACAACGTTTTTTGAAAACAAAGTGGATATGTGGATTGTATTGCTTAATTGTTGTTGTCATATGTTGCAGCATTGCTCTTTTGTTTTTTCAGATGGTCTTATCAATTTGCACCAGTGTGCAAACCACGATGTCCCAGGCTTACCCTACCAGAGAATTCCTATCTGATTACAACAGATGCTTTGAAATGTTTGGGTGCAAGTGGTATGATGTCTGAACCAGGCACCATATGCACCCTAGGATGTGAAACAGAATATCAGTTGGTTGGCCAATCTATATTAACTTGCACAGATGATGGAACATGGAGCAGTGAACCACCTAAATGTGAACAAATGTAAATTTTATTCTTCTCCCATTACTGTCATGGTTGAGTGTGGAGTGGAGGAAAATTTAAAACTGACAGGGGATTTAAATAAGTTTTTCGAAGAACGAGTTCGGGTTGTAAAAAAATTTCCAACTCTAGGTTGGAAGACTTTTTACTTTAGACTCCAACTTCCAGAAAAATAAAATTTGATGATGGAAGCTTTTAGGGTATGCACACTTTATACCATATTTCATTATTTCTCAAACTGCTTAGTCAATTCGAGTTTTTATTAAAAGTTTTGACTTTTGAATATCACCTTCCAAAGCATGAAATTCTGATTTAGAAAAATTCAAAATTTTTAATCTATCAGATATCCTCGCATATAAACCAGGTTTACAACGCAGCGCTTGGTACGCTATGACAGCGATAACAGTCTGTAATTGGATGTCATACACATGATCGCTTGAATGGGTCACCCTATATGCGAATTTTTATAAATTTATGGTTTTAGGTGGTCATCTTCCGCTTATATGCGAGGATATACGGTAGCTTTTGACTTCAGACTTTTCAAATGGTGACTATGGACCCAGCCTCTAATATCAATATATAGCCTACATACCAAATTCATGCCTGAAAATTTTGTTGGTTTCTGAAAAAATTTATCTTATATTTTCTCACAGGTGTCAGGATTTGAGTGGTATAGAACATTCTTCGTTAGTACATTGTACTAAATCCAAAATTCATGACAAATATCCAAGCGGTGTTTATTGTGAAATTGTATGTGACCAAGGATACCATCTTGGTTTATCATCTGCGGGTGTATCATGCCAAGCTGATGGTTCATGGATTTTTATGGGTATGGGAACGATGGAGTGTCAGGAGAAATGTCCAACTATTGTTGAGAAAGATGGACTTGTGGTAAGATTTGTTGATTTTAATTTGTTTTGACTTCTTTTAATGTAATCAATCATAACTAAAGTGTTATATAAATTGTTCAAAAAAGTTATTTTTGTTGTATACGATGACGCCAAAAAAGGAACCCAGTCCATTTGAAACATATTGTATGGGTTCCGTTTTTTAGGTCACCCTGCAGTTGCGAAAAATTCTCCTCCAACCAATCAATGTTAAATTTTCTGTACTCAAAGATGCAAAAAATTTTTGTGCAATTATTTTTTTTTCTCTGTGTAATACAGCGCCTGATTAAATTTTCCTTACTACTTATCGATTTTAATCGGTAAGTATGTTGATAGGTATTTGTCTGTCTGTTTGTCTATTAGATGCACGCGATATCTTACGAAAGCGAGATTGAATTTGCTCCAGATTTTGCATGTGCATTCATCATATGTCGGACCAGAAGCCTATTGATTTTGGATGAATTATGTAGTATAATTAGCGAGTTATTAATTAATTAGTGCTGGGACACAAGGTGTCACTATGGAGTAAAAGCGCTGTTTTGGGGGATCCCCTAACTTTCGATCGATAAGTCTTCGGTCTCTGACCGATATTCTCGTTTTATAATTCATCGACACTCATTCATTTTGCAATTCTTTTACCATTGAGTAGTCATTTTCCTGATATTGCGGTGGTCATTTTAGTAAATTGACCATTTTGCCATAATATATTTGAGGATTTTCTCCTTTTTTTATATCCGAAGATGCTGTATTGATCACTGATGGATAGTTTCGATTATTTAATTTTACAAACCAAATTTTTTATCGATTGGGAAAGTAATTACAAGCTTTGTTGGAAGGTTGTTCAGGTCGATTTGAATCGCTTTCGATCATTATTTTCTTCCTGCCTTTTGCTGTGTCAATCACAGACAAAAAACATGACTGAAACATCAAATGAATGAAAAATACACGCAACCAGCTAAATTTGTATATTTTATAGGTAAGTCCAGTCATGTGTGCTTTGGAAGCAGCCGTTGTGGGAACAGAATGTACATTCTCTTGCCAAGGAGCTGGTTATGGACTTGAATATTCCTTTGATGAAGATGTTGAACGTGGTATTGGCTCTGTAAAAAGGACTTGCATGGAAGACAAGTCGTGGTCAGGCCCAGTAGTTACCTGCAGTAAGAGATGTCCTGCATTACCAAAAATAGGTCAGTCTGATTAGATATTGTTTTCAAATTATATGTTTGCATGTCAAAGTTCAAGCTGTAGTGAGTAATCAATGAATCAATGAAGGTATCAATGAATTATGCTTCTTATAAAAATTTAGAACATTTCTTACCATTATTTATGATTATTATTAATTGCTATTCATCTTTTCAATACTTTATGATGGAAGAAATTGCTATTATGAATTCTCAAAATTCAAGGGGAACAATTTTTATTCCGCAATACTCGACCGCCTCCATGTTGCTTGTCTGTGATATTTTCAGCAAAAACGATGCTTTCAGGCCTTATCATACTGAAGAGACATCTTCCATATATTTGAGCATTGTTCACTTGTCTTATTTCAGCTCATTTTTAGTGCATCAGTATTGTCAAGATATTTTTTGACACTAACATATTTGTATTTGTCACAGAAACTGACAACAGTGGCTTTTATAGTCCATCGGAATGCAATAATCTACTTATCAAACCCGGTACCAAATGCAAACTTTTGTGCCAAGGGGATGATGCTGTTTATGGAGGTCAGGATACTTTGACTTGTGGACCTGGTGGTCAATGGACTCCAGGAGATACTTTCGGCACTTGTTCGCCTGCTTGTGAAGCCCTACCAACACCATCGCATGCAACTATTCTTCCGAGAAAATGCACTGAAGGTTTTGTGGAAGCAGGTATAGTGTTACTTGAATCCAAATTAATGTTGAATCTAATAATTTACTATTTTAAAATATGTTCTAAAGTAATGTTATTGAATACATCATAAACTTGTCCTTATTCATTTATTCATGGAATTTATTAATTCAAGACAGTTACGAAATAAATGATATTCTAATTCAATTGTTTCGATGGTCATCACATGTTAATTGTCTAAAATGACAAGTTTCCAAATGAGATTATTTTAGACTCTTCCCTAAAATCAAGAAATCACATTTTACTGTATTTGAATATTTGATTCGTTTTGGACATCTCTGCCAGCAACATTATATATTTCTATTGGTAACTTTTGCATTTAGGTACTCAATGTGCTATTGTTTGCCCTGAATACATGGAGAGATTAGGATCTGGTTTCAGAGAATGTTTGGGTTCGCCTGATGCGTTTACTGGATCACGTTGGTCGGGTGACTTAGAGCCAACCCGTTGTGTTGCAAGGTGTCCTCCAATATCTCCAAATTTGGGTAGTTATGTTTTCCCAAATGATTGTGCCCACAGGTATGTTAATTGTATGATTGGAAACAATCTAAATGCTCCATTTCTTTACTTTGTATTAAAATCAATCTTTAGATCGAAAATTCAAGGTGATATGTGCACTTTCGAGTGTACTCCAGGATATTCATTGTCAGGAATTGGAGCGTTACAGTGTACGGCAGCTGGAACATGGAGCGAAAGTGTTCCCACATGCTTCCGACCGTGCCCACCAATAACGGTATTTATTTATTCCTTACTATATTCATTTCTGGCATGCCGGTGTGGCTCATTTTTCTAAGCGTTAGGAATACGCTCGCCACCTCACATCTGATTACCATGCTTGGGTTCGCAGGATCGAATCCCATGCGAGGATAGTTATGTGCGAGTCGGATTCTTCCATGCTTCCGAAAACTAATTACTAACTAATCCCATACTCGACATGGATAGGATAGGATTTACATATTTATCCCGAGGGAGAGGAAAGCCGATAAGACGGCTTATCCATATGGCGAACCACGGCCTCTCGTCCTGTTACCATTCCAAGTCGGGTATGGGATTAGTTTTACTGTATTGTTTGTTTTCGGAAGCATGGACTTGGTGGTGGAGGAAGCCGTAACCGACCAGCGGTTACGTGAACCACCCAACGACGGCGAGGAGTCCAGCAATCCTCTCGCACATAACCATCCCTGCATTGGAATGAGAAATGAACGAGAGGGTGTGGTTCGCCCTATGGTTAAGCCTTCTTATAGGCTTTTCTTTCTCCCCCGGGATAAATATGTAAATCCTATCCTATTTTAATTAGACCATTTTTCCAATTAGCTTAAATGGGTAAAATGGCACACAACCTGTGGGAAATTTGGGATACAGAAAAACATACACATATATTTCATTTTAAAAGGTTGATAATGGAGACTTACACTGTGATACAACATCTGGTTCTTCGTCTTATGGATATGGATTTGTATACAAGCCTGGAACTAAGTGTTTTTATTCATGCAACGCTGGTACGAAATTATTTTATTGCAATGAACATTTTTATCCAAAATAACTTAAAACAAAATTCAATAAATCTGATTTTCAGGTCATACTGCATATGAACAAAACGAAATAGCTTGTGATAAAGACGGAATTTGGAATCCAGCACCATTTTGCTCTCCTGTATCAGATACCTTCCCTATTATACAAAAGATCGGTGAAGTTACTGTATGTTTACAAGCATCTAAACTGGGAACTGATGGATCAATAGATGGTTCCGAATGGCATTTATCAACAACTAACAACTCAAATGCTGGTTGTGAGGCCGCAGGAAACAACGCTATGTACGTATTATCAGGAATGGATAAAATATTGGAATAATTTCAAATTCTGTTATGTTCAATATTGTAAATTACAGATTTAAAAAAGATTTTAGGATTCTGTCATTCGACAAATGTGATTGTTATTACAGTGGTGTTAGACTTAACCATGATGACATCGAAGGGTAAAATCTCGGGTTCAAATCCCGTGCTCACCACCTTACCAAGAGTATAATAAATAGGGTAGGCAATGCCGAATCAGAGACATTTTCGTCTTCCCAACCCTACAGCAAGCAGTGGCGTCTTATGCAGAGCCTTGTTCATAGCAGACGTTGAATAAAAATTTCGTATAAAAGCTGATAGAATACTATTCAATTTTCCATATTGAGTATCGCCCAGTTTATAATATATTCGATATGCCATATTCCAAAATATCAAAATGTCCCAAGTATAGTAAATTATTCTCTTGTAGGCTGATAATATTCACTCTAAATCAGGGGTCTCAAACTCAATTTACCTGGGGGCCACCGAGACAGAGGCTCAGTATGTCCGGGCCGCATCAGGTTTTTCACAATAAAGGCATTAAACTTAAAAAGTTAATCTTTTTCTCTATTTTTCTATTCGCAAAACATGTCAGAAACGTAAATGTAAGTAATTCCGCGATGAACCTTATCCCGAGCATCTACTTCCTTGTTTATTCCGTAACATTGGCTAATCAGTAATCAGCAAGATGCAAAAAGTGACGTAACAATAGACTTTTTCGCAAACGCTCAGACGCTTGTCATTCAGAAAGATTTTCAGGCATGTTTGTAAACATTACTTCGTTTTTGCATGCTATTTGTTAGTTTTGGGTTGTGTTTAAGAAATTCAAGTATGAATCGAAGAACTCAATGATCATTCTGATTTATTGGGCGTCGTAGCCTAATTGCAGTAATCAAAAATTAGTCTAGAAATAGCTGTGATAAACTAGGCTAAATTTCTCTACCGGTACTGTTGAAAAACAGGTTGTTGAATGTTTTGAATCAAAATGATGACGTGAAACATATACCCCAGTTTATAGGCTTCAACTCGCGAAGCCACCTCTAAAATAAGCACCAAGAATTTACAATGGTAAAGTATAAAAAAAATTTCTTCGGGGTCAAAGGTCCATCGAATATCATGCCCACAGGTACGGTACTAGTAGGTTACCGTACCGCATATGCCTTTCGGGGGATAGATTATAAAATATTTTATTTTGCTCTACTTGTCCTGATCATATATTAAATGAATCAATCATTCCAACTGAGCTGAGTGACTTACAGGCCGCAATACCATGAAACTTTCATACCAAGGCGGGGGCCGCAAACTATCGTCCTGCGGGCCACAAACTATCGACCTGCGGGCCGCAATTGAGCCGCGAGTTTGAGACCCCTGCTCTAAATGAATATATATTTTCCAGTTTTTCTGTAATAATTTCCTGAATAATTATATCTTGATCGACCCTCATTTTTTCATGCAGGTGGTTCTGGTATAATTCACTCAATATCAAACATGCAGAGACTGGATTATGTTTAACTGCTGAATCTGCTTTAATTGATGCATCTTTACTGCTGCAACGATGTGATGTCACAAACAAATTACAGCACTGGGACTGTGACTCAGAACATCCATATAGATTCATATTGAAGGTGAATAACTCATGTTATACTCGCTCACATCATCAAAAACGATTATTATCGTATTTTAGCTTCGTACATGAATTAAAGTAGGATTTGTTTTAGATTTACCCTTTTTGTTTGATCTTTTTTGTAATGATTTTGGGAGTTGAATCAATCATTGTCTAGTGGTAAGAGCGTTGAACCTAACCAGGTTGACCTCTCAGACTCGCGGGTTGATATTCTATGGCAGGGGTGTGAAATCTGTGGCCCGCCAAATGCGGCCCAAAAGGAAAATTATGCGACCCGCGGAGAAGTGTTGATTTTGAATGGTGTGCCCGTGAAACGAGTTTTTAGTTTAGTTAATCTGGTTTGTGCGAGCAATTCCAATCCATTTGCGTTGCAAAGGTTATTTCTATACCAGTTTCACTGTAATATCAGCAAAACTAGCTATCAAAATCCTGTTGCAAGAAACACCATGTTATAAAAACGTGTTACTCACTGAATTCGTTTGAAGTCGTGAAGGTGTGACAATAAATTTGAATAGCAGTTTTCTTCAGAAATTTATGCCTTTAACTCATCATTTCTGCAAGGACCCTGATAATGCCGTAAAATCAATAACAAAAAATATTTGTGCGTGCATCTGCTAAAAAGGATATCTTAAATAAAGGTGCAGCCAGCGACTTCACTAAGTAACTTGTATCTGGCCCTCATGTAATAAAGGTTGCACACCCCTGATCTATGGTTTACGCAGGGTGTAGTAAAAAGTAGTACCGGTAAATAAATCCTGAAAATATTATGTTTTCAATCTAATGGTGTCAACGGATGCGTTCACATTGTCTTGTTCAAAATGAGGACTTGAAATATAAGCATCATCAAAAATATTAACAATCCGACATGGGTATATGTCAATTTCATTGCATCTTGTTTGTTGCAATGGACTGTAGTTAATAGCATACTTACCATAAACTTAATCCACTATTTTTTGATAGATAGTTGCACCTTTTAAAAAAAGTGAAAGAAAACATGGTATCAAGACTAAAAATATTTTATTACCACCTACTACACTTCAATATTAACAACTTGTTTTTGTAGGACACTCCCTTGAGTATTGATACAATGTACAAGGAATTGGGACCTGTTTTACAAAGCAAAACACATGCAGAGACCTATTGGATTACATTCAATTCAGTTTTGGAAACAACCGGCACTGTTTGCTCTAATAAAGCAGTAAGATATTTTTCCAATAATGCTAAAAATTTTGTGCAATACATCACACTTCTACAAATTTGATTTTGTGACGATGTTATTACAACAATGCCTATTTTTTTCTATTTTAGGTTGGGGCTTGTCCTCCTATCAGGAAAAGATTCATGAAGTTAGTTCCTGAAATTTGTACTACTGATGATGTTATGATCTGGCAACAGTGTGCTGCATCTTGTGAAGATGGAAGTTTGTTTGATGGTAGGTTGTTTTAATCGAATGTTTGACATATATGTAACTATTTTGAAACATAATTGAGTAATATAGAAAGTTTTAATAGAATTGAATTGAAATGATTTTATTGTTGTATGAACGTCGTTTACTATTTGAATATTTCAACTAAAACGTCTTGGGTTTAAATCTCGTTCACACCATCTCCAATCATTCGGGGAACTACTCCGCTTATGCAGTTAACAGTCCAGTTCAGATGTAGGAATAGTTAGCAAAGTTGAATGTTATGTATTGTAGATGGAATTATATTCGGCCAATAATAAATTTAAATTTCTGCAATGCCAGGAGCCATGTATGCACCTTGTATATAATAATTCATCATTATATTCAAACATGGGAACGCCATCCTATTAAGAATGAGGAACTGCAGGATCAGGAAAATGTTTATTCTCACTTTTATTACCTAAATTTATCCTTGCTTGCACTCAAAACAATTGTTTTCTTCAAATACTTTTTGTTATATAGGTGCAACTGATATTGTTGAATGCCAACCTACTGGCGAGTGGGAAAATTTAGAGAAAATACATTGCAGAAGAAATTGCCCTGTTTTACCTAAAGTCGAGCACGGAAAATTCGATCAAGAAAGGTCAGAAAACTAATACATAATTTTACTTTTTCACATCTTTTGATACTGTAGCATTAACTACATAATATGTTATTCTTTGTTTCTTTTTTTATGAAGCATTCTTTTCTCATGTTCACTCTAAGCAAGGCCTTATACAAGCAGACACTTACTTATTTTTCAAGTCAAATTGATTATCGAGCTTGGATGATGAAAAATATTGATGAAATTAATTATTTTTACTCACAGTTGCACAGAAGATGCGAGCATTCATCAGTCAATATGTTCTTTGTCTTGTGATGATGGCTACGTGCTTTCCACTGACGCATCGGAGTCACCATATGTGTGTGAGGATGGCATGTGGGTGGGAGATGAAGGTATCGTCAGGTGCATTGACAAATGTAAAGATCTTCCAGAAGCACCGGAGAATGGAAATATTTTATGTCGTGGAAAGGTGAGGCTTCACTTCATGATTTTATATGTACGATTACTCACAAGATTTCAGATTATTGACTTTATTATCCAAAATCTAGGTTTGCAATATTATTTGTGATGCTGGGTATAAAGTGAAAGGTAATTGGACAGGATTTGACTGCACAGAAGATCACATCATTCCTAACGACACATGCGTAGGTAAGAAATTTCAGTATAGCTGAATTGATATTTTTGGATTTATATTTAACAAGATATGTGTATATGACAAATTTTCCAAACCACAGACACAGGTTCGAAACCAGCCAGGGTTGATCAAACGAAAGGATAGCTGGACTTTTTATCACGGCGGCCAGTGTGGTTCATGTAACCTCTGTGCAGTTCAGCTTTTCTTCCTTCCACAAGCTACTTTCACACATCCTAAATATTTTTTTGAATTTTTCTCTGGACAAGACTCTACACAAGTGGCCACTCATAGTAGGGATCTGCTATGTACTAAGACTGGGATTTTTCCTGTTCGCAGATGTATAACTAAATCATTTTTTTCGCTTCTTTTGAGCACCTGCAATACTGACATCATTAGGTCCTTAATTTTGGTCTGGTTTGCTGTTTCAATATATAGCCTGAACTAGGGATATCTCATTGACTTTCTGCATTTTTGACTATTTATGAAAATCATAATTTAATTTTCTTCATTTCAGAGGAATATCATTTCCGCTTGCAATTACAAACAACAGTATTCTCTAAGACAATTGCAACATGCATGAAGGTATTCAGAGATTTGATTATCAAAGTACCATGCTTCTCTCCAGATCCCACACAATATTGGAAATGGCTTGACAGTGCTGAGGTCGTGGACGAAGATTATTCAATGTTGATGAGTATTGCTTCAGGTAAGGTTGGGCATTATGAAGAAAACCAGTGAATTATTTCAAAACTTCTTTTGCAAATTTGATTTTGCATTGGTTGGTACGTTACAAGAACAAATAGACACTATTACATGGGAACAAGTTTTAAGTTTTTTTTGCATTCTCTATCCATCTGCTGTTCATTGGTTTCCAAGATCTTTCAACACATCTTTACCTTGCTATACTAACACTCGCTTAACAACAAAGCGATTTTTCGTTATCGAATAAAAGTTATGTATAATGAATGAAATGAATAAAATTATTTCAACTTACATTACAGTAGAGTAAATTTAAAGCTTGTTCTCCATATTTTAGGTTGAGTTTTGTTACCACTTCAAGTAACCTAACCTGAATACTTTTAAATAAGTCATAAGTCTAAACCCAATATCTAAAGTTATGGGAAAAGATTAGTGAAAATCTTTAAAAAATAAGACAGTAAATACGCAAGTGTCTTAAGATCCAATGCAATGTATTTTACCTTTTAAAGATTTACAATTTATTTTTATTGGATATAGGTCTGTGCATGGCTGCATCATCGGACAGTGAATTTGCTCAAATAATATTAAAACCTTGTGATGAAACAGACGAATTACAACAATGGACTTGCCACAATCATTTATTTCCTGGAAGATTTGGACTTGTTTCAGATGCTACGTAAATGTTCTGTTATGTTTTAACTATGTTCATTATCGTAGGCGAATCATCAAAAATGTTTTTAAGTGAATTGTGAAAAATAAGGGAATTTATTGTTATGCTGTGTAGTTTCTATTTTGTTGAATTTTATTTGGAATACATTAAACTTTCAACCTATTCGATATTTTTAATTTTCTAAATAGAGTTTATATCACCAAAGTTATGATATTTGCTGATTTTACTGAAATTTACCCCTGTTGCAAACTCATTATTCCTCATTTGCTATGGTTTCGTCACCTTAAGGATTTAACCAAATTTACATGATACCGGTACTAACTCTAGCTTACCAAACTATTACACAAAAATCAAACAAACATTCTATTTCAGTACATATGTTGATGCTGGATATATCACAGAGAATAGTCCCCCCCTATTGAGAAAAGATACGGCTCATCTCAGGTCTGCAGACTGGCTGGCAATTGATACTAAAGAACATGCAAGATATGCTTGTGGATCTCGTCGCATCGGTAAGTTGTCTGTTTATTCAACTGTATTAAATTATGCTTGTTGTAATATAGAATTTAGTTTTAGTATACCTTTGACTAGAGTGAGACATATGATTATCGTAATTTGCTAATGGAAGGATGTGGAGTTAGGAATAGCAGTGATTGCAGGTGATAAATAATAGTTTAGTTGTTATTTTGTAGAAAAGTATGTAATTTGAGTTATTGAGCACGGTACACTCTTTCATATTAATAGCTTGTTATCAATGTAGTAAGGGATGTAGTATTAATGTATTATCACTTGACAATGAGATAGTTCTTTTCATTATGCACTGTGAAGCTGCTACTCTAAATATGTACGAGTATATCTGCCATAGTAATACTGAATGGGAAATTTTGAGAGCCAATATAAGCTGTTCATAGAAAAATAACAAAATTGCCACAACAATTGCTGTTACCATATCTGGACTATTTAAATTTTTATCAGTAGCAGATTGGTTAGAATTATCCAAGCTTAGAATTAATCAAGCTCTTAATAGATGATAGCTTATCATTAGAGATCAGAGTAGCAGGTCAGAATTTTTGTCGTGTAGGTGCTTGTCCAGTTCTTCCAATTGGACCCTTCACTGCTGTGGAACCACTTGGTTGTAGTACATGGGATGGATTACCAATAGGCACAAAATGTAAAACGCATTGTTCAAATAGTGATTATGAATTAGCAAATGGAGAAAGTGAACATACTATCAGATGTCAGTCCACAGGTGCTTGGAATGAGGACTTACAGTTATGTGTTGCGAAGGTAGATTATATGTGATGTGAAATTATCATGTGTTTTTATGATTAGGTTGAATATCTCCAAGTGTCCTAGTTAATTTATATATTGTTTCTGAGATAATTTAGTTTCTGTCACAATGGAGGTGGTATTGTTAAAAGAGATAGTAATTAGCTTGTCATCTCACTTCTGATTATGGGTTCGAAACCTGAGGGGACGTTCCGGCGGATTAAATAATAATACTTTTATTTTGTCATTAAATATTCGCAACCGCAACTTACGTTGTACACAATTAAATTAATAGAACAAGACATTTAAATGCTCATATTGGTCATGGATTAAATGATTTCCACAGCAGAAAAATCATTTTCTACTGAAAAAGATTGACGGAATCACAGCAACTGGTTCAGAAGCCGTTGCATGGGAAATTTCGTTTCCGAACCCAACTCTTTTAAAAATTCAGGCTGTGCCCTGCCTACCAAGTATCGTACTTCATCCAGGAGTGCAAAGTACTTCTCTCACCCACTACAATTTTCTAAAAATTTCAAATTTTCTTCGACTTTTACTCAAGAAAATTGACAGTTCACTAAACAGATTCAATTCCATCTCAGTCTTCAGCTACAGGTACTTGTGAGGCATTCACCATGAGTATTGGAATGCAAGTTTCTCCACAAAAATGTGCAGCTGGTAGTGGTGAAGAAATTCTAGCAGGAGAACTTTGTAAATTCTCGTGTGATCCTGGATTCTATCTTAAAGGTGCAAAAGAAGTAATTTGCAAAAGCGGAGTCACATGGACAGCTCCTGAACCAGCTTGTGTTCGTAAGTATTATTTCTCAAACAACACCTTATGTATGACTATTATTCATACATAAATTTTGTTTAAAAAAATTATACCTACAGCACAATATTCAAATAGTTCTCTCGGTTGATTTTTTGATTTTGAATCTGTTGATCAAGAACATTCAGTTTTGTGTAGTAATATTAGGATAGGTTAGGATTTTCATAATTATCTCAATGGAGAGGTAGGCTAGTAAGATACTTGCTCATATATGGTAGACCAAGAGAACTTTTTTCATCTCACTAGTCATCGTCAGAAATGAAAAGAAATAAAGCAACAATTCTCCTACTTGATTCAAACCTGCGAACCTTTTCACAGTAATCATTATTGTGTTCGTATCACATATGATAAAGAAAGAGCCATTGAGTAGTGTACTATATTTAAATCGCCATTTTCAAACATAAACAATGAAACCATTAACTTTGTAACAGCCTTTTGCCCTGGTATTAAACCTGAGCTGGGAGTCAATGTAACTGATGCTGCTTGTGTGGGATTGACTGCACCAGAAGGTACTGAATGTGAAATCGAATGTGCTGATGGTTTTGTTCCAGCAGATGATTCTCCAACTTCCATAACAGCTACATGTAACAGCAAGGGAACTTGGAATAAACCATACATCAATTGTGAATGTAGGATATTTTGATCTCAAACAAGTTATTTGCTTAAATTTTCCACTTTTTGTAAAAATATATTTTTTTAAAAAGCAAATATTTAAGAATTTTTAGGTGAAGTTTGTTATTTATGCAATGAAATGGATATTTTTCATGATTTTGGTTTAGTTTATCTGAATATTGCATTGATTACGAGCCTGACTTTGGACTATGACAGACGTCATAGTTATCACTCTCAGAGTTCGTGATAATGGAGGCACATTTTCTCTGAGTAATGAGTCTAAGCTCAAGAGGGAATTACGAATTTGTCAGAGTCAAAATTTCACCATTCTTATGAATTGTAATCAAAATTTTCAACAGAAACTAAAGAGTATTATGTTGAATAAGCATTTTGAAGTGTCACTTTTTAGAGTAGGCTTGCATAATTTGAAAAATATTCATAATAAAAACTTTTTTATTGGAGTAGGGAGTTCAAGGCGGAGTCTATATTTGCCTCAAGCTGAAACCAAATTTGGGGTCAAATTTTTATCCTTTGGAAGTCGTGGCTTTAATGGCTCGATTGGTATAAATTTTTCTCCACCTCATAGCTTGAATCTGAAAACCGATCTCCCAGTTATGGATATTCGTAAATCTCTTGTATTAATCATTCCAGATTCTTGTCCTCCACTTTCTGGTAATCCAAGTAATGCAACTCATATTGCTTCGGAACTTGAAGACCCTGATTTGTACAGAAGTACGGTGACATCTCTTAGTTGTGCAGAAGATCGAAGCCGTCTTAGATCGCTGTGTGAATTTTCATGTCCAGATGGAAATGTCACTGTGTTTGGAGAATCTGAAATAACTTGTAATGCTGGTGGGATATGGAGTGGAAGGACTCCTAGGTAATTTTATTTCAGCTTCATCATTTAGAGATCAGGGGTTCGAATCCAGGGTAATCCAACAGTAATTCAAATGTGTCTATTAATTCACAGATATATTTTGATCCTTTTTTAAAGTTATCAGCTTATTATCTACATTTGAATGGTGTCTTGAGCAGAGCCTTGCGTAGAGTGAGATGTGACAATAAATAGCATTCTGAATATGATTGCATCGCTGTTCAGAAATCATGGGTTCGAACCCTAGTTATTCTAACAGTGAATACAGCCTACCAACTAATCCGCAGTAAATATGGTTGTCTAAGCTGATCTATGCATATTTCTATCTATTCAAACTTTGTTAGCTTACTACATTTGGTGGTTCTTGCGCAAGGCCTTGTTCAGAGAGATGACATGACTATGAATGACTTACTGAAAGTTGCACTCTCAGAGAGAGAGCTTCCCTGAGTGCATCCCTGTCTAACACAGTTTTTTTAATATTGTACAGTTAAATACAATAGACATCAAATAAATCTTATATACCAAAATGTTCAAATACAGATGTGTGCCGGAATTCTACTGTCCTGAAGTCACTGAAACCGAATCAACAAAAGCAAATTACGATAATTTACTAGATGAGAAAGCTGTATTCCCAGGAACTGTTGTCAAGATACATTGTGCTGAAGGTAGCTTAATTGTTTACATCTGTTTGTGCAATGGCTGCGCGTTTCATTTGTCAATGTAATAACTTAATTCGAATTCACAATAAAAATGTGTGGTTAACAATCACTCAAGTGTCTTGTATTAATCAATTTGTATTCATTAGCATAACAGGCAAATATAAAATAAAAATAAAAAAATCGATCCAGGTTTTTGCCCGGAAGGATAACTGCAGAATGGTGCATAGTCCCCTTGTCAGCAGCATAGGATGTCTAAAAACAAATTAAGATAATACTGCAGTATAAACATATTATATTCAATATTTTATCCAATTCTTTGAACGCAATGCAATCATTTTTTCTACCTTGCTTGTTGGCTTTTTTATTTTTAAACATAGCATATAAAATAACTGATGGAAAATTGTTAAACACAAAACTAGGTATTTTTATAGAAGATTGGGGAGGTAGTCAGCATTTCATTCAATTTGGTCAGTTTGGGTTTGATGTTATTACTTTATTGTTCTTCCTTCATATTGGCATTCTTCTTTATATTTCCAAGGATTTATTCCTGATGGTGACGATGTTCGAAAATGTAAGGTTGAGGGTTTATGGGGAGGGGAAGGTCCCACTGTACCACAATGTGTGAAGAAATGTCCACCTCTTATCACACCATTTGCTACAGAAATCGAGCCGAAGAGATGCACAACAGGGTAAGTAGGAAAGTTAATATTACCACACTGTTCATGTAATACGTCAAGTATTGTAAACTGAAATATGTGAGAAAACATGCTTAATGTGTAAATGGTTTCACCTGATTTTTATTCTTTCATGATTTATGACACAATGTTATATTAGGGATGTGAGTTTCGAATATTTTTTTTCGAATCGAATTTCGAATCACAATGTTCCGATTCGAATATTTCCGAATCTGATTCTATTTAGTATATCATCATATTATCGTTAACTTTTCTCGCATTTGAAAGAAAAATAGTATAAATTTTGATAAAATAACAATAATAAGCTTGAAGAATTAAGAAAGTTAATAGAAAAACACACTGCATGGATGTATCAACTACCAAATATATTACGGCTAAGATAAATGTTTTTTACATGAAAGTATACTCAGTTACATATTTACTCACATACAATTATGTTTGCAAATAATACCGTGTTTATAGCGATTGTTTCTTCTAAAATTGATTTTCAAAATTCATCCAAATTGTAATCGCTAGTTCGTACAGTATGCGCCATGATTTTAAAAGAAGCAATGATAACGAGGCAAGCATCGCAGACATACATGTTTTTAATAAGGTTTGAAGCGATGATGTTTTATTTTAATAATATTATGTAGATAATTTGAAGAAACGTTCAAAATATTCGTGAAACTTTGTAACATTTTAAGTAGTCGAACAAAATTGAGCGAAACCATTGGTTCCTCGAAAGCTGTTACCAATATGAAATATAACGACTCTGGGAGTGTCACGGCTTTGGAAAGCTGTAAACGTAAGGATAATAAACGCTTTTGGTCGATATAACGGTAGCGCCGCTGTGTCGTGCAGTTGCCTTGTGGTATTTTTTAATTTTTTTTTAAAATAGAATCAAGCCCTTTTTTCTCAAATTGCTTCGAATCGATTCGAATTGATGTTGATTCGAATCGCTTCGATTCAAAATTCTGAAACTTACATCCCTAATTATAATGTTATAATTATTCTATTATTATAATTATAACAATATTTTTTTTGTCTGAATGTTGCGATTGGTATTTTGTTACCTGATCTATCACTCTCTTTCATTGATTACAGGTAATTGCAATGGTAACATTGGTTTACTTAATTTATATACATGTGGTTCTTTCATACCATCACTCAGAAATATCCCTGTGTTAGGAACCTCTAATGCGTAAGGAGCTCTACTTTTGGAGGGGTGATCTTTTTAGTTTAGCATTACCCATTTTATCACACTCTGAGGGATGTTCTGGCAATGAATTTAAATTTAAGTACTTTACCCTGCGATGGCAATATCGTAAGGTTTATCATTACAACCATCAGGACATATCTCAGTTTTGGATGTCTCAATGTGTAAAACGAGAATATCGGTCGAATGCATATGCATATGCAAAATTTGGAGCAGATTCAACCTCGCTTTCGTGAGATATCGCGTGTACAGACAGACAAACAAACAGACAAATACCTATCAACATACTTACCGATCAAGATCGATCAGTAATTACTCGTTTTGCTGATGAAATATGCCACTATACTTCATAGTTTCTCTCTTGTTAGAGTTGTAGTTTATTGTTTTGACTTGAGACTCAACCATTGTTTAAAAAGTAAAGAACATAAGTTCCTGTTTATATGCTCTTTCCATTTTTTATTCAAGACTTGGCATTGACTATGACAACTAATCTTGTTTTTTCAAATCTATCAAGATGGGTTGAGGATGGTCTTGGTTGCACTTATCATTGTGCTGATGAAACAGTATTTGCGGATAGAGGAACAAAATTACGTGTTGAATGTAGCAATGGAGAATGGTCTCATCCTGCACCACAATGCTTAGTCAGAGATCCCAATGATATTGATAACTTGAATGGTATGGTTTTGTTTTAATATTTTTTCAATATTATTATTTTCACAAAGATTTTATTGGTATGAAACAGGTTTTCTCGCACTGGGCCTTCGGCTAGCCAGGGGGGCCCATGACCGAAGGCCATCACAAGGTACAATTAGTGATGACTTGACTGTGACTGTGATTTATTCAAATCTTTGACCATAATGCATTTATTCTCCTACTTTCGGCTTTTTATCATTTAAGCATACAATTAAAATAACGGACGAAAACAAAACTATATTTTTCATTGAAGAGAAGGCAACAGAGTGTTGAATTGGCATAAAACAGTAACATGTTTATCATGGGTTAGAAATCCAATAAGGATCCATTATCATTTGGTAATACTATATCATGGAACTGTAAATCGCCTTTTGCTGCTAATCAGTAATATTTCTAATATTCAGTATACAACGATGATGGTGGATTCTTGATAATAACTCGTACTCCTGAGAGTGGTTGTCTGCATGCAGGTAGTGATAATACTGTAAGATGGAGACCTGCAGCTGAATGTGACCCAAGACAAATGTCAAATCGGTTTGTAATATTTTCATGTTCAAGTTCAATTATAATTTTTCATTCAAAATTTCCTTGTTGTGGATGACTTGCAACCTTTTGATCATGATAGTGTGTGTAAATCAATTAGAATTCTACTTAACACTTAACTATTTAGCAATTATTAGAAATAGGCTCATTTTGTGGTTTACTTTGTGCCGTTTGTTGAATTTTAAAATCCTGTTTAAGTGTGTTTGAGCGCCCACTTCTGCATGGTGGTGTGATACATGGTCGATGTTTAGAATTTATATTAGTGTTATTTATAATGCTTTTTTATAATAGTTGGAAGTGGTACGACAGTCAGCAGCTCATGACTTTCCTTGGAGAATTATGCATGCAGGTAATCATATATCTCATATCATATATCTAGGCGCTGGCAATATTCACATTTTATCAAAAATCTTGAAAAGCGAAGTTGGGTTGTGTTTGACATCTTTCATCAGCTTGTGTACATGGAAACTTGGATAAACAAATAATAGTAGAATGTTTAATGAACAATCATGTGACTTTCGTATCCTATCTTTTGTTAGTTTTCAATTTTTTTAGTCAACTATTATATTATATTACTCTTCCATTTTATATTATATTTCAGCCGGAAAATCCATTCAATCCTAATTCAACATTAATTGTCGGAAAATGCAACGCAACAGCTTCATTTGGTTGTGGAAATCCTAGAAGTCTTTATTTTAAGTTAGTTTTTTCTTCTCTTATTAAATAGTCATCTCAAACAAATATTGTAGAATCAGAAATCAAATCAATTTCTCTTTTGTACTTTCTGGAAGGAATCCATGATTTCTTTATAAAGTGATTTGCTGTACGAAAATTTTTGATATGTAACAATATGAATCAAAAATCTTTGTATCATACTCTCTCATTTGAAGTTAATTAAATGGTAGACATTTGAAAAGTTTTTTCATATAATCAATAATCATTTTTCTTATTTCATGTTCACTGTTCAGGTACACAATGTATTCTTTCTCAAGTCCACAATGGAGATTAGCATTTACGACTCACCCTTATACAGGTACCTTTTGCTATTTCTAAACTATATTCACGAACAATTATAATGTACTATATCAAAGCACAGTAAATACAATAATTATGGGGAATAATTTTGTGCGGAAAGATTTTAGTATTTTGCCCGTACCACACCGTGCTCCGTGCCACTTGTTAGCAACATGCTTGTCATTGCACCCCTAGTCACCTCGTCCAGGTTTGAATTTTGTGAGAAATATTTATGTGTGAGAGAATTGTTGGACATCTCACTGTCTAAGGGTGATACATGTAATACGCCACGACTTCTTCCATCATCAATTCTGTTTATTATTGGCATTCCTCTCCCTGGGATGAAGTATGAAAATCATATCTTCTCTCCTAGATAAAAAAAATTTAAATCCAATCAAACCACAGAGTTAAGTTGTATTTAAAAAAAAAATTGTTAATTTAATTTTTTTTTTGCATTTTTCCAATGTTTCCCCAGGTTTACCTTATGAGGTGTTCACTGTCAAAGCAGAAACAATATCACCGGATCTACCTAAAGATATTTACGAAGGCTTGAATGTATATGGAAATGGTATGTATGTAAATATATTTCATAAGGTGAATATTGGGAGTAGATTATGTGTGTGAGCCTATGTGAAATATATGTAGGCAAACTTATTTCTAATACTAATACTAGGTTTCAAATTTTTCCATTTCAAACCATTGTACGTAAATCTTGTCTGATTATCACTATACAAAGTTCATTATAAATTTTTCAAATTAACATATAGTGATGAGTAAACACTTTTTTATCATTCATATCTACAATAGTCTCCACGAAAAGCAATTTCAATCACAGATAATAATTAGTCACATTTTTATTGAGCCTTTTTTGCGCCTTTACTCTGAACAAGGCTTTGTATAACCCAGTCAATAAGGGCTAAGAATATACTATTTTGGAAAAACCGAAATTTTCCAGTTCAACATTGCCTTCTCAATTCATTACACCATAGGTTCTCGAGGTGCTCCGTACGGAGCCCTATAGGAGAAACATAGGGTCTTTTCGTTAACTTATTAAAATACTGACTTGGCTGATTTTGTAACAGCCCAATCAATAACAATGAGCAGAATATGACAACGGTAATTCGAATATTTTAAAAGCAGCAAAAGTGGAAAACAATAAGCCTTGTGCCAAAACTAAATTTAATCTCAATCTCAACAAATACCTTGGAGAGTTTTTTTTTTAGCTAAAACATCGAAATTTGGTTTTAGTTTAGTTGTTGCAGCATCAGGTGGGCCAGATCGAATTACTCATCGAGTCGGATTTGGCCCGCGGGCCGTAGTTTGCCCATGCCAGCTTCTATGGTGAACATGTTCATCAAACCCAAGATCTTTAATGCTTCAACATCAACCATAACCAAAATGGTTAGACCATTGCTCTCAATATGATCGAGATTCAGTTAAATAATGTTCTTTACATCTTTTTCAGTTGATGTTATGAGTCCACGAACCACTGACAAATCAGTTTGTGAATATATGTGTGGTGGGGCAGTTCATTTCGACAATGATTATAAACCGCATGTTATAACGTCGCCAGGATTCATTCATAATCAAGAATATCCAGCAAATTCACATTGTAAATGGGATATATTCGGTAAATGATTTTATTTTCATGTCATTCCATATCCTTTTTCATGTCATTGTCTTTCAACTGTCAGGTTCTTCCATCCTCAAGTTCATGTATCTAAAATGAATAACAAATTGACGATTCTTGTGACTGATCTAGACTGGTAACTGAACGAGATGCTATTGTTTAACAAATGATTAATATGTGTTATCAGCTTTCCTGGTTAAATATAAAAATTCTGTCTTATTTTATGATATTTGATATTTATATTTATAAATCAGTTAAATTTTTTCCTGTCAATAAACACGCAACAAAAAGCTACGACAACAGCCTTGCTAGAGATTCAACAACTGGCTAACGCTTATTTTAACTGAAAATTGTTATCAATTGATCAGCAGGATTTCTTTTGATTGTTCTTTGACTGAAACGGAAATATTTTTACATTTAATTAGCTGGTTTGAAATAAATTTTCACGTGCAACCTGCTTTTATCAGGTCATGGTAGAATTATTACTTTAACGCTTCAAGAACTTGATTTGAAAGGAGGAATTGCTTCTACTGAAGAATGTGTTTCCGATTGTTTAACAGTAAGTTTATATGAATTTTGAAGTAGGTTTTTCCAAATACGGCAAAGTGTTCAATATACATACACTCGTAATATGTTCAAACACCCGTAATATTACATGTTGAAACAGCCAATACCTGATGTTATTGAAATAGTTATGTCAAAAACCGCATAAATGTAAAAAATATGGCAACAAGGAATAGTTTTTTTAATAGTTTCAATGAAAGTTGAAGCACTGATTAAACTAGTTGAGCAAACTGAATTTATCTTGATAGGATTCCAAGAAATATAAGTGCATATACTACTAATATAAATATGGTTGATATATTCAGTATAATAAATAGTACAATATAATAAACCGCAATATTGTGAAATATATGGCAACAGTGTTTTAAGGTGATGGAAAGTAGGTATTGGATATGACAATGGTGATCATAATCAATTTATCAGTATAATACCACTCATGTTCAAATTTCACATTGCCTTCTAAATGTTTTCAATACCACTCAGATTTATGAAGGTGATGGTTATGATACCGTTTTATCTGAGAAAGTAGCCGTCTATTCTGGTAATGATATTCGAAGTCAACATCCTATTGTTATACGTTCTATTTCTCCTTTCCTTCATATCGAATTCGTATCTGATGGCACAAAACAAGGAAGAGGGTTTGCTTTGCAATATGTGGTCAGTATTATTTTGTTTCAAATTTATAATTAATTTACCAGTAATGTAAAATGTAAATACAGTAGAAACTCTACCTACGAAATTAATTTGTTCTGAAGGTCGTTCATAAGTGGGAAATTCTGTAAGTAGGTACGTATTCCATCTGTAAATGCCCTATCAATGCCGTAAATGCCGTTCCAATCCCACAAATTATAATAATGGTAAAACCTCTAACAAATACATGTTGGAATTAGATTACTGCATAATAAATACGAAAGGTACACATGGAAATAAGAAAAAACAGAGACATAACGAATAAAAACTACAATCGGTATGTACCTTTGAATACCATCATCTTAATCAAATGAGTGAAGCCGATTTCCAAAATTCCATTGCCAATGATTGAGAATTAGGACCCGAAATTTTTTTTTCTCCTAATCGGCACTGATTTAAATATTTCATAAGTTGGATTTTTTTGTATCCAGAGCCTTTCGTAGGTAGAGTTTCTACTGTATAGCAGGAATATTCCGATGGCTCTGAACGCATCCTTAGGATATTTATCATTACCAGAATGATTGCAGTTTTGTTCGAAAGTTTGCCAACGAATGAACTTGCCATGGATGAAATTATGCATTTAGATAGTGGGACTTCAAGTTATATGAGGGAGTGAGAACTCGGGTCATGAATTAGGGTGTCTGGTTCAGGTATATTATTTTCAAACCTGGGTTTCGGGTTTTTGCAATTTCAAACTTGCGTTATATTTCTTTCAGAATGATGCGTTTATTTTCTTAACCTATATTAAAAAATAACGAGCATGCATTAATACTTTTAATGAGTGTATTTAAACCTTATTTTACCGCTTAAAGTGTAATAAAATGCTGACCTAAATTGCAGCCCAATTCATCATTATTTTACATCTAAAACACCCGGCCTCTAGTTACGACAACGCACATTGGTATCTGGACCCGAACGCTACCTTCACAAACAAATTTTTTAACACTTGGTAGTAATTTGAAGTCAGCAAGAATTGTCGGGTTATATTGTACTTTTTAACTCGGGTTCTGCTTACAAAAAAAAACCTACCGGTAGGTTTCAAAAAAGCCTCAAAACCCAGCACGCTGTTCGTGAATGATGGTTGAAGTAATGTTTTTGACATTACTTCTGAATTATTATTTACTGTTGAAATAAGATTTTTATCTCCGCGATTCCCATGTTAGAGTGTTTTGCTTATATAATTTATTGTGCTTCAATTTAGAAAATATAACCTCGAATTTATTTAATTCTGTGAATTCTAAGTTGAAAATTGACATTAATTTTCTTTTTTATTTTAGTTTGAAGATCTACCTTCCCCACAAGGTATATGTGGACATCGTGAAAAATATGAAAATGATATTAGCTCTGAAGGAACTACAGAAGTAAGACCGGGTTTACGTGGCAATAGTGCGAACATTGAAAAATGGCCGTGGCTTGTCTCTATAAGAGAGAAATATTGGGGCAGTTCGAAGGTAAGATTCCAATCTATTCATCAACATATGGTGTATGATGATTATGTGAAAATATGAATGCCCAATATTTTTATACTTGCCATATGTTATTATTTCAATGTGTGTGGAACATTATAGTCCTAAGTTGATATGGATTTGCCGGGATAATCAGTGGAATCCATTTATTCGAAAAAATTATCCATAGTGCGATACATTCATGACTAATCAATTCCATGTATTTGATGTCTTGCGACCATAATTTTATTTCTACAGTAGGGTGATGAGTCAATATGAATATTCGTCTGTATAGTTAAAAAGGTGTACAATGGTCTTTTCATCAAACTAAAACCACTCTAACCAGCAGTGGGCAATCTTTTGGGCCTCAGTCAACTTAAGCCCCACAATCAACCGATATATAGTCCAATATACGTCCGATGCAGTCTATGCACCGACATAGACAAGGGTTTTAGATAAAGGGCCCATTCTTAGTAAATGATTCAATATTTCCATCCAAATGCCAACCTCTGATGAAAAAACAAAAAAGCTGTCGTGGTAAAGCCATATCAAGTTCTAAGATGAACGAGCTTGTATATGAATGTTCTTTAAAATATTTTGTTCAGGCGTATCACCGATGCACTGGAGCATTAATATCATCGGAAGTTGTCATTACTGCTGCGCATTGTACTAGATTTGTTGTACAAAAATCTGCTAGTACAGTTGATATTGGGATTGGAATGACTTTACAGAATGATATGGACAGAGCTATGAGAAATCTCACTAGAGAACCACTCAGATCAATGTGAGATTCATTTAACTGGAGTTATTTAATTTTTTGATTTGTGAGATTTTTGGCAGATGGCGAATTGTGTTAAGCGTTAAAAGTATGCTTCCCATCACACCTTTGCTTGCGCAAGTTCGCAGGTTCGAATCCTGTGGGAAATAATTATGTGCAAAAGGATTGCTTGACTCCTCGCTGTTATAGCGGAGTTCATGTAATCAATCGCTGTTCGGTTAGACCTATGTCATGTATCTGAAACAAATAACTGGTTGACTATTCCCATATCCAACATAATTTGGTTGCCGTATAAGACGCCATGGTTTGCTATCCTATTGACTTTCCTCTCCCCCTAGATAAAATATGAAAACCCTGTCTTCTATTATTGTTATTTTAAGCAGTAATACCTGTAAATAAATATATATTACATTTTTTATAAATAATTCAACTGAATTCATTAAAGTTAGAGTCTCTTTACACTTCTCCGAACAAGTTAAATACCTTGTAATATCCTATAACTTATCTTTTGTTTAGGTTTCATGTCTATCATGGTTATAATTCAGTTACTAGAGATGGTGACATTGCGATATGGAGGCTGAACCAACCAGTAACATTGGGAGATAGAGTATTTCCGATATGTTTACCAGACAGTGGATATAGAGTCCATGAACCTAAAAGCACCTGCTACAGTGCTGGATGGAATTCACTAACTCAAGGTATCTTTAATATGTTAAATTTCCATATTTCGTTTTTTTTTTTTTAATTAAAGTGTTTTCGTTTAATTTTAAATTATCTATACAACATGGTTTCAAGCCGTTGACTCTGAACAATGCTCAGTACAAGCGGTCATTAATATGTGAAGAGCTACTCTTTGAAATAGAATCTTCGGCATTGACTATCCGAATTATTATACCTTGGATGAAGTGGTGAGCGTCGGATTCGAACCCTAGTTTCTTGAATGAAAAACATACCCCTCGACGATACACAGACTTTATGATCCTCGCAATTTCAATTAAGTTGTACTGAATTCCGGGTACTCTCATATTGTCTGTACCAGGTTAGGGTTGGGCCATATCTTTATTCCGTTTTCCTTGTTTTAGGTCTATTACGAGTTCGGGGCCTGTCTGTGTTAGCCAAGTGAATATCCCCTGCCCATAGGTTTCATTCCCTTTACACAACTTGATGTAAAGTAGGCGAACAAAATTACGGTAGTTACCTCCATATTGGTACACACACTTCTGGAGCGCCGAATCTCGTATAATATTAGTTATACTCGGGATTTTTAACCTATACTACCTTATTTGATTGATTCTTTCTACATACAGGCATTAATCTGAATCAAATAATGGAGTATGAAGTTCAAACAATTTCAAGTACATGGTGTAAAGAAATTTTGGGATTAAACAAAGATTCATCATTTGCTTGTGGTGAAAATATCAACTTTGATATTTCTGGCATCCATGAAAAGGTAGATTTGTTTCTTCTGCATACCTGAAAAGATTGCATTAAGACAATGTACCACTGCCCGCCCAGCTAGCCAGCCCAAAATTTGAGGGGGTGGAGGCAATTTTTTTTGCTCGGAACAAAGCCAGAAAAAGGAGCCATCATCTAACAATATCCTAATGAATCGCTTTATACAGACGTACTTAGCTGTCAAAGTTATCCGAGGCATATTTTCATCTATCCCGTTGGGGGTCATTTGGTGAAAGAAATATTGATTGCAAGCCAGGAAATGTCCAGTTTTCAATAAATCGTTCAAGAATAGAGTGAAGTGGTGTTGGAAAAGGCGTATGAATTTATCTCTCTTTGCAATTGCCGCAAAATTGCGTTTAAAATTTTTATTTTTGGATGGGGGCATGACCCCACAGGCCCCCCTTGACTATGCCAATAGAGCGTTAGATTTCTTTATGTATTTATTAAATGGAAAAATTAAACTTCTTTTTTTGTTTTCTGCAGACCGAATCCGAGCCTTTAATGTGTAACCATAATGGAAACTGGTATTTATCCGGCATCAGAAGCTACACACATATAGGTGCAAAAGACACATACAGACTATATACAGAAGTACATAGATATGCAGATTGGATAGGTCACACTATAAATACCATGGATTTATATTACACTTCACAGGGTGGACATTTAGTCCTTGGTGGCAGTTAACGACTTATCCAATTGACATTTCCTTCGTTCATTTATTGATGCCATATTTTGTTTGGCAATTTATCTTAGGAAATAAAAGTTTTGAATATATTACCTTTGTTTTTGAGGGTTTGATGATTACCTATCAATTTGTAGTGGAAAAGATTTCATGGCTTGTGTATACTGAGAGCACCTCCATAGGCAGCAATTAGTCTTGGCCAGTGCAGGTGCAATGACACTCTCATCGCCACAGCCTTGAACGTTATGAATTTAGTAAATTACATAAATTTGTGTGAGAGATTCTGGTTCTTTTGAATCGAGTCACTCGTACATTAATGACAGCTTGTCCACGCCCTTATTACTAGCGAAGATGAGAAACGTCTCTTAAAAAGACAGGAAGATGATAATGCATATCCTGGAAGATGAACGCGTCCAGTTCAAAGTCTAGGCATAACTAAAAATTTGCTAACATTCGTTTCAACCAACGCGGGGATAATACTAGTTAAACGCTTTGCATACGAAAGACCTAGTAGTTGGCAATGCCGGTTCATGTCTCGTTGCCGCCAATTCACTCAGGCTTGGTGCTGAACCATCATCAGTGGGTGCTAGACCAGTGCCTTGTTTATGGTGAGGGTGTGACTCTTTTTTTTTGTCAGATGGCTTGCCGTTGCTCCGCCAATTACCGCATGGCTTGCACATATTCTCCACCACACAATGATTAAATCTTTAAGTATCCCATTGCACAACCTGACCATCCGTAACCAGATTGATGCCATAGGAACTCCTTATCATTAAGCCATTTTCCTGCTTACCACAGTGAATATAAAAATGCTACCCCATGTTCTGCGTACAAACTGGCAATGGTTCCAGAGTGAGACTGCTGCCATTTCAATCTTGGGGGAACGGAGAGCTGTCGTGACAGATTTGAATATGACTAAATTGCAAAATCAGAGATCTGGTCTCGAAAGATATCGTAGATCCTGAAATAACGATAAACAATCACTTCGTTAAAGCTTACATTATGGAACATGCTACTTTCCCCAAAATATCTGTCGTGAGTTTTTTGCCATCCTAATTATAATCGAAGCGTATTATCTTTTTTGCGGGGTCTAATTATCAACAAGAACCGAGACGTGTGCTACGTGATGCGACTTCAGTATCGAATACCGGATTATGTAATTTGGGAATTATAATGAGCGTATGCTTAATACGGCGCAATGTACCCTACTCGTGAGAAAAGGTGAAGTATTAGCGATGGATTGAAACATACAATTCACACGAGCTAAACACTACCATATATATATGACTACACAGGGGACAAGCTAACTTAATGTCCAAGCAAACCCAACTGAACGGTTTTAATGGTGCTATCGATCAGACTCGTCATGTCTGTATATAATTAGGCTTAATATTTATGATATATATATATACGCTCTTAATCTAATTCTTTATCATACTGTATCTCAATTTAAATAAATTGGTATCATCAGTGAACGTAAAATTTGTGCATAAACCAAATTAGAAAGTGCCTCCGCATATTACATTGTTTTCGAATAGTCCTGCCCGGAGTAGGCTACTCGTATAATGCAAGGCAGCTTAAATTTCTGTAGAGGGATAATGTCGGCCTTTGCTTAAATATTCGTTCCAAATTGTTTGACGTGGAATTAAAATTCTAAAACGTTGTTTTTATTCATAACATACTTCAACAAATGCCAGTAACATGAAATGAAAAAGGAAGGCTGAATACGCTCATATGTATATATATATATATATAAGTAATAGGTTTCTAATTTACAAGGAACGATATTGCGGGTTTTTGACACATTGACTGTATTCGGTGGAGATGTCAGCAGACTCGCGCGAATCAGTTTATGGAAGGTCGTGATGATCAGCGATGATTATATTTTGCGTTTCGAAAGTTATGTATAAGATTTATGTAGATTGTAGAAGACGTCTTGTTTATGTAGCTTACGTAGTGACATATATACTCACATTTTCTGAAATGAGGGAACATGTTGATAGCGGGTTCGATACAAAAGTTGTCCTTGAAATTTTGAATCCCACCACTGACTATAATTCACATAGGCTACAATGTAAAATCATGAAAAGTCGAAAAGAGATATTTGAAACACTTTGTGCTTTAAACCGGTTTGAATTTCTCCATCCAACTACCAGCACAATGCTCTCGCACAAACCATCGTTTTGTGGCCTGTGATGCAGCTTGATTTTTTGTTGTTTGTTAATAGCACACGACGTAATTGCCAGTTTAGAAGACATTTACATTTCCACACCTTTCATTCTGAAATCTTTCCATAACTCATCAAGTGTGGCGTAAGCATTTAACTTTCTATTTCATAAAACTTACAACGGCCACGTATAACATATCTTAAATACTTAAACGAATAATTCGTTTTAACCCTCCGGGCAAACACCGCTGAGCTGTACCGGTGAAATTATTATTTGCCATTAATTTCATTACAGTTTTATATAGCTATGTTAGTGGTCAGGTGAACAGTAGTCCGAGGGCGTTTGCTATAGCCTTAGTCCGTATGCAGTTGGACAGAAGGTTAGGAAGGCAGAATGAACACAGCTACAGCAGTTTGGGTGGGAATATTTGTATTTATACAAAGCATTCTTGCATTCACTGAAGCTGTCGATGAAATTGGAAACGTGAAGAATGGATTTCCATATCCCGGTAGGTTTACTAATATATTATTTTTGTAAAAAGCGATAGTTTCGTTTTTTGAAAAACTGCGTGAGAGGATGAAGTCAAAAGAGGGATTAGACGGGTCACAAGGTGAAATTCGACCAATGTTGTTGCATACAATAGGATCGAATTTCCTTCGCGTGATTGTGTTACCGTACGTCAATAATCTTGAAGTGTATCTTCTTTCATTACCATGTCACTGGACTAATTTGTTTTTGCTGTGCCCACATGCAATAGAATAGACAATAGACAACTAGTTTCCTGAGAATATTTTACCAAAATCGTGGTATCAATTTTATCAAATATTAGGTTTGTTCTAGATTAGCCTTTCTAGTCAGTGGCTACGGAAGTGAGTTAAAATTTAGTCCAAACTTTTGAAACATCCATATCACATTGATAAAACCTCCCAACACAGATAGGCTACTGTATTAAGCATCCCGGAATAGGTTACTTATGATTAGGATGTTGTGGCAGCGCCACGATCTCGAATAATTCCAAAACTCGTGTTATTGCATCTTCAATTATCTAAAGGCCTTTGATCTAGTTTTTATATGCTGTTCGCTTTCAACATAATATAAACTGGCAAATGATTTAATGAAACTACAAGAGATTGAAGCCATTTATCACATATCGTCACGCTAATAACCGAATTGCGTAAGTCATTTTTGGCGATTTTGAGTTTTTTATAAAATAGGTATTTATGTAATGCTGCGCACCTGTCTGTTAACTCAGATTTTATTTTAAGAATTCCGAAACCCATAAAAATGGAGATTTAGTATGACATGCACATTTGTGCAATTGTTTCGTCATAATGAATTATCATTGGTACCGCAGGACTATTGTGACGTCACTAAGGCAAAATAACCTCGGCTAAGGATTTTCGAGTTTTTGCTTCTCAGATTCTAGCTTAGCGCGTATTAATTTGAATTTATACTACAGTATAGGAAAACGTGCACTTGTGATTTTCACTGTCCGTGTCCAATTCACATTGGTTGGCTTTTATATTGGGTGCATTGCTATTTTATTCTTTATATTCAATCTTAGTCTTATTTCGGTGGGTGTGCAGAACGTGTTATATTGATGAAATATATATTTTTAAACATAAAAATAATGTAATTGAAACTGATTCGCTATTTTGGGGATTAGACATTGTAGATACTAAGAATTACATTCGTTTTTGGAATATTCAGTTTTCAGGACTGGTGCATATAGTATAGTTGCAAAATTGCGTATGTCCCCAAGTCATAGACACATTTCTGCGTGAGTCACAGTGCGCCATTATGACGTCACTTAACTGCGTCATACAAATTAACTTAAATCCGGCTACGATCAAAAAATTGAACCATGATAAATTATTGACTCTCAATGGCATAACAATATTATTAGGAAGTTTTTTACGTGTTTCTCAAAACTGCTAAAAATGACTTACGCAATTCGGTTATTAGCGTGACGATATATATTTTACCTATCTTCATCGACGAACAAATAATCCTCTTTTTTAGTTTTTGGCTCTGATGTGAACGTAACGTGTGGAGTTCAAGAGATGGAAGTAGCTATATCAAATGATTATATACTTCGACATTCTGATAGGATTAGTTCTGTCAATCGACTTTGTTTGGGAGATCGAACATGCTGTGCGGATTATGTGAACGGGAAATTATCAGTCCGGATTTCAAAGGATTTTTCTAAGTGTGGCAACAAGATTTCAGTCACGGTAAAGTATATCCTAAATTCAAATTTGAACTAGAATATTTGAACAAGCATTCCAGAAAGCAGTTCTTAAGATTTTAAGCAGGTTTTAACAAAATCAAACTCCTCATTGCCATAACCCATGAAATAGCTCACTTTCTCGAGCAAAGTTGTCAAAATATATCTATCTCAGTGAAAATATAAAAATATTTTCGAGTCAGCAATACCATAATTCTAGGTTCACGTTATGACTTAAATACTTTCGCCAGAATGGACTAGCAATCTTATTTTGCAGCAGTTCCGATACATGTAGGCTACTTGACATCGCCAATTGCAAGAAATTTATACTCGTTTTGCCTTATATAATTACTTCATCCGATATTTGTATCTATAGGCGTGTTATAAACAAGTAGGCTATGTTTATAGAAGTATCTACAAGCATACACAAACAATTTCTCGCTTCTCAAAATTTAATTACGAGTGGGTTGAAACAGAGCCGACCAAAATTGCAATTCCGAATGCCAATTTATTTTTTTGAATATATGTACGATTATACCATATAAATTAATTTTACGAAAATGATGACTTGAAATTATTATGTTTGTAATGTTTGTTAACTCCAGTTCAGAGCATTTTCAAATTTAAAACTCTTAGCCACTGTTATTCGTTTGTAACAAGTTCCACTTGGTTTATACAGTTTGGCAAATATGCGAACAATTATAATGGAATCAGTCATTGGGTGTAGGCTAAATCAGGAATCTTATACCAATTTTTTCTTTTTACGAAAATAGCTCTAATAAGGCGTATGGGCGTCGCGTCACGAATTTCTGTGTGGGTCCATGAGTACCTCCATAATCAGTTACCCCTGATGTTGCCCCCTAGTGTGTAATCAAAACCTAGGCAATGACTGAGATTGATATCAAATAAATTCAGTAAACGAAAAGATTTCGGTCGGATTGTATTATGAGAAATAGGGCAGACTTGAAAACAATTGTTTACGCACGTATATATAATAGTGTTTCTTCATTCTCGTTAAACTAGTAGGATCCGTTCCATTAATTAATGCTCTGCGCTAAGAAAGACAATTTATATAAGTAGGTTCTTAATAGAAACTAATGAATTTAATTGTATTCCACTAAGCTATATCGCCTTACCGCATGTTATATTGTCTACTCCACAAGATGTGGTATTTTGCTATTTTCATAAACGTGATATTAATCCATGTCAACTCTATTGATCCTTGTAATACCGGTTTTGTGTGGATCAGCTGAAATAAATATTATGGCGCCGTTAACGCTTGGTGAAAAAAAATTATCAGGTACTCGAAATATCACGAAACAAAATTTCGATATATATATATTGCAAATTTGTGAAAACTTATTCATATTTTTCGGAAATAAGTGTAGCAAACATCAAACATGTATAAAGACAATTAAATTGTGACATAGTCGATATGAACGCCGGCAATTTCAATCCTTTAATTAAATAGACCAATCCTAATGATTCGTTAAATTATGTGTATTCAAATTGTACCAGAAGGAAAGTCTGACTGACGAAAAAAATGCCAAAATGACAGATGATAATTAAACGTCACCTTTAACCTTATTCAAATCAATTGGTCGTATATAGTGACGTATGAGCTATAAAACAATTACAAACGCCGTGACAAAGGCCGATCTCAATTAATCAAATTTGTTTTTGTCCTCTTACGCTCGGTTTTATGGGTAAATTCATTGTTATAAATTACCTCTGACGTTGTGACTTAATCTTTTTTAACGAAAGTTGAGACCCGCCGAGATTGTATATCAACGATGATTTAGATTTTAGAACAACAATGCAGTTTGCAATTGTTCATAAATTTGCTTACATAAAAATGTAGACAATGTACTCCGAATCTGATTTATATGCACGAATGTAGAACTGACTCAATAGTTAATTACAAAAATATCTAACGATCCATCTGACAAATTATTGGTATTCAAACACCGCTCAGAACGGGAACGGAAAAATAACGCAGGTGAGTTGTTCAGTACGATGTAGCCCATAATCGAATCTCATCATCTCACCAAGTGTATGAAATGGTAACAAATTTTGTTCGATTTGTCGAATTGAAGCGTTTGGGTAATTTTGAGCCTTGTTCACTTTTTATCCACAAATTTCTGGGTTCTAAGAATCAATTTTGATCAAGAAGTAGTGTAGTTCTGCTCTAATGTTTTCATGCTTAATAAAATTTCATATACTGTATATATTTAGACGGTGATATTCGCTTCTTTTTTAGGAAACTGTGAACTCAACTGGAAAAATAACTCATTATAAGTTTACTAATAAATTAATATATGACGGAGGCTCCGGTCCAATTGCGAGAGACTTTGTTCTTTTAAATTTTCATTGTCTTTATCGTTCGGAAATGTTGGTGACAGCAAAACCGAAGGACAGGTAAATTATAGATTTATAGCCTTTTCAAATAATATGATAATCAAAATCGAAATTTTCATTTTTTTCAATATTTTAGAGAAAAGCCCAAGAGTAATAACACGAAATAATTTTTTAAATGAAAAAAGTAGAAATGGACTATTTTATTTGTATTATCGCGATACAGGAACTATTTAACTGCAATTATGACAATAATTTGTATAAATAATAGTAGCTTAGTCGCAAATTCTGTCGCGACGAACCGACTCAAATCACGACATTGTGAACAAAACAGCTCTTTTCTACAAATTGTCAACGTCCGCAAATTACAAAGTGGGCAGGTTTAAAATTAAGAGGTTTTACAAAATGGAGGTATATATTATTTTGAAATCAAAAGTATGAAACCTGTTATTGTTCATTTTGAAGAAGACTAACCCTGGCGAGTTTTTGTCAAAGTGCGAAAAGTAATCCTTATAATACGGTTTTGTCCTATATTTTAAACATTTAAAAATTTTAGTGACTGATAACTGCTAACGTGAAACTAAAATGTTTTCAGCGTTATTTCCTCTCACGTGATCAAGATTAAGAAGGTCAGAGGTGAAATAGGAGTTTTCAAGTCGGATACATTTGATGAGAAGTACGATAAGTTACCGACGACGCCTAATTCTGATCCAGTATTTATAAAGGTGAAGGATCAACTTTTTTCTATCAATACTAATGCTGTCAAAAAATTAGAGGCATTTTGAGACATGATACACAAATAAATGTTATGTTTGAATACCCATAAGTTATATAGTCTATATAATATAATAGTAATTCTTATATATATTGTACTAAAATAAAAGTAACGTTATGCTAGGGATTATATCTAGATGAAAATTTGCTTTTATAGTGATTTCGACGTGAAGAATTGTATTATTTTAAACTTTCTATAGCTGGGAGGATGTCCCGTCCAAACCCAATCCAGCAGTAAATTGTTCTCCATAGCTTAAACTACAGAATACTTCAAGTCGATTGTTTAGAAGTCGAATTTATAGAAGTGAAGCTATAAATATAGATTGATTTATTACACTGAAATTCGATTTCATAAGTTGAAACGATTTGCAGCTACGATCCCCTATATTTATAATACCAGTGTATGAGTGTCATTATAATTTGATCCGCCTCAGGGTTGAAATAACCATATCAATATTTACAATGACGAGTAGTTGGAACATAGCCAATGAGTTCCATTTCTATTTCTTGATTACCGTTATCGCGTGCAAAAATCAGTTAATTATAACCGCATAATATTTTTTACACGTTTGTGGCTTTTTATGCAAATATATGAGCGTAAATTACCACCACAAATTACTATATAAACCATGCAAACAAGAATATATTAATTGAATATGGCTGCAGGGAAGGGGTTGTGTGAAAACGGGTGAAATACTTGTTCCTCAACCTCAAGAAGGAATACGGAAAGCGTTATCTCAGTTAATATCAATTATCAACGCTGACCTTATGGTTGGGAATTTAAAATTGCAATGGCAGCGCATATCAGAAATTCCATGTTCGAATGCCTTCTATAGCGATGCCCTTCCTAGTATATTGCTAACGACATACCGTGAAAGTACAAATTTTGGATATCGACAAATGTTAAATCATACATAACACTTAATCCTGCCGCTGTTGCCAGAAAATACAATGTTAGTTAACAAAGAATGCCAATATATGTGTTGTCAGCGCTTACAATAGGCTTCATACACCACCCAGCACATTGTAGAATACCTAAGCTGTTAGTTGTCAACTTGGAGTGTAATTCAAAGTTGATATAACCATATTGATTTTTTCAGATTAAAATCCAAGATCCCGGTTTTCTTCAACCAGAAAACGATGACAACGTTGAAGTTGTATCAGTGATAAAACAATGTTTAATAAAAGACGCGGAAGTTGAGCATCAGATCGTAAAAGATGGGTATGAAATATAAAATATCTAAGAAATTGCATTTACAAAACTGTAATTATAATGCCGTACTTAACTCACAAGTACTCAACTATGTTTTACGACTTACACTTACCAATGCCTAAAAATAGCTGCTAAGTATATACAGTTAGTATCATGTATCCGCCACATCATGAAGTTACTCCCGTCTTCCTTCCTACAGTTGTACCATCCCAGGACGAAGCATTTTCTAAACATTCTAAAGCGTCTGAATAGTGGATCTGGACTTTTTATTTTATTTCTAATAGACAAAATTAGACACTTAAAATGTAGGCTATCTTATTTTTGTTGATTTCCAGGTGTTCAGCTTTTGGAAAAACAGAAATCTATTCCAGTGGTACATCATTGGAATCATCTTTGAAAGTTAACTTAAATAAAATTGTATCATCTGAAAGTACTAACGCAACAATAAGATGTTTTATGGATTTATGCATAAAAGGATCCTCCAATAACTGCCAACCGGTAAAGCCTTGTATACAATAATCATGTTTGTTTTAGACCAGAAAAACTCTGGTGGCGACCACTACCGGAAAGTCCGATTCCAATCCTCCCAGCAAGATTAACAATGAACAATTAGTACATGACGTTTTTTTTTGGTAACTCTCTTATCATTTTGAGAAAGTTGAAAGTACAAGATAAAAATAGAAATAGGGTACTGCCGGGCCCATCGACCCACGAGGTTAGCGAGTCGAGTCATTATGGCATCGTATATCACCCGTTTAAACTCCTTTGAAATTGGGTAGGAAATATCGAAGCTGAAGCGAAGACAATTCTGGAACCTTACTAGCTCCTCTTCTATCAGTGGGTAAATGTCTGAAGCTCTATTCGTAAAAGCCATGCGCAAAAACAACAATCCTTAACTAATTTTAATAATGTCTTCGCAATGTAGACTTTTCTAACTGTGATATATTCATCAACAGAAATGTACGTCACGAAAAAAGAGAACGTTGAACGATGTTATAAAGCCTAATTCCTCTGCTGATTCCACAAACAAATATTTTCTCAAATTCAACGGCGAAGAATTTACTACTACGATATATTTGATGAAACCAACAGTTATTCCTTTAGTCGAATCCACAAATTACACAGACGCAAATGTGAAGCCAATAAACACGAAGAACAAAATCAATAGTTCCCGAGAAGAAGACGAAATTCATCCCAGTAAGCTCCTACTTTTTTCCCCGTATAGTCAGTAGTGTACAGTAAATTAATAACTGAACTAAATGAATTTTTGAAATTCAAGTTAATCTGTTTCGTATAAAATAGTTTGTCTAAATTTTCAAATTGCAGTGTAAAATTCTAGTATTTATATTGATAAATTTTTTCTTTTTTTTACAGAACTTCTTTTAATCTGTATATTCGGCGGATTAATTCTTATCTTATTGATTGTGTTGATTGCCGGAGCTCTATTATATCTTAGACGAGTGTGGATAGCACATGATGAAAAGTGATTTTTGTGGAATTTCAGAAATAAAATATTTTGTATTATCAATGTATTTGTATTTATTAACACGAAAAAATGAGTAGTTTTTATTTTCGTGATTGCTAGGGTATTCGGCATGTGTCCCGCGCGTGACGAGAACCTATAAACAATCTGGACTCGAGTTAAAAAATTGTGGATTAATCTGGTTAATTCTCACGTAGAGCGTCTATGAACGCCATTCCTTGGGCTGGTTATACACATTGTTCTCTCACCACCGCAACCATAGATATAATTTAATTAGCAGGTTAAGTATATTCAACCGTTTCTTGATGGTATCGTGTCCCACTTTTTTTGTCATGGTAAAATTAGATTTATTTTATATAAAAATCAATCACAAATTGCGATAAAAAATTACCATACTATGGGATCCCGATGAAGCTGTTATGCTGATTTTGAAGTTTTCAATTCGAATTATTGGACACGAAACGTACATATGGATCGTTTTGTTATTAGGTTGTTGTTGTTATTCTTGTTGATAATATTTTTCTTATTACCGTTATGAAAACATCGATTTTCTCAATAATAACTACTAAACCGATTGCTTTGAAATTATCAGTGGTTGAAGATCGTATTTTTCGCTAGAAGTGGCCTTTATGTGATTCGTGTTCTGTGTGCGATGGCGTCATCAAAATTGCTAATTAATTTAATATATATTTACTCTAATATTGAAAACTGAAAATGTGGATCCTCATCCACGATTCCGATTTTATTACATCCTCCTCTGCCGTTCGATTTCAGCATTTATTTTTGTACGAATTTGGCGGCAGCCCAAATTTTTAGAAATTGTATGTATCTCACTACGTAAGATGCATTAAACATGACACGCTTTAAATAAATCTAATACATAACAAAAAACGCTCAACATACCGCTGATCTTCAACTGCGGTGCGCGACCACGACATTCCAGGGATGGATTCGCGTGAACTCCCTGAGTGCCACTGGTGATAGGCAAGAAAGACAAACGCTAACTCTGCCGGGATTTTAAGAAGGCAATAGTCCGACCACAAAGCCAACTCTGGAATGTCCCAACTAAAATGGATATGTCGGACCACTGTGAAGCTAGCAGCACTTTCAGCCAGAATATTTTTACACATTGAATATAGGTTCCACGCGCATATAGTCTTCACTTATAGGTAAATATGGAAATTGAAAATGCTGATCAAAATATAATATTGGCACGAAAATAGATGAAAAATCTTTAAACTAAAATAATACATTAAATTTAATAAGAAAATAGTGTTTAAAAAAAGACCAACTAAGCGAAAAATGAATTTCCAGGCATTCCGCAAATACAAAGTTTCGGAAAATTATCCTTTTCCGAACCTCGATTCCTCGAAAACCGCCAATAAAGGCAGCACCACGACACATTTGGAGAAAAACAGATACCCTATAAATTCGATATTTTTATAACAGAACAGTAGCAGCACGTTTTGGCTTGACCATATATATTACCAAACATATCGTGTAATCTAAATTTTAATAACGGCATGGACGTAACAAATTTAAAATTGATTTTGTATTTCAACTAAAATTGCTAGACAATGGATCAAATATAATTTTCTCTTTGTCACACATTAATACTGTACATCTTTTAAACTTGGAATACGTTGCGGGAAGTATAAAACAGCAAAAAAACATTTGCGACTCCTAGTGGATTCTGTCCTGGATTACAAAAAATTATCGTTTTTAAAATGGCGATTTCTCGAAAACCGCCAATAAAGGCAGCACTACGACATATTCGGATAAAAGCACATACCTTATAGATTCGATTTTAATATGCCAGAACAGTAGCAGCACGTTTTGACTTGGCTATATATAATACCAAACATAGCGTATATTCCTCGATTTTTAAAACAACGGTACGTAACATATTAAAAAAGGGTTTGTATTTCCACTAAAGTTGCAGGATAATTGATCAAATATCTTTTTCTCTTTGTCGCACATCAATACTGTACGTCTATTAAAGTTAGAATAAGTTTCAGAAAGTATAAAGTAATAATAAAAAAAATTTCTCGCACCCGCTTGAATTAGTTTGAGAATTTCGAAAATTATCGTTTTTGGATTGGTGATTTCTCAAAAACCGCCAATAAAGGCAGCATCACAACACATTCAGAGAAAAGCACATACCTTATAGATTTAATTTTATTATGTCAGAACAGTAGCATCACGTTTTGACTTTGCCATATATAATACCAATCATAGCGTATACTCTTCAATTTTATGAACAATGTGGACGAAACAAATTTAAAAAGAAATTGTATGTCAACTAAATTTGCTGAACAATTGATAAAATATATATTTTTCTCTTTGTCACACATTAATACTGTACGTCTATTAAACTTAGAATGAGTTGCAGAAGAAAAGTATAAAATACCAAAAAAACATTTTACGCCCTCTCGTGGATTCTTTTCAAAATTTCGAAAAATTATCGTTTTTGGAAGGGCGATTTCTCGAAAACCGCCAATGAAGGCAGCACTACGACACATTCGGAGAAACGTAGATACCCTATAGATTTGATTTCACTATAACAAAACAGTGGCAGCATGTTTTGACTTGGCTATATATAATACCAAAATAGCGTGTATTCTCAGTTTTATAAACAATGTCGACGTAACAAATTTAAGATGGATTTATATTTCAACTGAAGCTGCTGGAAAATTGATCAAATATATTTTTCTCTTTGTCACAAATGAATACTGTACGTTTATTAAACTAAGAATTAATTGGGAAAGTTTAAAATACGAAATAAAAAAAAAATATACGCTTTCTATAATGGGTTCTTTTCTGAATTCCGAAAAATAATCGTTTTTGAAAGGACGATTTCTCGAAAACCGCCAATAAAGGCAGCACTACGACACATTCGGAAAAAAGCAAATACCTTTTAGATTCGACTTCACTATACCATAACAGTAGCAGCACGTTTTGACTTGGCCATTTATAATACCAAACATAGCGTATATCTCAATAATTTGAATAGCGTAGATGTTCACATATTTTAAAAAGGTTTGGTATTTCAAATAAACTCACTTAATATCGTAATATTCCGTTTTCTTACTTTTTCAAACACCGATACTGTGTGTTAATTAAACTTGGAATAAGATGCAAATTGTATAAAACAATGAAAAATGTCTTACAACCTATATATAATTTTTCCAATTTCCCAAACATGCCGTTTTTGGAGTGACGATTTCTCGGAAAATGGCCAATAAAGTCAGCAATACGACACTTTTGGAGAATAGCAGATACGTTAAAGATTCGATTTCACCAAACCAGAACAGTAGCAGCACGTTTTGATTTGGCCATACTTAATACTAAACATAGCGTGTATTCTGAATTCTATAAACAATGTGGGCTAAACAAATTTTGAAAGGGTTTGTATTTCAACAAAATTTGCAACATAATTGATCAAATATAATTTTCTCTCTGTAACACATTAATACTGTACGTCGGTTAGACTTGGAATACGTTACGAGAAGTATAAAACAACAAAAAAAATATTTACGACCTTTAGTGGATTCTTTCCAAAATTTCCACCAATTAACGTTTACAAAATGGCTATTTCTCAAAAACTGCCAATAAAGGCAGCACTGCGAAACATTAGGAGAAAATAAGATACCTTATAAATTCGATTTCCCTATACCAAAACAGTAGCAGCATGTTTGACTTGGCCATATATAATACCAAACATAGCGTGTATTCTCAATTTTATAAACAATACCGACGTAACAAATTTAAAATGGATTTGTATTTCAGCTAAAGTGACTGGATAATTGATCAAATATATTTTTATTTTTGTTACACATCAATACTGTACGTATATTAAACTTAGAATAAGTTTCAGAAAGTATAAAATTATAAAAAACATTTTTTGCACACTCGTGAACATATTTTAAAATTTCGAAAATTATTGTTTTTGGAGTGGCGATTTCTCTGAAACCGGCAATAAAGGCAGCATCATGACACAATAGGATAGAAGCAGATACATTATATATTCGACCTCACTATGCCAGAACGTTAGCAGCACGTTTTGACTCGGCCATATATAATAACAAAAATAGCGTGTTTATAAAATTTTACATCAACATGGACTTAACAAATTACAAAAGAGTTTGCATTTCAACTAAATTTGCTGAATAATTGATAAAATATATATTTTTTTGTCACAAATTAATACTGTACGTCTATTAAACTAAGAAATAATTCGGAAAGTCTAAAATACTGAAAAAACATTTTAGGCCCTCTAGTGCAGTGTTTTTCAACCGGGGTGCCGCGGCACACCGGTGTGCCGTAGAATGTTGTCAGGGGTGCCGTGGGAAATTCTCCAATTTGTGTGTATATGAGGTGTTGTGCCCGGTAGAATAATCATGTAGTACTGTTCCATATCAAAAGGTGGCAGCAACCGGTGGCGATTTGTAAGCATGGATGCAGCGGCAGGTAATTGTGACGTCATACAGATGTCACGTGATACGAGCCCGCATTCGACCGACTCAGACTCAAGGTCATTCCCGCTCTTCCTGGCTGCGCTTTGCATTTGTGATGGAGAAATTTTTGAAAAGAAAAAATGCGGACATTGTACTGGACCCTGGACAAAATCCGGGCCCTAGTATGAGTGGAGGTGAAAAGAAAGCAAAGACAAGGCAATACAACGAAAACTATCTTTCATTTGGATTTACTTGTACCGAAGATGCAACGGCACCGACTCCATTGTGCTTGGTATGTGGTGAAACGCTCTCCAACGGTGCTATGGTTCCAAGCAAGCTCAAACGACATCTTGAAACTAAACACCCTTTACTTCAAAATAAAAATGTGGATTATTTTGTTCGCCTGCGTGATCAGACAAAGAAACAGGCCACTTTCATGAGAAAAACCGCAAAGGTGAACGCGAAAGCCCTTAAAGCTAGCTATCACGTAGCTGAACTTGTGGCTAATCAAAAAAGTCCCACACTGTGGCAGAGCAATTAATACTTCCCGCCTGCAAAGTCATTGTAACTGAAATGCTCGGGCCCGAAGCGGCCAAAGAAATAGTCCCTCTTTCAGATAACACAATTTCCAGACGCATCAATGAGATGTCTGCAGACATAGAAAGTGTTGTTTTGGACAAGATCCGTATCGGTAATAAATTTGCTTTGCAACTTGATGAGTCTACTGATATTAGTGGGCATGCTCAACTCTTGGCTAATGTGAGGTTTGTGGATGGAGACACAATCAGAGAAAACTTTCTATTTTGCAAGGCTTTGCCAGAAAAAACAACGGGGGGAAATTTTTCGCGTTGCATCAGAATATCTAGAAAAAGGAAGACTTACGTGGGAAAACTGCACGAGTGTCTGCACTGATGGAGCTGCAGCCATGGTTGGGCGCACCAAAGGCTTTGTAAGCAGAGTGAAGGAGAAAAACCCAGATGTGATCATAACTCACTGTTTTTTAAACCGCGAAGCCCTCGTAGGCAAGACTTTACCGGCAGACCTCGTTCCTGTGATGGATGATGTTGTGCGTATGGTAAACTTTGTAAAGTCACGACCTCTGAAAACTCACATATTTGCGGCTTTGTGTGAAGAAATGGGAGCGGAGCATAAAGCCTTGCTGTTTCATACGGAGGTCCGATGGTTGACGCGCGGCAAGGTGCTGGCCCGTGTGTATGAGCTGCGAGAGGAACTTAAAGGGTTTCTGACGAACGAGGGGTCCGAGTACACGAAGCTGCTTGCAAGTGAAGAGTGTTGTGCAAGACTGGCATACCTGGCAGATATTTTTTATTATCTGAATGAACTGAACACACGAATGCAAGGCCAAAATGAAAACCTACTTACAAGCGCAGATAAAATATATAAGATTCCGTTCCAAGGTGCAACTCTGGCAGCAACATGTTGGAAATGGCAATCTTGAAATGTTCCCACTCACCAATAAATGTCAAGGTGTTAATACTGCTGCACTGTGTGAGGTAATAGTTAAACATTTGAAAATTCTTGAGCAGAAGATATCATTTTATTTCTCTTTAGTCACCACAGAGTACCTTGACTGGGTTAGGGATCCATTCAGCTCAGCATCAGCTTTTGGAATGGACATGACTTTGCAGGAGCAGGAGGAACTAACTGAACTGAAACAAGATCGTTGTCTCAAGCTAAGCTTTGGTGATCTACCTTTGGACAGTTTCTGGTTGGCAGCTGCCAAGGAGTTCCCCATGCTGGCCCACAAAGCTATTTTGACATTGCTCCCATTTTCCACAACATATCTGTGTGAGGTGAGCTTTTCAAGCCTGACTGCTATAAAAACTAAAAACAGAGAAAGACTTAGGGCTGTTGATGAAGAGCTTCGTGTGTGCCTTTCATCGATTCCTGCCAGGATATCTGCTCTGTCTTCATTCAAACAGCCCCAGGTTTCACACTGAGTGAGAATAATAAATATGAACGATTGTGAAATACTTTTTGTCCTTGTTTTTTTTATTTGTTTAATATTGGAAATGTCCAATTCAACATCTTTCTTCAATGTTTAAAAAAACTCATATGAACAATATAGCATATTGTGAATATTAGGTCTTTTTGCCACATTTTCAGATGTTGGTGTGCCGCGGGATTTTCTAAATCGAAAAAGGGTGCCGTGGCTCGAAAAAGGTTGAAAAACACTGCTCTAGTGGACTATTTCCAAAATTTCCAAAAATTATCGTTTTTAAAAGGGCGATTTCGCAAAAACCGCCAATAAAGGCAGCACTACGACACATTCGGATAAAACATATACCTTATAGATTCAATTTTATTATGTCACAACAGTAGCAGCTCGTTTTGACTTGACCATATATAATACCAAACATTGCGTATAATTTTCAATTTTATCAACTATGTAAATGTAACATATTTAAAAACGGTTTGGTATTTCAACTAAATTTACTGGATAATTCATCAAACACTTTTCCCTCTTGGTCATACATCAAAACTGTACGTTCATTTAACTTGGAATAAGTGGCAAATCTTAAAATAACAAAAAATGATTTGACGCCCTCTTGTGGATTTTTTTCGAAGTTTTAAAAAAATAACGTTTTTAAAAGGGCGATTTCTCAAAAACCGCCAATAAAGGCAGCACTACGACACATTCGGAGAAAAGCAAATACCTTATAGATTAGATTTCATTATGTCAGAACAGTAGCAGCACGTTTTGACTTGGTCATATATAATTCCGAACATAGCGTATATTTTCAATTTTATTAACTATGTAGATGTGACATATTTAAAGACGGTTTGGTATTTCAACTAAATTTACTGGAAAATTCATCAAATACTTTCCTCTCTTGGCTATGCAACAAAACTGTACGTTCATTAAACTTGGAATTAGTGTGCAAATCCTAAAATGCCAAAAAATGATTTGACGCCTTCTTGTGGATCCTTTTCGGAATTTCGAAAAATTATCGTTTTTGAAAGGGCGATTTCTCGAAAACCACCAATAAAGGCAGCACTACGACACATTTGGAGAGAAGCAGATACCTTATAGATTCGTTTTCAATATGTCAGAACAGTAGCAGCACGTTTTGACTTGGCCATATATAATACCAAAATAGCGTGTATTCTCAGTTTTAGAAACAATGTCGACGTAACAAATTTAAGATGGATTTGTATTTCAACTAAAGCTGCTGGATAATTGATCAAATATATTTTTCTCTTCGTCGCAAATAAATACTGTACGTCTATTAAACTAAGAATTAATTGAGAAAGTTTAAAATATAAAAATTAAAATATTTCACGCTTTCTATAGTGGGTTCTTTTCTGAATTTCGAAAAATAATCGTTTTTAAAAGGGCGATTTCTGGAAAACTGCCAATAAAGGCAGCACTACGACACATTTGGAAAAAAGCAAATACCTTTTAGATTCGACTTCACTATAGTATAACAGTAGCAGCACGTTTTGACTTGGCCATTTATAATACCAAACATATCGTATATCTCAATTATTTGAATAGCGTAGATTTCAAATATTCACATATTTTAAAAAAGTTCGGTATTTCAAATAAACTCACCTAATATCGTAATATTCCGTTTTCTTACTTTTTCAAACACCGATACTGTGTGTTAATTAAACTTGGAATAAGTTGCAAATTGTATAAAACAATGAAAAATGTCTTACAACCTATATATAATTTTTTCAATTTCCCAAACATGCCGTTTTTGGAGAGACGATTTCTCGAAAACTGCCAATAAAGGCAGCAATACGACACTTTCGGAGAATAGCAGCTACATTATAGATTCGATTTCACCAAACCAGAACAGTAGCAGCACGTTTTGATTTGGCCATAATTAATACTAAACATAGCGCGTATTCTAAATTCTATAAACAATGTGGGCGAAACAAATTTTAAAGGGTTTGTATTTCAACAAAATTTGCTACATAATTTATCAAATATCTTTTTCTCTTTGTCACACATTAATACTGTACGTCGGTTAGACTTGGAATACGTTGCGAGAAGTATAAAACAACAAAAAAACATTTACGACCTCTAGTGGATTCTTCCCAAAATTTCAACCAATTATCGTTTACAAAATGGCTATTTCTCGAAAACTGCCAATAAAGGCAGCACTGCGACACATTCGGAGGAAATAAGATACCATATAGATTCGATTTCACTATACCAAACAGAAGCAGCATGTATGACTTGGCCATATATAATGCCAAACATAGCGTGTATTCTCAATTTTATGAACAATACCGACGAAACAAATTTAAAATGAAATTGTATTTCAGCTAAAGTGACTGGATAATTGATCAAATATATTTTTATCTTTGTTACACATCAATACTGTACGTATATTAAACTTAGAATAAATTTCAGAAAGTATAAAATTAAAAGAAACATTTTTCGCACCCTCGTGAACATGTTTCAAAATTTCGAAAATTATCGTTTTTGAAGTGGCGATTAAATTCACCTAATAACGTAATATTCCGTTTTATTACTTTTTCAAACACACACAAACTTGGAATAAGTTGCAAATTGTATAAAACAATAAAAAAATGTCTTACGCCCTTTATAATATTATTTTAATTCCCAAACATGCCGTTTTTGGAGTGACGATTTCTTGAAAACCGCCAATAAAAGAAGCATTTCGACACTTTAGGAGAACAGCAGATACATTGAAGATTCGATTTGACTAAACCAGAACAGTAGCAGCTCGTTTTGATTCGACCATATTTAATACCAAACATAGCGTGTATTCAAAATTTCAAAAAACAATGCAGACATAACATATTTAAAAAAAGTTTTATATTTAAACTAAATTTACTAGATAATTTATCAAACTTCCTTTGTCTTGCTAACACATCAATACTGTACGTTCATTAAAGTTGAAATAAGTTGCGGAAAGTATAAAATATCGAAATATCTTTTTACCCGTCTTGTGGATTATTTTCAAAATTTTGGAAATTATCGTTTTTGGAGTGGCGATTTCTCGAAAACTGCCAATGAAGGCAGAACCACGACACATATGGAGAAAATCATATAACTTACATATTCGACTTTACTATACAAGAACAGTAACAGCACGTTTTGACTTGGTCATATATATTACCAAACATAGCGTGTTTTTAAAATTTTGCATCAAAATGGACGTAACGAATTTATTAAAAAGTTTGTATTTCAACTTAATTTGCTGGATAATTGATCAAATATATTTTTCGCCTTGTCCAGTATTGATGTGTGACTGAGAAAAAATTATATTTGAACAAGTATTCAGAAAATTCGTTCAAAATACGACAGCTTTATGAATTTTTAACGTTAGCATTATTCCAAAATAGAAGAATATACTCTATGTTTGATGTTATATATGACCAAATCAAATCGTGCTGCTACCGTTCTGGTTTAGTGGAATCGAATCTTTAATGTATCTTCGATTATCCGATGCCAAAGTGTCATAATGCTGCCTTTATTGGCGGTTTTCAAGAAATCGTCACTCTAAAAGCGTATGTTTGGGAAATAAATAAAAGTATAATGCGTAAGACATTTTTTATTGTTTTATACAATTTACAACTTATTCTAAGTATAATTAACACACAGTATCGGTGTTTGAAAAAGTAAGATAATGGAATAGGTGAATTCATTTGAAATACCGAACTCTTTGCCTTTATTGGCGGTTTTCGAGAAATCGCTATTTCAAACACGATTAAAATTTTTTAAAAGTAAACAAATTCCACCAGAGGGCTTAAATGAGTTTTGGTATTTTATTCTTTCCGACACCCATTCCAAGTTTAGACGTACAGTAATATTGTGCGACAAAGAAAAAAAAGATATTTAATTAATTATCCAGCAAATTTGGTTGAAACTCAAACCCTTTCAAATTGTTACTTTTACGTTGTTTATAAAATTGAAGAATATAAGCTATGTTTGGAGTTATATAGGACCAAGTCAAAACGTGCTGCTACTGTTCTGAAATAATAAAATCGAATCTATAAGGTATGTGCTTTTTTCCGAATGTGTCTTGATGTTGCCTTTATTGGTGGTTTTCGAGAAATCGCCACTCCATAAACGATAATTTTCGAAATTTTAAAACAAATTCACGAGGGTAGGTAAAATGTTTTTTATTATTTTATACTTTCTGAAACCTATTCTAAGTTTAATAGACATATTGACGTGCGACAAGGATAAAAATATATTTGATAATAATCCAGCAAATTTAGTTGAAATACAAACCCTTTTTAAATTTGTTACATCTACATTGTTTATAAAATTGAAAATTATACACTATGTTTGGCATTATATATGGCCGAGTCAAAACGTGCTGCTACTGTTCTGACATAATGAAATCAAATCTATAAGGTATCTGCTTTTCTCCGAATGTGTCGTAGTGCTGCCTTTATTGGCGGTTTTTGAGAAATCGCTATTTCAAAAACGATAATTTTTTAAAAATTTGAAAATAATAAACAAGAGGGCGTAAAAGGATTTTTTTTTATTTCATACTTTCCGCAACTCATTCCAAGTTTAATGGACGTACAGTAAAATGTATGTCCATAAGAAAAAGATGTTTGATAAATTATCTAGTAAATTTAGTTGAAATAACAAACGGTTTTTAAATATGTTACGTCTGCATTGTTTATAACATTTTGAATACACGCTATGTTTGGTATTATATAGGGCCAAGTCAAAACGTGCTGCTACTGTTCTGACATAATGAAATCAAATCTATAAGGTATCTGCTTTTCTCCGAATGTGTCGTAGCGCGGCCTTTATTGGCGGTTTTTGAGAAATCGCCCTTTCAAAAACGATATTTTTTTAAAATTCCAAAAAAATCCACAAGAGGGCGTAAAACCATTTTTTTGTTATTTCAAGATTTGCCACTTATTCCAAGTTTAATGGACGTACAGTTTTCATGTATGACCAAGAGAGAAAAGTATTCGATGAATTATCCAGTAAATTTAGTTGAAATACCAAACCGTTTTTAAATATGTTACATCTACATAGTTAATAAAATTGAGAATTATATGCTATGTTTGGTATCATATATGGCCATGTTAAAACGTGCTGCTACTATTCTGACATATTAAAATCGAATCTATAGGGTATCTGCTTTTCTCCGAATGTGTCGTAGTGCTGCCTTTATTGGCGGTTTTTGAGAAATCGCTCTTTCAAAAACGATAATTTTGTGAAATTTGTTAAAGAATCCACATGAGGGCGTAAATTTTTTTTTGGTATTTTAGACTTTCCTCAACTTATTCTAAGTTTAATGAAGTGCATTATTGTTGTGTGACAAAGAGAAAAATATCTTCTTTGATGAACTATCCAGTAAATTAAGTTGAAATACAAAATCAGTTTTAAATTTGTTGTATAAACATTGTGAATAAAATTGAAAATTATACGCTATGTTTAGTATTATATATGGCCAAGTCAAAACGTGCTGCTACTGTTCTGACATAATGAAATCAAATCTATAAGGTATCTGCTTTTCTCCGAATGTGTCGTAGTGCTGCCTTTATTGGCGGTTTTTGAGAAATCGCCCTTCAAAAACGATTTTTTTTTAAATTCCGAAAAAACTCCACAAGAGGGCGTAAAATCATTTTTTTGTTATTTTAGGATTTGCCACTTATTCCAAGTTTAATGAACGTACAGTTTTAATGTATGACCAAGAGATAAAAGTATTTGATGAGTTATACAGTAAATTTAGTTGAAATACCAAATCGTTTTTAAATATGTTACATCTACATAGTTAGTTAAATTGAAAATTATATGCTATGTTTGGTTTCATATATGGCCAAGTTAAAACGTGCTGCTACTGTTCAGACATATTAATATCGAATCTATAGGGTATCTGCTTTTCTCCGAATGTGTCGTAGTGCTGCCTTTATTGGCGGTTTTTGAGAAATCGCTATTTCAAAAACATAATTTTTTGAAAATTTGAAAATAATCAACAAGAATGCGTAAAATGATTTTTTGTTATATCATACTTTCCGCAACTCATTCCAGGTTTAATGGACCTACAGTATATATGTATGTCTAGGAGAAAAAGATGTTTGATAAATTATCTAGTAAATTTTGTTGAAAAACCAAACCATTTTTAAATATGTTACGTCTGCATTGTTTATAAAATTTTGAATACACGCTATGTTTGGTATTATATTTGGCCAATTCAAAACGTGCTGCTACTGTTTTGACATAATGAAATCAAATTTATAAGGTACCGTTTTTTCTCCGAATGTGTCGTAGTGCTGCCTTTATTGGCGGTTTTTGAGAAATCGCTCTTTCAAAAACGATAATTTTGTGAAATTTGCTAAAGAATCCACATGAGGGCGTAAATTTTTTTTTGGTATTTCAGACTTTCTCCAACTTATTCTAAGTTTAATGAAGTGCATTATTGTTGTGTGACAAAGAGAAAAATATCTTCTTTAATGAACTATCCAGTAAATTTAGTTGAAATACAAAATCAGTTTTAAATTTGTTGTATATACATTGTGCATAAAATTGAAAATTATACGCTATGTTTAGTATTATATATGGCCAAGTCAAAACATGCTGAGACTGTTCTGACATAATGAAATCGAATCTTTGAGGTTTCTACTTTTTACCAATGGTGTTGCAATGCTGCCTTTATTGGAGGTTTTCATGAAACGACCGTCTTAAACGACGAAAATTCAGTCATTTTTAAACAACTCTCAAAATAGTATAAAAAAATTTATGCACTGTAATAGTCGTTTTAGCTTGTTTACTATATATTAACAATACGAGTAGTGTAGTTAATGATTGTTTTGCTTTATTTGCTATTGTAAAACTAATCAAAATATACACTTTCTTTTAAAAATCATTGGGAACATTTAATTTTACGCGTGGGTATTTTCTGCGATTCTGTCAGTCACAATTTCGTGATTTGCTGCTAGCTTCACAGAGGTATATGTCGGCTATGTCCCGATTAAAAAGGCTATTTCACCACTAATATATTAGCTGTAGACAGGAATGTAAGTTTCGAATATTTTTTAGGATAAACTTTTATTTAAATAACTAGAGAATGAATAAGATTGGTAGTGAAAAATATATTTGATGGATGCATCGAATACCCAATATAGGCGTATATGATATTTTTCTGTTTTAAAGAGATATACTCAATCACATATCTATTTTTAATAGATAAATGTTCGTTTGCGAATAACAAGAGAGCTACGCACAAATATATGGACACGTTAGACCAGAGCGAATCAGTCTTTACTGGTACCTTTGACGCTACCGGTACCCTCAAAAAAAAGTTCTGAATTTCCAGTAGCAAGAATTTTGCAGAATCAAAACGTACAGCCAGTCATGACACTGACTAAAATCCGTGTTCCCATGGATAAAAAATAATACAGCAAAATTTTAGACGAAATATCAAATTTCATAGAATTCACGCAAAATTTTGAAATAAATAAAAGTAATAGCCTTCTAGCGAAGAAATTAATCTTTAACCACTGAAAATTTCAAAGCAATTGGTCCAGTATTCGAAGAGAAAATTTGGGCGAAACCAGTGAGTCTTTCAAAACTGCTACCCATATTAAATATAACAACCTCAGAAGTGTTACGAATTTGGGAAAGCTGTAAACGCAGGACGAGACCCTTTTGGTCGATGTTGACACGGCGCCGCTGCGTCAAAAGGAAAAATTAACATTTCGAGCAATTAAAGTCATACGATAAAATCCGGAATTTTAAATTGTTCAAATTCTGAATTACTTTTAGAATCATTTGTAATTCTATCATTTTGAGTCATTGAAGCACGGAAGCCCATGACTTGCGGCATTGTAAAATTGAAGCTCATTGAATTACATTCAATTTCTGGTTTATCCTCCAAGACCTCGACTTCCCTGTGGGCCATACGAGCAAAGACCTTCATGAGGTATTAGTCTCCATGCCTACATTAATTTGCCTACAGTTATTGATGAGTAGATTGACTACGATTTGTTTACTTCTTTTTGGACACGTAGTGGACATAACGATCGTTTCAATATTATGTTGTTGTTGTTCTTGTTCTTGTTATCCTTGTTGTTGTTCTTGTTCTTTGACACGTTTTTAAAAAGTCGCTTTTCTCTTCGAATACTGGACCAATTGCTTTGAAATTTTCAGTGGTTGAAGATAAAATTTTTCTCCAGAAGGCTATTACTTTTTTTTTCGCTATGACGTCATCAAAATTATTGCCATTGGGTGGCGCTACGTGTCCATATATTTGAGCATAGCTCTCTTGTCTTTGACTATGATGCAATTATTATATCTGCTTGCGTTTGTTGGCTTTTTTATTATAAAACGTGGAACATTAAATAGATGATGGAAACACGTTACATGCAAAACTGAATAATTTTATAGAAGCTCAGGGGTCACAAGTGTTGGGGTATTTTGAAGGGAACCCGATCATGAAAGTTTGAAACCAGTGTGTTGCGCATTAGGAATACGCTTGCCATCGCGTCGCTGATTACCCTGCGTGGATTCACAGGTTTGAATCCCGTGGGGAATGATTATATGCAACAGCATGTCTTCGTCGTTGTAGGGTTCATGCAACTACTGGTGATGACGGCTTCATTCCATCCATATGAAACGAATTACCAGTTATCTCATCCAAAACTCGGAATGGACTGGTAACCCGGGCAAGAGGCCGCGGTACTTAGGCGTAGACGTCATGATCCGTCTTATAGGATAAATATGAGACTCCTATCCTGAAAATCTTGTAATAAACGATCCCTCTAACGGTAGCTCTGGCATTAGTATCTTCTCTTCACAGAGAATACCATGGTCTATCTATTTTCATTCAACGCCACTCGTAAAGCATTGATACATAATTATGCATTTTGAACTTTTAGTACTGCGGGTACGTGGTCTTCCAATATATTAGATATCAAAATTCGAAACGTTTGACCGTAAATATATACTACTACGGTTTGACCCTCCTTCGGCAAATTGTATGACGACGCAGATGACGTTGATGTTTTCATGCCAGCGCACCCGAGCGTGTTGAATTTTACAGTCAGCTGACAAAACGTAAACAAAGGTTGCAAAGTGTCAAGCGTCCTTGAGTACAAATCATACGAGAACAGGATTCCACCTGCAGGAGAAAGCAAATTCGTTAGATGTGTGAAAAATAGATAATGGTTGGATTATCAGGTAAAGCCTCGGCGATACCGGTACCGGTATCTGTCTTCTTTAGTTATAGCTGTATTTTATACTCTAGTCTGTTAGTGCAGTAGTGTATTGAAGAACCGGTACCTATATTTCAGGATTTCCCGATCACTACTGCGGTATATTGTTATAGATCTACTGCTATAGCCTAAGGCAATTCGTGGCTGAAGCTGTCTGGAAGTCCTCTTTTTGTGGAGGGCCAGCTAAATATTTTTTGAATTACTGATATTTAGATGATTAATATTGTTAGCTGTTAGGGTAAATAGATAAATTGTTAAAGAAGTGACGCTGCTAAAGAATGCTTTTATAGATGTCGGATTGTAGACAACATTTCAAAAGCGCAAGAATGAAAAGCAATCAACCAAAATTTATCAAGCAATATGCCTCTGGTGTAATCGACTTTAGTTCACAGTATGGGGGAGAAAATCCCAGAAGTGTGTCATATTCGGTTGCAAATATTGCCGGAGAACCAAGAATATTTCCATCGTACGGAGATTTCACTCAAGCTGCAGTGTTCCGAACTTATGGCCCATGGTGGAAAGATAAAAATGAGGCATCTAAAGCATCTGGACATCCCAGGTTTGATATCACTTTACAAATTATTTACCGAAATAAAAATGTTAACGGAATTTCGTATTACCATATTTATTCATGGGGAAAGAAAAGAGGATAAAACTGCTCAATAATATGACTATATACAGAAATCTTGCTCTCCTCTGCTGAAAGTTGGAACATGACGAATAAGTTCCCGTTGTGTGATTAGTTTGAAAAAATTGTTGCAGTAAAGCTAGGCGTTCTATAATTATTGTTATTCTTGTACAGGGAAAAAAACTTCTACAGCGAAGATTACATTGATTTAGTATTTGATCAATCTGTCTATCCATGGTCAATTGCCATTTTTGAAACCTACAACCCTGGAGCCGTGGTCAGGATACTTGCATTAAGACAATCATTCCCAGTACATAATATTGGGTAAGTAAATGTCATTCTTTTGCTTTTATTTTTTATGTTGGTTTTCACTGATATTGAAATATAGCATTCTCTCTATTATCATGATGTTTTATAATTTTATATTACAGGTTTAACTGAGCTTGTTTTTTGTGAGATAGAATTCAAATCAATAATTCATAATTAATTGATGAACCCAACTTAAAAGTATTGAAGATATGATTTAATATGCTATAACATTACAGAAATATAATATACGGTACCATAATATATTTTTCACAATTGTGTTTTAAATTGAATCTGTGATAAATTGTTTCTTTTACAGACTCTCTCAAAATGAAGAAAGGCCAATGCCAGTACCGGTTCCATTTGCAACAGGATGCTCACATTGGGAGGTGCTTATGTTTTTGTGAATTGTGTGAAAATTTTTTCAAAAACATTTGTCTAGGGCAGTGAGCAATTTTTGTTTTCATGCAACAAAAGTGAGGTCATGTGACAACCATAAAAAATTTGTTTGCAGTTTGCTGACCGTCAACTGGTATACAGTCATCATGATTTTGCCCCTGGGCATCCAAATATAAAGTGAAACGTTCTGATCAATTTTGCAATAGAAGGGATGTGCGTTGTTAATGAAGTTGTGTTAAAGTAGGGCGGGTAGCAATAATTTATTCCTCAGCATAAGAATGCAATCTTGAAAATGTTTTTCTCATAGATATTATGGGAATGTAGTTCTCCTGAACAAAATCTTCCTTCATCTCCAAATGAAGCTCGAATGTTTGCTCCTATTCTAAATGAAATGAAACATCTAACTAGGATCATTCGACTTGAATTTTGTAGCACTCACCTACAATATTATACTGAACTTGATGCAGTTGAACTTACAGGTTGGTGCATTGTTGTTGTAATAGTAAAAATGTGTACAAAAGGCTGTTTTTTATACAACAGCACATGCCCTCACTCAAGGCCTTTACTCAAGAAACCACTAATATTTGAGGAGATAATATTTTCAAAGATGGGGATCATCACCTCTATTATTAAGCAAATTATAGCAGATATTTGATTGTGCACTGTTGCTAGGAATCGTGGTGCCTGATTAGATAACTCATAATGGGCTAGCTACTATAAATCGTAAAGTATATGTATATATAATTTCTCTATGAAAAAAATAATTTCAGTTGCCGATTTTGTATACCTACTTATACTTCAGAACATTCTAAATTAGATCAACGAGCTGGATATGTTGGAAATATTGGTTTATTTTTCAGTCGATAACGATACAATTACAGGTATTGACAAAATGGCCGATATTACCGATACACCTGTCTTTCGTAATGTAAGATAATAACTTGTGTGATTTTATTTAGGTACTTTGACATACTACCCTTCAACCTCAGTCGATCCTCCAGTGAAACTATTTGAAGAATTGAAGATAGTTGATGACGAGACTGTCAAATCTTATTCGAATAAAATGAAGGACATATCTCGAAACAAATCGAAAAATGACACCGTTTCTGAATCAAAAGTTGAACACAATAATGGATATTTTGACAATCTTCCACCGGAACTTTTATGTTATATATTCTCATTTTTACCTCTTATGGATTTATGCCGCTGTGCTCGTGTGTGCAAGCTGTTTCATGAACTTAGCTATGATCCCTCATGGTTTAACAATATCGACCTTAGAAGTTGTTGGCACCTCATTAACGATGATGCGTTAGAATGCTTGGTTACACATTGTAATCCGAAGTTATATGATGTGACGTGGGAAGACAATAAATCGCCACCTACTCCTCAAGTGCAGGTAAGGTGTTATGTGTTGATGTTTAGAAATATAAATTTGTGTATAGTATTTGTAGAATAGCTGATCACGGTGATGAAAAATGTGGTTGAATCCCATCCTAATCTTTCAAATTTTTAGAATTCAAATTATATTTGCCACCAAATTTTTTAAAATTTTTGGATTTCATATTATATTAACCACCGAAGTCATTATACAATTTGGGACTCAAGTAATTTGATTTGCTAAACTGGCTAAAGCCAAGTAATGTCATTTTAAAATGTTTCAACTTGACTATAATTTTGGATTTTATTTTGAAAGGAAGCTCTCATAGTATACACATTTATTTTCAGTCAGTGAATTTAACATGGTGTGGTGGTGGTGGAATTGTTTCAAGCGGATCTCTAGTAAATTTTGTCGCGAATTGTGGATCTCATGTTCTCACTCATTTGTCACTTGCATCATGTCCGATCGTTTCTGATGAAGTTCTGAGCAAAATTTCACATTATTGTCCAAACTTACAACATCTTAATATCTGGTCATGTGACGCACCCACATCTGAAGGACTGAGGATTTTACACAATTTAACGAAACTTGAATATGTTAATTTTTATCGAACAAAGGTAAGCTTTTGTATCAAAAATGTGAAAAAATAAAAAATTTAAAATATTTAGGGAAATGCTTTTAGGTATTCTATTAAACCCTTCTGTAATAACGCTTTTTTAAGATGCTAAATCATTTAATGTTGGATCATTTTATTTTCCGGTGCAGCATTGCATATCTTGCTTTGTGCGCAGGAACTAGATTTCTTGTTGTAATATGGTTCGATCTGAAGTAGTTATTTGTTGCTGTTTTATTACAAACATGTCTAGCCACTAGAAAAACACAAATATTGACAACCTAACTCTGTTCAGAACTATTAACATGGGCCAGGGAAACAGTGTTTTTTATATAACTCTTTTTTTTTTTATTTATAATAAATTTTTATCTTTCCAGATAGATGATGCTGGAATTCTATGCATTCTTCATTCTAATCCAAACTTACAAAGCATAAATCTTGGAAGCTGTATTTGCATTCTTGATTTTGATAGGTACGCAATCATGACTCATCATAGACACCAATATGGGGTGTACTAGGGTATTGTGTATTGAACTGCAGGTCCTTTCTCCTTGTTTCTATTCCGGATCCGTATGTGGCTGTTGCCACAAGGATGCGTGACTGAGATAGTATTATGAAGATAAATAAAAATAACATGATCTCTTTCCACGAAATATCAAGTATATTTATGAGCTTTCGTTGGATCATAGTCTAAGATAGATACAGCGAATAATTATTATTCGCTCTATAATTAAGCCATATCTTGTTTTATCTGAAGAAGGTAGACTATGATCTAATGAAAGCTCATAAATATACTTGATATTTCGTGGAAAGAGATTATGGTATTTTCATCATAGACAACTAGCAAATTTTTTTATAATGCTATTTCGAGTTATAAGTGTCAACTTTTTAAAAGTGTAAGAATTTTTATATCATGTTAGCTCTTCTCAACAAGGAAAATAAACTGACAATAGTTTAATCATTTGAAAGAAAGCAATCATCGATGTTTCAATCGCTGCATATAAATTTAGGGGTTATACATAAGAATCAATCCAAGCTTCGAGGTTCAAGCACACTCGTATCAAATTTACAATCAGAAAGATTGCCACAGAAATTGGAAATTTTCTTTTATACAATTATTCAACATTATTTTGATCGTTGCAGGGTTCTTGTTGAATTGTCTCAACATTGTCCTAAAATAAGAAGTTTAGATTGCTGGAGAGCAAAAAGTTTGACAAGCCATGGAATTAACTCATTAACGACTTCATGCAATTTTATTGAAGAACTTGATTTGGGATGGTAAGAGGAAGTTTTAATTTAACCCAGAGTGTGATAAATTGGTTAAGCAAATATAATTGGTTTATATGATTATACAGAGCCTTTGGGATGATAGTGTGAGAACACATTTTAAATTTTTTTGGGGATTCTGCTATTAAGAAAGTCTCAGTTATGAATATAGCCTACTATCTTTTTTTTTTTTTAATTTCTCCCCAATCCCACTTACTAATAGAGGTTTAAAACAATCAATACCAAAATTTTCTTTTTTGAATGTCTGTTTTTGCTCAAAATAAAAAGCGAGAAGCATTATTTTTTTCTAACTTGATTGAATAAATACTCTTCTGGTTTAATAAATTGACTAAAAATGTGAGTCGATAAGCCTCTACTGATGAAGTTATATGGTAATTCAAATTTCTGGCATTCTTGTAAATCAATTTTAGCCTTGAATTTTATATCCAAATCGATTACTACAAAATACGTTCATTATGATTTTAAATCGCAAGATGGATTTCAGAATGCCCATCGATTAGAATTTCTAATACATCCCAGCATAAATCAAATTTGTCTAATATTTTATTTGCACTGCTAAAATTGTGTGTTTTACATGCAAAATTTTGATTATTTCAACTCCTAAAAGCACTTGAAATGGGTAGAATTTCGTTTCTAATTAAATTTCTCAAATGTAATAATATTGATTGCTTATTATTTAAATGAATTTGAGCATTCAAATTTTGGTATTCAATTTCAATATGGTGGAGATAGGTCATCAATTGATGAATTACAACACTAATCATCATTGCGTGGTATCAGACGTTGATCACGCAGTGATGAGTAATTAAAAAAGCCTACTGTATTGTTTTAATATACGAGAAATGATGGTAACATGTATTAAATTGAGTCATTTTAGATATGTAGTGATTATTATTACATCACTATTGATTCATGATATGACATTCTAGTAGGAAAAGATTTATTTTAATACCATCGAGTATGGACATTATATGAATTTTGTTTAAGTTTTGCCCATCAATGTTTTATTCAATGATAATAATTCATAAACTTAAGTGACATCTGAAAAATTGAATAATACAAATGATTATATCTGATAATATGCTGCTTATACATTTTTTATAGTTTCCAAAATAAAACTGAATAGTTTATTATCCTGAAAAATCATTTTCATTTGGAATATAAGACAAACAAGTCTAGAAGGAATAGCCGCACAAATCACTATATTTTGAAGACCAATTTAAAAAGCCCAAAACAGTTATTGTACAAGTCGATTTTCATTTTACCCATACATTCAGTAGAATGATACCTATGTTATGATAGCATATTTGATTCATTCCTGTTCCGAAACTATATTTTATTTTTATGTTCATATGAACTTGATAGCTTATGGTGAATCTGAATTAAACTATGTCAGATTTCAGTATTGTCTCCATTAACCCAAATTTATTTTCATCTATTCAATTATTATTTACCCTTTGCACACAAGCTATTGCAGATTTGTACTGATTACTGATTTCTGGCTAGTGAAATAGTGTGATATTGGTGTGTAGGCTCTTTTGGCCATGCTATGCTATGTTGCAATATTTAGTTTATCCTCTAATCACTGAAGTTTCGATTAACACTCATCACTGGCCTTCTCAACAATGGCTTCTAACTTTTAATTGCTTTGTTCAAAGGTGTGGAGGATTGCAGAGCAGTTCAGGTTGTTTCCAGATATTGGCGTCGAATTGTCCTCATTTAACCAAGTTATATGTGACTGCCAACAGAACTATATCAGATGCTGAAATCAATGCCCTGAGCAAGAACTGCCCCAAGCTAGAGTAAGTTATACTCATTTCTAAGTTTATATTTTAAATGTAAGTTGTTCAATAAATTAATTATGTATTAAAGGAATTAATTTTGTGTTACACAAGTCAATTAAAGATTAGATATTGTGAATCAACATTTGCTGATAGTTGGTATTGGTTGAATATAACATTTTTTTCGAATCATTCAATTTGAATTTCCCATGATGCAAGTCTTGAAAGGATTTAGTTTGGTAATAGGCTCATGTTATCACTGTCATGTCAGTAAGACACCCATGCATATAAGACCTCCCCCCCTCCCCTAAAATGGTGAATTTATAAAAATTTGCATATAAGCCGACCCTACAAATTGTACGCTCTTATTGCGAGTACTTAGCATGGTTCAAGTTTTTTTTGAGTTATAAATGTATAAGCCGAATTTTTAGTGCGATCAGAGGTATGTGCATATTGGCCCCACCCCTTAGTTAGGCAACTTTTGAGTTCTAAACTCGGATTATATGCGAGAATATACGGCAGTTGTTAATAATTCGTGACCATTGGTTAAAACATCAAGCTTATATTGAATGAGATGTCCCACCTAACCTTATTCAGATGACTTCTGATAAATATCTCATTTTCACAGGAAATTGGACATTCTTGGAACAAGATTGGTTACTGTACCTTCTATTATCAATCTCCTTGAATCAAGCAAGAATTTTAGTTTTCTGGATGTTTCTTTTTGTTTTGCATTCTCCAAAGAAGTCGTCCACTCATTGGACCAACAATATCCTCATGTATCGATAAAAAGAAGCTTTCAAGAAGATAACTGAGTAAATTTATCATAAATATTGCATCTCACTTTATCAAACACCATTTAACTGTACTAAAATAAACTTATGCTAGATTGATACATGCTTATATCCTAATAAAGCGTGTATGATTAGAATGTTAAAATAACTATCTATATGCAAACAAAAAATTGTGTTTACTGTATACCCAAAATTTTAATTCAAGCCAAAATAAATTTTAATCTTGCCAGACATTGTTGTTATTGTCCCAAATTAAAATTGCTCCAGGTCGATATTGTCATATCTCCTGTTTTTTTTCAATGAAAGAGCAAAAGGATAACTCATGAAATTTTGCAAAATTTACTTTGGAATACTAAAATGTTAAGAAATAATTTGTAAAATGTTTTTGCTTTGCAACCACTCAGAGAAACATTTAAATTGTCTGTTGCAGCTTTTCAATGTATATCAAAATCTGTGTGACCAATGAATCAAGTTACTTTTTCAAACTGAACTTCATCCTATATTGAGATAGGAAAAATGGTGTAAGCTTTATCTGCAATTGCTGTTAAAAAGAGCCTTTGTCAAATAATTGTGATGCGCTTAATAAAACAATAACTCTGTAAGGTTTTGGCTTCAAAAAGATATTTATTTCTTGCGAAAAAGCTCTTTCAATTTTCTTCATTTGATTTAAATTTGTAAGGCAAATCTTGATTTATTCACTTATTGACTGCATAATATATTTTGACGTGATATATAATATTTGCAATCCTTCATTTTATTTAACTGTATTTAGTATATATATTTTTTTGAAATATCCTAGACTGAAATTTATCTCTATATTTTAAAAATTTATTTTGTGTATTTTAGTATTCAGTATTATGTGTTTATTTTACAAATATCTATCTCCAAAATGAGCATTTGAGTTTTAAACATTTTCTGTAGTTAACACAAATTTTTTTTTGGAGATTCTGGCATTGTGAAATTATTGAAATGTGGTACAGGGATTGGACTCTTACTATTACAGAAAATTGTACAAGATTAGCTGATATGCTTGAAGATTTAGGTTCAAGCTGTGGTCAGAGTGTCAAAAAGATGTCAGAAGTTTTCAAATTTAAAAATGTTTGTCAAGTGCGCAATGAGAGAATGTTTTAAGATTTCGAGCAGTTCATATTCAATCGTGAATACCCAATTTGATACCAGATCAAAATGACCCCTGGCATACAACTTAGGACTGTGTTTGTGGAAACTACAACTGCGTTAGGAATTAGAACTGCCTTGTTTGTTCAATCTACCGTAATTGAAAATCTTAAGCTGAGCTAATGTTGAGCGATTTATACTTGTGACACATTAGCTCTAACTTGTGTCGGCTCGCAATTAACTTTAGAAATGATACATCACTAACGCTTCCCTCCCTGGCTTTATCATGCATTTTACTATTTGTTTGGAAATGAAGCTACCGAATTTTGGTACTGGAACTATGCGATCGAATAAGAATAGAACTGGGTCATTTGAAATGTCCATACTGAAAGTAAAAATTGCCTAAACATACATTTTTAACGGTAGGTAAAATTTGGTCACAATTGATTTTCGCAATTGCAGAAAATGAGATGAATATAAAATACTGTATAGCTATGTGTATCAGCTAGTACATATTATAATAGTTATTTAAACTGTATACACAGTTTTTCGAAACCACAGTATACACACAAACATAAATCTCAACTTTAATATAACTTTGTTTAAGAGTGACACAAGAAGCTCATCAGAGCTTTCAATCTCATGGTCAAGAACGGATATGTCACTGTTTTAAAATTTGTACTGTTGAATGTTTCAACTTAACCATATGGCGAACGGTTGGATTAGTTGTTATTTGATTTAGGATGCATGGACTTGATGGTGGAAGAAGCCATAGGACATGCAGAGCAAACCCAAGCATTCAAAAATTGTGTTAAAAACAGCCAGCGATAGCAAACCAATCAGAACGAGCATTTATCAAATAGACAAAACCCACAAATACGAATGTCCTCGCGAACGAATGCGAGAGAGCCGCATAAGTTGTAACTTCAACACCGAAACAATCGCTTTCGAAGAAATAATGAAGTTTTGGTATTTTATTGCCCTCTTGTGGATGATTTGGGTTAAATACTACCCAATTCTTGCAATTTATTCTGAACACGAACAATTGAATTCTATAATAAATAATTTCGGAATATTCTCATAATTTATGTCATGTCTACAAATTTAGAGCCAAACAACATCCACTCTCCTGTCTTTTCGATACGATACTAAATTTATGACCCAGTCACAAGAGGGCACTGACACACTGCGAAAAAAAGGGGTTTTGATCCGATCAAGTTCGCGGCGAATTTAGGCGGCTTTTTGATCCCTATTTTGTCACTTTTGGCCAAAATATACTTCGTTTTTTCGGAATTACATACTCAAATGAAGTCTATAACTGAAAATCTGTTCAGGTGTGTCGTCATAAACGATTTTTCAGGTTGGGTCATCTCAGATCAGCACCAAATTTAGATCTTGATTTCGAAATTCGTCACTGTCTGACTGTAGGCGTTAAGTTTAGATTGCGTCGCAAATGGAGTTATAGAAACTTGAAAATAATAATTTTGTCGAACCTATGTACCGGTAATATAACTTTTCTTTGAACTTTATTCAAATTCAGAAACGTCGCTGATCAGATCATTCTTATGTTATCTTTATGTTAAGCAGGCTGGAGGTTTTTAGTTGCCACCCTTTTCTATATTTTAATTGTTCTCCCACCAGAAATAAAATGAATTCCAGACCAAACTATTACAGTATTATTCTCAATATATTTTATGCAATTCCTCCGATTTTATTGTGATCACAAACAGATTTTGCCCTAGTGCAGCAGTTATAGTAAAAGAAGTCAGGTTGTATGTTGTGAAATTCTGAAATTACTTAATGTGAAGCCTTTTCATATCAATTCACACAGTCTGACAGTCATGTGCTTTTCACATAGGAATCTCCATGTCATATAACAGTATAATCAGTACAATAGACTTGGCTCAACTGTTTGATATTTCTGTATTTAGAACTGTAGAAAATTGTACGAAACAATGTTCATTTCAATTTTTACACAATATTACGTTTAGGCTTTATGAATGTCTCATGTTCAAATTCTGAAATTTGAATGTATTCGGAATTCTTTGTTGGTAGAAAATTTTTTGAGTGCATTCAAAATAATGATTTATTTGATTTTGGATATCTGTATGTCTTTTTATACCAAATATTTTAGATCATTTGCATCCAGTTTTATCAGACAATCTGCAGTGACGTCAGCCTTGATAAGGGAGAGGCCAGGAAGACTTTATTTAGTACTATATTAATACTGTAATAAAGATATATAAATAATTCACCTTCTCTATTATATTATGTAAAACGTAAAACCGAGAATTTTTCTGAAATCTAATGCCTCTGTCAAAGGTGTATTTTATCATCGTTGGGTGTTGTGTAGTTTCGTACCTCAAATACTTCTAGTGCAGTAGTGGGTGTAGCATAACGATTTTTGCACATATCAATCCTAACCCCCACCTGTCTACGTCATCCAAAAATTACATCACTACGAAGTCACAATCACGTCATAGATATAGAGCTTGCCAAAGTATACCTAAGATGGCCCGAAATGGCAGCGGCGTCGACAATAAAAAAATAACTAACAGCACCGATCTCTCCCATATCGGGACCGTTGCTGCGAGAAATAGATTGCTCGATTTCGGGTGATCATCTGCGCGCCTTGGATGTCAGTTTGAATAGTTTGAAGGACCTTATTACATAACTGTCACGTCGTAGTGAAGTAATTTTTGGATGATGCAGTCAGGTGGGGGTTAGGATTGACATATGCAAAAATTGTTATGCTACGCCAGCTAGAAGTACTTGAGGTACAACCCAGATAGTTATAGTTTGGTGCAATGATGCATATTTCGAACTACGGCAGAAATTGGCTTGTTATTGTTGCTTGGTTACTTTTTCCTGCTAGTATGAGTAAAGCATGAGTATGTTGCATGCTTTTAACTAAAACTAGAAACACTATTGGTAGTGTCCCAAGTGTCGTAGTAAGAGCTGTATACAGGTTCTATTGGTTTGATTTTCAAATTTATAAGTCCGAGAAAAGTTGTTTTTGTGAGATTTACTGAGGACCAAATATTACTTGTCATTCGTTTTATTATTGAGGAAAATTCCATATCGAAGTTGCTCCATGGACACAGGGTCTTTGTCCAGAGCAGGACATAGTCTGAGTCTAACATGTTTTCCCAGTTCGACGAAATTCAATGGTAATAATAGAAAACATTTTCTATATAAAGTCAAAGACAATTAGGTTTTTAGGCGTTTTTAACAACATGTTGACGAATGTATACACCAAAGTTTTTGTTATTAAAATTAGGGTTCGGATATGGAGAGGAAAAATTCGTTCTAACCTGGAATCGGAGTCAGATTTTTCTCAACCTGAAGTCTGTGTTGATCGCATGCCCTGTTTTTGCTTGTTTTTGTACTTTCCTTATCTAGTGAGCATTTTTTTTTTTTATTACCCCATTGAATTTTGATGTGGGCACATCGGCCCTGTAATGCCTTTCTTCGTTATAGAAGTCTTTGTGAAAACATCGCAAAAATAAAATTCACTTATTATGGTTTTACTCTAACAGATGAATAAGGTCGATCCGTCAGCCAACAATTCTGTTGGTTGTACAAGTTATAAAACAAAAAATATGAATTTTAATGAAACAACATATCAAAGTTTACTTGTCATTGCTGAAAACTATAGATTAGCAAGACCACCTAGGATAAGGATGTGCCTGCAGTGCCTAATGGCAGGTTTGTATGATTTTTTGATATATTATTGACAAATATCATAATAAGTATTAAGTAGATATACTCAAATAGTGACATCATTTCTCTCCATTCATTATTTGGGGCTGCTCGTACAGTGCCACGTTTGGAGTGATAGCATGAAAAACAGCCCAAAAAATTGGAATTGAAAAAAAAATATTTCTACAATATTCGTTGCTAGAGATGACTTGAGAGATTTGTCGGTCCTTCAGAAGTATGTGCACCAATATGGAAGTTACATCGAGTTGTGTAAAGGGACTGAAACCTATGGGCAGGAGATATTCACTTGGCTAACACAGACAGTTCCCGAACTCGTAATAGAACTAAAATAGGGAAAATTGGAATAAAATTATGGCTTAACCCTAACCTGGTACACATACTATGGGAGTTACGATTTGTTTGCTATGAAATTGGTAATCTTTTGAAGAAATTGACAGCAAAATTATGGAATATGCTAAATTTTCATTAATTTATTAAATAAGTACTGGTATGTAAAAATTCATTTTGTCAAATAAACATGTAAATAATGTATTATTCAAATAAAAATTAGATATTTCAACTCAAGATTCCAAATTAGATAAATTCACAAATATAATTCTTCACGAATAACTATCTAACAAGCTCCTTGATTCAAATACTGGTAATGTGTTCCAGAATAGATAATGAACATACATTACTAGTTTGTATTGCCTGAATGTAAATACCGAAAACGTTTAGTAATGAAAAATAACATATGTATGACAGTTTTCCATCTGAGGTATACTTACTCCATTGTGAAATATATTTACTAACCAAAATTATTTAGTTTGTTTTTCATAATAAAAAATATATTATCTGAATAATCTGAAATCCAAATGTTTACCGCTGTAATACAAACAAAATTGACTTTGAGTTTCAATGAAATGTTTAAAGCTGTTTCAAACCATGAGAACTTGTTGTGGAAAATCATTGATGGTGACAAATATAATTTTACTTGTGGCAACCCTATCTATAGTTGGTACCATAATAAAACAGTAGCATCATAAATCATAATTATGTTACAAATTTGAGTACAAAGTAGCGATTTGGTACAATAGAACAAGGATGTGCAAAGTGCGGCCCCACAAGAAAAAATTGTGCAGCCCACAGAGAAGTGTCGATTTTTAATGGTGTGCTGACTGTGAAACCAGTTTTTAAATCTAGTTTAATCTGGTATGTGCGAGTCATTCCAATCCCTCTGCGTTGCAAAGCCTTTACCCGAGTCCAAATTATTATCTATTCCTATGACGTTACAATGCCCTAACAGCTAGCTTGTACAAAGGGAACAGTGCATGTCATAAGATCATTAACTAAAATTTTTGTGCCTGCAACTACTAGAAACCCTATGTTAAATAAAGGTGCGGCCGCGGTTTCACCCAGTTATTCATATCTGGCCCTCCTGTATTAAAGGTTGCCCATCCCTGCTGTAGACAGAAATGAACAGAGAATAATTATGGAGGTTTCAGTTAATCTAGTCATTTTGGAGAATTAAAATCGAAGAGTTCTCTTTTTGCATCTGAATATTATTTTTCTTTTTTCTCAGTATTCAACATTAACCCACCACCTCAGATCAAGATACGAACTCACTTGCAGATTGCAACCTTACTTATTCGACATACGGAAAACAAACAGTTGGCGCAGTCCCATCTCCATGCTGCAGTAAGTTCAAGTTTTTTGTCTTTGTTTTTAATCAAACACTGCCGTAATCCTGTGCAGAAATAATAAGGAAAATGGTTTACTGTTTTATATTTAGAAAAATAAGCTCTGTTTTTATTTAGCTCGGTTTGGGTATGATGGATAATATTATGTGATGAGGAATTATTTTTAAAAAGCATTAGCTTCACTATATTAGCCTTGTCTGGTATAGATTGAAAATGTAAAAATGTTTAACAAATTATAGATTTGGTAAATTAATGCCTGTGCGATGTTCACAAGTTTTCTCTATACCAGGGGTGTGCAAATTGTGGCCCATAAGGAAAAATTGTGCATCGCGTTGATGAGTGCCAAATTTGAATGGTGTGCCCAGGAAATGAGTTTTTAGTTTAGTTAATCTGGTTCGTACGAGCACTTTCAATCCCTACTTGAGTGAAATTGTCATATTAGCAAAACTAGCTAGCAAAATCCTGTTGCAATATATAGATGTTATAAAAACGTGCGGCCTGCGGCTTCACCCAGTTACCTGTATCTGGCTCTCCAGTAATAAAGGTTGCACACGCCTGCCCTAGATTATAATTCCTGGTATTTTGAAGATGAACTCGTTTGCCAAATTGTTAACTTACAAATTCCTATCATTTGTTAAACGAACATTTTTGGAAAAAAAATTATATTAGAATAGCATTTACTACCTATCGCTACATGTTCTGAGTCTAATAAAGGCATGAAATAAAAACATCACAATATAATATTGTTTTCACTAAATATTGAAGCTTTAAATTTCAATTGTATCACACATGCTTTATTTATGGCATATCTGCTTTACTGATTTTTTAGTATTTTTTGATTTCTTGTACTGAATAGGAAATTTTTTATTATTGAAGAAGACATTGTTCAAAATTGCTTTAATTACGAAAAAGAAGCTAAATATTATAAGTAAAAACATCTTATCTGCTGATACGGTAAAACAGTGATTTTATAGGCCTATTATAGAAAAAAAAATTTGATGAGGTAGTGTTTTCACTTTCAATTTACGTACCTATTGTTAATAGTGTTTTCTATGCTTACCATGTGGGTAATATGGAAAGTAGTAGACACTGTGGCTCTATTGTTAACGTTTTTGTATCTGTCAGATAGAAACAGGAAATCTGCAAGTATTGTTATACAAAGAATTCAAAAACGTGAAATAGTATTTTTGACCGTGGCATATGCTGTGTTTCAAATAAAATCTTTGAAAATGGAATTGCAGATGGGCTGACTATTTGGGGAATTTCTAAATTTTTATAATACAAATTTTTTTGTGTCATTGCCAAACTGATAAAATAATGATAATTCATATGGGGTAATGCTAATTTTAAGAGGTAACGAGCCCATAACATGGCATTCTGAACACATTTTAATATGAAGATTTTATCATTTGAATATAGTGATATTGCAAAGATTTATCAGTGGATGAATACCAATAAATTTATGTATCACCAACTAGCATCAGTGAGATCGAATATGGCGCATCTCAGCGACAATTTTTTGGTTTTTTGAACAACATAACTTAGATTAGACTGGGAATTTATTAATGTTTTGCCAGGTGCTGTGGATCGTTCTAAATGCAAAAATCTAACAAAGATTCATGGCCATGCTTCTATTTGTACAGTTGAATGAAAATCGATTCTTAAATATATTTTTTATTTTTTTCAACCTATTTTATATGTTTTATTGCATAAAAAGATACTAATCAACAAAATTTGTTCTCAAGAGAAATGTGCCGCATAAAAAAATCATTCCTTGCAAAACTTTTTCTGACATGTACTCCATCCATGGGTAGTAGGATGTATTGAAAGTCTAATGAAATGAAATAATATTGAGGTATCGACTGAATTATCGACAATTTCAATTTCGTTCTGAAATACTACGGTGTTCTTGAATCTGGTAAATCTAATATATTCTAAATTGAGTCATCTTGAACAATGAACACACAGAATTCAAAGAGTGTGGAATGCAGCACAGTCAGCACTAAACTTAGATAAACAGTGATTCGATTACTGTTATTTTCTGTTCCTGCAATTTGCAAAAATTGGATGAAGGCCATTTTGGTCATTTAGCGCAGCGTTAGGAATATGTTTGAATCCTATGCAGGAATAGTTGTTTATGTGCGTAGGGTGGTTCACGCAACTGCTGGTCGGTTACAGCTTCCTCCACTATCAAGCCCGGAAAAAAATACTATCTAATCCCATATCCGGCATGGACTGGTACCTGGACGAGAGGCTGTGGTTTGCCATGTGATTAAGCGATCTTAACGGTTTTCTTCCCCCCGGGATAAATATCTGAATCCTATCCTGTCCTACTTCATACAGTTGTGAATAAAATTATCCTGAATTGTTTTTTATATGACACTTAATTTGCACATTTTGCTCCAAGCAAAGCCTTGTAAAAGCCTCTGATCTCGCACAATATACAAGGCGCTACTATTATTTGGAAGGATTTAAATCTTTCTGTTAGACATTGCCTAACCTATTATACCCTCGGTGAGGTGAGAGGCATGGGATTTGCAATGCTAACAGTAACACGGTTAATAAATGTGGCACTTTCACCGCTAGGCCATTGTGCTGCCAATTTGAACACTCTATTCCCTTTGACTATACCTTTATAAGATTTTTTTTCCTTTCTTCAGATAACTCTTGCAAAATCAACAGGGAATGAACTAGCTTACTTCGAAGCAATCAGTCTTCTTGCAACAACCTTATGTGAGATGTCGAAACCAGCACAAGCGAAACCCATACTTCGAGAAGGAATCACAGCTTCGCAACACAATGTTTATTGGCATGCAAGACTTTTACTCCAGCTTGCTGTGAGATTTTTATTCCTTTTTTTCATGATCGTGCATATGTTTTCAAAAGTAGGCTGGTATCTTGATGAAAATGCCACCATCATAGAAATATGAATATACGAGTAAAAGACATTCAAGATTTGTTTTTTCCACAGCACCTCCATCATGAAGAAGGAGATCACACATCAACTCAGCAATTATTAGATGTTGGAGCAGATCTCGCCAGTAATTGTGGATCAGATTATTTGAAAATTTTATTCCTGCTCAGTAAAGGAATGGTAGGTTGCAACAAATCAAAAGTGTATCATTAAAATACTATATAAATTTGAATCAGAACTGAGTGTGCTTCATACTTCAATATTGTATATGTAATTTTGTTTATTATAATAGTTGAGTTTGACAGCGTGAATGTTTTAACATTGAGCGTCTAAAACAGTGGTTCTCAAACTTTTTAGGCAGTGCTCCCTTTTTAGAATTTGTCTTGGGCCCCACCTCAAAAATAACTAGCTAAAAATAAGCTACAACAAATAACAGATGGTAGAGCAAAAGTATGTTTTATTCAAAAAACACCAAAAGTCAGGAGTTTGGAGTCACCAAAAATAAGCATCCAAAATTGGCATCGTATTCTGTATAAAATAGTCAGTTTGTTCATTTTTTATCTTTTGGTTCTGTTTGTAATATAAAACCAGGAAGTTAATTTTACTGGACCTGTCTATTAGTAATGATTTTTTGAAACAAAATGTGATTTGTATACATGTGCAAACACTGTTTCTGATTTATGCGAGCATCACAACTGCTCTTGCTCACTGTACAAAGTTCCGTTTTCCAATGACTATTGTGTTCATAATTTAAACCATTTTTACATTGTTCAAAATTCGAATGAAACAAAATTTATAGTTGTGTAAGTGGGGTATATCTCAGTATGAAAAAAAAAGATTAAACAACATTTGCGCTGAATTAACTCAGAACTTGAAGCGCTTTTTAACTGAAATTTTATATATGTTATATATATATATTTATATATGTCATGGTCTGTACCATGACATTATTTTTCCGACAAACTATGGTTTTGTCCAGGTTTATCTATTGGTAATAAATAAATAGCTGGTGCTGGTACCACAATAATGTATATCATTTCTAAAGCACCAGTATAGTATTATATTTACTTTGAAAATTTTTGTCAATAAAAACATGTTTCTTTTGTACCTATGATATAAATTTAAAATAAAAAGTCTTTATAATGAATATTATAATGCATAATCAACACTTTTTCCTCTGTTTCAGGTACTTTTAGTGCAGCAAAAGCTCGATGAAGTTAATGTTGTATTATCTATGTGTGGACAATTAATAGACGGAATTAAGAATGCCACACCGATGCAAGTTGAATCACATAAAGTTTATTTTCTCACATTGCAAGTTGCTCATTTGCTTTCTGGAGGACAGGTAAAACTCATAAAAATGGTTTATAATGAGCTAGTGCAGTGGTTCTCGAACTTTTATGATACACATACCTCTTTCAAAGACTCTCGATACTTTGTGCCCCCTAGTCTTCAATTTTTGTTTTGTTTTCGAATGGTCTTCTTCAGTTATTTCATTTGCTATGGTTAGCTATAAAAAGCCACTGAATGAAAGTCAAACAATTAAAATGAATCACAGTTTAATTACTTTATTGAAGACTTTTACTCGTAGATCTCATAGAACCGCCCTGTGGCCCACAGCGGTTAGTGTGGGTTTGAAGTTCGTGTCACCACCCCGAGGTGAAATAAATTGGATAGTCAATGTCGAATCGCAAAGATTCCAATCCTTCCAAAAATAGTAGCTTCTCACATAGTTAGTTACTAGCCTATTGTATGGAGCATTCCCCACAGTGAAAGTTTGAAAATACTTGAAGATTTGAAATATCTGTATAACTTTGTGCAATAATTTTTGTTAAATATTTTCCTTTTGCAGGTAAAAAGTGTAAAATCAAGTCTAAAGCAATTACAGCAGAGTATACAAGAAATAACAGCTTTACCTTCATCATCATGCAGTCTCGTGCCTCAGGATAACCCAGGTATTTTTATAGGGTGTTTTCCAGCTCAGAACTCAGAGAAAATCGAATTTTGATAGCGAAAACTTTGTGCAAATGTAAGCATTCTTTGATCGATCGTAAAGAACGCTTGGGAAACTCGATACTTTCTGAGTTTTGTAGAAATATTTTGTCGGTGGGCCAAATAACCAACTTCCGACATCAAGCCAGGCCAAACCTAAAAATCTTAGCAGGAAAGGCAGGAGAAGCGGCTAGCCTAGCTTAGCCTTACAGTGATAAGTGCACCGGGCAAGAGCCATACTGAATGGCTTGCCGGGGCGGGGTATGGTTCACGAGCCACTCGTTAGGCATCCCTGATTTAGAAAATTCTAAATCTGATTGTATAAAATGATGATACCTTTTTAAACTATTTCAGGTCATCTGAAAGAACTTCTCGAGGTTGAAGATATGATGAAAATATTAACAAGCACAGATGCCTTTTCCTGGTTACCCAGAGATCACATGTACGTATCATGAATCCTTCCTGCTTTACTACAAAACAATTTTGTTTGTTTGTAATTGTATCTTGTAATAGTCCAAACAAATTTAAACCCCCGTTAGCCATTTAACAGATTACCTTCACAGACATATTTTGCATTATACTTCAGCTGTTAACTCAGAAAAACATTTTGAAGTTCTTTGACCTAGGCAATAATTCCTCACTTGTCTGTTGAGGACAAGGGCCGGTTTAATTTCCGAGTTAGACCATAACAGCTAGCAAGTTTCCGAAAGTCGTGAGGGCCTAAAAAGCCTTTCAATGTGCGAAAAATTGTAGTGTATGATACAGAAAATGCGTTTTTTCACATATCAAAAAGGGGGGGTTCAGACCCCAACCCACACTCCTTTGCTATTTCCCTTGTTAAGAATGCTCAGTTAGCCTATTGCCGTTTTGCTTCCATCATGACTATTCATACTTTCTATTTTTGCTCCAATATGCTAAAGACGTTGTTGGTTGAAACTGTATAAAAGTTATAAAAAAGTAAATTTCATTTTGCAGTTATCTGAAATTTGTTCATTTGCCGGTTTATGATATAAGTAATTTTGTATTTCCAGGTGTATTTTGGTGTACCTAGTTACAGTTACTTATTCCTTGCTGGCTGGATATCTGGATAAAGCTCAAAAGTATACAGAGAAGGCTTTGACGCAAATAAGGAAGCTAAAAGGTATGTATGTAATGATTTTTTCAGGTTTCAAATCAAGGGTGCAAACTTTAATACGGGAGGGCCGAATGCCAATAACCGAGTGAAACCTCGGGCAATTGCAGGCACAACAATTTTGGTTATTAATCTCATGACATGCGTTCTTGGCTTCGCACATGCTAACTGTTAGGGCATTTAAGGTCATAGGCATAGATGATAATTTTGTACTCAGGTATAGGTTTTGCAACGCAAAGGGATGGAATTACTCGCACATACCAGGTCAAACTTAAGTAAAAATTAGTTTTGCGGGCCACACATCATAGAAAATTGGCACTTCTCCGCACAATTTTTCCTTGTGGGCCGCATTTGGACCACAAGCCGTAGTTTGCACACGCATGTTTTAAATGTTTCAATACATATCATATTTCTTCAGATTTTTTATTTGTGAGAAATTTGCAATTCATACATATTGTTTTGTATTTTATAATCTGGAGATTTGCATTTTTATAAATTCTCGTTACTGGCAACCAACGATGCCCAGATCTGATTGAATACATTTCGAATTCGATATAGTGACATTTAAATTTTAGAAAAAAATCAAGAATTTTTCATCAAGTTATCCACGGCATATAAGCGCGCATTTTCAGGTGGAAGGATTATTGATAGCAAGCCAGGAAAAGTCAGTTTTCAGTTAATTGTTCAAGAATAGAGCAAATGGTGTTGGAAAATGTGTATAAATTTATGTCTTACTGCGAATGCCGCAAAATTGCATTTAAAAAAAAATGTTGAAATTGGCCCCTCAGGTGCCGCACTTAATTTTTGTTATCTTTAGAAAAATAATCCATTACAACAAGAATAATTATGGTCGAAATTTTCCCCAAGAATTTCAGTTATGTGGATTCACCACATTCAGTCGTATTACCATATTCTGCCTTTGTCGCATCAATCGGCATTGAATAGGTTATCCAGTATTTTCTTCTTGTTTTGCAGCCTCAGATTCCAGTTCTCTCCTCGTACAATTGGAGCTGATGTTTCTTGAACATATGGCACAATGCCATCTCATTATGTGTGATAAGAAAATTGCATTGCAGAAGATAACGGAAGGATGCAGGTTGTGTGTCACTTATCCCAATACCCCGTCGATAACGAAACACACAATGCAGATGCATACATTATTGGTGAGATATTTATTACTGTATGTTACTGTTTTTACTGTATTAGTGATAATTGTAGACTACCTAACTAGGGTGACATTGTGTAGTACTTATTCCTGGAATCCTTGAAATCAAGGACATGAACAACCCATTGAATTCAAGGCGCTCCAGATATGGAGGTACCTAATTTTGTTCGCCTACTTTACATCAAGTTGTGAAAAGGGAAACCTATAGGCAGGGGGTATATTCACTTGGCTAAGACAGACAGTCCCCGAACTCGTAATAGAATTTGGTGTCTTTGGCTAAAAATGAGTTATTTTGTTGTTTTGATCTGAATCCTGCATATTTCTAGAAAGGTTTTAAGTCGATTCAAAATTTCATATGTACTTTTATTTCAGGGTATGTATTGTATGAGTATGAATTACTTGGATGACGCTGAAAAACATTTACAAATCGCTTTAAAGAAGAGTGTAAGCAATGAACAAGTTGTAATGAACATGTTGAATTTAGCAATGGTGTACATGCATAATTTTCAACTTAATAATGGACGAATCCCTCAAGCGAAACAGCAAGAGGTATGGAATCTCCCTATTTTTTTTCCAAAGATAGTCCTCTTGAATTCTTGTCTTGAAGTTAAAAAACGTAAATCTTAAAATTAGCGTCTAGCTGTGTTGGGTAGAGAGTCGCAAGCCTGGTCGAGTCACAAGTCATCCTCGTCTCAGGTCGAGTCCAATTCTCGAAGTTCGTCAGTCACTGACTCAAGTCTCACTGGCAGTTTGAAGATGACGAGTTCGCATCATTCCATTTAGATGACTTGAGTGACTTGAAGTCTCGACTCGAGTCCTCAAGTCGGTAACTCTAGCATCTCTAACACTGACCTGTAGCTGTCTGTCTATGAAACTATTTAATATGGTCCGGCCCAGAATTTTCTATATAAGTACAATGTCAATAAAGGTGTCTGTCTATCCTTTTCAAACAATCAATTCACAATAAACTATTATATTTGTCACAAAATTCCTTTTTCTAATGCACCAATAACAAAAAATCATCAAATAAAACATTTTATTTTTTATTTTTTCAGCTCATGCAAATATTGAGTCAAATTAATCCAGATTCTGTCGCTTTGAAAAGCAGAAACCTGAAGGCAGCATCTTTTTTCGTCAAAGGAATGTTCTCATTTTTCCAAGCAATTTATAGCGATGCAAAGTAAGTAACTCAAGTCATGCTGTGTGTTGTGTATATATAGTGTAAAAAAGTTGAATAAGGAATTAAACAGTTTTGTTGATATTTGCATAGATGACCCATGGGCATGATCCTAAACTTCTTGTTCATGTTTTCAGACGATTTCTTCGTGAAACCTTGAAAATGGCAAATGCGCAAGATCTAAACCGATTAACAGCTTGTGCATTGGTTTTACTCGGACATATTTATCTTTCAGTTGGGAATCATCAGGTTAGTAATATGTCCTACAGCTTATTTGATAACTGTTATCTCATTATAATCAAAGATGGACCTGGGGTGTTACGGTTTAAACGAATAGTTTTGGAGAATTCTCTCAATTACCTAATCCAGTGGTTTCCAAACTGCGGTAATTACCCTCAAAGATAATTTGGCAATTTCTAGACTGTTTTACCAATTTCTCTTAAAAAACTGTATTTTTGACTAGTCTGTGGAAAAGCTGGATATTCAGTGCTCGCATCCAGTCAGTGAGGTTGTTTATATGGTCACGCACTTTGTAGGGACATGATACCAATACTTTGCTGACAGCTAAAATGCAGAGCTAGTGCAAAAAGTCTGATCGGAGGAGGATTCAATAAGTGTTGGTATCACCACCATTTTTGGTCAATGAAAAAGTGACAATGATATGACTACTGCAATTTTACGAAAGGGATAATTGAGCCTTTGGTGATTCGATTTAGGGGTAACGATACTGAAAAAGTTTGGGAACCACTAAACTAATTCAATGAGTAAATGAACAATTTCATTTATTTCTTATGATTACAGCTCTTTTGAACTATAATAGCAAAGCCTTGTTAGAAGTAAAAAGAGTCTATAAACTCGGTTTGGCTAAGTTGTCTGTCTTGTTTTCTTCAATACAGGAAAGTGTCAACATGGTTGTTCCAGCAATGCAGCTTGCAATGAAAATTCCAGACACCAGTGTTAAACTGTGGAGTTCTGCTTTACTGAGAGACTTATACAGGTATGTCATCTCTTCAATTTGAGAATAATGGAATATTATATCATGGTATTTATCATCTTGAATTATAATATTTACTTTGAACAAGCTTGTAACATTCTAAACTAATATGAAAGTGAGTTGGTAGCTGTTCTTTCATTAGCAACAACAATTTCAATAGCAACAATTGTTAATTGGGTGGCTTATGAGGTGTTAAATAAAGTTTTCTATGACAAATGTTGAACTTTATAGACATGCCCTAGACATATCTGGCATGAAGGTTGTTAGCAGGGATGTCCGAAGGTTCTAACAATCACTGATATCTGACAATTGTAGATTGTCATTTGCCAAATTATCATTGTTCTTTTTTCAGATTATGTGGAGATGAAGAAAAATATACAGAATATAAGAAAACTCACGAGAAAATAGCAACTAAAATTTTTAATGAACAACATGCAATCGGAGAACAATCACAACATGAAATTATAAAGGTGAGACGTCATACTAAGTTCACTAGAACTATTTTCTTCAATTGTTTGTTTTTATGTTAAAATTCGACAATGTGGCGCACTGTGCTAAGCGCTAGGAATACGCTCGCCTGCGCAACTTCAATTAACCTGCGTGGGTATTTTCGAGAGGATTGCTGGACTCCTCGCCTTTGTTTGGTGGTGAACGTAACCACTGGTCGATTATGGCTTCCTCCACCACCAAGTCCAAGCATTCGAAACAAATAACTGAATAAATAATCTCATATCCTACATCAACTGGTAACCAGACGAGAGGCCGTGGTTCGCCATATAATTAAGCAATGTTAACGGCTTACCTCTCCCTGGAATAAATATGTAAATCCTATCCTTAGGATGACTGCTGGGTGTGGCTGCAGCTATCATATCTAATTTTACTGCCAACATAGTTATACTAATATACTCATCAAGAGGACAAAAAAAATGGCCTCGTGCTGCTGGACTTACCTGGTCCTTAACCACTCGAGATATAACGAAGAATGGAATATAAATGAGTCAACATACCAAATGCATAAATCTTTAACACTTGACTTTGTGTTTCAGTGGTTTTCCGATGATCTTCCACCTGTGAAGCTGATCGATATCACTGATGTTACAAAAGAAACTGGCAGTGATAACTCCTCACATGTTGAGCCTATACCAATGGATATTGGAAGCAGCTCTTCTGCATCGTGGATTCCAGAAGAAAATGCAAATTCTGTGGCAAAAACTTTAAGCCTCGAATCAAATGCAGCTATCCAAGAAATCAAGCAATCGTTGCAGCAAGACATGCCAAACGCATTACAAGCAAACTTGAATCACGATATGATTACGCAAAATAATTTAGATAGGTCAACGACAATAAGACCTGACATTAATTTCGATCCTAATGTCTATTTTCAATCTAATGCAAAAAGTGATCCTCTCGCTCGTAAACATGAAGTAACGCAGAAATTTTCAGCACCTTCGAATATGATATCAGCAGCCGCTCATCAAAGCCATCCACACCAACTTGTGGCCTCTCGTTCTGGATCTTTAGACAGTAATTTGAAGCAACCGGACATGCATGGAAACATGTTCCCGAACCCTATGCCTGAAAACTCTAACTTGGCAATGTCGAGTCGGCATTTACACAATCAGACGCAAAGTAGGGTGTCAATGGACAATGCTATGATTGGGCATAGACCACCCGAACAACAAATTAGTCCATTCGTCCAACCGCACCTATCTTATGGTATGAACGACATTTTGAAATCAGCTCAGGGCATTGATTCAAGTGCAAAAAGCCTCGGCCCAGATGCAAATCCATACCTCACCGCCACCGGGCAAATGCAAGGCTTGAGTGGAAATTTTCCTAACTTAGTCCAACAACATTCACAGTTGCAAGCCTTACAGCAATTACAGGCTGCACAAGCCAATGACTTGCAGCATGCGTACCACAGAGGGAACGCTGCATTTTTTCAGCAACAAAACCTCAATTACCCACCTGGCGGCAAAACTCAAATGCCTAGTTCAAATCACGAGAGACATCCCCAGTCATGGGTAACCAATCAAAATCACATTTATAATATTAATAGCAGCAACTATACTTGGAGATAGGTGTAGAAGTATTATGGCAGATGCCTAATTATTCAATCTAAGTTATGTTCCCAGCGTATTTTTTTCTAGTGGGAGGCCTGTGGATGCAGTAAGATGCTAATAAGCAGCAAGAGGAATAGCAATTGTACAACCTGGTCACCATTGAATGTGTTCCAGCCAAGTCCGGGCTCGCATTAATATGAGCTTATTTTTTATTCACTGGTGTAATTTGACTTCTACATCGTTTAATTTATAATGATTTTAAAAACTGATCTAGTAAGAAATTGTATGTTGATTTTTTCACATTGATTCAACTATTCATCACAATGAGATCATGACTATCTGGTCAGGGCTATAGAATTTTAAATTGGGTTAAAATTACTTTTTGGAAATTGACGAATTTTTTGGTCAAAATGAGTCTGTATCATTTCAGAAATATTATTAGGAAAATTTAATCATATTTAACAACATACAAACAAGCTACCTTATCAGCCTGAATAGAAAATTGAAATAAAAGAATATCCACTCTTTTTTTGCAATCATGAAATAAGCAAAAGGATATGGCTGCATTTCCTTTTTTGATTCTCAAAACTGACTATATATTCTAGTTTTACATCAAAAAGTGTTTCATATTTCTATCTCATCAAGAAGGTCAAAAACTGTATTGGTCAGTCTGGCATTTACTTGAGATCTTTAAAACAGGCTACCCATGCATGATAGCAAGATCAGCATTATTATTTTCATTTTAAATGTTCAACACCCATGTATGAATTGCATCTTTAGTATCGATGATCCATACTACTATTTGTGGTTTATAAACTGTGGGTTACCTCTCGTACAGGTTGTTATTGAACTATTATAAAACCTAGCGATTATTTGTAGGGACCGCTCTTATGTCCATGTAGTTTTCGTACTGATTTAATATGATTTTCTAATCCTAAATACGCCAGAATCGTACTTGCCTAACTTATAACTGTTGCTAGAATAAGTACCCAAATTATCGTTGTCAAGAATATGACGCTTCGAATGATTATTTTGCTTGAAGAAATTTTATATTTTCTTCATATCAAGCAATCAATAGGGGAATACATTTGCTGTAATTAATCATTTCAATCAATGAAAAGTTGTAAAAATTTAAATGGGACGGCTTATTACTACTTACACATCATCATGAAATATTTCTCTATACTTGTTATGTAATTGTTGTTATTTTTTGATTACAAACTAATTTTAGATCACAAAATTCTTTGCTTTTTTACATTTTTTGCACGTATTTTTCTATCCGAAGTACATTTAATATTATTATTCTGGTAATTTAACATTTTATTTCATTTGTTGTAATAAAGTCTGCCCCTTGTTACACCCAAGTCTTATTTATCTATGTGGCTGTGTACAAACTCAATGGGTTTGTTAGAGTTAAGAGAATGTAAATGATAGATGCGCAAAGAAATTCAAACCTCAGCCTCAAAATTGTCTTTTGCTGATTGCTGAGCAAATGTTCAGATGAATTATTGTATAATTTTGTAGTGTTACGCTTTCAAGTTTTATTAGATCTCAGAACTTCAGAACAAGTGAGCAGAAATTTGATTATTTGTTTTAAGATTTTCTGACTAGAATTTTGACTTTGAATCACTCTCTTTGCAACTTTAACTAGGACAGTCCCATGTGAGGAAATTGGAATTTCGATGTTTTTGTTTTTCTTTTGAGTCAACCAGCCTTGGTTAGATTGGGGATATTTAATCGGACTTGATGCTGATTATTGAAACCGATTAGGAAAATGGGCGATTATAAACCACTGCAACTGGTACGGTGTCTAATTTTAGTGAACCTACTATTGATTATTTTTTTATACACTAAAAAGAAAACAGTAGACAACATTGGTCACAAAAGTTACATTTTTTCACAAGACTTGCAGACAACATAATAGTGCATTTATAAGGTACAATCTAATACAACCAAATGAACATTGCCAGCAACATATATTCTGATTCACAAAAAATATATATACACAAATATCGCTGATCAGCCATCAGAATCGAGTTTTTCAGTGATTTCAGTGAAGTTTACAATGTACCAGAAAGGTCTGTCAGCAGAATGCTATTTATTATCACAATAAAAATTAGTCAGAAACGCGAGGTACTAGATAGTACACTTATCTGTCGGCTGTCATGTAGAGGCTAACTCTCAGTACTATTTTCGTTAAGCATGTCAAGTTATCAGTTGAATAACATTGACAAAATTGCATTAATACTGTAAGGGTTTCAGTATATAACCTTTGACGGAGAATGAAAACCAGAAATAGCAACGAACGAGCATAGGTAGTGTGGAATATATGTATGTTTCAAAGAGCTGCATATTGTAAAGGCATAATTTTTTAAAATTGTGGAAAACAGTGGTCAATTATGAAGACACATTTTAATACATATTCAGGTGATATTTGTGGAGTAATTATAGAAATCATGGTGAATGAAAAGGTCAAACAGCATCTGTAGTTTCTCTGCACATGGTAAATCACCACTGAGTGATTGATGGACCAGCAGTAAAGGCTTCTTGTACTACAATTGTGTGTTTTATAAAAGCTCAGAGAAAACTCATTGAAGAGATATAAAATCAGTAAATTTGAGTTGAATTGATGTGTAATGGAGGTTTTTAACTTTTTTTCTCATTTAAAATTTAGTCCATGAGTATATTATAATTTTTGCATTTCTTTGCTAAACACAAATTATTTTGACAAATATTCAAAAATCTTTATTTTTTGTCATCTCTGGTCTCTTAAAAACTAATAATCTTCACATCTAATAGTATATATTATTACTTTGCATTGTGATTGCATTGCATTTTGGTATCTAAATCACAGTGCTGAATTGTTACATTGGATGGATCAATAGTGCAATTTTCAGTTTTTGAAACAATAATTTGAGCGGAGTAATTACTCAAAGTTTAAAATGTCAAAATCGATATCCGTAATATTCTACGTATCTCATTTGCTGTGATTCCTGAATAGATTTCAGTAAATCTTGAGTGCGTTTTGCACGTCTTGCTTCTGTTATTGTCTGTTTTCGTGCCCTTTCTGCATCTTCTCTTTCCTTCAGAATTGCTTTTGATTTACTTTTAACCCAAGCGTGGAAAGCTCGGTTACAGTCTTTACGATCACGCAAGTAAAACCCTTCATCCTGCTCAATTTGTAGTTGTTGCGTGTGGAGTCGTTCTTTCCGTAGTTGTTTTTGTTTAGTATGCAACCATGATTTGTATGCTTTTACTGCTTCCTGTTTTTGCTGAGCAAGTGATTCCGCATCACCACTACTTCTCCTTGATTTTTGTTTCTTCATTTCTTCGTTCTTATTTTCAAGCCAAGCTTTCCATGCTAATTCTGCTGTTTTCCGAGCTTCCTCTTCTTCAAGTCGTACTTGTTCTTCTTCCTCCCTTTGTTTTTCTTCCTTCGCTTGTTGCTGTTTTCGCATCATCTTTTTCATTTCTGGAGACATGGCATACGGACTCTTTATTGACTGATAATCGATTGTGCTTGTTTTATTTCTTGTTGGTTTGCTTGATTTCACTGGAGCTGAATGAGGTGTTGCTTTTTTGGACTTTGATTTTGCTTCTTTGGATTGTGGTGGAGGTGGTGTTTTGCTTCTTTTACCAGCTTCTGCAATTTTAGGCTTCTTTTTCGCCTTTTTGTCCTTTGGTTTTCCATCTACAACTGAAGGCATCAATGCTTTAAGCTTTGAGGCACTCACCAATTCAAATTTGCCACCGCGTTCAACCAGAATTTTTTCATCCTTGTGGATTTCCTGGCCATTAATTGTAATAGTTTCTTTCTCAGAGGCCATTTTATTTTGGCACCGAGCCTCGATTGTAGCACAATATGCAAACTACATGGACATAATATATATGTAATACCCCTGGAAAAATTATTGAGTAATTGAGTAATAATTAAATTTTCTCAATAAAATTCAACAGAATTCAGTAAAAATTTCAGGCTCGTGTGAATTAAAAAAAAAAGTTGTCACAAGAATTTGGCTTTAAGAAACCAACATGATATTTTTATAAATTCTACAACAACGCTATGAAGAAATGCTTACACTTATGAAGCATATTCTAGAACGAAATTAACTGGTCTGATTAGGATTGTAAGCATTTTATTTATCAAAAAAATGGTATTGGTTGATACAAATAATAACAAGTATTTGATAAATGGTTCAACACTAAACAAAATGCCTGATTAAATGACAATTAAAATATTTGTGATGTCCAAAGGTAAACAAGGCCGAGCTTAAAAATAATAATAAGATCGTTTTATGCTACCTTTTATGAAACATTCAAAGATGCAGGTTTCTATTAGTCAGAATATTGCTGAAAACTTGAAAAAATACAAAATGCCCTGAGACAGGAGAGTGTTATGTAAAATATCTTGTCAATATATTCGGATATCAGAAATCGAAAAAAACTTACTTCAAATGACCGCTAAATTAAGTATATAACAAATATTGACATTTGATCATCCTTGACGGACTAAGTCACCGCAATTTACGAATATCTCACCTAATTCTGTAATTCAGCAACTTCTGTTTGTGCAGTAGTACTGTAATGTCAATTTTAAACCATTCCAACCTACTTGTTTTGTGTTTACCACAGTTGAAATTTAGCCCAACCCTATTATTAAATAAAAATGTTTAGGGATATACACACTATGTTACTGTATCAACAGATCAAAGAACAAAACGCCAAACCTCGATTTATATACCTCATTTCCATTCATCTCCAACATTGCGCGTCACAGCGTGGTCATGGTAACGTACCGTGGTACTGTATTGTACACTTTGACCCCCATAAAATGGCTGACTGATTTTATTGTTTAAGTTGGTTAAAATTTCGTATTATCTTTGTAGGCAAGTAGGGCTTAGGAGATGATTTGATTACTTGGCAAATTGCTATCTACATTGACTGTAAGGTAGTCCGATGAGAACGGGCTTTTGAGTTAATGTATTTTCGCAACAGTGCACCTTCAAGTCATGTAATTTAAAACCAAATACTTAATTTAATTAATTAACTTACCTAATTAATGTATTTCGACGACAACGACCCCGAGGTAAATTCCCCTAAGCTGGAGAATAATGTTCAGTTCACGAATGCAGAAACTTTTGGCTGGTCGCATTACGATATTGAAGAAACCCATCAGTCTAGGGCTGGGAATGGTTAACCGGTTAAATGAGTTTAGATGGTTAACGGTTACGATTTATTTTAACCGTTAACTGACATCTCAGGTACAAATCATCTTTATAATGTACAATTTCTTCAGAAATGATTACGTAATCGCAAATTAATCTCCCGTAGCGTTTAATTTAAAAGAATATCACTAACTGTATTAGTAACACCCAATACAATTGAAGTACCAAGATTGCTGATTATGAAAATTTGACAATGATGAATTGATAATCAGTTTTCGAATAAGACATATTCCTCGATAAAAATATACAGTTTTCTTGCAAAATCGTCTATTATATGTGCGCAGTTGCTGCTGTTTATCCTTATGATATCTCAAAGAAGAATTTGCACATTGAGCACTAAAATTTGTCACATAAATAACATTGAATAACGGAAACTGTTTCACTAAAATACTGCCGTATGTCCGAAGCACGCTGCATATCTCTTGCACCACAGGGATCACGAAACGGTCTAGATTCGTCAATATTTTTGGTAGATACCAGGATAAGATCACTCGAAATTAGTTTGTAACCATTGTGACGTAATAAGCTAAAAAATTTAGATTTCTACGTCAAACTGCGGTTAACCGGTTAATGTTCCCCGGTTAACGTGTTTTCCCTGATATTCCCAGCACCCATTCCAACGTAAAAAACTTTTCTCCACTCTTTACGTTTGTATGCTAATATTGCGGCTAAAACAAACACCAGCACGTCTGCATATTTTTATCTTCCATAGCCGCATGTACCCTTGGTTTATTTGAAACGGAGATATCATTTCACCGAATAAGATCAGCCAATGTACGAGCCGTGATATTCAATGACTGTGTTGTTGTCAATAGCTGTGTTGTTGACTTTCTTAAAGCAATTTCGATCAATGCTGTAAAATACAGGGAAGGGCTAGTTGAATTATTACATAACCAATAGCTGTTAGATTTGGGTTGACTCACTCTCGCGACTCCGAGTCTAAGTGTAATTTAATTCCGAAGCAAAATCGAGCAATTCCGAAGCAATATCGTCATATGAAGACTGATTACCGGTCTGCGATATTGATTATAACTAATTTGTTGACACCCAATATCACAGATAAAATTATCTCGATTTGTCACAAATATTATACTTGCTGCATTCCAAAGTTCATTTGTGGCCTCTTTGTTTGCGTTTATATAATTTATACAATAGGCTACAAAGAAAAAACGCAATCAACTATTGCACAGCGGTTCCTCAATCCTCTGGAATCACTGATGTTTCGTTCCAGCAAAAAAAGTTGAAAACCGCTTATTTACATCAGCATATAAAATTGACACATTCCATTAAATGATTTTGTAGATATTTGATTCCAAGCATGTAAAAATAGCCAAGTGTATATATATATATCGATTTATATTCTCTTGACGCCAAAGTTTTGTTAAACCATATTTACGGTTAAACGTCTTAGTATATATTTACGGTTACACCAATAGTGTCAGCTATTGGGACTTGGAAGTAGGTTATGCCGCTGTTACAAACGATCCGAAATCCTAGAGAATTGAATCAGGTTTCGGTGTCATTGCCTAATAACGGCTGGTTGAATAATCAGTATTATTTAGGAAAGTTTTCCCCATCCACGTTGTATCTGTTAGAAATTAACTCCAAGATATTAATCAACCACGAATCTCGAGTTGGTTCAGTTCAAATACAGTATACAGATGCGTCATTATTATGGGTGCATGAGGAATGATTACCCCAGCCAAGATTTTTACAAGACGCAATGTTATTCTCGGTTCCATCACAACCTATCCCGGAAAGCCATATGGGTCCACTTCCTTCGCCGTGTATTGCACAGCAGTACGCGTAGGCACGATCGTATCCAAGCATGCGACATACTACACCGGCGTCAGTATTATCCCAACCTTCGTCACAAATTGTTCCCCATGTGCCGTTGTGAAGAATTTCTACACGACCTTCATTTGACCAACCACTTTGAAGTCTTACTCGCGTGAAACCGTTTTGCAAATCCAAAATTTGAGATCGTAAAGAATGAAGTTGATTTGTTAGGGCGTCCAGTTCTTGGCCGTTTTCTGTTTCATTCAGTGTCATATTTGTAACATTGTAGTTGAGATTGGTGATATCTGAAACATGGCCGTTTTCTGTTTCATTCAGTGTCATATTTGTAACATTGTAGTTGAGATTGGTGATATCTGAAACATGGCCGTTTTCTGTTTCATTCAGTGTCATATTTGTAACATTGTAGTTGAGATTGGTGATATCTGAAACATGTGAATTACTCATTCAGTTTTTCGGCAACATAAAACTTTCTTCGCACGTGACGGCGCTCACATTCAAATCAACGCCATGCTACAAATTTAAAGATTAACGAACTTCTGTATAGTTTAATACTTTGTATTTTGATTCTAGTGCTACGTATTTTTCCATTTTAATCACAATATTTTTGCGTGTCCGTCCGTGTATTTGTCTAAATTGTTGTAAATCCCAGGAAAATTGATAACTCTGGATTTGATTCCTAAAGACGCCACTTTACACTGCAGAAACATTGTCTTTATACGTACTGTATTGTATTTATGTAATCCTCAACAGAACCTGAATTATTATGATACCTGCAAATCATCGTTCACCAGGTTTTGACCATCTATTTTATGAACATATTTGAAATGCCAACTATGTCAGGTTATTTTTTACTGGTCTGATTGGCCAAGTGACAAGGTAACGCCAAAACATTTTTTTCGAATGGGCATCGAAATAGTTATAAGATAAGTTATAAATAAGATAATTAATCATAATCGGTTCATACTTATGATTTCTTTCTTCAAACTTCCGACAGCCTGAAAATAACAAAGGAATTTTTCTTTGATATATGCAAAACGCGATAAAAATGCTTAAACATTTTCACGCATTTCATGGCGAAACTAATCCCGCGAAGTAGATGTTCATGGATACAACAAACAAGTCTATTTAAGCATTACACACGAGAAAACTAGTACTCGAAAAATCAAAACTACGACTAAAATATGTACTTTAATATCACATAGTTCTGATTCAATATCTTACCCAGGCTGACAGCACAAGAGAACAAATAGTGGATGCCACCAACAATACAATGACAATTGTTAGAGCCAAAGATCTCCAACGTCTTTTCTTTTTTGGTGGATCTTGACATCGTGCATTTTCATATGATTTACCTGATTAGTATAAAAAAATACAAAAAGAATTGCTTTATTCCTAGAAATACATCAATATATATATATACAATTGAATAGTTAATATTTACCCGCAGATAACGTGTTTTCATAAACATGTCCGGCAACGTAAGGTTCTTGTCTACCTTGTCCGATGGATGAAAATCCAGTCGTAACCATACCAGCATCAACGTTTGCATAAATATTGTCTCCCATAACCATAACCATAAACCCCGTCCAACAACAATATATTTATTCAATATTTCATTTTACTAAGAATTGAAAAATATTTACTTGTATCCATGAGTATGGGACAAATTCGAGATACATATGTCAAAAACGTCGTATCTTTTATTATATTTTATATCCGAGCCACAATATCAATGCTTATTAAGATTTCAACGTGAAGTCACTATTATTTTGCTTCGACAAGCCTCGCTCCACACTTTTGGAGACATGAAATTTCTCACATAGAAAATGGAACTTTATGATGCAATAATGGAGTTCCGAATATTAGTACGCTTTGATATGATCTCAGTTTTGTATGTATGATATTTCTGCCTGCTCATTTTCGACTAATTTTACTCAAGTCACCACTAAACAGAAATCCCTATTTGTCTTGAATGTATAAATAGAGTTGTTCGGTCTCACAATACCTATTGTTTTGCTATCAATTAGGTGATTTCACGTGAGAATAATATAACAAAAAGAAGCTGCGTATACACACGAGGCGTATCATGTTTCATTTAAAACATTTATGTGGAAACCAGGGCTATCCAACGCCACAAGTTGGTTCATTCACGTAACCGACGGCCGGATAAAGAGATTCTGAAGCGACAACTTGTTAGACATTCTCCAACCGACGTGGTCTCCCGAGAAATGTCTAAACAAATTCCAGTTCTATTTTTATTTGTTCTGCAAGTATTAGCCTACTTGGAAATATCATATTCAATGATATAACAAAAACAAGAGAGCTACGCACAAATATATGGACACGTTAGACCAGAGCGAATCAGTCTTTACCGGTACCTTTGACGCTACCGGTACCCTCAAAAAAGTTCTGAATTTCCAGTAGCAAGAATTTTGCAGAATCAAAACGTACAGCCAGTCATGACACTGACTAAAATCCGTGTTCCCATGGATAAAAAATAATACAGCAAAATATTAGACGAAATATCAAATTTCATAGAATTCACGCAAAATTTTGAAATAAATAAAAGTAATAGCCTTCTAGCGAAGAAATTAATCTTTAACCACTGAAAATTTCAAAGCAATTGGTCCAGTATTCGAAGAGAAAAGCGATTTTTTAAAAACGTGTCAAAGAACAACAACAACAACATAATATTGAAACGATCGCTATGGCCACTAAACGTGTCCAACAATTATATTTAATTTGAAGCAAAAATACCATTTAAATAAGTTACGTGTTTGTTTGTATGGTTACTTAATTTACCAACTGTTGTCTCATATGCGCCACAAGTTTGTTTAAACATGGAACTCAAAATATTATATCTATTTTCGAGCAATTATGACGTCACTATAATTTATTTACCTTATTTGATGCTTTTAATATACCCTGAATCATAAAACATTTTGAAAAAATATGACTACGTAAGAAAGATCTTATGCCGCTTCCGGGAGAGCTCAGTGACAGCCAGTTGAAACGCTACGTTCCACTTGAGTAAGATCAACCAAAAATGGCTGTCGCTGTAGCAGAGGCTGTGTCTTGTATTTTGCAGTGCATTGGTGTAGTTTGTCTTTGCATTGCTGGTATCGTAGAATGGGCTAAAAAGGCTTTTGCCGTTGTGACAAAAATAGTGACCTGTGGGCAAGGATGGCAAGGCTTTTTTATGAACTGCTTGACGTTTTTCAACTCCGAAGAGGACCCAGATTTTAAGGACTTCGATCTTCCAGAAGCAGAAAATCGAACAGTAACGGACATGCCTTCACTTGTTTTATTCATAACAGTTTTATTAGGTATGATGGCTGGAATGAACCGAGCTATAGCCTACGGAAAACCTGAAGTTTATTTTCAGGGAATTGACTCGTGGGGAAATATATGTGGATACGAAAATCTGCCCATTACGGGATCTGTATTTTCAGGAAGAGATATGACTAAATTTGACAAATTGCTTATTTTCGATTTTCTCAGTCGTTCGTCTGTCTTAACCTCTGGTGACGCCGTTGCGATGTCTGAAATACCGTTTACTACATCAATATGTGTTGAGCATTGTCCTCTTATTACAAGAACATTTGATTGCTGGGAATATCTTGGAATAAAATCTATATATCCAAACGTAATAAATGATTTGCTTTGTAGATCTGCAGAAAGAGAATTGAATACGGTGAGAATGAGAACACTCTCCTTCTCAGAACGCAACTCTCGGTGCGTACCGGACGTCGTTTCTGAATCCATATCAGTTGAAAAACAGAACAAGATGCTCAGCCTTTATTCTACGCATTGGGTTCATAACGTCATCGCCGATTGTGGCACTTGTGCCGCAGAACTAACCTGGATGACACTGATTGCTGCTGGATGTACCATGATTTTTATCTGTGTCATACAAAGCGCCTCAGATACTATATGTTGGTTTAGCTTTTCTTCATTTACATTCGTGGGTTTAATATCTTCTATTTGTATGTGGTATATGTATTCCGGTATTAGCGCTAACGACTCCGCAACGGTACTCTATTCCGCAGGAGAAAGCGACATAATGAACAGTGATTTTGCACCTGGAAATTTGACGGGGAACCAATGGAAACCTCACCACCTTCAAAGTCCAAAACAAACTATTTCCCGAAACTCTGTTCCACAAGCAGGGTATTCTATTGTTTTCCGTGACGCTTCAATTTATGTGACTTTTTTCACACTATTTCTCACTTTTATCTGTTGTCTTGTCGGCAAGCGCAACATGGATGCAGCGGCTGCTCTTTTTAGTATAGCGATTCGAGCCATGATAAAAGTTCGATGGATCTACATCCTACCTGTTGTAACCTTATGTTCAGTCAGTTTTGCAGCAGGTCTATTTCTCTACACGGTAAATTTACTGACTGCTGTGTTCAAAGACGATATAAGTATTGTTGAAGATACCATCTACAAATTCCCACGCGCTGTGATAGAGGAAGATCTTGTGTACACAAACTGGGTACTTCTTTTTGAGTTTTTAGCATTTGCCTGGCTTTTCAACTTCATTATGGCATGTCAAACGCTGATTGCGTGTTCTGCTATAGCAAGCTGGTATTTTATAAAAGACAAAGAAGACCTGGACAGGCCATTAAGAATAGGAAGTTCTCGATTGCTGCGATGCCACTTGGGATCTGCCGCCGCTGGTGGTTTATTAGTCGGATTCCTGGGATGGATGAGAGCTCCGTTCAGGTTAACTCTCTCGTAATTTGATATTCAGATATTAGCATATTATTATCAGGCATGTCGTAAACCAGAGGTCGGCAACCTACGTCCCGTGGGCTGGGTCCGGCCCGCGGAGTGATATATCCCGGCCCGCGACGCTTCGCTTAATTATAGTAACAAAATACCTGGTTTGACGATAATATTCATTAAGTAACAGAATTTATTGAGCGACACGTGTGGACTAAATTATATTATAATTTAACAAGTATAAAATTTACAATTACTCGTTTGATGAGCATTTAATTATAATTAGACAAATGACAAGAAAACGCAGAAAAGTTTATACTAAGTTTAATGACGCCGCAAATATTCAAATGGGATTTTATGAGATGCAATGCAATGAGGAAATAAATGTATATTCTATTCGAGAGATGTATCACTGCTTGTTCTTTAATATAAAAAGTATCATTCGTTCGGTTTTCAACTTTCTGAAAATATGTGCGGCCCGCCACTGACTTACAATCCTTATTTTGGCCCGCGAGCGACAAAAGATTGCCGACCCCTGTCGTAAACAAATATAATACCCAGAATAGACGTTTTAGTACCTGAATATATATCTTTCCACGAAATAGCAAGTATAGGTGTAAGATTTCTTCAGACAATAATCTAATTAAGCATCTAATAAAGAAAAAGGAATTTTAATACACAATAAATATATATACATACATATCTATCATCATATGTATATACCACTCTTTTTCAGTTTTCTTCAGTCACGGTTAAATCGGGCATTACTGAGTGGCGGGGATGAGCCACAACCCATCGATGATTCACAACCTTATTCTGATTATTATGGGAAACCATATAGCGTCCAATATGATTACGAAAAGGGCAAAGACCAAACTTCGAAGAAAAGCATTTCAGGTGATAACGTTCCGGCGGCTTCCAAAGGACCAGAGGAGGAGCCATATTATTCTGACCGTGGAGAAGCTGAAGTAAATAGCAAATGTTCCAAAAATTCCGCCAACACGAAATACTCAAAGCACTCCTCTGCAAGTCAGGTATTTGAGCTGATAAATTAGGAAACATTTGATTGTTTAAATTACTTTCACCCTTTGGGTTGTTCATTTTAGACGCAGCCAAAGCCACCTCAAAGTTTGGAGATTCCTGTCAAATATATACGTTTCGTCGCTCAATTATTTTCTCCTTGCTTTTATGTCCTGAACAACTTGTTGATTTACATAAGTGATATAAATTTCAGTATTGTTGCATTGAAAGGATCGTCTTTTATACAAGCTGGATTTGACGTCCGGGATATGCTAGTGAAAGACCCGGTACGTTTATATAGACAGAAAATACAAAATCATGTCATTATCACGAGATTAGTTAATGTACATCTGATGACGCTATTTAACCTCATCTGACGACAATGTATGTTATCATTGTCAGATCTTAACGAGAATATATTGGTATGCTATACTGTAGATTGTAATTTGTAACTTCCAAATTTGAGTATCATTTTATACACATATTAAGTTCACGACAATAGTAAAAATCGGTCTGAAAAAGAACCGTGAATAACATACTCTATTTGTTCACGTCTGTGAATTGTATTCTTGTTTTTATTCAGTGCGTTTGTTTTTTCAGAAACTCAAAGGTCTTGGTGCTATTTCAAGTTTTTCCCTATTTCTTGGGAAGTTGTCTGTTGTAATCGTTGTTTTACCGTTTGGTTTTTTATTCTTGAGAAATAAAGAAGGAGTTTTTATTTACGGATATCCGCTCGCAATGAGTGCTGCAATTTCATTTGTTGTTGCCCATATATTTCTCTCTTTATTCAATGCAGCCGTCGGGTAAGTTCTATGTAAAAAACTTTTATGCTTTTTATTGATATATATTTAAAAGATTTTCAAAGTGAATTTTCCCCTTTGGAATACCCTCTGTTACAGAACAATATTTGCGTGCTTGATGGAGGATCGTGCATTGAATGATGGATCAGTGGAGAATCCATATTTTGGTGACGAAAAATTAATCATGAAATTTCACGAGATATTACACGTTGGCGACTCGGATGGTAAGTTTTCACGACGAGATGATACAAAAGTTTTCGTGATGTTATACGGAATCGAAATGGGCATTTGCAACTATTCTTTGTTTGACAATTTTAATAATACCAAAAAATTTATCCTCCAACATGTAACATACGACAACAGGCAGTATTTATTTTGCGAGAATTTTTCGATAATACAATATAAATACTAGATCAAATATACGACTATTGAACTTCTACTTCTGTCGTAATGTACACTTGTGATACTTTCTTCAATTAAACTGGCAAAACTTTGTCTTTCCAGATGATACGCCTGATTTTCATTATGCATATGAGTTTCCTAGACCTGCAAATAGGAAAAAGGCAGCCAGAGATGCGCATCGGTCGGGATCTGAATTAGGTTCAAGCAAGGCTTATTCCAAGTGAGCTTTTCTATCTCATTTTAAAATTATTCCCAACTTTTGCTGTGCACGAATCTATATAAGTTGTTCTTCAGCGAACTTTGAACCACTAAGGTAGGTGGGTGCATCATTTATTTACCGGAATATTATTCTGCCTTTTGGTAGCGAAGCTGTTGATAGTCAGCCAAAACCTAAGAAGAAAACTGCTAAGAAAAAGAAAGGTAACAAGAAAGCAGACATTGACAATATGCCGCCAGATCATTCATCGATGTTTTTGCTGATGCCAAAGAAAAACCAACCAGGGGACATGACTGAAAAATTGGTAAATGATAATCAACAGATATTTTTAACCGAAATATGACGGAAATAATACTAAAGACTTTTTTGTGCTTTACTCCACAGTCGTCTTCTGGACATACAACATCATACGAAGAAGTTGAAGAAAAAAAAGGTAGATAAGTAAATGAAGTACTATGTATTGTGGCAAATGCACAGTTTAGAGTAATCTGTTGGGTAGATCAAATTCAGCTTATTCTGTACGATGTGGCATTTCAATTCGATCTCAAGAGTGCCGCAGTTGTGGACAAGTTGGCGCGCGGATAGTAATAAGCACCAATTATATTTAGTTCGTTGTCATGTTGAACTTTTTTAGTCACCCAAAGGAATGCAAGTATTTGTTATGTTTTTGGATGTAGTATCTTATTTATTGACAGTTCGGAAAGCAAAGAAGGAAAAGCGACATTCTACTCAAACCAAGTTACAACATGAGAAAAGACAGACAAAGGATGAAAATTCTGTTTATTCAGATAGTTATTCAACCAGATCTCACAGGCACAGGTAATTTGGTAGAAACAGTGACACGAAATTATGAGACTATTGAGAAAATCTTTTGATGATCGACTGGAGTTTGATCTCGTGCGGAAGCCTTTCCATTTTTTTTATAGAAATATGATTTTTATATAAACATCTCCGTGGAATACAACCAATTTTATTTGTATTTTATGTGAGAACTGGGTAGTGTTCAATAATATAACAATAAAAGTTAGGGGCAGAATAATTTTCTTTGTTCATAAATGCTCCAACTTTCGGGATGAATTCACCATGTATTGAGCGCTCAGGCTAATACGCCAATGACTGTGAATAGGTTTTTCAAACTTTTTAGCGCCATAAATATACATTTTAGTATAATTTTTACTATTATTCACAAAGGCATAGTAAAAGGCATCATTATGCAGATGATCACAGACATCGAGAAAGTCGATCATATTCAGGATCGGGAGGAAGTGGAGGCCTATTGGGAAACTTGTTTGGCGCAGTTGCAAATAGAAGAAATCAAGATAATGAGGTTCGTATTTTAGTTTAGATAAATTCTAGCCTTTAGTATAAAAACAAGGCATGCTATTATTTGTTATATTTTGTACTCATAGCTGACCGCATAACTTTCGATTTCAGTTATGTAAGATTGTTCTATTTCTGGAGATTGATTTGTTCTACAAAACTGATAACATATAAAATCAAGTCTTAAAATAAAAAGACTTGTTGGGTCAATTCAAAGTCGAGTACAAACCCGATTTGGAAGGTCTGACATCACGACTAACAATATACTGCTGGATAAGTTGGCCATGTATACAATATTGGTTAACACTCAAATGATGTTATAAATATTTTCATACAGAATATCCTACAAGTTCAGAAAAAGTCCAAAGTAGGGAGAATTGTATTTTTGTTCTGTAATAGGATAGTGATGGTGGATTTGGTGGCTTTGATGACTTTGGAGGTGACGATGATGATGACGGAGGTGGCGACGATGATGACGGAGGAGATGATATGGGAGGCGAAGAAAATAAAAAAGTATGCTTTCCGAATAACTCGAGCTTCCGTTTTTAATACTATAGCGCAATTCAGTGCTCGTTTTTTTGTTAGTTGAAACTTGAATATTTTAATAGAAAAAAGACAAAAAGAAGAATAAAGAAAAAAAAGAAAAAGATAAGAAGAAGGAGAAGGATAAGAAAAAAGAAAAGAAAGAAAAAGATAAGAAGAATAAGAAGGATAAAAAGGAAAAGGATACCAAGGGAAAGGATAAAAAAGAAAAAGATAAAGAGGGGAAGGATAAAAATAAAAAAGAAAGTAAGGAGAAAGACAAAAAAGGAAAAGGGAAGGACAAGGCTGAGAAAACCAAGGAAAAGAAAGATAAAGACAAGACTAAAACGAAAGACAAAAATAAACAAAAAACTGACAAGAAAAAAAATAAGAAAGACAAACCAAAAAAAGACAAGCCCGAGAAGAAACAAAAGACAGGTAAATAGATGATGAAATAACTTGAATTCACACAAGACTATTTATCTATTTTCGTTAATGATTTTAGGCTAGTGGATCCTTTAACGTGAATCACGAAGGCCTATATGCTACATAAGTGTTATTGCACACTAACAAATTTTTTTTGTAAAGTTTCGCTCTTGAATTCATCTTTATGTAAATATACGAGAAATGGATTCAAGATAGCTTAATACTCTCTATATTTTAGGCAAGATTCAGCCTGCCGCCAAGTTTATTTCTAATATGATATTTAAAGTTTTTAAGTATTGAAGATAAAAATTCATTTTTTAGATAAAAGTGGAAAGAAGACAAAGGGTGGGAAATCAGACAAAATAAAGGACAAACCATCCAAAAAAGCCAAACCGACGAAAAAAGACAAGGGCAAAACTCCGAAGGCAAAACCCAAAAAAGCTCCAAAATCTGCCAAGCCAAAAGGGAAAGCGGGTAAAATGAAAAAGCCGAAATTGGGAAAAAGCAAGAAGCCGAAACTTGGAAAGGGTAAAAAACCGAAATTGGGGAAAATGAAAAAACCTAAAATAAAAAAACCCAAACTTGGCAAAATGAAGAAGCCTAATATTAAAAAACCCAAACTCGGCAAAATGAAAAAGCCTAAAATGGGCAAAATGAAAGGATTTAAGAAGCCTAAAATGGGAAAAATGAAGGGTTTCAAGAAGCCAAAAATGGGCAAAATGAAGGGTTTCAAAAAGCCTAAAATGGGAAAAATGAAAGGATTTAAAAAGCCTAAAATGGGCAAGATGAAGGGGTTTAAAAAACCTAAAATGGGGAAAATGAGAGGTATGAAAAAACCAAAAATGGGTAAAATGAAAGGCTTCAAAAAACCAAAGATGAGAAAAATGAAAGGCCCAAAAATGAAAGGCGGTGGTAAAATGAGGGGAGGCATGAAAGGAGGCGGTAGGAAGATGGGTGGGGGTATGAGAGGAGGAGGTGGTGGTAAAATGGGTGGTGGAGGAGGAATGGGTAAAATGAAAGGAGGTAAGATGGGGAAAATGGCAAAAGTTGGAAAAGGACTTGGAATGGCCGGAGCAGTTATCGGTGGCGCAGAGGGAGCTGCAAATATTGGAAATGCGATGTTACGCATCACTGGCAAGAAAGAAGCTTTCAATGATAAAGTTAACGATGTGACATTTGGAACCAGAAAACGAGCAAAGGCAGCTACAGCGATGCAGACAATCATGGGAGGCGGCGGAGGTGAGTTTTTCGATTGTTTGTCTTGCTATTGAACACATGGGCTCTATGGCCTAGCATGGTCTTAACAATGTTGGTGTTGCATGGTATGATAAATAGTCGGGGTTTGCACCCCGCATTAACCAAGATTCCGGTATTCCCATAAATAGTAACCCCACACTTATTAGTGACTGCTAGTAAAGAGCATACTTTGAAGTAGGGGCATAAAACACTTCAGAGAGATCTGGAGATTGCACAAATGCGCTAACTATATCTTCACTCGAGAACCCAGAATCAACCAAATACGTACAGGTATTAACTAGGAATCATAATATTCATACCCACTTTCCCTTATTACAATGAAAACCATGCAATGGCAATTTATTGAGATTGCAAATTACCTAGTCTGCGAGTCCCAAAGCGAAACCCGAACATACTCAATCACTTTTGTAATTCATCAGGGTTCAATTCGTGGGCCTGCATTGTTGAGGATATCATCAATAAGTTTCTGAACAATCTTATTTGTCATTGACTTATTTGTGCTGACAACGCAACTCGATGCTTGTCTCAATGCCAAGTCCGATAAATAGCACCGTTTAAAACTAGACTGGGTCTCCGATTGCGGTTGATTTGGAATGAATATATGGCGTCTCGAAATGTGTCAATGAATGTTTGATCATTTTTCTAAGCTCGTCGATATTTGTCCCGTGAACGGATACTTCATATGTACAATTTAATAATACGTCCTTGTCATATTTGTTGGCTGTTAGCTCTCATCCGTTTACTGCCAGTCTACCCACCCGACAAAATAAAACTATTATGATAAAATTATGATAAATCGCTTCAATCGGTGCTTTCTAACGCTTAATGTACGGTAAAAATCCTGTATAGTATTAATAGCTTTTGCACTTCATTGGCCGCCCGTAACTTCGCTAAAGGGTCAGTACTTTTCGAGTGAGTGCGGGTGAATCTGCTTTGATTTGAAAAAAAAACGCGTTACAAACACGCAATCGAAGCCGATTTCTGTATTGCAACATAGTTATGATTAGTGGTGGGATTCAGCCGGTTCGCACCGGTTCTATAGAATCGTCTCACAGAATTTTATGAGATCAGCGAACCGGTTAGCATTACTGGTTACTGTCAATGTTCTGTTTGTGATAGAACCGGCTGAAAAATTTAAATTTTGTGAAGGAACCGGCTGACAAAAAATTGAATCCCACTACTGGTTATGATCGTATTTCCCCCTGCGGTGTCTATGCCGCCAATGAATTACTTTTCTGCAATATTGTATTCGAAGGTTTGCGTCAAGCAATGCAAGATGTAGATGCACAATTTGATGAGATGGAGGCGGAACAGAAACGTGAGAGAAAGCGACAACGAAAACAAGAGAAACGTGAAAAGGCGAATATGCAAAATCTCTTACAACAGAGACTGATGGCACGAAAAAGACAACGACCCTGAAGTTAATATTTACATTCCTATTATGTTCCGGTTGTTTATGTTTACATGATTTGAAAGTATGTACTATAAATCTTTTTTTGGAAAAAAACAATATTAAACGTTTAATACGCATATCTTGCAAAGTTCGGAGAGCACATACTTGGCCTTTAATACGGAAAATTGAAGTGTTGTGAAGTCGTCATTTAGTGATTTACTTCGGTGGGATGATTTTCGACATAATGTCACTCCTAGTATTATATTCATGACATGATATGTTTTCATTTTCAATCCTTGTCGATATTCAACAACACAGATTAACATAGAGAAGCGTCCTTAGAATTAACAGCATTCAGTTTTTTGTTTCAATGCATAGATTGGTGAACGACTGATAGCAATGCTAGCTAAATAAAGAGGCTCGCGAAAATCAAATTTAGCAAGTTTAACTCTATTTATCAAAAATGGTTACTTTACTCGTTGAAGCGCTATCAACGAATAATCCCAATTCTATAGATAGGAAAATAAACGCTTAATTATAACATTTATACAGACCTTCCGCCATTTCCAAGTTCAAATGAGGTTATGCGTCTAGAGACTTATATAGCTTTGTATTGAAAGGCTATGTTTGAAGCCCCTGATGAATAAAGTGACGCCGTATCGAATAGCTCAATACAAATCTCGTTATTGTATGTCAGTAAGCGGAACCACACAGCGCTGCGCGTACCACCTTTTGTGAAATGTACATTCGATATAAAAGCCCATGTCTGCGAAACGGTATCGTGTCACGAGCTGAAATAAAGATAACAACACCTTTTTCGATACTATACTATACATTTGCTATGGCATCATGTAGGCTAACTATATTCATCCATTGAATGATCAATGAACAGGATTGCGATGTGTAATTAGTTTGCTTCACAGACAAATACAGCATAGAGTAAACAGGAAGGTTCATAAACAGTTAAGAATATTGACTTTAGTTGAAATGTAGGTTTCGTAGATTGGTAATACGAAAGTGAAATTGAGCAGCGAGGAAGTATTATGTCGCCTAGGTATGCTATGAATTCACAGTTCCAGGAAGTAGTATCTTCTACTCTGTCAGCAGCACACCGAGACTGTATCTTTAGTGAGTCAAATTATATTATGAATAAAACATTGAATTACGTCACGATAACGCCTGCAATAGCACAAGCACATGATTTACTATTGCTACATTTGGCAGAAAATGATTGCCAACAGTTTATACTTGGCATAGTTTTATGTATAAGCGCCATAAAACATAACAACAACAAGTTATGCAAAATTATGACTGCAAAGTGGACCGAACTGTGTCTTACGTTAATCAAGGCACGATTTTAACCGGGGATACAAGACAGAATGGTAACAATTTGGACAAATCTTTAACGGAAATATTATTGGAGAAAATAAGATCATATGGAGATAAAACTGCACTGGTAAGATGAGATCAGCTATAGCTAAACGTAATTCTTAACATATTATTTCATTTGGTGGAAATGGCTTCTCAGCCGTTTTCTTGTAAGCATGGACTCGGAATAATTAAAATCTCGTCTCATATATACTACATTTGTCCCGAATTATGTTATGTTGATTTTGACGGCCAATATGATACCACATGTAGGTAGCTCGTTCATAAAATTGCCTTAACTTTTTCTCACGCTAATTCCTGGTTGAAATTTTAAAATAGAGATAAAATATTTACAAGCATCATTATTCTTTATGTGGGCAGGTAGACGACTCTAATGGCGGAAACTCTTTGACGTACAATCAATTTTACAATCAAGTTAGAAATTGTGCAGGGTATTTGTACGAACAAGGATTGAGAAAAAGAGACGTTGTCGCGCTATGTTCGTCAAACTGCCTGGAATTTCCAGTTGTAATGCTGGGAATCATTGCTTGTGGTGCTAGAGTCTCTTTGTGCACCCCGACATTCACAAAAGGTATGTCATATTTTAGGAAAATTTATATCTTGACATGGGATGGTAAAAACCAGATTCTGAAATGTAAATAACCATAATAACACGTATCACCATCTAAAAGTCGTGGGGATATCAGTCCAAATATTGCTTTCTTTAATCATTTTATATGGGCACGATTCCATGCGCGAAAAACGTTTACCTGATCAATTGAAGTACAGGTAATTTGTTCTCGAGGTAATTAAATAGTATACGATGATGTGTTCTGAGTTATGACAGAAAATATGCTTCAAGTAAATAGTTGTACAAAGCATGCAGAGTGGAATTCACGACTAAACGGTATGTGGTTTTCGTTAATCGTCAGTTCACAGAAAATACCAATTGTATAAAATTTTCGGCTTCGGTATATTGCAACGTGAGCATGTATGAAAAGTTGAACCAAACTATTCATGTTGGCCTCGCAGGTTTGAGATTTCGATTCAAGCCCATCGCCACCCAAACCAGAATGTTTCGTCTATTTGGATTTGAGGCATGTAAAGTTTGATAATAAAAAGAATACATAAACCTTGATCAGTAAAACATGTTATCGAAATTATTGTTCTTCAGAAAAAATGTTTGAACACTTCCAACATTGTGGACCGACTATGGTCATTTCAACGGAAGAGGCCTCTGAAACAGTGGATCAGGTTGTGCAGAAAATCAGAATGGTGAAGGTATCAAAAAAAATACGACGTAATGTGAAAAATATATTTAAATAAATACGATATGATCTATTCTTCGATATAAATTTCTTATCCGTTTACCCCTGGCAGAGGCGTGCCAAAGCGAGTGTCGGGCGAGTTTCTGATAATGATGCTCCAATACCTAACGTCAAAAAATATTTTGGGGATAAACAAAGTATAGATGTTGTTATACACGAGAATAATAAATTATAGGTCAAGTAAGAGTGACATATTTGTATTATTATTATTTTTATCAAGCTAAGCAACAAACGCACCCCTATAACGTTCTGCCGGGGCGACTTTCCCTTCGGCCCTCTTTAGACAAGTCCCTTCCTTCCAGTGCGTCTCTGTTTCACATTCTCTCTGGTTTTTGACCTCGTGCGTTATAATATTTACAAGCAAACATCTACTTATTCTAAATTTGCAGAAAGTGATTATCATCGGAGAAAGTGAGAAATATATAACAACCTCGTATTTTTTTCAATCGACAAGTGGTGAGTACTTTTCTCGTGTTTCATTTCAATGATTGGTGTTGAAAAAATTTCATAGATAAATCAGTGACTTGATAATGTATGTTACCTTGCTATAATGTAATTTTTCAGTCCTACTATTATTTCTTCAGATTTTCCTAAAGTTGACATTAACCCTAACTTTGACGTAGCAATTATATCCTATGCAAACGATGACAACGAAACACTGAAAGACAATTCTACAACACATACAAGCATTACTAGAAGAATTGAGTGTATTGCACAAACGTAAGTAAATAGAATAGCGTTTCATTTTTTATCGCCAAGAAAGCAAAAACAAACGCGCCAGTCGAGTATATAACAAAAATGATAAAATGTAATCGCCCCCTTCAACCGCGCGTTTTAACACGATTTTTCCGCAATATTTTCAGATTATGCTGGTCACCAACCAAATACGATTCACAGTGTAATTATTTTGACATACCAATGATTCAGAAGTTAGGCGTGGAGACGATGCTTGCGTCACTTTTTGCAGGGTGCAAACTAGTCTTCAGAAAGAGATGTGACATCAAAAGCATGCTGGAAGCCGTAAAAACCCATCAGGTAACACTTAAATTTACTAGTAATACAGCGCCCAAATAAAATTAGAAGTTGCGACTTTAAGTCGTGCGTGTGAATCCACTTTATAATGCTGAAATAACGACATGAATCGTTAAATTATCCAAGAATTATTTTTATTCAGAATTGGAAGTGATTATAGTTAAATTTTTGAGGTATGTTCAAACTGTACTCGTTACTAAAATGCGACGGTATTGTAGCTAGATAAAGATTTTACAAATCACACCTTTTACACAACAATGAAAGTATTGACAGCTTCATCTTATTTTTATTAAAACTAAATGAAAAACTACATTGCAATTCAGGTTACAGCAGTTTTCACACTTGAAACGACTGCAGTTGGATTGATGGAGGATGGCATTAAATTTGATTGTGGAAAGTCATCTCTGAGAATAATAAATTTTTCGGGGCCAACTATGCAGTCCGAATTGATTGAGAAAGTTGAAAGAAAGTATCAAGTTGACGTTAATCAGGGTAAAAATTGTTACATATTGAGATGGAGAAATTTTATATAAAAGCAAGGAATGGTGGATAATATTCACACGGTTGAATGTTATTTATCCTTTGTATCGAGGGGTTGCATTCTCAAAAATAATAAATATTTCCAACGTCATGTCCTATTTTCAGGTATATATAGGCGCTACAGATCCATTTATCCGTTTGTCACATTATAACCTTTCCTTGAATAAGGAAATGGTATTCATGCCATTTCATTTTGTTCAGATATTCAAGATTCGTTGTGATTGATAAAAAAATATTGGACGAACAAAGAACACAGGGTATACGATTGTGATGCATCCGTTTGGAGTGAATATTTCAAAATTAAAAGAGCCAAATATATATATACGTATAATGGGCTGAGAATTTCATGAAAAGCCGCTTTAACTGTTAAAATGGTATAATAGACTGCTTAACCACTGTTGGTGTCAAAGGCCCGGCATAAATTAACTTCTCCACACTCAATATATAATTTTCGGAAATAAATCTTGTCCGTAGACCAAAAGTATCTACCCAGTAACTAGCCGCTCTGCTCCGTTGATCTTTCACAAAAATATGCAACTGTTTTGAATATTTGGAGGTATTTTTATACTGATTGGGCATTAACATAATACCTTGTACGGCAGTCCAAAATCAATTATAACTGTTAACCATTTAATAACGGTTAACTATTCTCAGACGTAACGTATATCCCTAATAAAGGTCCTGTGGAACAACTGAATAGCATACACACGAGTGACTGCAATATGCACATATACCGATTTTCCATTTTTAGTAATTGCAAGACTCAACATAGACCCTAACCACCTTCCTGCAGCATAGATTTATGTCGGGTTCTATACTAATTCATTTTGGGCACCTAGAATTGTATCAGTATCGCTCAAGGCACATCAGTGATTGCTGTAACTTCGCTCAGTCACCTCTCTCGATTCTGAGTTGATGCACGAGCAAAATTCCATTCTTTACATAGATTACATAAAGGAGCGAGCGAATCCATCATTTTTCTATGTCCCGACGACCGACCCCACCCTAGCAATGAGCATAGTAATTGCTCAAGTAATATAATGAAATGAGAAGTTGTCACTTTTTTTTTAAATTTGTATGAAAATATCTCATGCGACATCATGCGTTTATAATATAAATCTGTTGAACAAAAATGACAAATGCTTATTGTCATGACAAATAGCAAAATGACTGCAATGCGCAACTGCCACATCTACAGAGATTAAATAACGGAAAGGAGAGGCGGGGTTCAGGCTGGGCAGAACAATGTTTGGGAATACCTCCTCGCACGGAACAACTATTATTTCGGTATCTTTCATGTAGGTGCCGCAGCCCAAGCCCACTATTGAAAATGATACCTATTTCAACCTACTAAGAAACACTTTAGCGATATTTACTGAAAAAACACCTTTAAAAATGAATGAACTCAAATTCTCTCAATCTATGTAACTGGATCACTGATAGATTCATAAAGAGTTTTGAGTCGATACGGTGAATTGTGACAAAAATGCGAAAACACTTGCGTTCATTAGATCACATTGCCATTTGTTGTATGTTGTATGCTTCTGATTACCTAAATTACTTGCGGGCAGATGGTCAAAATAAAATCTACATTAATTGTAAAACAGGAGCGGAAAGGGAAATTGGTCAATGTGCTTTATGACCATTAACCACCCATACTCGCAGATCATTAATTCACCTACAAATAAAAAAAGGCATTTTCTTACAGCTTTTTAAAAACAGTAAAAAATGACTTATATATGTGTTGTCACGAGAAATCAAATCGGTCGCGCAAGCATGTAAAATCCATTGAAGCCGTGTTAACGTCCATGGGAAGAAAAACTTGACTTTATATATTTTTTTAAATATGGAACATCAATACGTGCGCAGAGCCTTGAATCTTTCCCTATCACACTCAAGTATATTACGAAGATGGTAATTCTTGCTTCCAGCCTGGTTTTACAAAAATTGCATTTCATTCGTTCCAGCTGAAAGGCAATGCCAGCTAATCGGAAATGCTGATATATACATTGTATTATTTAACAGGCTGAGCTATGTTCAAAGAAGTGAAAAAAAACAAGACAGTGGAATCTGCAGATATGCGTTTGTTTTTACAGAAAGTGTCAATCCCGATGATTGCCCATAATCGTAACTAACTCTTTTTGGTCTAGAAAATTAATAGTTTTAACCACTATTTTTGCCACCCATTCATAAAAGCAATCGTATTTTTGCGCGTAGTAGAAACTTTATTCCGTGCCAATGTTAATTCCTTTCATAATATAGGTTCGCCAGTTACTTCTGGGAAATAAAGTCGACTGCTCGAAATAGGATTTCCCATATTGCCGCTTTTAAAATTTTTAAACGTTTTCGCAATATAATGTTAAATATATATTCACCCAAAAGAGGTGACAAATAAAATTATTGAAAAACAGTATGGTAGTAAAAATGCAGCAAGAGCTCAAGTCAGATAGATAGTATATATATTATTTCATACAGTCAATATTGTTAGATGTTCCTGTAATCTTGTTATATGTAGTTATGCTTCATTCCATGCATGGAGTATATTTTTTCAATATATTCGTGGAATGTACACCTTGTTGAAATTCAGCGATAGGCAGATTTCATTATTAGAACATGTACAAATAATTGCAAGTTTCTGTGATATAGTTCTGTGAGTTTGTTAAAATAGGTTCTGTGCAAGTAGCAATATTTATATCAAGAATTTTTATATTAAAATTTGTTGCTCATTGTTTAATATTTTAGGTTTACCGTACAGTGATACAACTTTGGACCCAAAATGGCACGTGTGACGTCACACAAGCGCTTATAACGTACCCAATGCATGGACTTACTTATTTGGGGTTGGGTTGTACCGGTAGACACTTTGCTTCTAACTCGCCGAATGACCTTGCTATGTAGAAATATCACTAAAAATAGGCTTTGCAATACCTGTTTGTCGTATTTCCGGTAACAGGCATAATCCTCATTGAAGATAATGTGCAGAACGAGCCACATATACCTCAAACTCCCAAATCCAAATTATTATTTCGAATTATGAAGAGTAAGAAAACCAAAATCAGACCTTATCTAACGCCAACGGTCTAAGGCTCGAAGCCCTAAGGAATCAGACCTTGGGCACACGTAGTAGGCCACTTGCTACAATATATGTTTGCTGTGAGCTGTTACGCAAAGTTTTAGTAATCAAACTTTTTTATGCAAGAGTTCCTAGACAGCCTACCTAACCCTGATCTACAAATTTATTTATCGCCGTATTTTAACCACATGATTGTTCTTTTCTTGTTATTGTTGTAAACTGCTTGTCCGAGGAAGCCTGATTTTGGTCAGACGAAACGTTACAGAAATACATTTTGTTGTGTGCAGCAGACTCTTGAATTGCATATTATTATTAAACAAGAGGTAAAAGAATGTATTGTGAATCTGACCGAACTGACAAATATGCTTAAATGTAATTGTGAAACGAAATTAATCTACATTTTGAGCAGAATACATCAGTTTTAAACTTCAATCATGTTATGGCAATTGCAGAAGAAATGTTGATTCACAGAATAAATTTCTGGCTCTAAGTGCTTGTAGTGTCTCGCCTCTAACTTCAATGTTCTTTATCTTGCTAAGCTTTCCCCAAGGCAACACACGATATTTGCACACAAAAAGAGGCTTTTACTGCTACAATTCAGTATGCACAAAAGTAACTGATACAACTTAATAAACAGCGAATAAGACCATACAATAGAACCAGCACCAGCCACGCCGTCAATGTCCTTCTGCTCCCCTTGGCATGTATCCTTGCGCATTTATATCGCGCAGGACTAAATCAATCATGCAATTCATGACCATCGGACCATGAACACTACATCCCTCCTTTTGTTACGAGTAGATGGTAAACTAGACTTATTTCATTACAAAGTCTTTAAATCTGGAAGGCAGTTTTCGTTCTCGCCTTGGACGCTCATAAGGCTGAGTAATTGATTCCTCCGAACTTGGCCTGGTCGCGTCTGGAGCAATTTGAGACTCTTTGGCATTATTGTCAATTTTATTCTGGGTGTCTTCTTCGTATTTCTTTACAAATGTTGAATTGCGACAACATTCTTTTCCCTTTTCATCTCTGACTGTGACTTCCCCTCCTTCCTTCTTGACGATTTCACACGGATATTTATTGAAGTTTGTCGACATCTTGTCAACTTTCTCTTGCTTAACGAGCACCGAATCTCCGACCTCAACATCTTGTAAAATTGATCTTCTGTTGTAATCTGAGTAAAATTTCCCTTGTAGCTTGTTTCTCCAGTCTCTGTCTCTGTGTTCTTCGCCGATTATGTTGTATTTTGGTCTGATTTCTGGAAGCTTTGTTCTCATCTCTCGACCAACATCAAATAATATGGCGATACTCCCGTCGTTGTATGCGGTGTATACCTGTATGCAAGTAGAAATTTGTTTAATTCAGATTTCCAATCTTTACCTTCTACTTGGGCTATTCGTATGGCTTTCATTAAACTTCGGTTTTGTCTCTCCACCTCGCCGTTCGCTTGTGGCCACAATGGAGTAGTAGATTTATGTTGAACTCCATGTTCGTCTAAAAATGATTTGAATTCATTAGATACAAGCTGTGGTGCATTGTCAGTTCTTAACGTAAGTGGAATTCCGTAACTTGAAAATATGGTGCTCAACGCTTCAATTATTTTCTTACTTGTTGTCGACCGCACAATTACAATTTCATAAAAACGACTGTAGTAATCTACAATTACCAGTATGTTATCACCAGAAGGCAAAGGTCCTAAAACATCGGCACAGCAATCTATCCAAGGTCCACTGGGTGGTCGCGTTCGTGTCATTGGTTCGGGCGGACTATACGAACTTGTTACCTGACATCTATGACATACTTTACATTTTCGTTCAGCATCACGATCAATGTTTGGCCACCACACTTTACTTCGAAGTCGATTTTTCGTCTTCACAATTCTATGGTGTCCTTCATGTGCAAGCTCTAGAACACGTTTTCTGAGTATCTGTGGAATTACAATTCTCGTACCACGCAAAATTAATTGACCATAAATACAAAGTTCATTCTTCACATGCAAAAATGAATTACCACACTTTGACCATTTCTGTGATTTAATGCAATCTCTCACAATTTGCAATTCAGGGTCTTTAGCAGATGCCTGCTCAATCTCAACTTCATGTGGCGTCAAAGCAATCGGGCAACTACTTTATACAACCATTCGTATGAAGAAATCATATTCGCTGTTGTATCACGCTGGTCAGGCGCATTAAGAGGAGATAATACATCAGCAATATTATTCTTACCCGGTCGGTATATTACCTTGAAGTCATACGCTTGCAATCGCAATACCCATCGTTCAATCCTTGCTGAGGGCTTTGAAGTTTTAGAGTATATGCATTCCAAAGGTTTGTGATCGGTTTCAAGTTCAAATTTCCTGCCAAAAATATACAAGTTAAATCTCTCACATGCCCACACTATAGCTAAAGCTTCCTTTTCGGTCTGGCTATATCGTCTTTCTACGTCTGACATTGTCCTCGAAGCATACGAAATTACTCTCCAAATTCCGTCTTGCAGTTGGGATAAAGTGGATCCTAGTCCTGTCAGTGAAGCATCTGCAATTATTCTTGTCCTGCAGTCAGATCTGAAATAAGCTAATGTGTTTGCATTAGTTAATGAACGTTTCAATCTTTCGAATGAATTTTTCACACTGCTTATCCCAATCAAATTTAGAATTTTTCTTAGTCAATGCACGTAAAGGCGCTGCAATCGAAGAAAGGTTTGGTATAAACTTTGCACAATATTGAACAAGACCCATAAAAGATTTTACTTCTCTGGCATCTTTTGGTCGTCGTGCATTTCTTACTGCCGCCACCTTTTCCTCACAAGGATCAATACCTTGACTTGTGGAGCTTATGACCAAAAAACTTGATCTCAGGAAGTCGAAATTGACATTTCATACCATTCAGCGTTAGACCGGCTTTGTCCAACTTATCAAGAACATCAAATAATCTTTCATCTTGTTCCTTCACATTCCGCCCATGGATAATGATATCGTCCGCTATGTTTGCGACACCCCGACAGTTCTTCACAACGTCTCTGATTATTTGCTGCTACTTTTCTGGTGCAGATGATAAACCAAACATAAGTCTTTTGTATCTAAAAATTCCATTATTAGTTACGAACGTTGTGATATATCGGCATTTCTCATCAAGCAATATTTGATGAAACCCCCATTTCAGATCTAACTTCGAAAATACGGCGCTTCCGCTCAATTCGTGGAGTAAGTCTTCAACAGTCGGTATAGGTTGCCTTTCACGCAGCGCCGGATTAACCATTAAACAATATAAGCACGTGCTTAGGGCACCAAGCAATGAGGGGCACCACAGAAATTTTAAAGCAGAATTTTATATAGTTTATCGGTGTTCATTAAAATATTACGAATTCACCAGACGACTATAACTTCAAAATATTCGGCTATTTTTCGTCTTCAAGTATCATATCAAAAATAAACACTGGTACTCATTTATTGGACACGAAATGGGTCTATGAATCGTTTTCTTAATTTGTTGTTGTTTTTCCTTCCTAGTATTCTCCTTGTTGCTGCATTTTTCTTTTTTAAAAAATTTCTTTTTTTTTCAACAATTGGATCAATGAACTATTTCCACTATGTGGCGGTTCCACGGTCGTATTTCAACGATCTAGTGGTTAGCGAAGTCGGGAGACAAGGTGGTCCAAACCCTGTCATGCTGATACATTCCGTGCGGCTCAAAGATCACTTTTAGCGTATATTTGTATCTAATGGAGGAACGTTTCCGAGTTTTTTTTTTTGCTATTTCAACTGGGGTTGGGATCCCGAGATTCAAACCCCCTTTTCTGACGCTTTGTGCCTTTATTTTAGTAAAAACACTCCTCTGTTTTCAAGGGTCGGCCATGTGATAGTAGTGACGAAACGCAGAACCAACTTAACGCCGCGCAATCCATTTTTTTAGCTAGGTCCCGAAATACCAACTTAGACGGACTTGGTTGGTATTTGACGATGGCACTAAGCTTGCTCACGCTGCACGTTTTTAAATTACTCAATATAACAATTCGTAATAAAATGACTGTCGCAAGAAATGTGACATAAGGAAAACACGGCGGAAACGTATTTCCTTGCCCATCACACAGTGTCTGTTTTAACTTCAAGTACCGTAATATCTGTCACGAAAGAAAATAATATGAAGCGACATTAAACGCGAGATGCGCAAAATACAACGGTGATTCTCGGGAATTAACTTTAAAATAACTGAAGGCTTTGTATATCTTCTTCAAAAGAACGCTACCCATGCAACATAATAGGCTAATAGTCTGATTAGAACGGTAAACTCTCGTTATTTATTAAATTTGAACTAAGTAAACTAGCGATATTTCGATCACTTTAGGGGTTTCTCCGACTTGCGGCCCGCGAGACCTCCTCAAAAGCTTTTGCGGTCCTTCAACCTAGCAACCTTGAAGCACCCTGGGGTAGACTAATTTCAAACTACAGTTGTGACTTGTATGCTTCGGTATTTCGATTCACGTTGAGACTGGAGGCATGAATCTATATTGTCACACACCCTAAGGATTAGAGCTCAACCGATATATATATATATATCGGTCCGATATTGCGTGTTTGCCGATATACCATATATATCGACTATATATAACAGTGAAAAAACTAAAAATGTTCGTAAAAGTTGTTTTATTTACTGTTGGTTGTGATTATTTTTAATGAATAATACACTTATGTGGTTTATTGTTTTTATAATTAAATTACACATGAGGGGGCACCAAAGTCTTCAGTGCTTAGGGCACCAAAGGGGCTTAATCCGGCCCTGCTTTCACGGAGTATGGCTTGGTTAGCTCGGCGCATGTCAACACAAATTCTAATATCTCCACCTTTTTTATGATCTACAGTTAAAGGCGAAATCCAGGTACCTGGACCTTCAGGCGCTTTTTCGATTATGTCTGCCTTCAGCATTTCATCTATTTTTGCATCTACTTTGTCTCGCAACGCATATGGTATACGGCGCAGAGGTTGAGCAATTGGTTTAACAGTTTTGTCAATATTCAAAGTCAATTTGTAATCTTTTAAAAGGCCAATTCCTTCAAACAATTTTCCATACTTGGAAAATATATCAGAATTTGAAGTATGAATAGTTTTGGAACTCACTGCATTCACGGGCCCCACTCTTAATACATTAAGTTTTGTTGTAGCTTCTTTTCCTAACAAAGTTTGACAATTACCTTTGACAACAACAAAATCAGTCCGACATTTACTTTCATTATTCAAAACGAAAACATTAGCAGTAAACGTACCTAAGACCTGAAGTGGTTTAGTACTTCCATAAGCGTAGAGTGATGGTATCGAGCATTTTCTCGAATTACACACAATTCTCTCACTCTTCAGCCATTCCCAAGTATTGCTTCCCATGAAATTTCAGCAAGCACCCGAATCAATTATTACATTCGACAAATTAACTCCTCCCACATTTAAAGTAATTATTCCATCATGGTAGGAATTGTGATCTCTCACGGTGAATGTAAACTCACTATTTTCGTCATTCGAACAATCAACGCAATTCGTATCATTCAACCGCTTACCGTTTTTATTTATTCTCGGTTGGTTTCGGCATCGCTCATTATGTCCTTGTTGCCGTGCAGGTTTACCTCGAAATTTATCACATCGAACTTTGAAATGTTCTATTCTTCCGCATTTTGAGCATCGTTTACCTCTTGCTGGGCACATCTTATCTCTAGAAAAATGTCCGATTCGGCCACAAGAGTAACATTCCCTTTCCTTCCCTGTAACAGATGTATAACGGCTTGGATTATTTACTAAATTCACCTGGTGCGATTCTGCGTCAGCTTCAATTGCTTTCGCCTGATGATCAACAGCTTCCATTGCCCTTGCAATTTTTAGCAAATCACTTAATTCGAGATTTTCCTTTTCGAGAAATCTTCGTCGCATGGAATTGGACCGACAATTATTAATCACTTGGTCCCGTATGTGATCATCTTCTTTATCATCGAAGCCACATGTTGTTGCTCTTTGACGTAACCTACAAACAAACTGATCGACCGTTTCATCACTGGCCTGTTTAATTTGCCTGAATAAATGTCTTTCAAAAGGAATATTGGATTTCGGAGTAAAATATTCATCAAGTAAATTTAAAGTTTCGGTAAATGTTTTCTCTTCATCGAGTCCCGCTAAAGTATAAAAAATATCTTGTACCTTTACACCAGCGGTGAACAAAAGCAAAGCTTTCTTGGAGCTATCTGCCCTCGTTCCCTTGGCCGTCAAATATAATTTAAATGAACGTCTCCAACGTTGCCACCGTTGGGAAATACCGTGCGGGTCTCCATCGGAATCAAATGGTTGCATCGTTTCAATGTTATTCTGCATGATCTTGGATGGCTATATTCCTGCTATATAGAATAGATCTGTTTCAATCAAAAAAGTTACCAACGATTTCCTTTATCGTCCAAGTCCAGCAGGTCTTCGCCAATTGTAATTCAATATCCTTGTCGCCAGTTGTAGTGTCTCGCCTCTATCTTCAATGTTCTTTATCTTGCTAAGCTTTCCCCAAGGCAACACACGATATTTGCACACAAAATAAGAGGCTTTTACTGCTACAATTCAGTATGCACAAAAGCTACTGATACAACTTAATAAACAGCGAATAACACCATACAATAGAACCAGCACCAGCCACGCCGTCAATGTCCTTCTGCTCCCCTTGGCATGTATCCTTGCGCATTTATATCGCGCAGGACTAAATCAATCATGCAATTCATGACCATCGGACCATGAACACTACAGTGCTGTTAAGTTGGACGTACTTTCAAGAGATTTATTATTTCGAAAAATTGATTCTATTTGTTGAAAATAGTGTTGGTGGTTGATCAGATGCATCGAATTCTCAGCTGATGATTTTAATGCATTATTATACTCTCATTAACTCATAATTGCCATAATTTACTCCGTGGGATCGCAGGAATATCTATAACGGTGATATCTTGAAATTAATCGAGTGGCGGCATTGCGATAGAGCGGAGTAGGAGTTGCAGGGACAGCTCATATTGGTGAAATTGGCAAGAATACAAATCAAAATGTAATCGACATTTTTATGGTTGCGGATTACCGTGTTACCGCGACGCAATCGCAGATTTAATTTATCACAATTAAATGAATAAAGCAACCATTTTAAATACGTATATTGATCATGAATTGAATATTTTATTCAACAAGAAAACCATTACATATCCGTTGAAAAAGTCGGCTCTTTTAACGACTGGCGTAATCTCGAGGACTGACTGAGGAGCCGTACCGCGGGGATTTCGTGTCGATGAATATGTATTTTTCATCTACTAATATACTTTAGATGTATTTTAATTGTACTTAATTTAAATTTCCTTTTGGGATATTATACCAGATCTTTCTAATGACGACAACGAATTTGCATGAGTGCAATATATATAAAAACTAAATATAATCAGGCAGTTGATCACACTTTATTATGTCCGCGGATTGGCGTGGTATTTTAGATAGGTAATGAGTTTATTTTGTCGTGAGTCGCCGCAACCGCGAGTTACTTTGAACACAAATGAATTAAAATAGAGAGACATTTTGAATTATTGTAGTTATTACGAGACTGAAAAATTTATCATAACACGGAAAAGCCGGTAGTTTTAACGAACGTGGAGACCGTTTCAAGAGCCGTTACATGTAAATTTTTGAATCCATCTTGTGACCTCTCGCCCCCCACCCCCCTGTGAGCATCTCGCCCCCCCTGTATCTTTAACGGTGTACGACCCTGTAAATAACAAGGTGATTTAACGACGTTTTAGACCGGTAGTGTTTTCTAGGAATTGGGAATTGTTAATTTTCAGTCGTATCAAGTTATGTTAGACTTGGATATTATGTAGAAAAGAAAATGCTCACTTAGAAAACACTCTCGCTTATTAACGCAAACTGAAAACAAATCACGTACTTGTTGATGAGGGGCGTATACATATCTAAAAGTATTCAGTGTGTTTGCATATTCGTGAACATCTATCAATGTGACAAAAAGTTTCATTTTGCTCCATGTACAATTTTTAAAGCAAATATGTATTTATATGGCAGTGCTAGTATCTTTACGATTGAGGGTATTAGTTTTGAGTAGTCGATCGCTATAAGACAAAGAAGTCTATCTCCTTCCCAGAACTTCCTTTGGTCAGCTAGGTTTTCTAAAGTGGCAGGGCGGGGTTCGTCTCACCTACGGTCACATCACACATAATGTAACAAAATTGACATAACCATCCGACGTGTTTTCCAATGCATAGTCAACTACATATCAGTCAAATACTCATTTAACCATGAAAGTGTGATGACATTGATAATTTACTATTCACTTCACTGACTGGTACACTGTTTTCTCACCACCTGCGTCTGCAACAGTCTCGAAGCATGCAACTCCTTTTTACAATCGCAAGACTGGTAGGAACTGTCTGAATCTAGGCCACTTCTGGCATGAGGTATGTACTGTTGCTAGTGGCAACCGCATTGGAATCGTTATGACGTCATGAAGTGGGTCGAAGCCAGTGACTTTCTTAATTTTCAGCTGCTCCTGGCCTTATTTATGCACGGTTACTAGTGGTAACTGACATGAAACATCGTGACGTCATTAAGGTAATCAAATATGATTTCCTAGTTAGGAAGGTCAAAATCACCGACCCTTAAAAATATCCTGTGGAATCGGCATGGACCGTAGTCGCCTCACAATGATATCCAAAATCGAAGAGATTATCATTTAACATTCAAAAGATGAGATCGGTCGGAGCACAAAGAGGTAGTTGATCTGGATTGTACGGGTTTGGTGCGGTGAAAGTCCCTTCAAGTGGGATGAAAGTCACCCCAGAGAATAATATGAAAATCCGCTGATTTGTTGACATTTCATCCGCAACAACAGCATGTATCCCTACACATCACATCGTGGGAATGTTTGAAAATGTGTATATTGTGGTTGTTAAATAGGATTAATTGAATAATTTGATTTAAGCAATATATTACAGAAGTATGACATAGAACTGTGTTCAAAATCTTAACCAACCCTTTGTGCCACATTCTGTATTGCAAATTTGAATAGTAACCAGTCTACACTTTGCACCTGAACGGATTTTATTGAATACAATGAGTATCAAGAACAACTTAATAACAAAAAGACTCATAGATTCACTTCGTTTCCAATGTCCCTTGCAATTGCATTTATAGTTACACAAAAAAAATCAGTACTTTTCTGATTAATGAAAACGTGGAGCTGAAACCACCTGACATGTTAATCAATGCATAGTCTACTCAGTATGATGACATTGATAATTTGTTATTCACCGACCCGCCTATTGTTTCTATCCATACTGCCAGTAAAAATAAACACATAAAACACGCCCTGACTTGGACATCACTTTTTCGGAGGGTTCTTCCTGTCTTCCTTGTTGTTGTTCGCGAGCGAGCCTCATACCAAGATATTCGGGTAGAATATCTCTGAGCCCAAACTCTTTTTATGTACTGTTGCTAGTGGTAACCGGAGTAAAAACATTGTGACTACACTAAAATCCCAAAATGGTTTCTTGGTTAAAAAGATCAAAATCACCCTCTCTACAAGTATCCGGGTGAATCGTATCGATTTTTTATTGTGTAATTTTATTTAGACCAGTGCTCGTCATCCTTTTTTGGAATGGTACACCCCGCACATCCTACATTTTTAATACGTAAAAAACTCAATGTTTAGAATTTATGTTGGCACAATGATTTATTATTTAGTTAACGTGAACGTTGCTCTTAGATTTCATCACTTAGTTGTGCAAATCAAGTTAATAACCTTGTTTTCAGTGCCCCTCTCATTAGCGTATCGACACCCTTGACCGAATTTTACATCATAATACATATATTATACACATATAATACATCCCATTCGCTTCTAGAATTTTTTCCAGAAAACCCATTTTGATTTGCCGTTTCTCAATCTATCAAAAAATATTGACGATTTATTTTTATTAAAGATGATACTACAATGAAATGTAATAAAACCGACGTAGCATTATTTTTTAAGCTTTACGTCAGTATTTAAGAATATGTATTAAAAAAGTTCTCCGTACATCCGATTTGTGTAGAAAGTTTCTGGACTGCTTGTCATCTGAATCCTATTGAGTTTCTGATTGAAATATTGAAAGCTCTCAATTTTTTTTTAAAAACTAGAGACAAATAAGTAAGGAACTTCTTCCCATGAATCTAATGAATATAGTGTGAATAAGGTCTCTAAACAAACTTAACGTAACAAGGTTATTTTTGGCTTGAACCAATTTGTCTAGGAACGACATTTCCATTTCCTAAAATATCCATATAAGTAAAAAACGAATATTCGTCTTGATAAACTTATCAAATCCAAAAACTGACTTTGGTTTCAAATTGCGGTTTTTCAAATTCATCATCCCGGTTTGTTATTTTTTGAAAAGTCAAAATATTTGCAAAAAACAGGTTAGACAGAAACGATAAAAAAAAGTAGTAGCAAGCAGTTTTAGTCATTTTGCTGTACATCCTTCAACTTACGAGGATCTTTCAAATGTTCCAGTAGACAAAAGAGACGAACTATTCTGTTTTCTGGGAATAGTAGGCTATATATCACTACTGCTACCACAATTCTGAAATGTCTGTTGCACTTGAAAGCTGAAATAAAAACACGATCATCGTAATCAAAATAAACAAAATTAAATTACTAAAATTTACGCTATAAAACATGAGTTGAGTAGTGAGAATTTCTCGTCTTTATGGAAATATTATTCATTTTACAACTTTAAGTAAGGGGATTTCCATGAATCTAATAACTATGGGGTGAATAGATTTAAAAAAAGTTACCGAAACAAGGTTATTTGTGGCTTGAACCAATTTGTCTAGTAACGACATCTTCATTTTTAAAAAATCCAATATAGTTAAAACTTAAATATTCGCCTTTACTAAATCTAAAAACTTACTTTGGTCTCAAGTTGCGGGTTCTGAACATAATCATCATGTATGTTATTTCTAAAAAGTTAAATTTTTTGCAAATAACAGGCTAGACGGATACGTCCATTTATAATGCGAAGCGATCAAGAACAAAGAGATTTTTAAATTAGAATGTCATGGAAGAAGTATAATTCCAAATAGTAACGATTCTAGATATAAAGTGAAGAGTTTGCAATTTTTATCATGATAAGAGAATAAAGAAGATTTTACTCACGACTTTATCTCCAACGATTCTGGTTTTCGTAAGTTTAAAAAGTTTAAATCCGATGCCCAAAGCAGGGAGTTTGTCTCCCAAACTGCTGTCGGAGTTCTGTAAATAAAATGTTTTGAGAATAGTGGCAACAGAAAATTATTAATTAAAACTTACTTTCGTAAACGATTTTCCAGAGATACTCGCACAGACTTCAAGTAGTTTCTTCTCCCAAGCGTTCCATTTCTAAAAATGCGTAAGTTAATTACAATTTGTCAATATGCATATTATTCATATCCGTTTCGTGTAACAATCATCCATCCATGCCTTGGGTAACTAGCTTTCGATGAATTATTGTATTATCTTTTAGCCAACTGTTTTTAAAAATCTATTTCAAATGTATGCAATTGATAATGGGAATAAAGTTCACTGAAGACATTCCATGTACAAGACCACCGCAATAAAAAACTTCCCGTTTTTCTATCAAGCAAATTCAGCCCGATTCTATAAAGTATAAACCAACTCAAATGTGGAAATGTGAACTAATATCCATAGAATAAAATCAATGGTCGATCAAAATCGGCTTGTAGAAGAATGTGTTACTCGCAGTCAGCTTCCACCTCTCAATATTATGAATTGTTTATGTGTAATATCTTTACATTGTGGTTAGGTTGTGTTCGTTATGAACGAAACGCAGTTCAAGGCGATGGAAAAATAATCACACTTTTCTTTTTCAAGTATATTGTTGTTGTTATTACAAGATTCATCATCTTTGTGCAGCCATCGTTGCCAATACCATTTAATGTATGATGTCATTTAATTCATAAAGTTCTTCGTCCGCAAAGATTAATTATTTTTGAGTGAAGTTAATCTAACCATCTGGCATGTTTACCAATAAATAATCTAATAAATTACTTTATCAGATATTGACGATTTGTCATTAACTTCACTGTCTGGCCTATTGTGTCTGTTCATAATGCCTGTAAATTAGACTCACAAACTCGAAGTGACGTTGAAAAACTTTGAACCGATTTTAGTGGTCTCATGTTGTTTTGATCTAGCGCTGTCGTTTTGTTTGTTATGCCTATGATCAGCGTTGGAACATTTTAAATATTCTTTCTTAACTTTTCTTGATTCTCTTCTCATTAGACTTCTCGAATACCGTTTTTCCTATTCAGCACCTGCGTCTGCAACAGATTTGCAGCACGCAAGTCCTAAATCCAGCGCCGGTAAAATAAGATATGGACTGGAACCCCAGCCGCTGTTGGCCTCGGTTACTAGTAGTAACTGAATATGAAACATTGTGATGTCATTAAGGTAATCAATAATGATTTCTTAGTCACAAAAGGTCAAAATATCAGATATCCAAAATCGAAGTTGATTTGGATTGAGCGGTGAAAGTCCCTTCAAGTGGGATGGAATTTACGCCAACGATTAGTTTGAAACCCCGCCGATTTGTTGACATTTCATCCGCAACAACAGCATGTATCCGAAAACATCTTCTCTCACACGCTGACACGTCTTTCTCATAAGGATTGCAGCCTCATCTTAGACTAAAGGAAATTTTAAACAAACCGTCGCAAGAGCCGCGGGTTGGCCACTCTTGATCTAGCGCTGCCCTCGTTGGGTCAGTACCATTCTTCGATTGAATTACCTTTCCATCTGTTTTTTTCTTCTCAACCAACGCCACCTTTGCGTCTTGGACATTTTTTTCTTTTTATACGCGTTCCCCCAATACCTATTCTCGTCGTTTGTGCATTTGCAGGACGCCACCCCCATATTTAAATTGGCTGAGAGGAATAGGATATACGTCAAAGATATTGCAAAAACACAATTAGTAGAAAATTATGAATACATGGGTTATAATAAATCTAGTATGGATGGTAGAAATGAGTATCGAATTAACCCACCACGACAGAATCCAGGTTCCCCTTCGCTTCTAGAATTTCGTCTAGGAAAGTCATTTTCATTTGCCGTTTCTCAATCTATTAAAATATATTCACGAATTATTTTTATTAAAGATGGTATCACAGTGAATTGGAATAAAACCGACTTACCATGTTGGAATTTTGAAACCATTTTTTTTTTAATTTTCCTTGATTTCCTCTATTTTTGGCTCGTTAAAAGCCGATTTTGCTTTTTATCCTCATCACTCGCGTCTGCAACCAGTTATCTACAGATGTGAAGTCAGGTAGAAACTCTCTGAATCTAGGCCACTCCTGGCATGGGGTATGTATTGTTGCCAGTGGTAACCGGATTTGAGTAATAACTAGCCTGTTATAAACTGCGACACCCACAAACAATCAAGACTTTTTCGTTTAACAAGGCGTAGAATGTTCCTAAAAACATCTGCTGGCATGTTTACCAATACATAATCTACTAAATAGCAGTCGAATAAGCACATTACTTCATCAGATATTGACGATTTGTCATTAACTTCAATGGCTGGTCTATTGTTTATATTTATAATGCCTGTAAATTAAACTCACAAACTAGAACTTAAGTTGAAATCACTTTAGTGGTCTCATGTTGTTTTGATCTAACGCTGTCTCTTTGTTTGCTATACCCATGATCAGCCTTGAAACATTTTAAATATTCCTTCTTAAATTTTCTTAAGTCTCTTCGACTTCTCGAAAGCCGTTTTTGCCTCTTAAATTTTCACAAGTCTCTTCTCCTTCGACTTCTCGAAAGCCGTTTTTGCCATTCATCACCTGCGTCTGCAACGGGTTTGCAGCACGCAAGTCCCATATTCTCCTCCAGCAAAAACAGATAAGAACTTGAAATTCAAGTCACTTCTGGACCTATTTTACTACTTAAGTTGAAATCACTTTAGTGGTCTCGTGTTGTTTTGCTCTAACGCTGTCATTTTGTTTGTTATCCCCATGATCAGCCTTTGAACATTTCAAATATTCCTTCCTAAATTTACTTAAGTCTCTTCTCCTTTGACTTCTCGAAAGCCGTTATTGCCATTCATCACCTGCGTCTGCAACATGTTTGCAGCACGCAAGTCCCATATTCGCCACCAGCAAAAACAGATGAAAACTTGGAAAATCAAGTCACTTCTGGACCTATTTATGGGCGGTTACTAGTGGTAATTGAATATGAAACATTATGATGCCATTAATACTATACAGGCTATATTTAGTGGGACTTCTGGCATTTCTTAGATTAAACAATGCTCTTTAAATTTTATTTCATGTTTTTAGGGTAGAAAACAAAGATTCGCAGACGAATGTTAACCCGAATATTGACAATATCCTAATTGCAGCTCGTTTGACCTTGGAGTATTTTCTTTCCCATCAGCATGCTTTACCTAGAGGAAATTTCAAACAATCCGTTGCAAGAGCCGCGGGTTAGCCACTCTTGATCTAGCGCTTCCCTCGTTGGGTCAGTACCATTCTTCGATTGAATTCCTTTCCATCTGTTTTTTTTTTCGTCTCAACCAACGCCACCTTCGCGTCTTGGACATTCCCCCCCCTCCATTCTCGTCGTTTGTGCATTTGCAGGACGCTAGCCCCATATTTAAATTGGCTGAGAGGAATAGGATATACGTCAACGTTATTGCAAAAACACTATTAGTAGAAAATTATGAATAAATGGGTTATAATGAATCTAGTATGGATGGTAGAACCGTAGTAGCCTAGTATATATTTACGGTAGCACTGAGTATCGAATAAACCCACCACGACAGAATCCAGGTTCCTCTTCGCTTCTAGAATTTTTTCTAGGAAAGTCATTTTTATTTGCCCTTTTCTCAATCTATTAAAATATATTCACGAATTATTTTTATTGAAGATGGTACCACAGTGAATTGGAATTAAACCGACTTACCATGTTGGACTTTTGAACCCATTTTTTAAATTTTCCTTGATTTCCTCTATTTTTGGCTTCTCAAAAGCCGATTGTGCTTTTTATCCTTATTGCTCGCGTCTGCAACCCGTTATGTACAGATGTGAAGTCAGGTGGAAACTCTCTGAATCTAGGCCACTCCTGGTAATATGTATGTATCGTAGCCAGTGGTAACCGGATTTGAGTAATAACTAGCCTGTTATAAACTGCGACACTTAGACAGTATAACCCTTGTAATTGCGTTTGTAACTACCCACAAATAATCAAGACTTTTCCGTTTGATCAAGGTTAGAATGTTCCTAAAAACATCTGGCATGTTTACCAATACATAATCTACTAAATAGCAGTCGAATAAGCACATTACCTTATCAGATATTGCCGATTCGTCATTGACTTCACTGGTTGGCCTATTGTTTATATTTATAATGCCTGTAAATTAAACTCACAAACTAGAACTTAAGTTTAGACTAAATCACTTCAGTGGTCTCATGTTGTTTTGATCTAACGCTGTCATTTTGTTTGTTATCCCTATGATCAATCAGCCTTAAAACATTTTCTTCTTAAGTCTCTTCTCCTTTGACTTCTCGAAAGCCTTTTTTGCCGGTGACCGTACATTTGAACCCATGCGTATATCCACGGGTTCAATCTATATGCGGGTGCTAAAACCCATGGGTTAGGGTTAGTATGGGTTTAACTATCCGTGAAACAAAAAAAATTCCATAGGTGCAATAGCATACAGGTGCAATTGTTATGGGTTCAAATGTACGTGGGTTCAAATGTAATGGAACCTTTTTTGCCATTTATTACCTGCGTCTGCAACAGGTTTGCAGCACGCAAGTCCCATATTCTCCGCCAGCGAAAACAGACAAGAACTTGGAATCCAAGTCACTTCTGGACCTATTTTACTACTTAAGTTGAAATCACTTTAGTAGTCTCATGTTGTTTTGATCTAACGCTGTCATTTTGTTTGTTATCCCCATGATCAGCCTTGGAACATTTTAAATATTCCTTCTTAAATTTTCTTAAGCCTCTTCTCCTTGACTTCTCGAAATCCGATTTTGGCATTCATCACCTGCGCCTGCAACAGGTTTGCAGCACGCAAGTCCCATATTTAAATTGGCTGAGAGGAATAGGATATACGTCAACGTTATTGCAAAAACACTATTAGTAGAAAATTATGAATAAATGGGTTATAATAAATCTAGTATGGATGGTAGAACCGTAGTAGTATATATTTACGGTAGAACTGAGTATCGAATAAACCCACCACGACAGAGTCCAGGTTCCTCTTCGCTTCTAGAATTTCTTCAAGGAAAGTCATTTTCATTTGACGTTTCTCAATCTATTAAAATATATTTACGAATTATTTTTTTCAAAGATGGTACCACAGTGATTTGGAATTAAACCGACTTACCATGTTGGACTTTTGAAACCATTTTTTTTTTAATTTTCCTTGATTTCCTCTATTTTTGGCTCTTTAAAAGCCGATTTTGCTTTTTATCCTCATCGCTCGCGTCTGCAACCAGTTATCTACAGATGTGAAGTCAGGTAGAAACTCTCTGAATCTAGGCCACTCCTGGCATGAGGTAGTAACCGGATTTGAGTAATAACTAGCCTGTTATAAACCGCGACACCTAAACAGTATAACGTTTGTAACTACCCACAAACAATCAAGACTTTTCCGTTTGATCAAGACGTAGAATGTTCCTAAAAACATCTGGCATGTTTACCAATACATAATCTACTAAATAGCAGTCAAATAAGCACATTACTTTATCAGGTATTGACGATTTATTATTACTTTCACTGGCTGGCCTATTGTTTATATTTATAATGCCCGTAAATTAAACTCACAAACTAGAACTTAAGTTGAAATCACCTTAGTGGTCTCATGTTGTTTTGATCTAACGCTGTAATTTTGTTTGTTATCCCCATGATAAGCCTTGGAACATTTTAAATATTTCTCCTTTGACTTCTGAAAAGCCGTTTTTGCCATTCATCGCCTGCGTCTGCAACAGCTTTGCAGCACGCAAGTCCCATATTCTTTGCCAGAGAAAACAGATAATAACGTGGAATCCAAGTCACTTCTGGACCTCTTTTACTACTTAAATTGAAATCAGTTTGGTGGTCTCATGTTGTTTTGATCTAACGCTGTCATTTTGTTTGTTATCCCCATGATCAGCCTTGGAACATTTTAAATATTCCTTCTTAAATTTTCTCAGGTCTCTTCTCCTTTGACTTCTCGAAATCCGATTTTGGCATTCATCACATGCGTCTGCAACATGTTTGCAGCACGCAAGTCCCATATTCGCCACCAGCAAAAACAGATGAAAACTTGGAAATCAAGTCACTTCTGGACCTATTTACGGACGGTTACTAGTGGTAACTGAATATGAAACATTGTGATGCCATTAATACTATACAGGCTATATTTGGTGGGACTTCTGGCATTTCTTAGATTAAACAATGCTCTTTAAATTTGATTTCATGTTTTTAGGGTAGAAAACAAAGATTCGCAGAGGAATGTTAACCCGAATATTGACAATATCCTAATTGCAGCTCGTTAGACCTTGGAGTATTTTCCCATCAGCATGCTTTACCTAGAGGAAATTTCAAACAATCCGTCGCAAGAGCCGCGGGTTGGCCACTCTTGATCTAGCGCTTCCCTCGTTGGGTCGGCACCATTCTTCGATGGAACTACCTTTCCATCTGTTTTTTTTTCGTCTCAACCAACGCCACCCTAGCGTCTTGGATATTCTCGTCGTTTGTGCATTTGCAGGACGCCAGCCCCACATTTAAATTGGCTGAGAGGAATAGGATATACGTCAATGTTATTGCAAAAACACTATTAGTAGAAAATTATGAATAAATGGGTTATAATAAATCTAGTATGGGTGGTAGAACCGTAGTAGTATATATTTACGGTAGAACTGAGTATCGAATACACCTACCACGACAGAATCCAGGTTCCTCTTCGCTTATAGAATTTTTTTCTAGGAAAGTCATTATTATTTGCCCTTTCTCAATCTATTATAATATATATTCACGAATTATTTTTATTAAAGATGGTACCACAGTGAATTGGAATAAAACCGACTTACCATGTTGGAATTTTGAAACCATTTTTCTAATTTTCCCTGATTTCCTCTATTTTTGGCTTTTTAGAAGCCGATTTTGCTTTTTATCCTTATTGCTCGCGTCTGCAACCCGTTATCTACAGATGTGAAGTCAGGTAGAAACTCTCTGAATCTAGGCCACTCCTGGTATGAGGTATGCATTGTTGCCAGTGGTAACCGGATTTGAGTAATAACTAGCCTGGTATAAACATGCCTCACTTAAACAGTATAACGTTTGTAACTACCCACAAACAATCAAGATTTCCGTTTGATCAAGGCGTAGAATGTTCCTAAAAACATCTGGCATGTTTACCAATACATCATCTACTAAATAGCAGTCAAATAAGCACATTACTTTATCAGATATTGACGATTTGTCATTACCTTCACTGGAATGCCTGTAAAATAAACTCACAAACTAGAACTTAAGTTGAAATCACTTTAGTGGTCTCATGTTGTTTTGATCTAACGCTGTAATTTTGTTTGTTATCCCTATGATCAGCCTTAAAACATTTTAAATATTCCTTCTTAAATTTTCTTAAGTCTCTTCTCCTTTGACTGCTGGAAAGCCGTTTTAACCATTCATCACCTGCATCTGCAACAGCTTTGCAGCACGCAAGTCCCATATTCTCTGCCAGCGAAAACAGATAAGAACTTGGAATCCAAGTCACTTCTGGACCTCTTTGACTACTTAAGTTGAAATCACTTTGGTGGTCTCATGTTGTTTTGATCTAACGCTGTCATTTTGTTTGATATCCCCATGATCAGCCTTTAAACATTTTAAATATTCCTTCTTAAATTTTCTTAAGTCTCTTCTCCTTTGACTTATCGAAAGCCGTTTTTGCCATTCATCACCTGCGTCTGCAACAGGTTCGCAGCACGCAAGTCCCATATTCTCCGCCAGCGAAAACAGAAAAGAACTTGGAATCCAAGTCACTTCTGGACCTATTTTACTACTTAAGTTGAAATCACTTTAGTGGTCTCATGTTGTTTTGATCTAACGCTGTCATTTTGTTTGTTATCCCCATGATCAGCCTTGGAACATTTTGAATATTCCTTCTTAAATTTTCTTAAGGATCTTCTCCTTTGACTTATCGAAAGCCGTTTTTGCCATTCATCACCTGCGTCTGCAACAGGTTCGCAGCACGCAAGTCCCATATTCTCCGCCAGCGAAAACAGAAAAGAACTTGGAATCCAAGTCACTTCTGGACCTATTTTACTACTTAAGTTGAAATCACTTTAGTGGTCTCATGTTGTTTTGATCTAACGCTGTCATTTTGTTTGTTATCCCCATGATCAGCCTTGGAACATTTTGAATATTCCTTCTTAAATTTTCTTAAGGATCTTCTCCTTTGACTTCTCGAAAGCCGTTTTTGCCACTCATCACCTGCGTCTGCAACAGGTTTGCAGCACGCAATTCCCATATTCTCCGCCAGCAAAAACAGATAAGAACTTGGAACCCAAGTCACTTCTGGACCTATTTATGGACGGTTACTAGTGGTAACTGAATATGAAACATTGTGATGCCATTGAGGTAATCAAAAACGGTAAAACCACTGACCATTGGAATATCTTGTCGATAGTGACCTCACAATGATATCCAAAATCGAAGTTGATCTGGATTGTGCGGCGAAAGTCCCTCCAAGTGGGATGCTATTCACGTAGCGATTTGCTCGAAATCCCGCCGATTTGTTGACATTCCATCCGCAACAACAGCATGTATCCGAACACATCTTCTCTCACACGCTGACAAAAGTTGATAGCTAGTTGTCCTGGTGGAGTGACAGTTGTCGGATACCAAGCAATTGGAGGAGAAATCTCACTCCTGATTGTCCGAATATAGTCAGTGGTGGGATTCAGCCGGTTTGCACCGGTTCTATAGAACCGTCTCACTGAATTTTATGAGATCAGTGAACCGGTTAGCATTACTAGTTACTGCCAATGACTTTTGTAACAGAACCGGGTAAAAAATATGACTTTTGTAACGGAACCGGTTGACAAAAAATTGAATTCCACCACTGAATATAGTGTACTAAAAAAGTTGATTAATTTACTAAAATGACATGTAAATATTACGAAAAAAGCATTGCCACAATCATACCAATAAACAGAATAATACTCATTTAGCACAAGTAAGAAACATTATTTACTCAATATATGGCTTGCAAGACGCTATGATTTGAGAGGGCACTGATGAATCCAACCAAATGAATCCCGTTTTAAACAACAAGATCTTCCTTAACTAAAATAGTAAAAATAAGATTCTGTAATTAATCTTGCCCTTTTTAAAACATACCATTGGGAGAAAACCCTTTCGTTTGAATCTTCAAAGCACAATTTTAGATAGTTGTTGGCCTATTTATCACCATTTATCATTCAAGTTCGATACATTTGATAACATTACCGGTACAAGCATTTACAAAACATAGTAGCCGTCCAGAAAATCAAACCTGCTGCTTATGTGACATCCCAATTCTGAATGTACAGTTTTGGCGATATGCTTTTTAGATCAAAAAATACCTTTCAAAGAATTTCTTTAGTAAATTTTTAGAACTTGTTGATTTTGTCTTATACGCCGGTATCTAAAAGTGTTCTATTCATGTGAAAAAATATGGTAAAATAAATAAGGGGGTTCTCACGAATCCAATAAATATGGTGTGAATAAGTTTCAAACGAACCCACCGGAACGAGATTATTTTTGACTTGAACGACATTTCATTTCCTAAAAAATCAACATACCGTAGTTGAAAACACAAAAAATTCGTCCTAATTAATTATATCAAATCTAAAAACTTACATTTCAGGTTTCTGTATATTTGAAAAGATTAAACACGTATGTCTAAACAAGTTTTAAATCGAAGAACGTCAAATATCACATCGCTTACCACAATGTTTGTCGCTCTGAAGTTATTGATAAATCCACTTTAGTTCCATATTTTTTAGGCTAGTAAAATAAATGAATATTTTCTAATAAATCTCTTAAAAATATCTATATATATATATATACTTATTGTAAATGTCACTAACCAACATGATTATGTTAGAAATTTACAAGTCATTTATTAGTATGCAGGCTACCTAGTGGGACTTCTGGCTTTCCTTAGATCGAACAATGCTCTTCAAATTTGGCTTATATGTCATTGTTGCCAACTGAAGCAGTTCTTTCACATGAATGTCAATCAGAAAAGATCCATGATTTGATTTCACGTTTTATAGGGTAGAAAACAAAGATTCGCAGACGAGTGTTGAACCGAACATTGACAATATCCCTAGCGCAGCTCGTTTGACATTGGGGTATTTTTCCATCGGCATGCTTACCATAACCTAATGGTCACTTCCCTTGAAGCGCATTTCAGTTGGTCTTCCTCATAAAGATCGACCATCTTCAACTCAGTTCTAGAGGAAATTTCAAACAATCCGCCACAGAAGTAAATGTGTCGTTCCATCTCCATTTGGCAGAATGGAAGCGATTTCAGCTGGGTATGATAATTTTGCCAGTGTTGTCTTTCCGTCTCCTGCTGTCACTTCGATTAAGATGTGTGATGATAACTCGATTCTTTCGCTTCGTGCTTCAATTGCTGCGAATAGCAGGTAATCTATTCTTTTTTTTAGTACATGCTTCTTCCATTTGGTTCTCCGACGTTGTTATGTATATATTGCACGGTACATTATGCTTTGATTGGTGGCATATGAACACTCTTATTGTCGTTGAGTTTTGCTATTTTCTTCGATAGCCTGGAGTCTGTGATTGTTGGCCATCTTTTATAATTTAAATGATCGATTTATAAGCACATTGCTATTTGCAGTCTGAAGTTGTCTTGTAATAGGGCACTCCATACGCCTGTCTTAGGCTTTGCCAAATTTATTGTACAGTTTTTCTATGCGTTTTCTGTACCCTTCTCTTTCGCCAGTTAGTCAGAGACCTGGAGCCACCATCCCCGATACACACCAGAATACCATAGGCTGACCCACAAGTATCCATGGTTTTCAAAGAACCCGTGCATATCCACGTGGTTCCAATCTTAATACTCTGATTGGGCATGTTCAGCGAAGTGAACGCCCAGGCATAAGACCGCTTTGGTTGCATCTCCACCGGCTGCCATCCAAATTCTTCTTCGTCGATCCGCCTCTTCTTGGAAGTGCTGCAGTATTCGGTTAAACTTTCTATCGAACCTTCGTCTGAACCGCGCTTCATCTTTGTCGTATAAAACAATTAAATATTTTAAGCAGACGTAAACTAACATCTGTTTGGTAGTGGATCTTTCAGCAAACATTATTAGTGCTACAATTTAAATCGTTGTTATTCTTCATTCCTTTAAATTCTATTACGTATTTCATTCTCTGTATACCAGTGTGTATCCATCTTCATTAAATCCCGGAAACGTGTATTGAGATTTTAGATCTCCATTCACAGCTTCGCCATATCAGCCGTAATATACATACCATCGTATATTATTTGTATCAATTGTCATTGTTGATGTTGTTTCTGACGGGTTTATTAAATCTACTTTATGTTGTTGTTTCTGATAGTGATGCATTGTACACAGCTTTATCCCCAATCTTATTTTTCAGCTTCCTGGTAGACATGGTAACTGTAATACACCGATCCATACTGTAGTCTGTAATACTCCAGATACACCGCCTGATGATTGCCCGTTTGTCATGTTGATGTTCTCCCATATTGTGAGGTACATTAGTGGTACGGTACTCCTCCTGTTTGTGTCGCTGTTGCCGGTCTGCCAATGTTCATCGGGTGATATAACGTTGTTGTTAGATTCTTTCCTCTGAAGCATTCGTATACAGTAAATGGGTTTAACCACGGTAAAAATCGTTTCCTTGTACTACTTTTTCAATTTGTTGGTAGTTTAAAGCCTTCTGTTCTTAATTGACTTTCAAAGAAATGTCCTCCTCCGAATTGGTCTTTTTATTCGTCTTGGACATCAGGTGGTGGCGGACTTCCTTCTGATCTCCTACGGATTTCCATGCTCCGTGTTGTATACGTTTTCGCCTTCGCATAGGTCGCTAAGACTGTTCCATTTGCCCAGTTTGTGTCCCCTTCTATATGATCCTGGATAATTGTACCATTAGTAGCATGAGTGGCGTTAGATTCGGTCTCTCTAACGCTGCTATCAGGCTCCATCTCAAATAATTTGTTTGCTGGTTCATCATACTCTTTAACTCCTTCCCTTCTGACATCATTTGTTGACTGTTCTCTTTGTCGTTTCCGAGCTCTATTTATATTTGCTATCCGGCCATAATGTTTTGGTTTGGCCGCACCTAAGTTATTGGCTAAGTTATTTACTGCTATTGCCGGTCCTTCTACTTCTTCATTTTCATCTGCACTTTATTTACTTCACTAAATTGTTGAAGCGCGTTGACCGCCGAATTTCGTTCTCGATACGAAATGGAATGACCCCTTTTAGTGCCATCTTAGCGACATCGGGATAGAACAGTGCCATTTCAATTCAAAATTCACTGCGGGGCATGTATTGAAAATTTAGTTTTGCACCCCAATCAATCACAAGATCGATGTACTGTTTTTGAATTAAACTGTCTTCCGAAGGTATATCGCTAATAAGTGATTCCAAACGGATTATTGATGAATCGATAATATTTTTCAAAATCTGGTAAGGTGTGAAAATAACGGAAAATTTTCTTCAGCAAGAATGAAAACGTGACGTTTCATGGATAGGATATTCTCCCGTATGCGAAGTTCATTTTCATCGAGAAATGAATTTAGAATTGGAAATGGGGCATCGCTATTTTTTCATAAATCAGCAAAGAGACGAGAGTTCAGTTCAGTTTTTTTTAATTCATCAGGTATAGTTTTCCCATGAGTGCCTGACGATGAATAATGCAGTGTGTACCAATGGCGTCTGGGGACTTCTTCTTCACCAAAATCTGAAAACCGAAACGTCAGCCAAGCATTGCAGGTGCACCGTCTGTGCAAACGCCAATGACATGCTTCCACTTGAGATCGTGATCCTCATGGATCCTTCCTGCCTGTCGAATCCGGACTCAAACCATACTCTGGGTGAGCATTTTCTTTACTCTGACTACAACTCCCGACTCCGGGATGAAAATAACTTCTACTTCCACTCCAGCTGCAAAATCCGAAATAATCTAATTTTTGTAACAATAACTTCAACTTTGGGCTGTTTAGAAAATGTGTCTCCTGCTCCGGCCCCAACGAAAAAATGTCATTTTCCTCATCAGCTTATAAAAAAATTCGAATAATGGTTTTTGTGTTTTACTAAACGTTTCAGTTATTACTTTACCTCCTTCCGCCTCCTGATTGTCTTCGTCGCATTTCTATTTCTTTCTTTGAATTCTATTCTTTTCCAAATCCACTTGAAAGAAGAAGTAATTTAAATTCGTTACTCTTCTTCTTCATAAATATAATCAGGCGTCTCAATGTGATTGAAAGTAGAGGTATTTTAAAATATAGATCAGTCTTGAAAATATGAAGCTAGCTACTGTTATATATATTGCTGAAGAATGCATCCATCACGATTTGCGGCTCGCATTTCAAAATTCAAAGGCAAGGGCAAGTTTGGCGTTATATCGACTATTACCCCGAGTTTCGTTGATATTGCTATTTCAAAATACATACTTGAGTTGTTTTTATGCGGCTCCTCACAACCATAAGGTTTAAAGTTGACCCTGACACTAAAAAAGATGATAACCACTATTCTAGACCTAGAGTAGAAAATAAACTTTTTGCTCTTCGATAACCCAGCCAATAGAATGTAATTAGAAATCACATACACGAATATGAAGCGAAAAATTAACATTATTCTCAAATTTATAATTTTCTGTAAAAATATGGTGGGGCCTACTCTAAAAAATACACTTAATTTTACTATTACAGGCTTCCGGAGATTTCCGAACTAGAAGTGTTTTCCTGAAAACTTCCTTTTTGTGGAATAAGTTTTCAACAAGCAGTTTCGCTGACAGCTTAGAGTAACTTCAGTCCTAAGCGAGTGCAAGTCCGATATGGCGGCTTAGTCGAAAGGCTTGCAGTTAAGGCAGTGGCACGGATAAGTTAACCAGCTCATTACAGCAGTTGCATTGACCATATGTATATATTATTGTTGAATAACAATAGTTTATTCTGAAATTAATAAACGAACTACTTACTACGTGGTTGTATCATTATAGTTGTATTATCATGTTTCAAATACAAAATTGAAAACAGCTTAATATCTCCCAGGCATATTATTTATATAAAATATGTACAAACATATCAATACATATATTTCGAAAATGGTGTACCGAATAATATTGTAACAAATTCGTAGATTCGCATATAAGACATAAGCTAATCTTGAAGAAATTATAGCAATCATTCGTTTATTACAATTTCTCGATTTTGCGTTCAGACAACTCGTTTTGGAACTCATGAATAACCCTGTGGTGTGGGCATCCAAGCATGGAAGCGTCAGTCGGTAAATATTCCGGATGCGTTTTAGTGTTTAGCAGGCGCAGAGCGTGTTGATGGTGGACGATTTACATTATCATATAGCTAAGTATTTATATCAAATTATCTATCTAATTGTGAAGACTAGGAATTAGTCTCGCGACAGGCCAGCAATATGCCGATCCAGTGTTCTCTTCCAGACATCGTTATACCCGATAAATCATTGTCTGAAGTAGTACTAGAAAGAATGCTTGGATACGGGGATGCTGTAGCTATGGTAAATCTTTTAACAACAGTATTTTGTCAAATACAAAATTGCGCTTTTGCACACTTGCCTAAGGCTTTTTATCAAATTGCTGTTACAATGCTGCGTATTTTTTCGATGAATGCCGGAGCAGAGCTCTGTATGAAATTACGTTAAACTCAAAAACCAAAGATAGTATTCAGACGAAAAGTCTCTCAACCGCGTTTCGTCGGACCCGCTATCTCGCCACAGGGCAAGGCAACGTGAACTGGCTTGAAGCTGGATTTTGATTTTACAATACCTAGAAAACTTGAATAATTTGTATATTCTCATTAGGCTTGCACGTAATTGACAAAAATCAATTCCGTAATTACGGCCAAATCGATTACGTAATGACCCCGTAATTGCGATATTTTTTTCCCACATTTAAACCTATCATAACAACCGATTTAATCCACTTCTATTCCGAATGGGACATCGAAGTTTGGTTTTCATATTCCCGGCAGTACTACACGCCGGCGACAGATGTTAAAGACAAATACCAAGTAGTGAATTCAAAATAATTTTATTCTGATTTTTATCTTCTGTATTAGCTTATCTATATTTTATCATTACCAACACTAGTAATATATTTAGGAAACGATAGTTCACTTTTTTAAAATCGTATTAACGTATTAATACGACTTTCGTATTAAATAAAAATTCCGGGTTGCTAATTTATTAATCAACTACAAGCGTATTCTCTCGTTTGATTATACTTTCGCTTGCCTCGCGACGAAGACTTGTTATTTCACCGTTTTTACAATATCCGACTTTACTACTTAGTTAGCATTTTATAATAATTATTGATGCCGACTCATTGACGATATTCCGAATTCCATGCTTCATTTTACATTAAATCATTTCGCGGCCTAAAAGTTATAACATTATTTGCGATAAATTTAGATCAAATATTAAATATTTGCGCATTATTTAAAATACCGTACTTATATGACATGCCTTCTCCGAAAATACAAAGTTATATCGCGAAACAATGCATTTTGTGACATTTATTTTGCACTCGTGAAAATATTAATTTATTTTTTTTAATCAAGTCGACAATCCTATTTGCCAAGATTGACACAAGTTTTGTCGAGTGCCGGTGGTATTCGAGTCGACGATAAATCAAAATGAGTTGCCGCATTTGGTAAAGACAGGTAATCATATTTGACCGACATATTGCGAGGCATTGTGAAAAACATATTGAGCAATGCCAAATCCGGACAGATATATAACGATAAAATCGGTAAAAGAACATCAAGATTTTGTAATAGAAAATGGATCTCGCGCAGAATAAACACGGGAAATCCCGTCGTATTGTTGTTTCTCTGTCGTCTCAATCGCGAAAGACGAAGTTGCGTTGGTTCATTACGCAATTTCTCTTCCATCTTTATATTGCTGTTTGATAAGCGCGACATTAATTATCACGGCATTTACAAATAGACAAGTTGATCTCTTACATTCTTTAGTCATTTCACCCGAAGAAGTTGAAACCAGGTGTGTTGACGTCCATCGGTCTCAGCACAATTCTATTCCTAATCTACGGTTAATATGTACATTGGCCATTCTAGATAAGTTGATAATAGGTTAGTAAACGACGCGTTATGCCTTCCCATCTGCCTAACGAGAGAGAGAAAAACGGCTGCGAATACCGGAACTCTTAATTTCTTTTACTTAAACTTTAATTTTTTACAATCGACGGAATTGACTGCTCTGAAGAGAGCTAGTTTCAATCGCGAAAGCGCTCAACCAATAATTACGACTTTACGTAATTCGTAACTTCGCTTCCGTAACTCGAAATAATTCCGTAAATCCGTAAATTACGTGCAAGCCTAAATCTCATATGAATATGGAAAATATGCTACACTTTTAAATTTTACAAGCAAAGATGCATATATATATCAAGCAGGCATTTTATGCGTGCGAGAAAGTTTTTTATTTCGTGCGTTAATATGACATGCTGCATGTATTTTCTGCGATTATGGTAGGTCTCTCATAACACCATACAAGTTGGTAAAAAGTGGAACATCTTAACATCTTTGCCATTATTATAGGTGGATAACACACTCGACGGGAAAGAATTCACGTTCAACGAGTTTCGAGACAAAATTCGTTGCTGTGCTGGATCTTTAAACAAACAGGGTTTGAAACAAGGAGACACTGTAGGTCTTTGCGCACCAACTTGCTTAGAATTCCCTGTTGCAATGTTTGGAATTTTGTCATGCGGCGCAAAAGTAGCTCCATGCAATCCAGAATATACTAAAGGTGTTTGATTCGTATAAAATAACATGAATTACCGTAGCGACGAAACCGTTCTGTTGATTTCATATCTTGTTATCAACGTTTTGTAGTTTGGGCACGTGAAAAAGTATGTAGCAATAGGGGGGCAGAATATCGACAATCGTAATTATTGATTTCGAGTTTATTTCAGATCTTTAAATACATAATTCCCTTATCGGGTTAATGTCGTACTATAGTACCAGACGTGGTAACATACACCCGAGCTGTTTATAACTCTATTATACTCCACAAAGTAACCATCCGAAATAAATTTGCGTAGAGAGAAAAGTTAAAAAAAATTTAAAATATTATGTATGGCTTTCATGCATAATTGCAAAATTTTTGTCACAGGTGAAATAATACAACAATTCAAAATTTCGGAACCAAATATGGTGTTTGTTAACGAAGGTAATGTTGAGTTGATGAAAGAAGTGCTGAAGGAACTTTCATACGTCGAGGTATTTTTTTATGAAATCTATTTTTTTAAGCATCCTACTGTAAAATAATACTCTTACGTAGATGGGATACTTTAGAACGCTTATGAGACTGTTTTTCTCAACAAGCATCTCACCTAAATACCCAATTGTCGACACATACTCGTGGTAATAACTTATTTTCTCTTCTCCTAGACGATCTCCTAATAAACGTTAAAATGCAGAAAAGGAATTTTAAAGCTCTAAGCGTTTTTAGGAGTGAAGTTTTCACGAAGTTGTGATTGCTACACCCATCTATGGTGGCTCATCGTTGTCACTAGTTAAATTAAAAAAGTGAAATAAAAAACTGAAAATAAAAATTAATCAAAAAAAATTCGTAAAAAAAAAAATTAACACGAAATGAAAAAATTAAAATGCAAAAAAAAAAAATTAAAAAAAAACGCGATTGAAATGAAAATAAAAAAGGGTGGCAACGATGGGCCGTCTGCCCTTTTTTATTTTATTTTTTCAAATTTTTTTTTGAATTTTTATTCCGTTTTTACCTTTTTTTCCTTTCTTATTTTAAATTTTTTTGTTTTTTTACAAATTTTATTTTTTCATTTTATTTTTTATATTTTACTAGTGACAACGATGGGCCACCATACTCATCCAATTCATTTACAAGAATGCAAGATCATGTGTGAAATAATGAGGAATATCGCGTGATTTTCAAATGATGTTTCCAATTGCATTTTAGTTTCTATATTTCGGTTCAATATTGTGGCAAGTTCTCTAACATCGATATTCGTTAAAATACGTTCCTGTGCTTTATTTGACACCTAACTTGGTCAAAATGTTATTTCTATCACAATTTTTAGAAACTTTTTGTCATTGGACGCAGTGAAGAATTTTCTACTTTGAATGATATGCTTCTACCAGAGAACGAGAAGGGTATGTTTACCATTAGAAAACAATCAGGACCTAGTAACGCATTATTTTTAAACTACAGTTTTCCGCGCCATATATTTCAGATTAGTGTAATAAATTATACAAAGAATTTACTACACAAAATTATATCACATAGTTATGACAAGGTGACCTATCAGAAAAATATTTATACTTTCGAAACAAGCTATATGTTTCAGACGCGGCAGTTCCACCGAGAAATTTTGATAAACCCTAATTCTTTTTACCAATGTTCAGGCGCTAACTGGAAATCTTTCACCCAGGATGACAACCAAGGGAGGAACTTTGCTATCCGTTCATGATTAAAAGTTTCATTTTGTTACTTTTTAGATTTTCCTCAAAATGTTGAAATAAATCCCAGCGAGGATGTTTGCATGTTACCTCATTCCAGTGGAACTACAGGTTTGCCCAAAAGTGTAATGTTAACTCATACAAATCTCGTTGCTTGTAGTTTGATTGGAGGGTATGTTCTCTCGGTTATGATATTTCATCATTGGGCAAAAACCATGATATTTTTACTGATCTTGTTATGTTATTCAGCCATGCAACCGGATACACAACGACAGATTCTTTTTACATGGATAGACCAATGTTTAACATGGGTGGATTTGGAGTTGCAATCTTCACGCTGATGCTCGGTGTTAAACTTGTGCTAGACAAAGACTCTAATGTGGAAAAAATTCTCGCAGCGGTAGAAAAGTACAAGGTTGGAGTTCTAGTTGCCATTTCGTATTTCAAATATTTCTATATTCTTACGTACATCTGTTCTTTTAGATCACCCATCTTCCAGCAGTTCCATCGCTTATGATACTACTGGCAAAGACAGACGAATATTTCAAATACGATACTTCATCCTTGAAACTCATTCCTTGTGGAGGAGCCTCTTTATCAGAGCCAATAATGAACGCCTTAAAAGAGCGTTATAAAGTTAAAATAGCTCCAAGTAAGCTGGTTACCCCGATTGTCTTGTGTTTATATAGTTATGCTCAATCGTGTAATAAATATATTAATAGTTTTATTCCGGTTATTTGAAGCTATTTATATTGCCATTTTAACCAACCGTGATATGATACAAATAATGTTATAGTACGAAAGTATGTAATCAGATAGACACACCTGCATCATGTAGAATTTTACATTCACAAAAATATATTTTTGCAAACGACCTTATGTTTTATTTAGTGTACGGAATGACAGAATGTTCTCCTATATCTATAAATAACGACGCCGAGAATTTTTTATCGTCTGTTGGATCAGCGGCACCAAATACTATAGTAAAGGTAGATTACCGTCTTTCCTGATTATAAATTCTTTACTAACATTTTTTCATCGCAAACAGAATCTTGTTATTGGCGTTTTTACCATTGTTTTTCAGGTTGTAGATCTGACCACTGGCGACGAACTTGGTTGTGATCAAAATGGAGAAATCATGGCTAAAGGCCCACAAGTGAGTTAAACAAAATCCATGAATCACTAATGCTACAGGTTCGTTACCACTTTTAAAAATTGTAAGTTATATTTGATAAAAAATGCAGCATTTCCTATTGTATCAGGGATCCCAATAACCTGATGAAATGTCGTGTATTCGTTGGAATTTTTGTGGCTTTTGCGGTGCTGGACTTGGCCATTAGTTTTGCCAAGCAGCTTACTTTATAAGTCGTCTTCGGGAAACTATCATTACAAATCTCAGAATATATATATATACCAACTGACTGATCTGAGTAAATATTTATCCGGTTCAAGTTATATGTATTTAAATCACGTTGAGGGTTTGCAATCCTCGCCCAATATATGAACCTCTCCTGACTTTTTCAACGCGGAAAATGAACGGTAAACTATAGTGTTCAAACTGAATAAAACACACAACCATATTTATGTTATATCTTTGAATTTTGTTTCAGTTATCTTTTTGCAAACTTGGGTATCATATATTCTTGCTTGATGACGAACCGATTTCGGATTGCACAAGCAGCTAAACAATATAGTTTCGACTAATATACAATTAATTTTTGTACTTGTAGGTTATGAAAGGATATATGAGAAATCCCGAAGCAACCGATCTGACAATAGATAAAGATGGGTGGATACACACAGGAGATATTGGTTACTACGATAAAAACGGAATGTTATATGTCATTGACCGTTTAAAAGAAGTCATAAAATACAAAACTCATCAGGTATAAGAAATGAAAATTTTATTGATATAAATATTGTTTTATCGATTCAAAAGCCAAGTAAAAAGTGAAAAAAGTATTCAGAGTTTCTCAAATGCTATTATCCTGGAAAGCAAATCCTGGAGGCAACGTCAAAGTGTAGAAGCACGTCTCCCTGTCAAGAAAACGCATTGGTGCATAATTTCGTATATTTGTGTCTTGATATAACTGTGGAGAGAACATATACCATATGTCCCAATTTCACGGTATCTTGTCGAATCTTGAATATCTTCACTGTGATCGCAATTTCTTCTGTCGATTTAATCAATTATTTCGATCAAAGCCACCAAGCTTCAGGAAAAATATGTATATTACATTCCGTACCATTCTCTCATCTAACACTTGGCGACTCAGATTTTACGATGGACTAATCTAGACACGTGATCTCTAACGTGCAATACAATCGTATCATACCTCATGCCACTGAGCGCCAAATACTACTAGATCGATTTGTCCGACTCCACATTGCATGCCAATTGAGTTATGAATTGAATTACAGGTGCCACCTGCGGAATTAGAAAGCTTAATTTTGAAACATCCAAAGGTTGCCGATGTGGGTGTAATTGGAATACCGGATGACTTTGCAGGCGAAGTACCAAAAGCCTATGTCGTGCGAAAAGACGAAACACTCTCCAAGGACGAAATTATAGAGTTTGTAAAAAGTAATTATACAATTACACCTACTAGGTAATTTATTTTTAACAGAACTCACTTATCCATCAGTTTCAACAACATCTCAGGTTCAAGTCCAGCTTAGTCCAGAAATCACCCTAAGCCCAAGAAAGCGAACCAGAAATATACGCATCTTTTGAAATTCTGCCTACGCTCATCCGGTGGCATCCCCTAGGCCTAGGTACTAGAATTAGATTGTTTTGTGATGAATGTGTATTCTGTTTAGATGAACTGGTCGAATACAAACATTTGAGAGGCGGAGTGGATTTTATTGAAGCTATTCCAAAATCTGCTGGGAAAATACGTCGGAGAGAGTTGAAAAAACTCGCAGGATTTTAATTTCTGAATGCTGCTCCTTTGAAACTAAACTTGCATTTGGGTATAAAATTGGATATTTTTTGTGTGACTTATAAACAGCTTGGTTTTACACGCTATACCTGGAAAATGTTGGACTTTCTATTCATTAATTTGTTTAATAGATTGACTTAGACATGATGTTTATTTGAAGATTGATTATATATTCAACGCCAAGAGAGACGGACGATCTAGGTCGAAACCTCTTATTTTGTGTTGGTTCTTCGGGAAAAATAAATGATATTTGAAAGAAACATTTGGCGATCGTAGTGACGCATATTATAAATAGCAATTTCAGACAGAGATTGAGGGATGTAGGCTTATTATTGCAAATTATCAATATTTTTATGTCGTTCACAATTTAAAATCTGCCGTCGGTAATTGCGCGGCCCGGCGGTGAGGCGCATCGTGCTAAGCGTTAGGAATACGCTCGTCACCGCATCTCTGATTACCCTTCGTGGGATCGCAGGTTCGAATCCCATGCGTGGATGATCATGTGCAGGAGGATTGCTGGACTCCTCGCCGCCGTAGGGTGGTTCACGTAACCGCTGGTCGGTTACCTTAGAATTTGAAAATGCTCATGGCTCACATGATAGCAAAATGCCGTTTTAGATTATATTTGCCATAACTGCAGGCTGGTTGCAAGAGAACACCGGAATGAATTATGTTCTCAGGCCATAACATTGATATTTATTTATTATAACTGTTAAATATATTCCCAATCAAAAAGATATAAAGCCAGTGAACAATTTGGAATACCCAAGCACAATATTCAACTTCGCTAGTTGCTTCAGCTAGCCGTCAAGTCACTAGTCAATTTAGTGGCATTAGTGATGTAACAAGATGTCGATAAGATTTTCTGATTATTTTTATGACGAAACAACACCAACTGCGATTTTTCGATTTCCTCTCGGCAAAGGCGACGCCACATGTGGCGCGCGGGCCTGGGTTTGGACCACCCTGCTATAAACGTTTGTTTTAATTATTTACTTCTGTTATAAAGTTTTATTGGTGCTGCTTTGGTAAGTGATCTCCGTGTTTCTCATTAACTTGGATTATCCTAACCGCGAATATATTTATATTCGGTGCTCTTGTAGTATGTGCACGCACCAAGATGGCGCACAACCTGAACATAGTATGTGTACCAGGTTAGGGTTCAGGTTGTGCGCTATCTTGCACATAATACGGGAGCGCCTTATATTCTGTATATACAGCGTGTCCGAAAAAAATTCGCTCGATTTTATGGTAATAACAATTAAAAACTTTGCCCGATTTTACAGCAATACCAGTTATAAGTTTATTATTCATTGTATGATAAATGAGAACTGCAAGCACAATAAGAACTATTAATAAAAAGACAAATGAAATCTTTTTTTGTTATTAGTATGATATCGGACAGAATTCTTTGGACACACTGTATATATATTTATATTCTATTCGCCTTGAGGTCCTGTGCTAATCGTGACCTGGTATTTTTAAGATCTAATCGCGTTGGATCCTATCAAGTAAACTGGATTAATGCTAATGTTTAGGAGAACAGATCGCACTTGTACATTGAGATGCGTATCTTTCTAAGTTTGTAATGACTTGCCATAAACATGTTCACGATCGAGGAATCAGTATTGCTTATTATCTGATAATTATCTTTCGATTTAGCAATTATAGCAGCAATTTTTAATAAATGACCCGAAATATTACTCCATGCACTTTAAACCGCAAAATTTAAGCTGTGTTGGAAAAAAGACGACAAACAAATAGATAATAATCCTGATGCAGCAGTCTATAAGAAAGAAAATGCTAAGATGCTTGATGAATTACTGTAATTTGTTAGATTGTAATCATGGGTTTGCCTAAACCTCAGACTCTGGAATTCCACGCTAACGGCAAACGCGGGAATGACCCGGGCATATACTGAAAACAATGGTATTGACCCGATTTATTGCAAGCCAAATCATTTTAGGTTAGAGTCGGCCTCTCATCCAAGGATACGATTGGGTATTAATATTAAATTGAATGATTTTCATTGTGCGGACCTCTCGTCAGCTTGTAGTCGGCCCGTCCATATTGGGGAAGCTTGTCAAAACCTATATTTGTAATCAACTGTGAAGATTTTTGTGAAACCATCTTCCCGTTGATATTTTATTGCACAGGGTACTTGAATAATGGCATACCCGCAACTTGTGTGAAAAATTGGAAACTGCAAATTCGTTTAAGTGGGTGTGAAAATCTCGCTCGTCCGTGACGCTCGTCACTTTTGAAGGTAAAGTGATGGGAAGGTGATGTTATGAATAAGTTCTTTGCTTTCTGCATATTTTGTTGGATAGCCTGTGTATTGAAATTGATATCGCCCTCCTACATTCAAAGAAGATTTTGTGCCATGTAGCCTAGCGAATAATTCACACCCCATTCACCGTCGTAACGTCTGTTGTCGACGACTGTTCTTGTCAACACTACACTTACTGTTCTATATGAAAACGATCTTTTTCTTAACCTTCGTTCTGTCAAATTCCCTTCGGCTAAGATGTTTCGAACTAACTTCGTTCGTTTAAGATGGCATTCTGAGTAAGACGATAACCACAATTTGTCACGAGGCACACAGAAAAAAGTTATACCATTGTTTTTAGAAGCGATTTATTTCACCTCAAAAAGTTACGACTGTATACAGTCGTATATATAAATGAAATATCTGACATGATGAAATACGTTTTTTTTACAATTAATGGTTACACTAATTACTAAATAGTAATGTTATACTAATGTTTTTCTAAATATCTGAATATTCACTGTTTTAAATTTGACCACAAAAACAGAATGAGAGTGTACAAAATATGTGTACACCTAAAACAAAATAATCTTTATTGAACCCGATCGAAGTTGAATATCATGTTTTCTTTTAGCTATTGCCTGGAGAGCACTTGCAATAGATCGTCTGCAAAATAAAAAGAAGCATTTAAATTCTTCAGGTGCATTTCAACATGCGTCCACATATACATATCAACCACGGAATAAACTGCCACAGGTTGCGCAATTTATTTCATATTGAATGAGATCGTGATGTCTCACATACGATTCTGTCATTCGTGATATTTTGATTCGGAGTCAAATAAGGACCGTATAAAAACATGATAATTATCACCATGACAAATTAAAACCGTGTCCGTTTTGATGTCATTTAAAAATCAGAAAAATTGCAAACCTAAAAAACAAAGCCCTTGTTGTTTTCGTGTCAAAGTAGCAAAAAGATTTGGCTGCTATCGATTGGACTACATTTTGTCATAATTCAACCAGTTACTACTAGTGAGTTAAAAAAAATAACTTAATTAATAAATACCAGGTATTGAACAGTTTGTGGATTGCCACCTGGTTTTATGCACGTCGGTGTAGGTGTACAACCGCATGGATTTCCATAACTGAAAATGTGTAAAATAGTTTTACTCAACGTTTAAATTGTTCATACACCATTGTTGATCTGCGTCTGGTAACTGCTCGTTTGATTCTAATTCGCCATTTTATTTTATTGGTGAATATTTAGCTAACTAATGTTAATATTTGATAAAAAAACGTGACAAAAATGCTTGACACAATGTCCACCAGAATAGCTTTTTTCGAATAAACTTAGTACAAGCATTGTACAATGCAAAATGTAATACGAGTATTCACATCCAAACTATGATGAAGTATGGTAAAATGTCTCTATGTAGTACTATAGAAAGTGAGAAACTGTATTGTTGCTTACTTGCATTCGTATGATTCGAGAAAGTGACAATGGTCCGGTCCTCTAGGCGCCGGAATGTAACATTTTGTGGCACATTCTTCGTCGACGGCGTCGACAGCTGCTGTATATGGCGGGTTATTTGGACAAAATGCTCCGGGATTTAACGCTCTGTAAGGCAAAGGGGTTTGTAGCACAGTTCACAATTTTAAAGGTGATATGATTACAATACATCTTTGAACGCTACACGATATAATAGTGTAAAATCTTATATAGTATCTATGTAAAGTATTTTCCAAAGATTTAAAATCATGATCTGGCTCAACAATCGTTTATAATCGAATGACTATTCATTTACTAATACGAATAATTCCTAATAATTTGGATCTACTTAGATAGCGATTAAATACCATATAAACTACTGCAGCTGACATAAATCTATACTTACATTTTTGATTCAAATTGGCATCTCGGCAAACCATCATATGGGCAATTCTGTAAAAAATAATATTTTAGATATAAAATAACTAAAAAGTTTGCACTCGAACTAAATCACTACTGAAGGATACTCATTGAATCATATTATTCATTACAAGAAATGCATTGACTCAGAATAAAATTAGATTTTATTGTATAATAACAATTGTTCAAAAAATCTCATGTAACTGTAAGAGATTGCATCCCATGCAAAATAGAGGAAATCAATTCGGAACGAAAATCTGTTGAGAAACATTAGTTTTTTTCAAAGATATTTACACAACAATCTTCATTTTTGTTGAATTAAATTGCTTTTGGTTATTCCGACAAAATAATTTTTAGATTTGAACTACACGTTTACGTTAGATAAATATTTTATGAATTTTTGCTAAAAATTGTGTTTTTAACCAACCTCAAGTACTTTTATGTCTGGAAATTGTGCTCCTCGACAGCTATAGAACACCATGTATAAAACAGCAAGCTTTACCGGGATATCCATAACTGTTTCTTCGCGAGATAGTATGGTCATCAACCTTGCACGCCCAGCGAATTTATTTCAATTCAACATGCCCTCGGGGAAATTCCCCGACCTTCAAATGCTGGCGATTTCAACTTATTCCACAAATAGTACATAATTTATTTATTTTCATACAACGCTTATCCACGCAATTCGCTTCTGACATTTTTTAAAGATCCTGATTTTTTCAGATTTGACATTGTCCTAGCTTCATACCCTTTCAAACATTTTACGATTATATCACATATCACATTTATTATCACATATGCTGAAGAGTTTTCAACCTTGGAGTGGCATACTCACATTTTTAACATTTGTTATCATACGAAATATGTGTCAAAACAGAAGTAGTTTTTTTTATTTGATGAATCTTGGAAAAAAGGAGCTTCCGAAGTATGTGCACCAAGATGGCGCACAACCTGAACACAGCATGTGTACCAGGTTAGGGTTCGTATTGTGCGGAATCTTGGTGCACATACTTCGGGAGAGCCAAAACAAATGCACAAGTATGATGTGCAAAAACGTGTTTCAGCGGGTGACTTTGTCTGCTCGTTTGGAAGTGGCACAAGTTTTAAAAACAATCAAACTTAATCAAATAATGAAATCTTACAAAGAATGCTATTTTAGACAATTCCAGTTCGAGTAACGAAACCCTAATTAACCCAAAAGCATAGTTTTTCGTCTGTTCAATAATTATCGAATTAATAATAAAAGTAGGCTTAATTCTAAAGCTCATTTGAAGAGAATTAGTCCCAAAATCCAGAAATACATCATTATTGTTCAAATGACCTCGTTATTATTAACAGTATCGGAAAGCATAACGCGCATGTCTTTGTAAAACATCATTTTCGGGACTGAGCGCTATGTGACAAAAATAATTATGGACAATTATCACTTACTCAACGAATAAAATTTCAAATAATTACCTTCATTCCAACTAGGTAAATTACCGTTGAGCTTTAATTTATTTTTAACAAAATGCGCAATAAAAATCGAAAATTAAAACAATTTTATTTTAAAACAATTTTACAATGATTTTTGTCCAGTTTGTATCCAGGAATACGTAAAAATAGCCATTTCTATAGGATAATTTAATAAATATATTGTGCACATAATTATGATAAGCTAAATTTTGTTATATTATAGCCGTAACTGATCTTTTGTAGAAAGCCTCCGTCAAGAAAAAAGCTTAAAATAAAAATGAGTAATTATGCAGTCACAATTCACATCAATACAATTCATTGATGGAATTCAGCACTGAAATCAGCAATGGCCCAGGGGTTAGCGAACGCGCATTTACTTAAAACGTGGCGATCGCAATCTGTAGTAGTTGAAACGTGTCGGGGCGTTTTTCTCAAATTTTCTCTACAAAAGATCCGCCCTAGCTTGTATTAGTTCGTATCGAAAAAAAGTTTAACACGAGAAAGCAATGCTTAAATGCATAGACTCGAAAGCCAAAACGAAGTAGTACGAGTATGCAATTTTTCAATAAAAAAATTTTTTTTTTCCTCACCTCGGGCCAGCGGCAGCGCAGTCTTCGCGACTTCGCCTGAACATCAGCTAGTGACGAATGAGAACGAGGAACCGCCACAACCGCAATTTTAATTTTGATAACGTCTCGCACACAAAAAACGAATTTCATATAGGCCACATGAATTTTTGAAATAAATAAAAGTAATAGTCTTCTAGCGACAAATACATCTTTAACTACGGAAAATGTTAAAGCAATTGACAGCGAATACAGAGTAAAGCGATATTTCATAACATCAAGTGGAAAAATATCCAAACGAATTCATATGCCACTTCGTGTTTAATAATAAACAATTTATACATAACGTCGTCGCACACAAGAAATTAATCCCATATAGGTCACAGGAAATTTTTGCAAACATTTGAAGTAATTGGTACAGTAATTGAGAAGAAAAGCGATTTTTTTTATTACAACAAGAGAATAAATACAAAATGTCAAAACGATACTTCGTGTTTCATAACAAAACGACTAATATTGTATCCAAAAGCATTCTTGATCTTGTGTATCGTGGCACTGTGACGTTATATAAAGCGAAAACGCAAACGAAGCATACTGTGAGTTTTAGGCCACATAAACGTGGGCACTACGACCCAAGGTCAGTTTCAACCTATTTGTTTAAATCTTCTCTCTCCAAAATTATAATTATCAAATGTATCTGACCAATTACGCGGCGTAGCTTCAGAACTTCCAGTCGATGGTAAAAAGTTTGGAAATGACATTCAAAAACAGGTTTCGAACCAGCTGGAGCCTGGAGAAATAAACTTATACGCTGTCTATATCTTATTATTGCTCGAAAACATTCTTTATTATTATTTGCATTCGTCATATTCTACAAAAAATAAAAATCAATTTATGGTGCGTGGCAAATATTTTTAATCCGCCCGACAAATTAATGCAATTTGTGTCAGATTGTAAGAATGTGTTTGCCACATCGATGGAATTCAATTCCGATCCTCGATGGCTGCGAACCTCTGAACTGACTCGAATATATGGAGGACAATAGATTGACTTTATTCATTGCAAGCCAAATCTTTTTGGATAGGAGTCGACTTTTGATATAATCTCATACAACTGGATACCATTGCGTAATAAATTGAATGAAATTTTTATTCGGTCGGTACATAATGGGAAAATTTATAATTGTAAACGATTGCATGGGTTCTTGTGAAACCACCCGTATGTGTTTCCAACTGATGTGATTCCACTGCAAACTTATTTGAGTTGGTGTTGAAATCTCGCTCACTCGTGACGCATATTTCACACCCATTCACTACGTTCGATATACCATGTGCTTGTCAAATAATGTTCTATCTATGGAAACCTTTTTTCTAATACCAACGTTCTGTCAAATTTTCTTCTGCCAAGCTGTTTGGAACTAACTTTGTCCGTTTTAGATTGCATTCACGATAACCGCAGTTCTTACGATAAACTCGAAAGAAGTTCTACGGTATGCCATCGTAATATCAGAAGAGTTTTGTTTCACATAAGAAACGACTACATATACGAGATATCCGACATGACGAATTGCGTATAATATTACAATTGATGGGCTGTATTACATTAATGTTTGTCCAAGTAAAATAAAAATTTGCTAGTTTAAACTTGAGGCAAAAATATATATAAAAGATATCGTCCAAATATCTAAACATTAACACTAAAGTCATTTTGATGTATACTGGCGGGCATTGTTATATCGAACTCAAGTGAAGTTGAATATCAAATTTTCTCACGAGAGCGTAAATTTCGTCATTAGATACAACTGCAGTAGGTCGTCTGCAAATATAAGAAAAACAATTAAAATTTTCGAAGAGCTTTGCACTTCCTACGGGCATAAACATACCAGCTACTGCACAATCTGACATCGCCAGCACAATCTGCACATTGGATGAGATGCTGAGCCTCATATTACTAGAAGGATGTATGCCAAATCGTGATATTTTGGTTCGCTGTCGGATTCAGTTTATATTAGTACCGCATGAAAACACAGTATTTTTCACCAATCAAATTAAAAACTTGTCCGTCCTTGATGTCATTCGGGATTGTGGCAGTAAAAAGGCAAAGAATAGTTGTTTCTGAGTTCAAATATAACTTAATTAATAAATACCCGATAATGAACAGTTTCATGATTGCCATGTGGTTCCAGGCAAACCTCTGCAGGTGAACAATTGCACGGATTTCCAGCACTGAAAATATATAAAGATATTTTACTCAACATTCGAATCGTTCATACACAAAAGTTGATCTTATCCGGTATTTGGTAAGACTGTTTCTTATTCGCCATATTACTTTATTGATGCCAAATAGCTAACTGATGTTAATATCTGATAAAAAAACGAGACCAAAATACGGAGAATAAATAATACAAACAACATGTATGGTTGCCTCCAACACACTCTCGGGAGAATTTCTCGCCATAACAATGATGGCGATTTCCACTTATTTCACATATTGTACTTGTTCATAACATCATTTTATACAATGGCCAAGCACGCTTTTCGCTCTTAATCATTTCTGGGACCTCCTGAAGTATGCGCACCAAGATGGCGCATAACCTGAACTCAGGTTGTGTACCTGTACCAGGTTCGGGTTTAGGTTATGCGACATCTTGGTGCGCATACTTTAGGAGTACCCATTTCTGGAAGGTCGGGATTCTTTCGAACCTCGACCGTCTCAAACATTTAGGGATTTATTACAAGTTTATCGAATGCTGAAGATGGGTTTGATTTTCAATCTTTAAATAGAATTATGTAAATAATTCTATTTTCATTACCATACGAATTATGGGTCAAAACAGTAGTTTTGTCAAACAAGTAGTTTTTTCTTGATAAATCTTAAAAAAATTCAAATTGCGATGCATGACGATGTTCAACGGACCTCATTTTTTGCGAACTATTTAAAAATGTTTAAAAACCTAGTGTTCCGAAAAACTTATTCACATGACAAGCGAATCCAAATAATTTATAAATTATTTACCAAGTGTAAAATGGATTTGATTTGTCATTTCGTTTCGATGTGGCACACGTTCAAATACAATCAAACTTCAAACATTCAAATAATCGAATCTCCCAAGGAATGCTATTATGAACAAATTAAGAAATCTAATTCCTGTCACGAAATCCTCTAAATAACCCAAAAGCATAGTTTTTTGTCTGTTTAATAATTATCGAAATAATAATAAAAGTAGGCTTAATTCTAAAGCTCGTTCGAAAAAATATTAGTCCGATAATTCAGTAATAAATACATCCTTATTGTTCTAACGACATCCGAATTATCTGTCCATCGGAAGAGGCATGACGTATGAAATCTTTATTAATCATCATCTTCGGGATTAAGCGCTGTGACAAAAATTAATGATGGACAATTATCACTGACTTAATAAAGAAAACTTAAAGTAATTATCTCCATTCCAACGAAGCAAATTACCGGTAGTATCAAATTTATTTTTAACAAAATTCACCAAAAATCGAGATTTAAAACAATTTTTATTTTCGATTAATTTCACAATAAATTTTGTTCAGTTTTTTTATAGGAATACGTAGAAGTAGTCATTTCCAATGGATTTTATTTTTAAAATACATAACGCTACCCACATATTTATGATGAGCTAAATTTTGTTATATTATAGCCGTAACGAATCTTTTGTGAGTGCCTTCACCAAAAAAATACTCTCGTCACCACTCAAAATAATAAAATAGTAATTATTCGGTTACAATTTTCATTCATTGATGGAATTCGCCAATGTCAGGGTTAGGGTTAGCGAACGCGCGTCATTAAAAATATGGCGAGCACAATATGCAGTATTTTGACGTGGCGGGGCTGTTTTCCTCAAACCTCACATTTTTGCATTAGTGGCGGGGCATTTCTACAAAAGATCCGAAATAACTTGTATAGTATTAGTTTATATCAAAAAAGAAAGGTTTATTATGTTTGTTCCGTGTATCATTGCCACATTGGTGAAAAAGTGAAAACGAGTGTGATTCATAAATGATGAATATATCGGTGTGTAAAAAACTAACATTATTCAGGAGAATAATAATACTCAAGGTTCGAGATATCCATTCTGACGATCACAAAAACATAGTGTCGCGTTTGACCTAATTTTTCATCCATTGACGTTTCCGTGAAATTACATAATGTACAAAAGCTAAATTATTACATTTGATTTAATCCTCTATTATAATATGTTGGTATTAACATAAATGCCAGTAATCACGCCTCTACGAAAAATGATGAAAATTGACCCTTTTCTTCATTCAACTCAAGTTACTGACTAGGAAAAGTCCAAATGTATTACCAGAATAGAATGAATAACGATAAAAAGTTTAAAGCCTTTAAATTTACGTAACCTTTGTGGATACGTCGATTGAAACTCGGCGACAAAAAAGTGCGTATATAAAAGAATAGTGCTATTTCGCCTTTTTTTCAAATTATCATATTGGCATAGCCTGAAAAAATATGTAATAATTAGAACATATTTAATCCACTTTGAAAATTTCTGACAAAAATAACTTTTTTGAAATCTATTGCAATAGAGATTACGTGACATTCATCACAAATTGTCCGAATCGTGTTCAGTCTCAAGTCGAAACTGAGCAAACATTAACTAATTTTAGGTCTGCATTTATAATTTTGTGAAACCGAAAACCACACGCGGAAAAAAGATGATCCCGTATAAACATCATATATATATTGATCAACGATGTCATTGGTTTTATGAAAAAATCGGCCTACCGTTTTATAAATTCACGATACAGAATAGTTACATAGGAAACTATAGAAAATTATTTTAATGAGAATGAAACAAAATATTAATGAAATATTAATGAGTCGCACCATGACAATTCGGAAATGGTACTCGTGTATAACCTATTTCTGACTACGAATTTTGCATTCTGTGAATAAGGATATAACAAAATCAAAGGACAGGAACTAATTCTTCAATAATGTTTACATACTAAAGCAAGTTATATTGTTGAATTTCTGTCGTAATAAACTAAGGCATAAGTGTGCTCAACTAAGCCGAACTTATTCGAAACTTTGGTGTCTGTAACCAGATCTAAACAAATGAACGATTGAATGAATGTTCAAAGTATGTCTGGTTAGTCGATAGTTTTTAATTCCATTCGCTACGTTGGGTAAGAAATAGAAATCAGCCCCTTTGTACTTGTACTAATTCTTACAGTTTTTTCCGGTAGTTTTCACCGGCAATACGCAGTAATATTTACCGACGCTGACCTGTGAATTTACATTACAAATTCGGTGAATTTAAATTCAGAACCCGGTAAAAAATTACCGTACATATCCTGGCATTACATTTAACAGGACATGAACAGTAAAAATCAAAGACTATTTTAGGTAACAAGGATTATTTATAAAATAAATGTGAACGTGAAATAAATGATAAAAGTTTGAAAAATGATATGGAAAATTGTATATTGAAACTTTAGAAACGCGAGGTAGGCAGAAGCGTCTCGTTTAGAAGTTTTTGCTTGCAGGGTGTCCATTTACATAGCCACTTCAAACAAGTCTTCATTGATAGCCCCTGAATACAAGAAGAGAATGGTATTGGCAGAAGAGGAGTTTTTCCGGGTTAGTGTTGTCCGTGCTGAATGTATTCCACTATCCCATTGCTTTCACAAAATCATGGCATTTTCTTCTTCATATCTTAAAGTTATTTGAAATGGAATGTACAAGAAGTTTCAATAAAAATAAGGCAAAATTTGAAAATACTATTCGATTTGCGAATAAAATTCAACATTTTTTAGTATTCAATCAACCAATCCAGTCTTGGATTCCAGTCTTCTATTACGAGTTCGGGACAAGCCAAGTGACTCCCGTAGTATTTGTACCTAAATTATGGTTTAACCTGGTACACATACTACGCACCGGCAACAAATTCGCAGTTCTCATGGTCCAACAACCAGTTTTACGTTGATCAGCAGGCCAGAAAATTCTCAATAAAAATTGCTCTGGATAGTTACAGCATTATTCAACGCCGTCTCGATAAACATTTGTCGTGTGTGTGTGTTGTCAGGTTGCTCAATAGCTGCGTTTATGTTTTGTTTGAATGACCATACCTCACAATCAAGCGTATGCGTGTTAGAAGTTATTCTATGTTTACCTCCATATTGATATGTCGTACAAAGTTTCTTTCAGATATCAGTGCCGGGGATAAAATGACATTTTTTATATCAGAATGGTAAATTGTAATTATAGTAGCTCTGTCTTTCGATCGCTACCGAATCTGCAAAATATACTGAACAACTGAAGTACTACTTCAGGAATTAATACCGAGATAATTTCTAATGTCCGGAACCACGTAACTCATTAATAAATGTAGATACGCATATAATTAAAGCTGTATATTTTGATCCGTACTCAATCTCCGGAATGAAAGTTATTTCAGGTAAGATTGATTGCTTTTCACCAAATACTGAAAATCGAGACACAAATTGGTGAACATTAGTTTTGACCTTGTTTCAAGAACAAGCCGTAACAAATCATGATGGAAACATTATTTCTAATTGTACTGATAATGAATGGTGTTTCCCAATCTCTCATCGTTTGGGTTGTTTCGGGAAACCACTTGAACTTGTGTATGACTCCCTCGTTTACGTTATGTTGAATATAACTGCTTCTGTTGCCTCTCATTCGAATCGCATTCCGAGGAAATTTGTATTTATTTTGCGCACTCAAGAAGGGTTTCATCGGCAGTTTTGTTTATGCAACACAATTTTACTTTGTAAAGTTAGCTTGCGTTTATATGAGATCATTTCGTTTCTTCGTCAAACAATTTTCTTAGTTCCGTTATATAAGAATGGTTAATATAGTATGTAAGTAGGTAGGTATTTCGAATCAAAGTCCCGAAATGGGACACGAGAGTAAGATACCCATTTCTGAAGACATTCACGTCGGCGGAAACGCGAAATATATTGCAAATATCGAGGGAATACCCCAGACTGACTGCCTGCCAGATATAAGCCCAGTTTTGGAAACTACCTCAAAATTCAGTAGCGCGTTGGTGTAAAGGCAGGTAAGGTATGCTTTTTATGTCGATTATCCGACCCGGGGCGTAATAAATTTGGTAGAGTTAAACGTTTCCGATGGGAAATCAGAATGGTGTTCAAGTCAGTTTGAATAAAAAGCTGGTTCTTTCACTCTCACACGGACAAAAATATGAACTCGTATACACACAAATCGGAATGTACTGTTTGTTTGCGTAATGTTGCGAACGGGTCAGTCATATTACGCTTTATTTAATTTCCGCTTGGTTGGCCACCACTTCAAAACGATGAAAACCAGTTTCCGGATACCTAGCCAACATTCATGTCAGTCGCAACGAAAAGAGAATATCGATAACGACGGAAGATTTGGGGTGATCTCCCCTGGCTGTCGTGCACAGTTGCTTATCATCAAAAAGTTGTAAAACAACGAAAGTTATAATTCCCTAGCAGTTCTCTATAATCTCAGTTCTCTATATAAGATGGATTTCGAGATGCTAGAAACCAGTATGATTAAATTTGCGAAACTTGAATGGTTAACATCGTACGATATAAAAGATCTCCATCTTGGCAACTCTGAATAAATAAAATGTCAAAGGTAAGTTTGCTTTACTTGAATTTAAAAATTCTCGGAAGAATACTATAGAGCAAAATTTATAGACTTTTGAATCAAGATCGCTAAAATAGTCATGCAGGCCAAATATAGGCTGTGCGATGGGAGTTGCCAGTAGATCTAACTATTTATAGAAGTACCAGAAGACACTTTTGCATTCTATTAGATGGGAGTAAAGAAAATCCTCGAACTTTTTGGGGTATTCACTATGATTTGTTATATCAGTCTATGAACAAAATAAATTGAAAAATAAATTTCCTTAATTTATTTTAATGTGTGAATCTGGTAAATATTTTCAACATTAAGTCATATTAATCTTGTTTTAGGTAACATGTATAATTCAACTGCTTTTTATCACAATCGTAGCGGTGTCCGTCCAAGATGTTACATGTTGGGATCCATAGTAAGAAATTATATTATTTTGAGAAACTAGTTCTTGTGCAGAACAAAATATCGTGCGGATAGCCTATATATCTATTCATATTAGAGAAGAGTTTACAAAATCTGGCTTTAGATTTGAATGTATTTTCGCCATTTTGTTTCTTTAGTTGCCGTGCGGATTTTAACAACCCAAATCAAGTTTGGATTTTCATTTGGTTTATGTTATGCGAGTACACCATAAAAGGTTTTGCTGATATTTGTCAAGAGCCCCAAATAATCAAAAATTAGCCTACATTCATGATCATGTTATTCAGTTCAGATGAATCATTGCTTTTTGGCTGTCACATTAAGAAAGAAAGCAAAGTCGCCTTAAACCTGAACTCGTTCGAACCAAAGTTGGAAATAAAAGTTGAATGCAAAGAAGGGATCGAATTTACTACTTTCATGTGTCTGCAGTTTTGCTACGATCCAGTCAATCAAAATTCTCCCAGATCGATTCCAGGCAAAGTCCTCAGAAACAAAGATTTGTTTGAGCAAAAAACGTTTGATACAACGACTCATAAACAAAGAAGAATAAAAGTTACCTATGGATGTAGATGTGTGTTGGAAGATAAATAGGCTTTTAAAGACCAACATACAATGTCCAATAATACTTCGCTATTTCTGCTGTCCTATTTATTTATTTATTGCAACATAATTTAATTTATTATCGTATTTATAACATTTGCCAACTACATTATTTACTATTTTCCTACTTGAACAATCATGTTTGTTCACAATTAATTATTTTTTGGGTATGCAATGAATATAGGTAATTATGGCTGCGTGTTAGTTATATGGTCCATCAATGTCTCTTCTCTACATGAGTACACAAACAGATGCGTCTCGGTGAACCAAAGTAAAAGTTCATTCCCTGGGTCAATTAAGCGCCATCATAACATGCTGTGAATCAAGTGCCATGCTAACGGGTATTCCGAGTTCTTGTCATGCCTAGATGGTTATGTGATCAATACTTCGTCACGGCTAATTAAATATATAGGTAGATTGTGGGAATCGTAAAAGTGAATATTTGAGCCAGACCAAATATTTAGTTTTATCAAATTTCATAATATTCAAACCCTCCCCTTTATAAATTTAAAATAGATTGCTCATTAGTCAGAAAATGGCGTCATATATTCTAATATTATTTGAAAAATCCTCGAATGTATAAATCCCAATTTCATATTGGATTTAACCACATGGACTATGTGAATCTTTGATAAGAATTAAGCAGTGTGAGAAATAATGAACATTTTTATAGATCCTGACTTTTATTATTAGATCGTGCCTACGTTCATATTTAGACAGGGGCTTTTAGAAAAGAATTATTCATTTTACTAAACGATGTTACCAAGAGTCACTTTTCATTTTTCTATTTAATTTACGCATACCTTATAAATACTAAGCAACACAGATCCTTTTTGACATCATTATAGACTATAGAGACTGGGGTCATCAGTGGCGTAGCATCCACCCCCGCAACCCCCGCGGTCTCGGAAGGGCCCACATCGCAAAGGGGCCCAAGCGGTTAGAATTTAGAAATTTAAGCCGCAAAACGGCAAATTTTAGGTTTTTTAATAGCGACATGTTATGCTTTTTGACGAAATAAAAAAAGCGTTGTTTTAGCTTATGTCCGAGAGTTTTTGGGTCATTTCCACGAAATATTTTTGCGGGGGGGGGGGGCCCACGAGAATCTTGCTCCGCCACTGGGGGTCATGAGCGCGAAATCCCATTCTCCAATAATAACAACAACGGAATATGCCATTTTATTTCCTCACTCTTTCGTTTGGCTAGTCGAATACGAAACATACTAGGAAGTGGTTGTCAGAAAATTGAAAAAAATAAAAAAACTTCGAAGGAAACAAATCTGGCTCTCGATTATAATAATCGTCTATTTATACAATGAAGAAGTTATTACTTATCGATTTTAATCGGTAAGTATGTTGATAGGTATTTGTCTGTTTGTTTGTTTGTCCGTTAGATGCACGCGAAATCCCACGAAAGCGAGATTGAATCTACTCCAGATTTTGCATGTGCATTCATCATATGCCGTACCAGAAGCCTATTGATTTTGGATAAATTATGTCGAATAATTAGCGAGTTATTAATTAATTAGTGATGGGACACAAGGTGTCACTATGGAGTAAGAGCGCTGTTTTGGGGGATCCCCTAACTTTCGATCAATAAGTCTTTGGTCTCTCACCGATTTCTCGTAATATATCGCACTGTCACTGATTTAACTCCTATTCATTTTTGTGCTTTCAAGAACGTCGTAAAACTGCAGGGCATATTTCGGGTGCACATATCGGGACTCAACACATGGAAAACTTCAAATTAAATTTGTGATGTTACTTTAAACAAAACTTTTACGTGTCAAAATAACATCGGAATATAAGTTTACTAAAGAATTAGATATCAACGTCATTTACAGCTACATCTGTTGTACATCTGGGAAATATATAAATGATAAGTGATTTCATGACCCCTTGCATAGTATTATTATCTAAATTTTTATGATTTATTTCGCACCTATACATTTCCCCTAAATTTTCGTTATTGATTACGTAAACATCTATAGCTATGCGTGCTCAAACGTCATGACATGGACTGACGTCATAGTATAATAACGGGTTTCCCTTGAATAGTATCATGATCTAAATTTTTATGATTTATTTAGCACCTATACATTTCCCTAATTTTTCAATATTAATTACGTAAACATCTATAGCTATGCGTGCTCAAACGTCATGACATGAACTGACGTCATAGTATAATAACGGGTTCCCTTTGAATAGTATCATGATCTAAATTTTTATGATTTATTTAGCACCTATACATTTCCCTAATTTTTCAATATTAATTACGTAAACAAATATATCTATGGGTGCTCAAACGGCATGACATCATTCTATTGACTGACGTCATAGTATAACGATGAGTTCTCATTTTCGTCACAACAATAGAAAAATCGTGTTGTGTGTGAAGCATAAGCGGAAGTGTTGTTAAATGACCAGGTTTAACTTCAAAGCAAATCAAGCTAGCTGTCGGTTGAAATAAATTGTAGAATTGCACAATTAGGTTAATATTTGAAATACATCACACTGCGGACACAATGAATAGATGTGTTTTCTGTTACAACATTCCTCTTCTCGCCTCTGTTATTGTAATGAATGGTGATATTTATATCAGGCGCAGATTAGTTATTAGCATTAATATCCTGCAGTTCGAAGTTTTTACAGTCTATTATTTGAAGGCTAGCGTCAGAAAATCATAAACTTACTTAAAAAATTGATAACAACATCGTTTTCAACTACTATAAATAAACAAACGAAATAGTACTTGTTGTGTAATTAATTGGTATAAAATGTTCACGGTGCCTGCATTGAAGTGTAGTTTTTTATATCTTTACATTCCGAACACAATTATTTCAATCTATGATTCTCATTCAGGATTCGAAATATAAAAAAATTGGGATCCGGGATGAACAAGGAAAGTTGAATTTTTTGCCAAGTCACGATTTTTTCAATGATTTCGAAGAGTATGGCGCTTTGTATTTTAATAGCAAATGACTTTTTTTTAGTCATTATCAAGAGTTTATGTTAATAACAATCAAATACATTTTTTTGTTCAACTACTAAACGAATAAGGTGTTCTAAGTATAATGTGAGATTTTTTTATCGAGAAATATCATGATATAGTTGTCATAAACTAAACATATCAATCCAATTGGTAATATAAAACTGGGTGTCTATTGCATTACATGAATAAGAGGCATTTTGGCGATCTATAATCAGAACGGTGATTTCTGACAGATAAGGAGTTTTGTGAGGGGAATAACCTGGTAAACGGGACATATATGTGTTCCTCGACATTCCGCGATTTCACGATTTTATCAGAATGGTGATTTTCGACGAATCGGGGGTTAGATGCGGGGAAGAATAAATTTATTATCTTTTGGTATGTCCCTATTGTTTAGATAAAAATGTGAAAAGAAAGGAAAATAAACTGGTTATGGTAAAATCATGATTGATAAATTACCCTTTCTAATTGAACTTAATTTAGGGCTTTAGGCTATAAAACTGTACCATCGCTTCATTCCGCTGACAGCCAATCAGGTTTTCTTCCTGCAAAAATGCCTTTTTTAATTTTTTCTTTTAAATGTAATGTACTTCCCCCCAAATTATTACCAAACTAAAACAGCCATTTTACCATAAGTCATATATATATCTATAATAACGATGATGATAAAATATGACAAAATATTGATTCGGTTCAATTCTTTTTGAACAGTCAACACCTGTTATTATTAGCACACAACCTATGACTTCAAATTTGTCCTATATTATATGTAGTAAAGTGAAAGTATCCTAAATAAATACCGGACGACGTGGTTTAACACAACTACATTGTTGTAATTTTGCGTCGCTTGCGTTCAGATTGCTCAGCGGTATTTTCATTCATGAAGCATAAAAAGAAGATATCATGAGACTCAATGGCCCAATAATAATATACTTGACATAGTCGAACCCATAATTCGAGGGAGATAAATTGACAGCATAAATTCAATCGTTTGCGAACACTTTCCCACATGAAAAAATGTCAAGTAACGTCATAGATCCTGAAAACCCTTGAAAGTTTCTCTTTGTTATAGCTTCTTAATTTGATTTTGAATTTGAAAAATGAGACAACAGAACTAACTCTGTGCGATGATGTGCGGAACTCCTTCGGGGTGAGAACACACTTGTCTAAAAAACCCAAATAAATGAATAAAACAATTAAATACGATTTCAACATTGCGTAACATTCGAATATGATGTCCACAATATGTTGGCATCGGTCGTTAGATTTGAGGAAGAAAATGGCTGCTGTCAAATTAAATAAATAGTCAACATTACGTAATTACTTTGTCTTGGCATTTAGATCATATTCATTACATCACAGTCACAATTCTCAGTACTGTAGACTCAAATATTTTAGGGAATTGTCTATGCAATTTTCACAAACTGGTTGGTGGGAATGGACTACTGTAAGGATGAATTTGATTTGTTTCAAATTACGTAATCAACTGACCATTTTAATATTTGCCGTTACTTACTAAAGTTGTTCCCCTTTCCTGAACTCACAAAAAAAGTCTTCCGCGGTTGGTAGTCCTGTCATTTTCTGAATATATGTGTTCAGGACAGGATAACAAGTGAGGTAAAAATATCCGACCTTACTGTAAGATGTTTTAACCATTGAATGGGGGTTTTCAATCAGAACGATACTGAACAACGACCACCACCCCAAGTTATAGCAATGTATTAAATATTCATGGTGCAAGTATTTATTAGAAAACGAAAACGAATTAAAAAAAAAATTGTTTTCAAATAAATATAAATGAATAAAAAACCAGAATCAAGAGAATGTATGAAATATTTTCAAATATTTAAATAAACACTTTATATATATTTTACATTTATATGACGTGTATGATTTTGTATAATAAGGCAGGGCGAAGCATAACCATTGATAACTCAAGTTAAATCGAGGTTATTTTACTAAAGCAAATTTAGAATTGCTTGAAATGTCTACTTGAAAAAAATTCCAAGTGTAGAGTTTTTAATCACCACATCAGTGTCAGCAACATGAATTTAAGCTAAAAATGAAATTAATATTAAATTTCATAGTGACACATGAAAATGACCGAAAATATATTTTCTGAGGAATTAAAATGCAATGAACAACAAAGTTTTTTGCAACCATATCTTACGTTTATTCCTCTCTACTTTCCATCAAACAAAACAAAAGTTTTTTTTTCTGACAAATCAACATTTTTAAATACTTTTCTTGGTTATAAATTTGGCTACCCTTCTTGCTGGATAGGGTTAAAACGTTTATTATTATCATTCTTGCATTCATTATAACTGTCAGTAATAATTAATACCCATAATATATCCCCACAGCTGATGCGGGTTGTTTTGAATTCCGTGCTTACTCGAGTGCAAACAAGTAAATGTAGCCGAAAATATCCTGCAAAAGTCGGGATCAATATTTACATTACCTAAGCCAGCTTATAAGCGTATGGGCTGTCTATCTAACCTTGAATGTTCACGGCTAATTAAATATATAGGTAGATCGGTGGGAAACTTAAAAGAGAATATCTAAAAGCTCAGTTTTATCAAATTTCATAATATTCAAATCCTCCTCTTTATAAATTGAAAATAGATTGCTCTTTAGTCAGAAAATTGCATGACATATTCTGATATTGTACGAAAAATTCTCTAATATATAAATCCCAATTTTATATTAGATTAACCACATGGAACATACCAAACAATTACAGTCTACTTGGCATCATGTGAAATTGCTTTATCGCGAAACATCATGATATGGTTGTCATAAAAAAGTATATCAACCCAATTGATAATACAGAGCTGAGTGTCCATTGCATTCCAAGAATGAAAAGCATTTTTGCCCAGCTATTTAAAAATGGTGATTTCTGACAAATATGGAGTTTTGTGAGGGGGATAACCTGGTAAACGTGACATATATGTGTTTCTCGACATTCCGTGATTTCACGAATTTATCAGAATGGTGATTTTCGACGAATCAGGGGTTAGCTGCGGGGAAGAACCTGGTTATCGTTACGGATACGTCCGTCGAGGTCCAATAAGTTATATTATCTTTTGTTATGTTCTATCCCTCTGTTTAGATACAAACATGAATTAAAAAATATAAACTGGTTATGGTATAACCATGAGTGATGAATTACATCTTGTAATCGAACTTCAATTAAACTGTTGAACTGTACGATCGCCTAATTTTACTGACGTCCAATCAGGTTTTCTGCCTGCGAAAATGCCTTGTTTATTTTGGCTTTAAAATGTAGTGTACATCTCCTCCCAATTTATTAACAAACTAGAATAGTTATTTCACCCTAAGTTATATATACATATATATTTTAACGATGATGAAGAAATATGTCAAAATATTTATTTGTTTTTTTTATTTCACTTTGAACAGTTAACTCTTGAACAGTCAACACCAAACAACCTATCACTCCAAATTCGAAAAAATATCAAGTAACGTCATAAACTTTGAAAATTCTTGAAAGTTTCCGTTCTCTTTTGTTAAAGCTTCTTTAATTACCTTTAAATTTCAAACAGAAGACAACAGAACTGGCTTTGTGTGATAAAATGCGGAACTCATTCTGGGTTAGAACAAACTTGTCTAAAAAATCAGAACAAAAAAAAATTAATTAAATACGATTTCGACATTGCAAAATTATTCGATTATTATTTTTACAGTATATTGACTTCGGTCGTTATATTTGAGGAAGAAAATGGCTGCTATCAAATTAAATAAATAGGCAACATTACGTAATTACATTGTCTTAGAATTAGTGTAAGATGGTTTACTCATTGAATTGGGATTTTCAATTAGAACGATACTGAACAACAAACACCCAATTTTTTGCAATGAAGTAAATATTCATAGTGCAGGGATTCATTAGAGAAACGAAAACGAATTCATAAAAAAATAAGTTTGAATGAATAACAATAATTTAAAAAACGAGAATAAAGAGAATGTATGAAAGTATATTCAAATATTTATTTAAGTAAACACTATGTTACGCTTATTCTTCTCTACTTTCCATCCGACAAATCAACATTTTTAAAACACTAAACACTCGAGTGCAAACAAGTAAATGTAGCCGAAAATATCCTGCAAAGGTCGGGATCAATATTTACATTACCTTAATCAGCATAAAAACGTATGAGCTGTCTGTTTAACCTGGAATTTTGACAGTTGCGATGAATCTCCGATTTTCTCGCGCACTCTTTTCTGAAGCGCCTTCTGGTATCGGTCCATCGACATGTATACCGGCTATTTGCACAAAATCACACCCGATCTAATATTTGCTCTATCCCAAAACAGGGGTGTACAACCCCCGGCCCGCAAGGAAAAATTGTGCAGCCTGCGGAAGCGTGCCAATTCTGAATTGTGTGTAGCCTGCGAAACGAGGTTTCAATTCATTTTAATTTGGCACGTGCGGGGAATTTCAATCCCTTGCGTTGAGGGGTTATACCTGAGTCAAACAAATAATCTAGCACTCAATTTATTCGCTGAGTGTTTACACAGAATAAGAAACATGTTACATCAGTAACTGACTAGAGAGAAAAAAGTCATATGTCAGAATTACGTTTTAAAAATTTGGTTCCAATAAAAAAAAATCAGACATTCAGCTCGACCTTTGGCGGACATAAAATAAACAAAATGGCGGCGATTCGAAATATTTGTTTGAACCGATTCGAATAATTTACTTTGTTCATTTTGCAGACCCAAACACTCCATTTTTGAGTTTTGTCCATATGAGGGACCTGATAGCATTGTACGAATCCCCTTACAGCTACATAAAGTATATATACATTTTTTGTAAAATTCACAAAAATTCTTTTCAAATATTGTTACGTTGATTTGGCCACATTTAATCCAAAGATTTAGAAAGTACAAGTGATTGCGATGGAATAAATAAAATTTCCTTTTTTTTCCAAAATTAGAATAATTTGTTGAAGCAAATATCACGTAAAATTCGTATGCTGGATGGTCAATTTGGCTTGCCAGAAAGAAAACTCTGTTATCATCTATGTCTGTCAAAAATTCCGCCGTGGGGAAGTCCCTGGTAATAAATGACTGTAAAGTATCTCATTCAGTTATAATCGCATAAACACGAAAAACACGGATCTAGTGAGGCCCAAGATTGGAAGGTGGGTCATTATATCAATAATACTTGGATCTATCACTCAACCGAATCCTGCGTACAAATGGAATCGATAACAACGACAACAGCGATCATGAAAATAAAACCGTTATATCTGTATTGGCTGAAACGAACGATATCGTTATCAAAATTATTTCAATACCTTTTGTCTTTTATTGCGAGTAAACGGTGTTTTTACCGATCCCGAGTCGCTTGAATATGCCTTGTACCTTAGACGCACTTGCGGACAAGTCATTATCAATTTGATTTTTTGTTAAAACAATTTCCCTTTTTTTATTCTATTAGAATATATAATTATATTATTTAAATAAAGTAACCCCGTCTCGTGGTTGCTACCGAAACTGCAAAATATACCGAAGTACTACTAGTATTCAATCCGAGGTTATTTCTGATGGTTGAAACCACTGAACTATTAAATGAAGCTGTATCTTTTGACTAAATTTTATTTCAGGTAAAATTGCTTTTTAACAAATAAAAAATTGAAAATCGAGACGCAAATTGGTGAAGATTAGTTTTGACTATGTTTCAAAAACACCTCATTACAAATCATGATTGAAAACATTATTTCGAATTTAACATAAAATGAATGATGTTTTCCAAACTCTCAGCGTTTGGGTTGATTGTTTTGGGAAACTACTTGAACCTGTTTAATTAAGGTTTCTTCGTTTACGTTATGTTGAATATAACACATTCAGTTGCTTGTTATTATTGTGCGCTCTCAAGAAAGGTTCCATCGGCAAGTTCTGTTTATCCAAAACAATTCTGTTTTGTAAAGTCTGCTTGCGTTTATATGAGATCATTTCGTTTCCTCGGCAAAACAATTTTCTTAGTTTCGTTATATGAGAATGGGTGATATGGTATGTAACTAGATGGGTATTTCGAATCAAAGTTTTCAAGCGGGACACTAGAGTTAGATACCCAGAACTAAGGACATTCATTTCTGCGGTAACGCGAAATATATTACAAACTTCGAGGCAATATCCCAGTTATAAGACCTGGTACTGGAAACTACCTTCACGGTAACGCATTAGTGTATAGGCAGGTAAGGTACTTGATAATGTTACAGTCAAAGAGGTGTCGGTCGCCATGCCCGGTCCTGCTTTTCATGTACATTATCCGACCCAGGGCGTAATAAATTTGACGAGGCTGAACGTTTTCGATGTGAAAGCAAAATGATGTTCAAGTCAGTTCGATTGTAAAGCTGGTTATCCCACTCTCACACGAACAAAGACATACACGCGTATACACACATGTTTGAATGTACGGTTTGTTTGTGTAAACTTTAGGGTCAATCATATTCCGCTTTGTTTAATTTCCGCTTGGTTGACCACCGCTACAAAACGATGTAAACCAGTTTCGAGGTAGCTAGCATTCATATCAGTCGATACGAAGAAAGAATATCGATACCGACGAAAGATTTGAGGTGATCTCCCCTGGCTGTTGTGCATAGTTACTCATCATTATAGAATTGTAAAACAACGAAATTTATAATTTCGTAGCAGTTCTCCAGAAAGGTACATAAGATGGATTTCAAGAAGGTAGTAATCAGTCTGAAGGAATTTGCGAAACTTGAATGGTCAACATCGCATAATATAAAAGATCTCCGCCTAGGCAACTCTGAAGAAATAAAATGTCTGAAGTAAGTTCGCTTTACTTGAAATTGTAAATACTTTGGACAATACTACAGAGAAAAATTTATAGACTTTTGAATCAAGCTGGCGAAAATTAGTGAAACAGAGTATGAGTTGCCAGTAGATCTAACTACTTTAAAATTACCAGTAAAAACTTTTGCATTCTCCTAAATGGGAATAAAGGTGAAATCCTGAAGCTTTTGTGGGGTTCACTGTGATGTGCTATATTAGTCTATGAACAAAATAAATTTAGTTGATTTATTTTAATTTTAAATATTTTTAAATAATTTTCATCGTCTTTTAGGTAACATGTATGATCCAACTGCTTTTTCTTGCAATCGTGGCGGTCTCTGTCAAAGACGTTACATGTTGGGATCCCTAGTAAGAAAACATTATGTATTTATTGTATTTTAATGAGATGGTTTTAGTGCATAACAAACTATCGCAGGATAGTTTATTCAACTTTTTACACTATAGACATAGAGACATATCATATTTCATCCTTTGTTCTGCCAGATTTGAAATTATTTCCGCCATTTTCTTTTGTACCATTGTTGATTTTTTTTTAGTTGCCTAGTGGGCTTTAAAAACCTAAGTCAAGATTGGATTTTCATTTGTTTCATGTTGTGCGAGGAGCATATCATAATAGTTTTATTAATATTTGTCAAAAGCCCCAAATATTCGAAAATTATTTTACACTCATCATGATCATGTTATTCAGTTCAGATGAATCATTGCTTTTTGGCTGTCACATAAAGAAAGAAAGCAAAATCGCTTTAAACCTGAACTCTTTCGAACCAAAGTTGGAAATAAAAGTTGAATGCAAAGAAGGGATCGAATTTACTACTTTCATGTGTCTGCAGTTTTGCTACGATCCAGTCAATGAAAATTCACCAAGGTTGCTTCCAGGCAAAATCCTCAGAAACAAAGATTTGTTTGAGCAAAAAACTTTTAATACAACGACTCAAAAACAGAGAAGAATAAAAGTGACATATGGATGTAGATGTGTATTGGAAAATAAATAGGATTTGAAGACCGATTAACATTGTACAATAATACGTCGTTATTTATGACTGATGTCCTATTTATTTATTTATTTATTTATTTATTTATTGTAAGAGTAATTAATTTATTGTCATATTTATAACATTTGCCAACTACATTATTTACTATTTTTCTACTCAAACAATCATGTTTCTTCACTATTATTTATTTTTTGCTTATGCAATAAATATAGTTATTTATTGCTGAATATTAGTTATATAGTCCGCCATAATCACAATTTCATATTAGATTAACCACATAGACTATGTGAATTTTAAATAAACTGAGTGTGAAAAATTATATATATTATTTTATAGATCCTAATTTATATTATTAGACCATGGCTTATTGGGTAATTTCGAAACAATTTTCCTTGAAACAGCATTAGAATTTGACTTATTGGGATTTATTCTCCATTTTTTTTAAATTTATTATATGGATTACGTAAGCATTAATGGTGTCATTATGAGTAATGTTTTTAAACACGTTCATATTTAGAACAGGAACGCTTTAATGAAAATAAATATTTAATTCTACAAAAGAGGATTTACGCATACCTTGTAAATATGAACCAACACATATCCTTTTTAACATCAATATAAAGACTGGAGTGAGCACAAGTTCCTATTCTCCCATCACAACATTTTGTTTTCCTTTTCTCATTCTGTCGCCTGGCTAGTCAAATAAGAAACATACCATGACGTTGTTACTTTGAAACGAACAAATCTGGCTGTCGATTGTAATTGATCGTCTATTTAGTATTTAACAATAAAGTACATGTTTAATTATATCACACTGTCACTGGTTTAACACGTTAATATTTTTTTGCTTTAAAATAACGTCGTAAAAACCCCAGTATATATTTCTGGCTCAGATATCGGGGCTTAACATATGGAATACCCCAAATCAAATTTGTTGATTCTATTTTGAACAAAAACTGTTACGTGTCACAGTAAACACCGGAATATAAATTTGCTGAAAGAATTAGATATCAACCCCATTTTAACTGCTACATCTGTAGAAGTTGAATATACCCAAAAAAATTCAACAAGGGGAATATTTGAAATATTCTCGATCGTACAAATTCCAATTTGTAGATCCTGGCTCATATTATATTGTACCTGATGGGTGATTTCGTGAAAAATTACCCCTTGAATAGTATGATTAATCTATATTTTTATGATTCATTTCGATCTAACATTTCCCCAAATTATCAATATTGATTACGTAAACATCATCGCTATGGGTGCTCAAACGTCATGACATCATTCTGTGGACTGGCGTCATAGTATAAAAAATGGGTTCTCATTTTGTCACAACAATAGAAAAATTTATGTCTGTGGTTGAAGCATATGCGGAAGAGTTATCAGATGACTAGATTCAACTTCAAAACAAATAAAGCTAGCTGCCGTAAATAAATACACGAAACAGAAACATCTAATTAATTGGTATAAATATTAGGTATGTGCATAGAAGTGTAGTTCTTAATATCGTTACATTCGAACACAGTTATTTCAATCTTTGATTCTCATTCAAGATTTTGAATATAAAAAAAATTGGGCTCCGGGAATGAACAAGGAAAATTGTATTTTTGCCAAGTCACGATTTATCAATTAGTTCGGAGAGTATGGACTTTTGTATTTTAATAACAAATGACTTTCTTTCAGTTATTATTTAAGTGTATATGTTAATAACAATCAAACATATTTTTTGTTCATCTACTAAACGGATATGGTGTTCTAAGTATAATGTGGCTTTTATCGTGAAATATCATAATATAGTTGTCATAAACTAATCATATCAATCCAATTGGTAATATAGAACTGAATGTCCATTGCATTTCATTAATGAAAATCCTTTTTGCCGAGCTATAATCAGAACGGTGATTTCTGACAAATATGGAGTTTTGTAAGGGGAATCACCTGGTAAACGGGACATATTTGTGTTCCTCGACATTCCGTGATTTTTACGTATTTATCAGAATGGTGATTTTCGACGAATCGGACGTTACCTGCGAAAAAGAACCTGGTCGGTCAACGGGGCGTATACGTTTGTCAGGGTCCAATAAATTACATTGTTATGTTTGTTATGTTCCTATTCCTCTGTTTAGATAAAGGAAAATAAACTTGTTATGGTATAACGTGCGTGATAAATTACACCTTTCTTAATCGAACTAATTCAAGCTGTTAGTACGATCGCTTTATTCCACTGACGGCAAAATTAGGTTTTCTGTCTGCGAAAATTCCTTGTTCAATTTTGTCTTTAAAATGTAGTGTACATCTTCACCCAACTTATTAACAAAATAAGACAGCTATTTCACAATAATGCATGATACTTATAATAACGATGATGATAAAATATGTCAAAATATTTATTCGGTTTCAATTCATTTTTAACAGTCAACACCTGTTATTTTTTGAATATATTTACCGGTGATTAGTAGAATACGTTGGAGAACCACATCCCACATACAAAATATCATGTTACGTCATAAATTTAAAAAATTCTTGAAAACGTTCTCTTCGTCATAGCTTCTTCAATTAACTTCGAGTTTGAATAGGAAGACAACAGAACTGGCGTTGTGCAATGATGTGCGGAACTCTTTCGGGGTGTGAGACAACTTGTCTAAAATATTCAGGAATAAATAAAAAATAAAAATTAAATACGATTTCAACATTGCGATATCATTCGATTATGATATCTACAGTATGTTAACATCGGTGGATTCATTTGAGGAACAAAATGGCTGCAATCAACTTAAATAAATAGACAATATTACGTAATTAGTTTGTCTTACAAAGTAGATCCTATTCATTACATCACAGTCACAATTCTCAGTACTGTAGACTGTTAACATTTTAGGGAATTGTCTGTGCAATTTTCACGAACTAGTTGTCGGGAATGGACTATTGTAATGATGAATTTGGTTTATTTGATTTGTTTCAGATTATGTAATCAACTGACCATCTCAATGTTTGCCGTTAGTTAGTGATTGAAGTTTGTTCCCCTTTCCAGAAATCACGAAAAGAGTCTTCCGCGGTTGGTATTTCAGTCATTTTCTGAATATGTGTGTTTGGGACAAGGTAACATCACAAGTGAAGTAAGAATATCCGATCTTACTGTAAGATGTTTTAATCATTTAATGGGGTTTTTCAATTAGAACGATACACTCACTTTGTGGAGTCCAACGAACTATTCTGAACAACAATCACCCCAAGTTATAACAATGTAGTAAATATTCATAGCGCAAGTATTTATTAGAAAAATGAAAACGAATTTATAAAAAAAATGATATCAAATAAATAACAATAAATTAAAAAACAAGAATAAAAGGATGTGTGAAAGTATTTTCAAATAAATATTCAAATGAACACTCTATATACATTTTACATACTCAAGACGTATTTATAGATTTTATATAATAAGGAAGGGCGAAGCATAATCATTGATAACTCCAGTTAAATCGAGGTTATTTTTGAATTGCTTTTATGATTTTTATAATTTTCAAATTAATATTTTTTCATCATATGTTGAAGGAAGTAATGTACGCGTAAAAAAATCCAAGTGTAGAGTTTTTTAATCACCATATCAGTGTCAGCAACATGAATTTCAGCAAAAAATGAATTCAATATTAAATTTTACAGTGACACATAAAAATAATTCAATAAATATCTTCTGAAGAATCAAAATGCAATAAACAACAACGTTTTTTGTAATCATATGTTTTATATTTAATTTCGTGTCGGGACCGCGTCTAAGAACATCGCTCCTGGTTTTGGTTTCAGTTTAAAAACCAAAATCTGTTATGCTTATCACCCATGGGTTCTATTTTTGTTCATGCCTCTGTTACCTGTATACTATTGATTTCTACGCTTCACTTCAATGCTTTTTCACTATATATATTGCTTCGATACTGATAATATATCCCCACAGCTGATGCGGTTTTGTTTTAAATTCCGTACTTACTCGAGTGCAAACAGAAAAATGCAGCCGAAAATACCGTGTACAATTCGAGGTCAATATTTTACATTACCTGAGCCATCTTATAAACGTATGGGATAGAATTTTGACAATCACGGCGATTCCTCGATTTTCTCGCGCACTCTTTCCTAATGCGCCTACTGGTTTCGGTCTATCGAAATGCATACCGGCTATTTGCACAAAATTAACCGTGATCTACTATTTGCTCTATCCTGAATCGTCGTCAAAGCTACCGTTTGGCGGTATTTGAGCAAATATAAAACTAAGTGAGTGTAAACAATTACCAACGTATAAGCAATTGATGCCCCTGTATGTACAGCGCCTGTGCAGGATGAGATTTATGCAAGATGTTTTTAATTTTGGGTTTGCCAGTCCGCTTATATCTGCAATTATTACGGCGCACAAGGTAAGAAAACAAAATACGTTGACCAATCTTTCAAATGTCGAGATCGTTGTAAGCCCAATGAAGCAGTCAATATCATGAATGGCTGAAGATGTTTTTCGTTCGCAAATATTGCACAGAGGTATACTATTATTCATCGCGATTTGGTCAAATGTGCTTAAATTACTCTGGAACTATTTCAAATCATCTGTTACCTGTGAACTCCCGAATTAAAGGCACGAAGGTAATGTGACCTTCTCAATTATATTTATTCAATCATGTTGATGATGTAACGGTGCTAAAACAGTACTACTGTAACACAAATCCTTCATCAAATTACTCAAGGAAAGAACAATTTAATACCGCAATAAAACACAAATAAGGAAACAATCAACTTTCATTGTACAAATATTCTGTCTATACTGTAGGTAACCTAATAAAAGTATACGGACGAGTCCACTCAAATGGCGACTAACGTCGTAGATCAATCCACCTTATATTAATCCTTCACAGCGGAGAGTCCCCTAACTTACTATTGCGCAAATAACTTACAATTTGGATATTTACCTCTAAATATAAGCTAGTGTTGTTCCCTTTCTCGAAAAAGACCGCGATGAGTTTTTCGAGATCTCGGAAATTTCTACGTTAACGAGTCAAACGAGTCATGGCAAATCATGATGCAGGAGTATATTAGAAAAATGTACACAAATTCGTAAAAATATTTTAAATAAATAATTTGGTAATTAATTTATGATTAGATTATTTACATATATGTGGCTTATTTTTATTATTGTTAAGGCAGGCAGGGCTAAGTAGAATTAATAATAATTAGAGTGTAATCGAATTTATTAAGTCGACATAAATTTCATATGGCATAATTTTTTTCTATTTTAGTTTAAATGTTGATACATGTCATGGTAGAAAAATTGAACTTCCTGAAGTATGCGCACCAAGATGGCGCACAACCTGAACTCAGGTTATGTACCAGGTTAGGGTTCAGGTTGTGCGACATCTCGGTGCTCACACTTCAGGAGTACCGAAAAATTACATACTGTGCAAAAAAGAAGTTTATGTAGCATACCAGCTATGAATCACAGATATTAACATAAGCGTGAAATACGGCATTGTCCTTGCAATAAAAATGAAATATTGGTATACGGGCATTCTCAACATCGTATATTATTACATCGGGAATTTTAGCAGTAAACTATGATTGAAATCCAAAACACAGCAACTCAAAAATATGCTGACAACAATAAATATACATGAATAAATATATAAATAATCTGCGAATAAATATAATAATAGCCAAAATGAAGTTAATTGTCACGTTTTCGAGGTCTATCTACCAGGACACATCGGCAGCCATATGTGACGTTTACCCTTCTCTGCGTTCCATTAGGCAAATCGAAAGTTTTTTCTTCAGACAGATCAACATTTTCGAAAACTGTGTCTGTTTTCGAAACAGGTGACGCTTGTTGAACAGGGTCGTAGCAGAAGTTTAAGCACATGAACGTTTGGAACTCTATACCGCCATCGCATTCAACATTAACCATCAGTTGCGGTTCAAACGAGTTCATGTTCAACTTGACCTCGCTGTCTTTGGTTAAGTTACATCCAAATCTTATCGCTTCGGGCGAACTGAAAAAAATAGAATATTCGTGTTTCTATTTCAAAATTTTAAAAATCACGAATGTGATTAGTATTGTCGATGTTCAAGCTAGAACAAAACGTCCAGATTGGAATTTTATTTCGTGTGATCCAGCGCCTAAAATTGATTCCAACCAAGACCAAACAGTTCATATTGTAGTTCAGAATAAATGACACATCTACTCTGAAAAACACCTGCAAGAAGTACCACACTAAAATTTTTCAAGTTTATTTATCTGGACATTAATTGGGCCAGAATTTAAAAATCTAGCTCGAATCACAATTGTATGCAACTTTTCGTTGATAGTGGAATTCAGTACCTCAGCTCAGTTGATTTCCTGTTTCTATTGACGCAAACGGCTTTAAATCTTGCGTCAATCGGTGGTATTTACCAATGCGCGGTCCTACATTATAACGCTTTTAGTGGCTCTTGGCCTTTTAGTGGTCACCGTAGCTTCGCTCAGTGATTATCTTTTAAATTGATTGTGTGATTTCTCGTTACTTTTGCTTTGAGTGATTTTTCTTAAAAAACATCTCACGCCTTCTTATGTTTGAACTTTCGAAAATAATAGAAATAAATGGTTTATTTAATATGTTATACCTTTTTCACAATGTAAATACTTGGTAAACTCTAACTAGAAAAATATCTGAATTATACATACTTGGGGTCCCAACATGCAACGTATATCGGACCAAAAATCGACATCAACATTGCCATCAGCGGTAAATTGAAAATGCTCCTTATCTGTTAAACAATGTTGAAATATATTGCATATTCTAAGTTGAAGGTGACGCTGATTTTGTTTCAACACTTACTTGAGCCATTTTGAAATTTTCTTTTACAATTGATAGAAAATATATTTCAACGCGTTAGGTTTCCAGTACAATTATCAGTAATTAACTTTTGTTGTCTCCTTTTTTTTCCGGAAAATATAAATTTTGTCTCGCTGTTCCCTTCTGTTTTCTTTCAGATGTTAGCTCTTACTATTTTCTGTACGGTATAACATCTCTTTTTATACTGTCCACTATCTCCGCAAAATGGGCATATATATCACATTATAGTAACCACCTATTATTCTACCTGTTGAATTCCGAAATAATGTAATTACGAAGTTTTTGGTTCTCCAGTTGTTGACTATCTATGTATTATGGAATTTGGACTTAGGTGGAAGCCACAGTGATTCCCCGAATTCACACACACCCGTAAAGCGCCCACTGGTTTCGGTCTATTAAATTCCGTGGCCGTGTGTACACTAACGCCAATTGATCTAATATTTGCTATATGTTTGAGCTACCGTTTAGCCATATCTAAATAAGTATGATAATACGAAATGAATGTAAACAATGTTCTTTTGTAAATAATTATTGTTCGTATTAGGAACTGACCTCGGCGTACAATTTCCAAACTTATTAATTGATGTCACCCCTTATAAAATGGTATATTCGTTTTATTTCGGAAGTATATATTCGCCAAAGTATCGACTATAACCCGACAATGATGCAAATTTTTGGAATTTAAAAAAATTCGTTGTTTTTCTTTATCTATACTCATTGCTTCATCGATACTGGCCCTGTTTGAAAACAATGGTCAAAACAGATAACTGATATAAAGAAAATTCATGCTCATTTTGAGGACAAATAACTGTTCGTAAACATATTCGAAATTGGCTGTCAAATACAAAACTAATTAGAATTGTATTTCGTAGGTGTTATAAATTAGCATCTAATATACCTTCGTAATATCAACCGAAAAGTTATTGCAATCTAATAAAAACTTGGGGTAATTAGACCAAGTTATTTTCAAATTAAATCGTATAAGCACAAGTTCAACCGAGCCCTTTATAATATACCTTGCGTATGGGTGATTCTATTCGCATACTTGCCATTGAATAGACTTCAATTGTTTTTGACTTTCTTCTCAAGTGGTTGGAAAATAATCACAAGTCAATAAATTTTCTAATTCTGATGATACCATGATTTAACTATTAAACGTTCAATTGAAAATGAGAAAATGGCTCACGCAGTTCATAAGAATGTAATCAAAACTCTTTTGTTTGGTTAAGTTAAGTCATGATTTGATGAATAAAGTATATATTTAAATCTAAATACTGTGAAACAATAAGATTACGAAACGATTACTGGGCATGATCGTATATTGTGAGGGAGCAGGAGATTTTGCTGTGGTTTCAAGGATTAGTGAATTATAAGCCGTTAAGAACAATTATTCGTGAAAAGATTAGAATGAAATACTTTTATTTATGGATCAATAGATATGGTTCACCAAACAATACTAGAATTTCTTGAAGCGTCTGATGATGGCTTCTAATTTTAATTGTATTGAATATTAGTCATTTTTAATTTGAAACTGTGTGAAATGAGTTTTTATATTTCGAATCCACTTGGCTTCGTAATAAATATTACAAATTGTTTATAGACTTACTTGTTAACTTGTACTTATTAGCGACACATAACCTGCCAAACAAACCTATTATCGTCGAAGGACGAACGAGAATATGTAAACGGTAACGTAATGGAGGAAGCTGAGAGTCCTCTCAGTACGCCATTGTCTATAATCATAAGTTGGAAACCACCATTCCCATATCTTACAAGGAATATAGCACTAGTCCAGTTTACCACCTACTCAAACAAAGATGGATATTGCGAAATGTTCTTTTCTGAATTTATAAGTCATTTATGACTGTCACTCAAAACATACTTCCTTTTAAGTGATTTGGAATTTTTCCAACCATCAAATTTTATAATGATAAAATTTATACAGCGTGGATTGAGACATTCCAATGTTCCAATATGTTGTAATAGTTAAACCTCTAATCAAAAATGGGATTTTACACAGAATACGATATTTTATTTTTAGCTTCGATTTATATCTTATAAATATTATATTATTATAAATAATCAAGAATATGATGACATCTCCAATGTATTAGGAGTAATTTCGAAATTATTGTCCGATAAAAATGAATTTTACTAAATAAACGTGTTAATGCACTCAAAAACATGTTACTGTCGTTAAAAATAGATAAAACGTAGTTATACCTTATTTTATAGAATTTGAATTATATTTTAAAAGCAGTGATCAGCATTATTTTCCTCTTTCTAGTTTATTGCACTATTTAATATTTCAAAAAATTGCGTCTCCTGGTTTTGGAATTATTTATGCCGTAATGTGTTCAAATACATAACATTATAAGTTGTCCACGATTTATAAATACCCCATTAAATATTAGTAAAGTAAATATTTGTTAAAAAATACCCATATGTTGGACTAGATATGGGCAATATGGTTCATTCATTGCGCAGAGGTATAGGTTTGAGAATATTCGATTCACATATACAATAGTTGCCCGTTTGTTTAGCCAAATCTACTTTACACGCAAATCATACAAAACCATGTTACGACACGCGTGGTCCGGATGCTAAACAGATTGAATTACTGAACAATTCAAAATTGGAAAATACGCGTTTCCATACAGTTATACATACATAGAAAAATTCTTTGTTTAGAATTTGTTTGGGAAATGTTGCTCATCGTTACAAAAACAGTATATTTAAGGCATTGGAACTAGGAAATACGTATGATATTAGGGGCTTAATTCGCAGATGATTCTTCTAATAAAAGTTTATATGAAAACAGAATAATTCATCGAAAACAAAACAATTTTAGTATGAATTCTCGCAGGCAATTAGCAAGGCGAAATCTAGTGAAACGTTTCTTATAATGATGATCTATTTTTTATTTATGCCGGATAGCAGTCATATACGAAAGGATAGCTGGGCCAACTTAACTTCAAATTCATAAAACCTTTCGAATATCATGTATATTTGTACAATTTATGATGTTATTCAATTATTTTTGAATTGTAAAACTGTAGATATATCGATAGACATTATCCTTTTTGTGTATCTTTTTATTACTATTCATGAGAAAAAAAACAGTAAGCGAACTATTGTGCAGTGGTAAAATACAAAATCGTTAACGTTGTTTAAATTGTATTTGTATGTTTACCTATATATTAAATATAAGATGACAGTATACGTAGAATGCATTTTTTTTGTCGATCGCTCAGTTCCCTAAAAAGTTCTATAATGATAGGTATTTCATCAATCTCAGGGAAAAATCCAAAATGGGGGAAATCGATTTTCTACTAAAAGGAAAGCTGTCAAAGCTTTTTCATTCAGAAAACTTATCGTTTTGAAAGAAAACGTAGTCGGTGCAGGGTAACTATATAAATATAAATATGTCCTCAAGTCGACTACATAAAACATCGAACAATGGCGGAGAGTCCAGCACTGGTTTATATTCAACTAAGTTTCGCGTTACTCTGAGATAAAGCAGAACCGGATGCTCTATTTTAGCATCAGTGATTGAGGAGAAACGGCTTTAACACTCAGATGATGGGGAAATCTGGATGTCCATTTAATAGCTTTCTTCAGTTGCCGAAAACCACCACTTACGTTTGCCATCGGTAATCTATATCCATTCATTGTGATTTAAATAGGGAATTTTTTTCATAAAATATTTCCCACATTATTCAAGACATATAATTCATAAGTCATATTTTCTTGTGTTGACTAAATCTTCCAGGTATATTGTAATAAAATAAAAATCCCGTTCCCAAAAGGATATATAATGTTATATATATAATGTCACCTTTGCGACTGCTTCGCCTTTTTTGCCAAATATGGTAAAATACCTAAAATGGTATTATAAGAAAAATGTAATGCTAAACACGGAAATACCAACATTCTGCCCAGATACAATTTTGATTGCTAGTATCTAACACAGTCAGTAGAAAAATCAGGAAAAATTATATACATCTTGGAAGACCAGAAATTCATTATTATAATATACGAGAACCCATATGCATTGAGTATTTATGAAACGAATTGTTCAATATTTATATTTTGACCATGTTTTGACAACTCAATATCATTTAAAACACTTTGACATCACTACCAAGCATATTTATAACGAAAGTACATCATAGTTAAAAAATTATAACATACTCAACTTGATTGAATGAGCTTGTGATGGGTTGCATTTTCAATCTGATAATTTGTTTAATTCCCCAACGCAAACTGCGAATAAATGCATACCGGTAAGCGTAATTGGGTTCAGGCGATCAGACCACACACTAAGATGGAGGGCAAACACGGACAGAGTTCATCTTCGGAAGATAAATATCGTCACGCTAATAACCGAATTGCGTAAGTCATTTTTAGCAGTGAGAAAAACGTAAAAAACTTCTTATGATATTGCTATTCCATTGAGAGTCAATAATTTGCCATAGTTCAATTTCTTGATCGTAGTCGGATACAAGTTAATTTGTATGACGCAGTCATGTGACGTCATAATGGCGCAGTGTGACTTAGGCAAAAATGTGTCTATGACTATATATCCTAATAAAAATATTCATTGTTAATCACTATTCTAGTTTATGTTTGTTAATTAAAACGATTTGCATCTTTATGCATGATATGCTCACGAAATGAAGGTCTTTCAATAAAACAGGTAAACGTTGAGCATATGTATTTTATTTCTGTCACGACGAGAGCACTAATTAATGAAGCAATCCTTCACGTAGAATATTCTTCATTTAATTGTTTTTAGTCTTAACGTAACAATTGATAAATAAAACTTTGTATCAGGCATAAATTCGAGACAAGTTGATTATCAGTGAGATTTATTAATACAAACCAACTGTTTGGTTCCGTTCAATGCCAAGACATGAATGCAAATATTTGCTTTCATTGTATATATATATATGACAGAATAGGAAATGAGTAAATAATATCATATCAAGTAAATATCAAACGAATATTTGTGATTATATATATATATATGTTTGCATATTTTGACGTTGAGGTTCATCAGGTAGTTTTGTAACAACATATTGATGCATTGTTTTTGTTATAGAATGTCTTTCAGGTTTCGGGAAGTTCAGCGGCGGCATCCCACCTCGAAAGAAGTGGGCGGTGATAATAGTTGAAAAAAGTAAAATTATAGTTGCCAGTTTCGTGTTCAGTTGTGGCCCCTTCAATTTAAATAAGTTGCTTTTTCGCTTTTAATGTGGCTAGCATACATATTGGTAATATGTACATTCTCACATGTTTAATTTTTTGTGGAAAAGAATATTGTTGGTAATTAATATCAATTAAAAATATCTGCATCAATGAGATACCTGCTATTGTCTCTCTGCGAGTATTATAATTTTTGTTTGGTATTATGTAGTTTTGAGCTTCACACACGCAGCACTTATATCGTCTCAATTTTACGAAATTAATGTGCAAAAACACGGGTTCACATACATTGGAATTACCGAAAAACGTTTATAATACCACGGCAAATCTTATCATTGAAGGGAATTCCGCTCTAGGAGAATTATATTTTTGATGCGATTTCAACCGCCTTCAAGACATCATACCATACTTGAGATTTCAGTAGTGGTTGACTAAAGTCTAGTTTGCGGTAAAGATCAACGCATAAACATAACAGAATAAGGCGTTCCCTTATTTTATAAAAAAAAACGTTCTCGTGTGAATTAAAACGAAACAGAAAAATGTTTGTTGAAATATCAGGCATAAATTCGAGACAAGTTGATTATCAGTGAGATTTATAATTACAAACCAACTGTTTGGTCCTCTTCCGTTCAATGCCAAGACAGAAATGCAAATATTTGCTTTCATCGTATATGTATGACAGAATAGGAAATTAGTAAATAATATCATACCAAGTAAATATCAAACGAATATTTGTGATTATATATATATATATGTTTGCATATTTTGACGTTAAGGTTCACCAGGTAGTTTTGTAACAACGTATTGATGCATTGTTTTTGTTAAAGAATGTCTTTCAAGTTTCGGGAAGTTCAACGACGGCATCCACCTCGAAAGAAGTGGGCGGTGATGATAGTTGAAAAAGTAAAATTATAGTTGCAAGTTTCGTGTTCAGTTGTAGCCCCCTCAATTCAAATTAGTTGCTTTCAATCAAGCAAAACATATCCATAGCTAACCCCAATCAATTCTGGCTACCGACAGCATATATATCTCGCTTTCTATGTAGCTAGCATACATAAGTGGAAATGGATTATAAGTGTACATTCTCACATGTTTATTTTTGTGGCACTATCGTCTTAAAATTTTGTTGTACATCTCCGGCGCTTTGTAGTACAAGAAGAGAGCAATGCTCAACTATATTGAAATGAATGCAAGTTCTTACCTGGAGCTGAATGACTAGTTTGCGGAAAACATCAACGCACAAACATGACAGAATAAGGCGTTCCCATATTTTATATAATAAAGTGTTTGTTGAAATGTCGGGTCGTAGAGGACTCGTAACCATCTAGTATAGGGCAAACCATTTTTGATGTGGAAAATAAGACGGTAGGTTTTTAATATTCAATCAATGAGATACCTGATGTTGTATTTTTTGCGAGTGTTGGTATTAGATAGTTTTGAGCTTTACTCACGCAACACTTACGTCGTCTCAATTTAACGAAGTTTACGTGCAAAACACGGGTTCACATACATATAAATTACCGAAAAACGTTCATAATACCACGGCAAATATTATCGTAGAAGGGAATTCCGTTTAGGAAGAATTACATTTTATGCGAGTCTTTTAAATTTTGTTTTTCAATTGTCACTGCACGCGGAAAAAAATAATAAACTGCAAAATAGCACATGTTGTACCTCTCGTACACCCCGACTATTTTCTACGGTCTCCTCTGGTTCATCAATGAGAATTCTCATCGGGTCCATGCACCTCCGAAATCGAATCATTGTAGCGCATGGGTCGTCAACCCTTTGTCGCTTGCGGGCCAAAATTAGGGGTCGTGGGCAGTGGTGAAATTCAAATTTTTTGTCAGCTGGTTTCATCACAAAAGTCATATTTTTCAGCCGGTTCAGTTACAAACAAAACATTGACAGTAACCAGTTAAGCTAACCGGTTTGCTGATCTCATAAAATTCCATGAGACGGTTCTATAGAACCGGTGCGAACCGACTGAATCCCACCACTGGTTGTGGGGTCTTAGGCGGGCCGCATATATATTTAAAGAGTTAAAAACCGAACGGATGGCCGATAAATCACGATGTTTTTTTACACAGATCATAAATTGAAATTTTACATTTTAAACAGCGCGCGAAGACTGTGACAACTAGTGAACTCAAAATTACAAATGTCATTTAATGTGACACTTGTTGTTGCATCACAATTGATAGTTTTTCAATATCTGGCTGCACACTGTATGGGCATCCGAGTTCTCAGCTTGTTCTTTTTAATGTTCAATTTCGAAAATAATTTGAACATTTCTTCTATTTTCCGAGTCACGGTTCTAGCAGAAAGGCTCATATCGGAGAATAAATTTTCTTTTTGATGGCATACAATACCGACTACGGTCATCAACGATTTTGGAATGCTCCGTTTCATAATGACGTATGATGTTCTATTCATCTTGGCCCAAGTGTTCTGCGCCCTTGAATCCTCTGCATTCAGCATCAACATTTTTGCGTTTTTTTGCCATTTGTCAATTTATATTTAAATTGCAGGCTCTTGATACTAGTATCTGTTCACTAAATAGTTAGGCTATAATATAACAATAACTCTCACAATAAGTTCTGTTACGTGTAAAGAAAACAATCGAATCCTCAAGCGTAGATTATAAAACTAATTCATCTTCAAAACCGCAGTTTTGTCGCTATATTTCAGTGAAGCGTCGCCGGCCGGATCTGGCCCGCGCGCTGTAGGTTGCCGACCCCTGTTGTAGCGAGACAAGATGTGAGAAGTGAGATCCGTGATTTTGTTATGTCCTAAAAGTTGTAACAGACATGTTGCCGTTAAGTGCATACCGTGTGTTATATTTCACTTATTATTGGATTAAACTAATTCTCATTGCTTGAACTAAGGCTGGGTTCATTACCAATTTCAAGACTGAGAAGTTAGTATGTTCTTTGCATTAATTTGTCACTTGGCGGGCGCTCCAAAAAACACACATAGTGTGTCGCTTTGTGATCCGCGAGCCGAGAGTTTGTCATACCTACACTGCACTAGGTGATTGACGTCTGTGCTTGTACGCTTCATACCGTTGACTTAGCACTGCGTCTTGAAGATGTCATTTGCAAAGCTGCCTTGGTTTTGTAAAATAAGGTATGTATTATTTTGGAATGAGCGAAGCCCTTGAATTATAGTGCATCTGTTGTAATAATCTGTTGAACTAGGCCTAGTTGTAAATAACCCAAAAACTTACTAAAGTCCAAACATCTGCCGACAGTCACTGTAACAGACTATATATATTATGCTGACTGGTTTCTACGCTAAAACCAATTATTTGAAGGTCAAGCCAGTCTATTAGGCTACGAGACAAAGTCTTGAAGACCAGTTTCGTAGCAACCATAAGATGAATAAATAAAATATAGGGGTTTTGTATGAAAATGTACGCGTGTCAGCTCGACTCCCGATAATATTCGTTTAAATCTACAATGCAAAGCCTGCTTTCAAAACGATTCTTTTAACAACATGCAGCTGCTGTAATTGATTTTCAGTTAGCACAGACCTGGCAATAGAAGATAATTTTGTATGAAAAATACCACTTAATTTGATGCAATTTTATTGCAATGAAAATGTGGGTGCTTGAATTAGTAATAAATGAGTGAGAATAATTTTGAAGACATTTGTACGTTTACGTATAGTTACTTATGACAGGTTGAGGTTACAAAAAACATGCCACAAGGTATGATGCAGGCCAAAACGACGAATAAGTCACATACATGCTATATTTGAAATGACTTAAAATAGTACTTTACAACAGACTTTTGTGTGTGTACTTTTGTTTTAAATGACGTTGAATAAAACCTAAAACAATGTACGACTGTCATTAGATATTTTCGGACTAAAATATCATTTATAGTTCAATTTTAGTATGGCCAGGATTTTGGTAGGATGCAGACAATCGTTTGCAATCTGTTGGGTATAGCTTCAACAGCTCCCATCCACCACCGATTTCTTCAAGTTCGTTTGTTGCAGCGGCGACCTGTTCCGGTTGAGATTCAGGCGACGGCACAAAAACAGTTACGACTCTTTTACCTGCAACGAAAGTATGTCTGATTCGTGTAAGTTGATAAATTATCTATATTGTGAAATTTTATTCATAGGGTGTTATTTTGTTTGTTAGTTTATTCATCCAAGTTAATATATACACATAACATACCTGTATGGCCACAACATGTAAGCTTCATTGCGTAGTTTTTGTAGTCAGATACCATCACAAAGTCTGAGCTTTCTCTGTCATCTTGGTATAAGGTGGGAAAGAAATATGTCAGAATTGAAGGAAATGAATGTAAAAAAGCAAAGAAGTCTGAAACACAAAATACAAAAATATGCTGGCAAACATGTGAACGCAGTCCAAAATTTCAGTTGGCATCAAAGCATTCAGATTAATTTTAATATATATTGATATGTGGTATGTCGGGAGGCAAAGTCAGTTAGGGGTTTAAACAATATATATTACAATCAGACCCAGTTAAAATCTTGACCTCTGCCATTGGGCCGAGGCCCCAAAACAACCCCCTTTGCTTTATTACACTTCAAGTCCGAGATATCGTATTGTAGTATAATATGTATTGTGTTATATATTGCTACAAGCCTAATCACAATACAATTATTAAGCACATTTTCGATAAAAGAAAAACTGAATCAAGTGAAATAGGCCGATAAAACAGAGCTCTGGTTTACAAGATGCGACCTAATCCTATTATGTACACGCTGTTTAATTAAATCTCTAACCATTTAAAAAAATTGCATCCAGACTCGACAAAAATTTAAACAAACTTACTGCCACCCTGTTTCTCCGTAAATCTAGAATTTCCAACTTTCTTGTATTCCTTGTGATCTTCGCTATGGGAGTGTTCATCTCTGAAACAAAGATGCATCATAATTTAAGAAGTTTAGCGCACAAACAGAAGGAGCGAGCCGATGTTATAAGAAAGAGAAAAGAACTTTTCAAAGTGCAAAAGGTGAAGGAAAATAAAAAGAGACTAATAAAATTCAATTCGGTTTAATTTTATTTTTCGTTTTGAATGCTCAGACAAATCAAGTATGCTGCTCAAATGTATTGCTGGTATAAAAATCCAAATTTTTTAATTTATATAGAATAGATTTTTAGTGATATTCAATTTAAACCGAAAAGGTAATAAAAGCGAAAGTTTAAGAGAATGATGAACTGAGACAATACAAAAACGATTGTATATATACCCAAATTTGGTGTGCTCTATCGCGACTTTTCCGCCGCCACTTGTTCCTTCAATATCTTTGTATGCAGTACAGCCACTAATTTCATGGGACTCTCCAGCGGAGTACCAGGTACCTAGAAGCTGATATGCGGTATTAATAATATATATTACTTACAAGTCAAAGCGCGAATTAGAGAATTTAATATTAATTGAACAACTTTACAAACCTTTTCAAATTGAAATCCTTTGGTAACATCCGGTAGAGTACATTTTGAGTGTCCATGGTTTTCACTTTCAACAACGACATCGTGAATGTCATAATGGACATTTGGTAGGTTTTTGCATTCAGTAGGATATAGTTTCATCAGTTCCCAGCCATGTCCGATTTCTTCTAGACGATTAGTTGCTGCTGCAACTTGTTCGGGGAATGATTCTGGATTCGGTGAAAAAATATCGACAACCTTTTCGCCTTGAAATAGAAAAAATATCCAGATCAGTCTTGATCTACATGTATATTATATTTTTAAAAAATTTGTCTTTTACCTCGGCACAAAAATTGAGACTCTTTAATTTTGTTGATACTTTTATACTTATATTATATTGTTCAATTGTATAGGGCAAACACACATTCTACCGATATTCAACTACTCGATTTTGATTTATATGTCGTATTTGAAATTGCGTCAAAATTTTTCCACCAATCAAACTGTAATACGAATTAAATTCTATAAGATTATTACTGGTGATGAAGGGATTGGCAAACTGAAATCGATTTGCCTAAAAACTGAATTTGGTGAAACACAAATCTATTGAGATATATATATAATTAGAGTTTCCACAATCCCAACAGGCTGAAAACAACTAAAATATGATCAATTTTTAAACTCACCACTGTGATGATCGCATATCAGTTGCAATAAGTAATTTTCGTAGTCAGAAAATAAAACAACTTCTACAACATTTCCTGAAAAAAAAATATCAAATTTACTAGGATGAAAATTATTCTGATTGATTAGTAGCCCATTGCACAGCCTGATGCATGAATGATTATGAATACAATATAAACGAAACGCAAGTAACAATGTATTAGCATGATTCCCTCCTTAAAACATGTTTTGTAACCCAGGCGCTGCCACATGAAATCAGACATTTGAATAATGGAGGATATTTGCATGAATGCATGATGCAAAAAATACATGAATGTTATAGTTTTTGCGACACGAAAGTGTGCTTAACGACTTTTTTTTATTTTTTTCATTTCCACACAAGTTTCGGTAAATTGCATTCATGTGGTACAGTGTGAATTTGCAATTTTGAATGCAAGCTAATTGATTTATATATATAAATTATTATTTCAAATATTATTTTTATAATATCTTACCCAAATGTGACGTCTTTACAAATCTTGAAGGTCCAACTTTCTTCAAATCATAATGTGTCAACGTGTTTTGAGTTTCATCACTGCATAATGATAAAGTTCATAAATAAATTGTTAGGTAACGTTAACACGGTGTCCAGGAAAGGCATAAATAAATACAGGACGATTCAGACGACTAGCGACCAAAACATGTAAACGAAATACGGGATTTAAAACGCTACCAAAAAAAGTGAGTGAACATATCGGAAAGAATGAAATCTTTACTTTATATTGAAATAGTCCGAATCAACTTTTCCAGGACTGACTCCTCTAATGGCAGTACAACCTTTAAGTTGTGAAGATTGTCCAACCATGTACCATCTTCCCTTGAGCTGTTTTAAAATAAATACATTTTTCAAAAGTAAATAAATTTTATCATGCTGCGACCCGGCTCATTTATCCTAATCAGCATAGATTCGAGCCTGATCTTAATATAAAAAAATGCTGTTCAAAATTATCTGATGTCTGTCAATCAGGTACAGCTAATTCGAAATGCTTCAAAATAAAATCCGAGTTGTGGAGGTATGTTGGAGCAGTGATTTTCAACCGGTGTTCCGCGGGGACCTCCAGGTGTTCCGCGAAAAATTGCTTTTTCGAAGTATTATGACGTCATTCGAATAATATAAATAGAGTCGATTTGAAAACGGCGAGTCAGAGTTTTAGAAAGTCGGTATAAAAAACTTGTAACCAGATAAGAAATGACAGGCCATATTCCCTTTTAATAGGCTTTATCTCGACGAGTATTTTTAGTGACCCATTCCATTCTTGACCAAGTAATGTTTCGAAAATGTGAACATTATACTCGACCATGAATGGAGTCATCATCGGAGTTGATTACATTCGTTGCATTTTAAAGCTTTTCTTGCAGTAATAATTAGGGTCAAAATCGTCAAGTGAAGTGTTAAATTTGCAAATTCCGTAAATAAAATTGTGAATTTGTAGGTAACGATTTTAGCTATGATAATGGTCGCGGTATTGTTTTGTTGGGAAAGACGACGTTAAAACCCGAGGTGGTTAATTCTAATCAGCGTCTAAGCAGCACAAAATCAATTAGGCAAAAAATTGTTTACACGATATAATGCATGTAAGATATCGTTAAAGAAGTGCTCTTTATCGTCATCTCGCCTAATGACCACATAGAAATGTCTTTATTTCAGCTTTTAAATCAGCATTCAGGATTCACGCAATCACAGATTTATCTAATCACAGTATCTAATTGATTTATTCCGGAAATAACACTGACACCAATGTGGTACATAAGAAACTCAATTATCGTCTTAATAAATGTGGGCATCCCGTTGTCGATAATGATGATATTATTCGCTAAACTGAGACGTTTAATTTGCAAACGGCGATAAGTTGGATCTAAGCCAGCGCAAAAGATAAAAATCAGAATAAAATTAAGTTGGAATTTAAAATCGCTCCTTAACATCTGTCGCCGATGTGAACGCATATAGTTATACCAAAATATGAAACTTCGATCTCCGCCGATCGGCAAGAATTAATACTTGCGCACAAGAACAGTGGCGGTAATATGATAACGTTCAAGGGGCAAAAAAGTAGCGATTATGACGAAATCAAACAGTAAAAATCGCTTTGCTGCCAATTTTCAATGTTTCTATTAATTTCCAAATCGACCTCCGACCTTCTGGACTCCTGTTGCGTATAAAAAAAAAAACGAGAGAAATTGAGAGCCGTTGAGAAAGAGCTGCGTGTTTGTCTCTCCTCAATTACAGAATAAAATATTTGAAACTAATCGAAACAGACCCAAATATCACACTAAAATATCATTTCTGTTTCTAGCTACCGTAATCATAGTATTCATGAGCAAACTTGCAAAAACTTGCATATATTTGTGCCGTACTTTAGCTCTCGTAGCTCTGGATCGGAATGTGTGTAGGCTTGCACGTAATTTACGGAATTACGGAATTATTTCGAGTTACGGAAGCGAAGTTACGAATTACGTAAAGTCGTAATTATTGGTCGAGCGCTTTCGCGATTGAAACGAGCTCTCTTCAGAGCAGTCAATTCCGTCGATTGTGAAAAATTAAAGTTTAAGTAAAAGAAGTTAGAGTTCCGGTATTCGCAGCCGTTTCTCTCTCTCTTATTAGGTAGATGGGGAAGGCATAACGCGTCATTTACTAACCTATTATCAACTTATCTAGGATGGCCAATGTACATATTAACCGTAGATAAGGAATAGAATTGTGTTGAGACCGATGGACGTCAACACACCCTTGGTTTCAACTTCTTCGGGTGAAATGACTAAAGAATGTATCAACTTATAAAACATGGTCTATTTGTAAATGCCGTGATAATTAATGTCGCGCTTATCAAACAGCAATATAAAGACGGAAGAGAAATTGCGTAATGAACCAACGCAACTTAGTCTTTTCGGCATCGGTAAATCGATTGAGACGGCAGAGAAACAACAATACGACGGGATTTCCCGTGTTTATTCTGCGCGAGATCCATTTTCTATCACAAAATCTTGATGTTCTGTTACCGATTTTATCGTTATATATCTGTCCGGACTTGGCATTGCTCAATATGTTTTTCACAATGCCTCGCAATATGTCGGCCAAATATGATTACCTATCTTTACCAAATGCGGCAACTTATTTTGATTTATTGTCGACTCGAATACCACCGGCACTCGACCAAACTTGTGTCAATCCTGGCAAATAGGATTGTCGACTTGAGTTAAAAAAATAAATTAATATTTTCATGAGTGCAAAATAAATGTCACAAAATGCATTGTTTTGCGACATAACTTAGTATTTTCGGAGAAGGCATGTCATATAAGTACGGTATTTTAAATAATGCGCAAATAATTAATATTTGATCTAAATTTATCGCAAATAATGTTATAACTTTTAGGCCGCGAAATGATTTAATGTAAAATGAAGCATGGAATTCGGAATATCGTCAATACGTCGGCATCAATATTCATTATAAAATGCTAACTAAGTAGTAAAGTCGGATATTGTAAAAAACGGTGAAATAACAAGTCTTCGTCGCGAGGCAAGCGAAAGTGTAATCAAACGAGAGAATACGCTTGTAGTTGATTAATAAATTAGCAACCCGGAATTTTTATTTAATACGAAAGTCGTATTAATACGTTAATACGATTTTAAAAAAGTGAACTATCGTTTCTTAAATATATTACCAGTGTTGTAATGATAAAATTGATCGCATAAAATTTGGTGATAAAGTGGTTAAAAAAATCAAAGCTAATACAAAAGATAAAAATCAGAATAAAATTATTTTGAATTCACTCCTTGATATCTGTCTTTAACATCTGTCGCCGGCGTGTAGTACTGCCGGGAATATGAAAACCAAACTTCGATGTCCCATTCGGAATAGAAGTGGATTAAATTGATTGTTATGATAGGTTTAAATGTGTGAAAAAAATATCGCAATTACGGGGTCATTACGTAATCGATTTGGCCGTAATTACGGAATTGATTTTTGTCAATTACGTGCAAGCCTAAATGTGTCACGTCTTTTCCTAAAGTTGACAAGCTATATTATTGATTTCGTTATTTTATTTTCATGCCGAAATGATCGACGTCAGTTAATTGCATAATATAGTTTATTTCCAAAAATTTCGTTTGGTGTTCCGCCACAATTTCAGATTAAAAAAAGTGTTCCGCGGTACAAAAAAGGTTGAAAATCAATGTGTTGGAGGTTCAGTCTCTAAAAATATGCTTATTCCACTGATATAAGGACTCATCAGTGTTTTAGACTCGGGTTTACCTGTTATCAAGACCATTATGAATACGAACCTGGTCTGAAATATACTGCTCCGACACTTCAGGCAATTCACAACTGTTTTTCGAATACGGTATTTTTTTGCAGTCAGTGGGATAAAGTTTCACTAGTTCCCAACCCTCACCGACATCTTCTAGAGCGTTGGTAGCCGCGGCGACTTGTTCGGGATGAGATTCCGGATTGGGTACAAGAACTTCAATGACCCTTTTTCCTGAATATGCATAGTATTTAAAATTAATATTGAAATTTTTAAGTTACTAGTTTTAATAAAGACGCGTCGCGCATTTGTGATTGAAAAGTTAATAGTACTTTAACAAACGTTTTCATTCCTCACTACTAAAACTGAAAATGTTGAAACGGTGAGACACTGGCCTTCCTACATTTATTGCACCGTCCTACATTTATTATAGCTATAAAGGCAAACTCAAGCAGAAGCCAATACGAATTCTCTGTAAATATCTTATAAAACATATAACATTGCCATCGTCAAAATTGTTTGCCATAGAGCAGGGGTCGGGAACCTTTTTGGTCAAGAGAGCCCTAAAATATACATATTTTCAATTACATTACCGTGCGAGCCATATAGCATTTCTTCACTTAATCAGGCCTGAAATTTTTACTCAAAAATCAACACATACAATGTCAATATACATTTAACGTGACTTCTGGTGCTGCATGTTGTCGCTGCGGGCCTTGAACGGTTGCCCACATGCAGCCCAAGTTGAAATCTACGATACTCATCACCCTTTTTCGTTTAGGCATCTCCGTAGTATTTTAAAACTCTATCGCTTTGTGATGTCACAATATATGTTCCAGAATCCCCATTTTTTGTCACAATGCCTGTCTAGTAAGTCTCTTAAATAACATAGACATGCGCTGGGCCCGCGTTGTCAAACGTATTGGCAATTTTTTGCCAAATTTGGCCATAAAATAGTTTGAAGTCTAGTAACAATAGTAAGCTTAATCTTAGAATAATAGATTTTTCTGGGAGCCATATGCCGTCACCAAAAGAGCCATATATGGCTCGCGAGCCATGGGTTCCCGACCCCTGCCATAGAGTAAGCAGAATAATTCAATATGCTGAATACATAATAACAAACTTGAAATTTACCTGTTTTAGCGTCACAGAACAATTTCATTATGTATTGCTTAGAATCAGAAACGATTACGAATTCCGGAGAAAATTCTTTATCTGCCAAATAAATGAAAAATGTTTCATAATCAATCTTAAGAAAATTGAAAATAGTAGTTAAATTTAGGATAAAATGATTTTGACTATACTAGAGGTGGACGAAATTTTTTTATAAAGTGCATTATATGTAGCAAAGTACGAATTATATCATGTACATAAAAACAAACATATCATCGCTTCAAATATTTTAACTTTCTAATTCAAATCATTGGAATATCAAAATGTATGTTGACCACAAGTCCTACCTTTGCTAGATTTTACTGCAAATCTGGATTTGCCAACCTTTTTGTACTCGTATTGAAGAATCTCAGTTTTGTGCGAAGCATCACTGAATAATTAAAAAAAATGAAATATGCATTTTGGGGTAGATTGTATTTTGTCCAATATGACCAGCCCCGTGATATTGTGGACCTTACATCAAAGTCACAAATCTATGTAAATGTTGGCATTCGTTATTTTCAGACGTCTAGCTGGTACCTGACATCTTTTGGCGAGAAACAAATTACTTATATTACCGTGAGTTCTCATATTTTTTATTGATCCAAATTACCGTGAATACATACTTATATATCAATTTGTCTTTTATATCAGCTATTTAATTAAGTCTTCAATGCAAATATATATTGATTTATTTTGAAAAATAAGTTGTCAAAAGACGGACTCTCTGCATTATTGATCAAATATACAAATAGCATCTCACGCAAAATTGTGCAATTCGATATTCACAGTGCCAGTTGTGGTAGTTTGTGCGTGAAATTGACTGTCGACTCTGCATCTAGAACCTTCAGTATACGACACTCCGACTGTGTACCATTTCCCTTCAATCTGTAATTTTGAGTTGGAGTTCGTGAAAAATAAACGTAAAATATTTCATGTGGAAATAATGCATTTAAAATAGAGTTTGTGCACCGCCAATTAACATGATCAAGAACACTAAGGACTAAATTATTGTATTATATTTGAATATATTCCCCACTGTTTTTTTAAAAAAAAATAGTTTGTCGTATTATATACATTCCATTAGGTATAGTATTGCATATAATACCTGTTATTATTCATTGTCCATATTCAATTCATATGTACGGAAAAAAAATTACAATACATTACATTCAAAGCGACTCAATTGTTCAGAATGAGGGCAACTTGTTATATAAAACAGGGATAATCAACTATTTTCACTAGAGGTCCGTACACAAAATATTTATTAAATATCACGGTGATCCGGTGATTCCACAAATACATTTTAACTATGCAAACAAAATTTCAAATGTATCGTTTGATAAAATACAAGAGCAATGCTCAATATCGCGCTTCGGTGTCGATATAACAAGGTTTCAGTTGTTCAACTGAGCGCCGACTTTGCTTGAAAGATGTGAAATATTTGCCACAATAGCACACGTAAATAAATATTTTAAAATCTATATTTGAAATATATTAGTTGCTAAGAGGAGCGATTTTTCTCCAAGCAATATTTAGAAAACCCACAACGTCCACACGAATTTAATCAAAACGATTTTTTTTAGTTGTTCAGCGAAAAATGCATTACATCACGATTGTGAAATAAAAAGAAAACGGTGCATTCAAAGTCAAGAAGCAGCTGCGGTCCAAATTTAATACTCGAACGGTCCGGATTCGGACCGCCAGTTGAGTAGCCCTGATGTAGAAAACTAAATGTTTATTAGTCGAATAAGATTATGATATTATCCCATAATGCATAATATTGTTGATTTGCATGATTTCCACCGACACAAATTCATTAAAAGTTGGGCTTACTTTGTCAAAGTTTAAATCTTCCTTCACATGAGGTAGCGCACAATTTGTGCTTCCATAAACTACGCTGGAAACAGAAGCTATACACAACAAAACTGCTAATTTTGCCATAGAATCCATCTTCGATCAATGACTTCCACACTAAAATAGAGGTTTATCGGTCAGCAATATCTTAACTCTTGCACTGACACAGGTATTGCGGAAATGTGCTCACTGACTGACCTGTATCTACGTGTGGCAAAGTCGAATATCTTTTTTTCAGACGTGCACGTTTGAAATTAATGATCAAATTTACGTTTTATTTGATGTTAACATTTGTACTATTAAGAATTACGTGAACATAAGCATTTTTCTGAGTACGCATCAGAGAGTATTAACGCTTCGGTGTTGCATTTACACTGATCGTCGTGTATCGGAGTAATGCTTTAATTTACACAAATAAAAATTTTTCGTAGTATATGGCATATTTAATATCAATCATTTTATGCAAAGGAAGCAGTCGATCATGATCATGAATCATCCTGCAAATAAATGGCATGGGTACCCAGACGAAAACGATAGGTTTCGTAATGAAAGATACATATACACGTGATATTTTATAACAAATAATGTCGCAATTAATTGGATTGATCATCTTTTCATGCACCAACATCATGATTACACTTCAACGGTTTAAAATGATCGATAGTTTGAAAATCAGTACCTGGGCTTGATTGGATGACTTCGAAGTGCAGAGGTTGTTATGGGTACCTTCAATCTTGCGGACACCAATATTTGACCACAATCTTAAAGGGTTTAGTATTTTTGATGTAGCATAACCTATTTTTGGCACAATCACAAATAGAGTGAAAGCCTGTTTTTACGATGGTAAAAGCCAAATTGACTGTTTAACATATTGAAAACAAATATTACAAATACTTATTTAACAATGCTACATTTTACAAAGTATAAGTCGAATGTTGTTCTTTCGTTCATCTTCAATATCGTTCACGGCCATTCAAGCTCAACGGTTACTCAATTTTAATATTAAACTCTTACTAGCACGAGATAGAACGACATTTGAACATGGATGCTTAGGCCACATTGTTGTCAGTTATAGGCTGGTGAATGGGTGGACAGGGTTTTTAGAATGGCGGGCCATGTAAGTGTGACGTAATAATTTAGCTATCAATCTTTACGAATTAGAATGTAGATATTAGAAATCATCCGGAAACGATAGACTAGTCAGTGGTTCTCAAACTTTTTTGTATCATCGCCCCCTTACAGTAATTTATACAACTTCATCGCCCCCGACACTACAAAAAAAATTAAAGTCAGAAACGATTATATTACAGACCAAATAAACAATAATACAAATCAAAGTTCATAGTGTTTTTAATATTTGCGTAATATAATGCAATGTCGGGCACTATGCTTTTAGACAAAAAAGGCACACTCGAAAACATTTCACACGAAGAAAAACTATCAAATAATGTGTCGCCAAAAATTGAAATAGGTGAAACATAAAATATTAGCATATATTTGGGTAAAAAAATTGCAGTGGGGGGCACTCATTATTATATATATGCTATTCTTTTCTTTTCCACTCATTTCAATTTCTGCCGGTCCGCGAGTACAATTTATTTAATTTTACCGGTCCGCCAGGGTAAAAAGGTTGGGTACCACTGCTTTAAACCAGGGGTGTGCAACCTTTAATACAGGAGGGCCAGATATAAATAACTGAGTAAAACCGCGGGCCGTACTTTTATTTAACATAGGCTTTCTAGTAGTAGCAAGCACGAAAATTTTGGTTATTAATGTTATGACATGGGTTATCAGTGCCGAGATATAGGCGTGTCAATATCAGATCGGTACCCCGGTATCGGCGATAAAAGCTGTATTGGTATATCTCTAGTGTATGTATCCCCATTCAAAAATTCAAATTAAGAAATAGTGAGACACGACGCGGCAAACCCCATCAAGATTGTGTTGAACAATCAAGTATTTTAGACACAATGTTGAACATCCGCCTCTCATATTCAACCTTCGTTTTAAACTGTCTGGATTTTAACTTTAAAACCATCAAATAAATATCACGATATTGAATATTTTAACAGACGAATTTTTATTCCAGTGTGACACAACAAAACTCTAAAACGTCGATGGTGCCAATATTCCATAATAAAATACCAAGTCCCTTTGGGCCACGGAAATAGGCCCCGCGGGCCGGACCACTGGTCGTATGTTGCACCCCGCTAATTAAAAGCAAATACAGTAGGCGATGGATGCAAGGCCTATACACCACACCATCTAGTCCAGTGGGAGCAATACAGATCACAATAACACTACAGTGTTTTTTTGTGATTGGTTGGCAGACGGTCTGTTTTAGATAGTCGTCGTGGAGAATCTGCAACTTTCGATGCAGTACAACTGATTGTTTGGCACAATCACACATATAAGCTATCACAAAGTAAATGTCTACTCAAATTATTTCACAATGCTACATTTAATAGAATACAATCCGAATGTTCTTGAACAACAAACGTGACTGAAAAAGCCGCCATTTCCCAAATCTTTCACGACCAATGAAGCTTAACGGTTTCGAATTTTCATATTAAAATTTTACCTGCGCGAGAGAATATTTTTTGTTTTGTTTGCTATCTCTTAAGAATTTATGCCACAACAAATAGGAGTAGTATAAATGAGACGATTTCCCGATTTTGATTGGTTCTTTCGCCCGAGAAGCTGCTGCACAATGTGTTCGTTCCATAGTTAGTCGGCGAAATAATTAGTTTAAGTAAATCGGGAACATAAACGCTTACAATCGTACTGTTGAGGCACCATTGAAAGTAGCACAAAAAAATCTGGAATTAGCTCAAAATACCTTTACTTCTTCTTTTATTTAGAACCTATACTCTTGAGAAAAATAGAATAGACCAAATGTGCATTGTTTGGTGAGTGTAGGCACATAGTGCAGTGCAATTACAAAGTGATTCCTGGAAAATAAACGTAATAGGTGCGCAGGCACTAATCAACGCCATGGCTTCATGCAGTTTATATAGAAATTTATTATTAAACAGAAATTAGCGCCTTAAGATTCATGATTTTTTTCTACGTTTTTTAAAGTTTCTGAGTTTTAAAATAATTATCATGTTGTCTCTATCTAAACAACGCTATCGAGTATAGATAGGTTGGGGAAAAATTGAAAGCTCAGCGTCGTATTCAAAATTCCACTTAATAAAACTGCCGTCTTCTAATAAAAAAAAATAACCTGTAAAGAGATTTATCTTGTTGTCATGGTTTGTTAACCCGATGTATTTTTTATTCAAAGTGAATGAACATTATACTGTGAAATTTTCAATATATATATATATTTTTATCTACTTCGATATTTTAATAAGAAATACCGATATTCTACATTGAACTCGCAGCTGTAAAATGAAAGTTATCAATCAATTCAACAAACAACCGCATCTAAATTATGGGAAGAACGACTTATTTTGTCGCAAAACATGCTCGAAAAGAAAACATAAGACAAGAGGAGATCCAAACAATGCAGCCAGAGAAAGGTAATTTTAGTTTTTTCTAATGAATTCTTAACAGGATTTGCTGCAATTTGATAATATTCCATTTTCGTGATTTCAGGAATAGAGTTAAAACGTTGCGGAATGCGTTTACGCAGTTACAGCACACCCTACCATCCATTCCTCCAGATACAAAGCTTTCGAAGTTGGACATACTCATCCTTGCCACAACGTATATAGGACAACTTTCAAAAGAATTAGGGAATGACCGTTCTACCAAGCGATTAGGTGAACTATCGATCCAAATATACCTATTTCATGCAGAATAATTTCCATAAAACTAGAACTTTGTAAACTTAAACATAAACTTTGTTATTCCGAATTTCTATTTCTGTCCTAATGTTTTATTTTTATGATGATAAAAATTTTAAAAGCGTAATGTATTCTGAAAATAGTCCTTTCCCCGCTTTATTTAGATTATGAATATGTTCTTTCGTTTTTGCTGATATTTTGGAAAAAAACGTAAAAATTTTGTATTTTTTCGCTTATCTAAATTAATTCGGCAGATCAATTGGAAAAATCTTCGGCTCAGATTCGAGAAAGAAAAAGACTTCGTCAGGCCTTACTCCATCCCGTTAAGGTAATTTCCAATAACCCACTAACTTATATTCTTCTCAAAAAATAAAGGTTTCATATGTGTTGTAATTGTACAGCTGCACGGCAAAACATATCAATAATATAATTTTCGAAAGTACTTTTAGGTGTTTATTTCATTGAGCTAATCACGGGGGCTTAGACAATGAAATAAAAGATATGTTTTGGTTTTAATGAAGTGACAATTACCAGTAAAACGCGAGGGAGTGTATAGCATCAATAAGTACATGGATCTTACGCCATTTTTAACATTTCTCCATTAATAGGCGTTTTTGATAGTTTTTATTTATTTTAATGTACAATAAATATTGAAGCAATCTATTTCTCTTGATTATCCTAAAATCAGTAAATACAAACCGTGTACAATAGCAAATGGAATAAAAATCACTAATATTTACAATCCATAGTCAATGATGCAAATATGTTTTGATAGATCCGCGTATCTTTCAAAACGATCTTTGATTTTAACATTTTGCCCTGTCATCGCTACTCACTTGATCAAACGAAATTACAAAAACTTGCCCCAATGGTTTCAAGTCAGTCGTATTACTTTGAAGAATGACGAAAACCTATCACGAAAATGGAAATTGAATGATATGTTTTTCCACACATCCATTGATTAGAAACTACTCAGATGTTGCGATTAAAACTAGGAAAACTTACATGGGGCATTAAACTAGTGACAAAACGGAAGCAACCATCAGAGACTTATAGTTGTGCCCGTCACCAGTGCGCGTGCGAGTAAGAGGCGTCACAGTCACGTTAGGGATTAATGTTTCGCGGTTCTATAGGCCTGTAAACGTTGCCTACTGTAGCTGGTGTAATGAGCCGTATAAATAAATAGTGCGGTTTTGAAATGATGTAATCTTTTTTCTTCGCAGTCCTTTTAAAAACTTGATCATATACTTGTATTCTCTATAGATTTGTATATACAAAATATAAAATAGGTAAATACAAACCTAAACAAAAAAGCATCTGCATTATTTTTTTTTTGTGCGTGTGTATATATATCGAGGTACGTCAAAGGAATATCGCTTTTGTTCACTTCTTTTATTAGTGATTTAAACAAGCCAAATTTGATTAACTTGTATGAACATCAGAAAAGTCAAACATAGTCATTTTTTCGAGAATATTCGGAAATCAAACAAGAAATTCAATTGGTTTTCTCATATTGTGGAAATCGTGGCAAATAGCTCATAAACGTTACTCAATAATCTGACTAGTTCTGTGCGACTAATTCTCCCCGTTTGGACATTTTATTCATTTTTATTTTTATATTTTTTACGGTTTTCAGAACTGGAACAGTGATGGTTTATGCGTGGTATGACTATATTATGTTGGTAGAGTTCCTACTTATATTTCCTTGATGTCCATTTGTTATCTTTATGTGATTAAATATAATTCAAAATGATTTCTTCAGAAATGGCCGATGAGATCTGCAACTTATTTGAGTATGTCACAGAAAACTGAAAGTTTCAAAGTGGAATCTATGAACGCAGTTGCTGTCACGGACATAGAATGTGAAACAGTATCAACAATCCATACAAACATTCCAAACGAGACACATAAACTGTCAAATCAGTCTAAACGTATGAGCTGCCATTCGAAATATGAACATTTATGCAGAAAAGAACATGATACGGAGGAATACAACTCACTTGAATCAATTAATGTTGAATACAAAACATTTGATAACTTTGGGATTTCGTTGGAGCAGGTACCACACAACTTTGTCTGCTAACTGTCATTCTGCTTCCTTCCATTAAATATTATGATATCCTATAAAAAGATTGAAAAAAAAGCTGATCTCTCAACTCTAGCGGATCACGCGACACAATCATAAGAGTCCGAGACCCTTACATTGTATATATACTATGGACGTTGTGTAAAAACGCGTTGCGTTATTGTAAACTCAAAATTTTCGGAAACTTGATATATCTTCTGTTTCTAGTTTATTCAATAAATTTAACACGGCCTTCGGAATGTGTTCATTAAAACATTTTCAAATATTTTATCTGGTCTTCTCAAAATAGTGTAGCAAAAATTCTATTCTACAGACATTTAGAAATATTTGAATGTATATTTTGAAATTATTGTGGTGGTTATTGCTCTACTAGAGGTGCGGTTGACGTGTTGTGGAGTAGCGATTCTTGAAATGGGTGAAGCAGATATGAAAAAGCGAAAAAAACTCGGATGGGGAGATTCATTCAAGCACATTTCAAAAGATTAAAAATATGGAAACTTGTTTTGGGTATGTGCCAGTTGTAAAACGCCCTCAGAAATAGAAGCTCAAAGTTAGGCTGTTAGTGAGAAGTCAATTAAGCTATAGTATAGGGCCGGCCTGCCCAACCCTTTTAGTGTCGCGGGCCACTTTCACATAAAGAATTCATTGCGGGCCACAATCGTTTTTACCAAACTTAAATACCAGCCAAGTTCTGTTTTACGTCGTTTTGTAAAATTCGAATGACCAATACAAGTACCTAACAAAGCAACGTTTTTAGGATTTCCGAACGAATATATTGAATATGTAGGAATGACATCAAGTCAATATTATCACAATTTTAAACGGATTCGCAGTAACTAAATTTCAGAATTTTTATTTAACGCAAAATTAGCATGACCACAATAGAAAAATACAAACAGAAGAAAAAAAACGAATGCCGGACCCAGTAGCAAATATATTGTTCACTTTTTTTACGGCGGCGATAAGGAATATCAAAATCGACACGAATAATATGTAATAAGAATGAAATTAATTTCGACAATAGCTTTCGAGTTTGTCAAACAAAACGCGCAGTTCCGCAAGATATGAAAAACCTAAACATCCAAGTCCACCAGAGCGCAAGACGTGATATCTGCGTGATATGGAGAACCGACATTTAGATAAAGATGGCCGGAACGAACACAGCAAAATCACGAAACATATCTTTCTAGTCTACATAAAATATCTGTATCTGAAATCCCAATTGTCATTCACGGCTCGTTGGAAATTGACGGTTGAATACATTCAATACAACACACTGGAATAGGCAAATCGTTCGTATCACTAATTGAAAGCGATGTCTCGAAAATTGTCATTTCAAAACTGACTATGATAAAAAGGAAGTCCAGATATCTCTCTCCGACAATCACGTCCGCAAAGAGAGATTTAAAAAGTGGCATTTCTCGACCGTTTAAACAAGGAATAATGTTTTTATGGCATGTGTCAATATTTTCTTAGGTTTGTGGGAGACATCGAGATAAGTTTAGTATACCAAATTCTGGAAAATGCCGCGCGGCCACTTGGAACCCTTCAGTGGGCCACATGTGGCTCCGCGGGCCAGGTGTTGGACGACCCTTGTATAGGTTCTCCGCCACGGGTTTAGTCGAAAAAACGAGTTTTGGAGTCTATTTCGCAACTCAAGACCAAGGGGTTCATACTCGACTGTCAGTACAATGTAAATTCATACTATCTGCTGGCGTTTGCAAATTTGTGTGCGTATTGAAATTTTATAGAGAATGACAAAAAGTCGTTTTCCAATCATAAGGCAGTTAAACATGGAGATTCCCGAGATATTTATTGAGATTTCCAGTTTGTTTCGAGTGGTTAAAATCATTACTGAATAATCATACCTCCCGCGGTGTAGATATATTTTATCAACTTTCTCACTTGCCTTTGCATCTTATTTGATCAACGGAGAATAATTACTAGAGATATTTATTAAGGGTCCGTTAAATGAATGTTTCTGATAATTTCCGAATGGATTCATTTATCATGACAATATTTCTGTTTGGATCACTGACCATGACCTTTTGTAACATGGCAACTACCGATTACATAACAATGGTTCAACAATGCCCTTGGCAACCTTGGTATCCATGAGAACCAGAGACAACCAATCATGTACCTCTGTACTTTTGCAATTAGTCTTGTAGTCTGTTCTGTCTCGGTTTTACTCGTTCGGTCGAGGGGGTTTAAGTTTCAATCGTACGATGTTTTCGATAGATCTTTCTGCGTGGCTTGTTATGTAACACTTTCCTGGTGAGAAATGATAATAATGTTGGGCTATATGTGCCGATGCAATATTACTTCATGGTAACGTTATATTTAATGACTCAATCTGACGGATCGAATACCGATGCAAAATCGAACACTTATTGTCTAATCCGATTTTAATTTTCCGAGTTCTGTCAAATCCAAGTTTTTATAGTAATCAGACTTAATCAATATGTTATATTTTATAGCCTTGGAATAATACAATCAATTACGTTACATCCCATTCTTGCTAGCCAATTTCAATATGGGGATAGCGTGCTGTAAATGCACAAATGGAGATAATGATGAAACGATTAATAAAAAGAAAAAAATGACGAAAACGCAAAGGCGGCGTTGGTTAAGGCGGAGAAAAACAAATGGAGAGATATTTCAATCGACTGAACCAACGAGGGAATCGCTAGATGCAGAGAAGCGGGAAACAGGTCGAATCGCTTTTAAAAAGCAGCAGCTTTCGTTGTGAGTAACAATATTAATTTAATTCGAATAAGTGAATACTACTTGTTTTTTTATAGTTAAACTCAGAATTAAAACGGTTGTTGATATTACAAACATATTTTTTGATGAAATAATTTTGTCGTTGATAACACCGCCTACTTTTATCAATCTTGTCCTGCTAGGAATCTTGAAGTGAAGTAGTACTTTTCAATGATACATCCGAAATTAGGATATATGAGTTACCATCAGCTTATTGGCATAAAGGTACACCCGAGGTATGTGAACCAAGATGACTCCCGTAGTATTTGTACCTGAAAGTATGGCTTAACCCTAACCTGGTACACATACTACGTTCCGGTATTCGCCATCTTGGTTCACATACTTCGGGAGTACCGACATGAAAATCTCGAAACGCTTTTTCCCAATAACACTAATCGATCAGAAAGTGGTATTTTTGCACTCGCAACATTTAATGATCTGTTATCCAATATATGAAATCAAATATAAGTCAATGTGAAAATAATTGTATTTATTTATCTTCTCCCATTTTCCTTATGTTCCGCATGACATTTCCAATATTCCGGCACACAGTCCCATCATATTAAGATTAACTTTACTCGGAAAAAAAATATTATTGTCTGTGGACGAAGAACTTTATGAATCAATTGACATGCATTAAATGGAATGAACATTGGTAACGATGGCTGCAAAAAGATGATGAATCTTGTATTAACAACAACAAATAAATTGAAAAGAAAAAGTGTGAACATTTTTCATCGTCAGGAACTGCGTTTCGTTCATAACGAACAAAACCTAACCACAATGTAATGATATCACACATCATAAACAATTCATAACATTAAGAGATAGAAGCTGACTGCGAGTAACATATTCATCTTTGCCGATTTTTCATTTATTTTATTCTATTAGTATCAGTTCGATTTGAATATTTTTGTCTTTTACCATTTCTTCAGAAGACGCTGTTTCTGATTTGTCATTCAATTTGAGTTGGTTTATACTTTATAGAATCAGTCTGAATTTGCTTTACAGAAAAATTGAAATTTTCCTATTTTAGCGGGCTTGTAAATGGCATTTCTTTAGTGAATTTCATTCCTACTATCAATTGCATACATTTAAAAATATTTAAAAAAAAACAGTTTGCTAAAAAAAGGTAATATAATATTTCATCATCAACTAGTAGCCGAAGGCATTTTCAACTCATTCGCGTAACGTGGATGGCTTTAAATAGTATGCATATTTACAAATTGTAATTGGCATATGCATTTTTAGAAATGGAACTTTTGGGAGGAGAAATCCCCCGAAGCCTTTGCGAATATACCTGGGGAATCGTTTACAAGAGTAAGTTTTTACCTGTTTTATTAATTTGCCGTTGCCACGATTCACTTTTCACAAAACGCTATTTTTACAGAACTCAAAGAGTTTGGGAGACAAAGCTGCTTTGGGCATCGGATTTGAGATCCAATTACACTGCGCTACTTCTACGAGGACTAGTTCTTTCTTCCAGGAGGGTAATGTGTCCATTTACTCTTTCGAAATATTCAGAGTATTCACACGTTTGACGGTTCATATTATATGTAATCTGCTGATACAAATTGAAACTCATCCTGTTAAGACAAGATGCATGTCAAGGCATCAAATTGAGTATCTTTTCGTATAAATTAATCCTTATTCGGTATATCGACAGACACGTCATGTTACAAGAGTAAATGGGCTAATGTCATCAGTCAACGTTGTCAATACCACTAATAAAAAATGCATCGAATCATTTTCCACAAGAGTCTCGAAATTTCAATCAACAGTAAGTATATTGGTTTCTGAAAACAAAAATTTGTGTCACTATTAGTAGTATTCCATGTAGTTGTTAATATTTTATTATATTTTCAGAATTGTAATCCGATGCAACAATTTGATCCACTGAGGTAAGCGCTTTATATTTAAAATATTTTTTATCAATAGACATAAACTTTGAAATTCATACCTGAGCAATTTATACAATTAGCCATAAAAAATATTCTGTTTATATATCTAGAAATGGGAATTTCACAGGAGTGATCTCCATGAGGAAGACACTCAGAACTATTTGCAACAGTAAGTTCATGAATTATATTATTAACTTGGCATTGTTCTTGCAATTTATACTTTAAAACGAGATTAATTTTTCGCAGAACTCGAATGGCGTGGGAACAAAGTTCCTTGTTATGGGCTTCCAACGTCAAAGTAAACCCAGGTCGTTGTGTGGAGATTGTTCAAAGTATTGTTCGTTTTACTTTTGAGGTAACTTTCAACAGACGTATTTTTATAATCAAGAATATGTTTATTTCAGCCTGCTTAGAAATGCGGAATAGGTCGCTATAAATATGTATATTGATTTTTTAACTGGTTCGTGTCCACAGCACACAACACAATGTGAAGAGTTTTTAGTTCTTGGAGAGTAAAATTAACGCTTGCCTTTAAAAATATCGAATAGGTGTGTGAAGCATTTTTACCAAATGGTATCCATCTTCACCTGTTTTTATTTAAACAGGCATCTCCGATGTCTCTTAAAGCAGGAAAACTGATTTCGGCCATTCCTATTGGCCATATGAGGTCGGCCAAATTGGCAAATGACGAATCAAAAGTAAGTTCGGTAACTAAAAATAAATATAGTATTGACTGACAGTAATTAAGATAAAACACTTCCAGATAGGGGAAATGCAAATTAACATAAAGTTCAGACATGGTTTCTTTATTTTTGTATTTGGTTAATTGGTATAACGCGTATCCAAACCCCTTTTTTGTACCTTCATCTTAGTGAGTCCCCATGCTAAGCGTGCACGTATATATACTACCGCTAAGACTAACTTTTTGAATGCTTATTTTTTTAAATATTCAGCCGAAAAAAGAAATTGTTTCATCTAGCGATTTGACAGCTCTTAAAACATTGGGTTGCAAAAGAGATGAAACGTTAGTTCAGTCAAGGGTAGGTTGATTTTATTATTCGTAATTCGCAAATTTCTGTGTCAACTAAAAACTATATATTTTTTTGTTTTCTGTATTTTAAGAATTATCAGGAGAACAGATTCCATCAAACTATGTATGTATCTTTTTTCATTTGAATAAAATATATATGTTAAAAATCCAATATATTATTCACGTTTCTGTTTTATTTCAGGGAAATTGCAAAACTTAAACAACAGAACGAGAGAACGAAAATAAAAATCAAACGACAGATTCAGGTGATATATCGACGATCATGGCTGACAAATATTTTACTCGAAAATAAAAACGATTAGAAAGTTCATATACAAATATTCAAAGTATAATTAATTAATTAAGGCAAACAATAAACCAATTGTTCATATCAAAACAAAAACTGATCAAAATGTGATCGACTTTTAGGAACGACATGAAATGGCGCAGGACAGAAGCCATCGATTCACTAATCCGAAGGTCAGTTATATTTATTCTAACACACATACTCTAATCATTCATCAATTTTGGCTGCTTTTTACTATGCTCTGCACTGCTTATTTACTATGCTCTAATATTGTAATAGACACTCATGGATTTCATTTTTAGACACCGTGTTTTGTTAACTGCGAGGTTAATAAATCGGCGATTCATAGCAGTCCTACAAATGTGAGATCTGCTTCAAACGAAGTTAAACGTGAATCAAAAGTAAGTATATTCATCGGATGTATTGTGATAAAAAAAAATTACATTTTATTTCTTTAATATTCAACAATAATTAATGAGTAAAATTTGAGCGAAAAAGGGGATTTTTATGATAATTCCTATTTTTAATCCGTTTCATTTCTTATTTCAAGTGCTTTCCTGGAGAAAACGACGTCCGGCCACGTCTGTGAGTATAATATCTATTTTTTCATTTATTAATATGATTGAAATTTTGGGTAACGAATTTAAAGTACTTCTCTTTTTTAAGTGGATTTGTAAGATTCAAGGAAAAGAATAAAAAAAGGATGGAGACAATCAGGAGGCGGAGAGAGGTAAAGTAATAACAGAAACATTAAAGAAAATTATTTCAAAATTTGAAAAAAAATATTCGAAAAGTTTTTACAAGCTGATATAGAAAATTGCATGTTTTCACTGGAGTGGGAGCAGGATTTGCATTTTCTAAATTCCCCAGAGTCGAAGTTTTTGTTACAAAAATTCGATTATTCCGGATTTCATAGCTGGAGTGGGAGTCGGGAATCGAATCGTAGTCGTCCTGAAATATGGTCCGAGTCCGGATGCGTCAGGCGGAGTCGATTTGAATTCTCTCCGGCTCTAAATCCCTGTGAAAATGAAAAATGACTCCCATCCTTTTAGGAACTCGAAGAAAGAGTTCGGCAGATGGATGAAGACATCAGAATATTTAAAATGAAGGTCTGGTATTTATTTATACTAGGTTTTATACTTTTTTCTCCATTTCAAGTTTAAACTTTGGATCAATATTTCTATGTTAAGTTTGTATGAAAAATGTCTTATTCTATTTTTGAGTTTAGTGTTTTGATAACTTTTTTGACCAAACTTTATTATGGTTTTATTATTGCCATCTAAGCACCTTTTCGAACAGATTTGAAGAATATTATTTGGTAAAGCAATCACTCGCACATTTCATGTTTGACACAGTTAGAATCACGAATATTCTAAAATCTATTCCGCTTATTTTTAGCTTGAACGATCTAATTCAGGGAATACTGTAAAACATCATCAAACCGATATTGGTAAGTATCATAGTCCATTTCGCTATGGTAAAATTTCTACTCAATTTTATCTAAATATAACGACATTTGTGTTATCTAGAATTTTAAGAATCTAAGAATAACATAATTTATTTGCGAAATAGGAAGTGTTTTTGTGAGCTTTCGTTAGGCATAGTCTAACTTCGCGAGAAAAAATAATATATAACTGAGAAGATGAAGTTTATAATAATTGCTGAGTCAAGTAATGAGAATGTAATAAAAATATGAAGATGGAAGGATTTAGTCTGTCTAATTTTGGTTATGCGCATACGAAGTAGACAAGGAGAAAGGATCTGCAGTTTAACATAATATCCTAGTACCCAACGTAGTTCAAACTGATGGTTACAAATTAGTATCGTGGAAATTCCATTACGAAGTCGATAGGTGCTTTTCTAGAATATTAAAACATATTTAAAAAGATAAAATCATCATTCGACTCGCATGGGATACAATATTTTATAAAATACTACAAAAATGTAAAAGATCAATATCCCTATCTCATATTTACAGGTGACAGCAGAAACAGGGAATGCCGAAACTCCCAGCAATGTTTTCCGCCATAACTACTGGGTCGCCAATCCACATACATTTGCATATTTGTGTGTCTTAATTTTTTTATATGCACTTATTTCTCTATAATATAGCATAAATATATATAAAATAAATTTCAATAATATTTGAATTTGATATCCTTTATTAGGGTGAATTTTTGTAATTACGTAGTAGTTGAATCAGTGTTTATTGCTGGGTTGACTTCTTTTCTCTTTGGCGAGAATGATTTTTTTTATCTATACTCATTTTTACAACATTTCCAATCTTAATTTTCTCTGGAGCCTCGCTTTATTATATTCTCTCCCTCGATTGCATTTTTATCATTCGTCATTTATTTTTCGCATGAGTTGCCGCCCACACAGATGATACTATATATATTATATCTTGCTCACCGTTACCTTCCACATTTTCTTATTTTATAACCAGTTTGTACTTTCGTTTTCTTTCTCCATTTGCGTTTTTTTTGTTGCTCTGCCTACCGCTGGTTTCCAACTTTACTTGTCTGCTTTTCCTAGGACAAGATCTCTAATGAATTTTTTAATTTTCGTTTTCAATCCTAATTTTCTTTGGGGCCTCGGATGTTATTTTTTTTATTGGTTATTTTTCACTTTAGTTGCCGACCCTTCCTTCTTCCTCCATTTGCGGGAGTTTTTATTTTTTTTGTTCGCTGCTCTGACCGCTATTTATCAAGGCCGTATGGTATGTATTTTCCACTAACCGGTCTGCTGCTGCTACTCTCCACGTTTGCCGCTGATGTCCGCTTCCTTCTTCCTCCATTTGCGGGAGTTTTTATTTTTTTTGTTCGCTGCTCTGAGCTCGCCTGCACGCCGCACGTTTGGTCTGCTGCTGCACGTCTGCCGCTCGATGCCCGCTATTTATCAGGCCGTATCGCTTCTGTCCTCTGGTATATATATTTCCACTAACTTCCCTACTTCCCCACGTTTGCCGCTGAATGCCCGCTGTTTTTATCAGGCGTATCGCTTCTGTCCTCTGGTTAATATATATTTCCACTAGTCCTCTGGTATATATATATATATGGTCTGCTACTTCCCCACGTTTGCCGCTGGATGCCCGCTGTTTTTATCAGGCGTATCGCTTCTGTCCTCTGGTTAATATATATTTCCACTAGTCCTCTGGTATATATATATATATATATATTTCCACTAACACCACGGTCTGCTACTTCTCCACGTTTGCCGCTGGATGCCCGCTATTTTTATCAGGCCGTATCGCTTCTGCCCTCTCTCTCTCTGCTGGCGCTATCGTTCGGGGTCACGTCTCCCTGACGCTCGCAGGCGCGTCTTGGGTCTGCCTAATGCTGCCCCCTCAGGTTTGCGCGCTCTCCCTGCATTTTTATCAGGAACGCCGGTCTCCTTGACGCCTGGTGGGGGGGGCTTGCAGGTTTTCTCCACGTTTGCCGCTGGATGCCCGCTATTTTTATCAGGCCGTATCGCTTCTGCCCTCTCTCTCTGCTGGCGCTATCGTTCGGGGTCACGTCTCCTTGACGCTCGCAGGCGTTTTGGGTCTGGCCTAATGCTGCCCCCCTCAGGTTTTTGGCTGTTTTGCGCGTCTGGTAGCACGCTCTCCCTGGCATTTTTATCAGGAACGCCGGTCTCCTTGACGCAGCTTGCAGGTCGCGTCTGGTCGCTCAGCCTGCACGGCTGCTCCGCTCCTTGGCGTCCCCGTCTGGTGTGCCTATTTGCTGGTATATTTCTGACCTGCCTTTTGGTCTTTTGGGCCTGCCTTGCCTGTACGTTTGGTCTGCTGCTGCACGTTTGCCGCTGGATGCCCGTATCGCTTCTGGCTGCGCCTCTTCCTTGGCGTCCCCGTCTGGTGTGCCTATTTACTGGGTATATTTTTTCTGCCCTGCCTTGCCTGTACGTTTGGTCTGCTGCTGCACGTCTGCCGCTCTGGCCTCTGGTATATATTTCCACTAACCCCGTCTGCCAACGTTTGCCGCTGGATGCCCGCTATTTGTCAGGCCGTATCGCTTCTGCCCTCTGGTATATTATTTCCGTTGGCGCTCGTTCAGGTCACGTCTCCTTGACGCTCGATGGGCGCTCGCAGGCGTCTTGGAGTCTGCCCCCCTCAGGTTTGCTTGGCTGTTTTGCGCCGCGCTCCTCCCTCTTGGCTGTTTTGCGCCGCGCTCTCCCTGCCGTTTATCAGGAACGCCGGTCTCCTTGACGCCCGGTGAGGGGGGGGGGGGGGGGGCTCGCAGGTCTTGGCCCCCCTCAGGTTTGCTTGGCTGTTTTGCGCCGCGCTCTCTCTGCCGTTTATCAGGAACGCCGGTCTCCTTGACGCCCCGGTGGGGGGCTCGCAGGTCTTGGGGTCTGCCTAATGCTGCCCAACTCCGGTTTGCCTTGGTTGTTTTGCGCGTCTGGTCGCTCAACCTGCACGGCTGCCTCGTCTGGTGCGCCTATTTGCTGGTATATTTCTGCCCTGCCTTCTGGTATATTTTCACTAATCTGCCTAATGCTGCCCAACTCCGGTTTTGCCTTGGTTGTTTTGCGCGTCTGGTGCGCCTATTTGCTGGTATATTTCTGCTGGCGCTCGCGCCTGCACGCCGGTCTCCTTGGCGTGCGGTCTGCTGCCTGTCGCCTCTGGTCTATATTTTCCACTCACCTTGGTTGTTTGCTGCTCTGGCTCTCTCGCCTGCTTCCTCGTCTGCTGACCTCCACTTACAGCTCGATTTACCCAACTGAGCACACCCTCATCTGCGCCACCATTACTGACGAAACCCGAACGAAGCTGACCGGTCTCCTTGGCGCTCGCAGGCCTTGGCGTCTGGTCTGCCCCTCCCTCCGGTTTGCCTTGGCTGTAATTGCGCGTCTGGCCGCTCACCTGCACGGCTGCCTTCTTGGCGTCCCGTCTGGTCTGCCTATTGCTTGCCCTCTGGTATATTTGCGCTAACCTCTGCTGGCGCTCGCTAACCTGCGCGCCGGTCTCCTTGGCGCACGGTCTGCCTATTGCTGACTCCCACTCCTTTGACTCTGTCTGCTGCTCTGGCTCGTATTTGCACGCCTGGTCTGCCTATTGCTGTCCCCTCTGGTTTATATTTCTACCCGCCTCGGCTGTTTGCTGCTCTGACTCGCTCTCCTGCTTCTCGTTTACTGACCTCTACCTGCAGCTCGATCTACCATCTGGGGTTCGAACCTAGGCTCATAACTAACCTGTTGTTTGACCATGTCTCTACGCTTCCCCTGCGCTACCATTACTGACGAGAGCGAAGGTATTGAAATCCTACTTGATTAACAACGTCACGCTTGGCAGCTCACGTCGAAGCTAATTAATGCGACAAGACAAGGGCCACAGGTGGCGCTTAAAAGTAAATGTTAATAGATTCCCAGATTTGCCTACTGAATTTTGCACCTTTCGTTCGCTGTTGAATCCGACAACTCAATTTAACCGGTTATTTCGGTTCGACTCCGGATTTTTCGACTCCATACGCAAATCGATTGGAAGCTGCCTATAAAACCGAATTTATGTAAAAAAAAATCCTATGATGTTTAATTAAAGTTTTATACTGTTACAATTAGCAATCAGAAAAGGTGCAGGCAAAATCAGTTTTCACGTGACCTGATTTCATATTGTAACGCCAGTGTGGAGTTTGGCATATGTATAGGCTGCAGTCAAATGTCACGTACAAATAATCTCATAAATAAATCTGATTTTTTATGTCTACTACGCATAAAATATAGTGTGCTCTGCTTCATGTTTCATATTATTGATCAGTGGATTTGTCCTGGGTTTGCGGTGCAGCAGGGGTGAAGTTGGTGATAATGGAAGCGAAAGAGATGATTAAATGTTCAAATCAAAAAACAGTGGATCAGCGAATAAATATTGAAAAAACTTGAAAAATGAGTGAAATTATTCAAAAATAGCATTTCATAAGAATAGCATGTAATATATATATTTGAAAATACGTGAATGGAACGTTAATGACTCTTAAACATGATCCACGCTACGGATGATAAAGATATAAGCACAACAGCTCTCCGCAATCTCTGAACTCTGAAGAAATGTTGAACCTCCTTTTGGATATTAACATTTCGTTGCTTCTGAAGTATGCGCACCATGATGGCGCACAACCTGAACTCAGGTTGTGTACCAGCCCAGGTTAGGGTTCAGGTTATGCGACATCTTGGAGCGCATACCTCAGAAGCAACGAAATGTTAATATCCAAAATAGGGCGGGCAAGATCAAATCTAACAAAAAAAATTGTTTTCAAGTAGATTCACGCCCTCTCCACACCTCCTTGTGGAGCGCGCCCTACTAAACAACCTAGTAAGGATAAACAGCATCCGTTTCGCTACCTGCAGCAAGGTTCTGTTTTACAGTATATACTCGTGGCTGTAAATGAACATATAATACTAACTAGAGATTCTAGTTTAAAAGCCAAGATAAAGTAACTCACAAAAGAAAGAACCAAACCTCACTCCTTGTTATATATGTAATCGTAGTATATACAGTTTTTAAGTTCACTTCAAGTTGAAAACGACAATCTTCAAATATAATATTTGAATTATGTTCCGCAGATTGAACTCGGCACATCTCGATAAATCATTGCTAATATTGTCGGTTACAGCAAGCGGTTAATTGTTAGAATCCATAAAAATATTGGGACAGTAATGATCACGAATAGAAAACAACGTGATTTACATCAATTTATATTTTAAGTACAACGGCTTGTCAAAATCATCACGTTTTTTCAAGCCCAATGACTAAAAATATCCAAAACCATGTGATTAAATATTTTCAAATATATTTTGACAAATAATGTAAGAAGGAATTAAAAATGTAACTTGTTAACATCATGAATCCCGTCCATATAATACCTATCTATGCGTAAATTACGTTATACCGTATAATTACTGGAATAACTTTGATTCAATTGGAAGAAGATTGATTTATTTATTAAACGCTTCCCACTATTGAACCTTATACACAACACCAGGCGAAAACTCATCAAATAATCTCAAAGTTACATTCGATGTTATCCAAGTTTGAATAATTTAGCGAAATCGGAGATAATCCTCAATTCTCTTATAACAGTTTATGTTTATACATGACAACAATATAGACTCTATGGAGTATTAATTTAAATGTACTGGGATAGTTTAAAAATAGGTTTTGAAGTTAAACATGATTTGGCAAAAATAACAGTTCATGTGATATATTTTACGTTCTTTAAATAACTTAATCTGCAAATTTGTCACGACTTTCACAGCAACGATTAATCATGGTCTTTGCATCCACGGCCAACGAATGCGCGTTTAAAGACAAGGTTATTACTTTGTTTACGAAAAATAATTTTAATTTTGAATCGCGTTATGAAAGTTCATTACTTCTTAAGCATGATAATTATCTCAATTCTAAAGCCAAATTTAAGAGGATTGTCGTCATGGAAAACAGATATATTTCGTATATGTGATATAACCAACAACTCTTCCGGAGCAAACGATTTTTTTGTCGACATTTAATTATGCGTAGTCATTCGAACCGGTTACATAAACGTTTTGGCATCAGTATATAAATGAGAGGTATTTTAATGCTTCAGTTTATTTTGATTTAGTACAATGTTGAAGGAACATCAACTCGCTAAATTCAAAAAGCAGGAAACTTTGAATATATATTTTCGAAATATATCTGAACGCATTTTCCAAAAAAATGTACATAGTTGCATTACTTAACAGTAGTTAGAAAAGTCAACTAAGTTCTGTAATTGAGCATTTATATTTGCATTAATTGAAAGTATGGTTTAAATTTTGGATTAGTTATAAATAACAATACTGGAAATATACTTCCCTGATTTTTAGGGGGTTTATTATTGTACAAATATGTCTATTTTTCAGATATTAGTTATTATAAAATATCATCCAACCGAGAAAACAACAATGAAATTGTTCGTATTGGTTGCGTTTTGCATGGTTATTGTTGCCTGTGACGCATTGAGCTGCCCCACGTGCAATAAAAAGAAATGTCCCTACTTATACTGTCGCGGCAGGTCCGAAGTTCCCAACCCATGCGAGTGAGTTTTCTAACCGCGTGGAACGACGGATATCTTTCTAGGCATTTCCAATGAGAAAATTCTTCATATTGTAGAAACGAAAAGGATAACGCCAACCTATTGCAGTGAATATCCACGTCGAAACCATAGTAGACTATAAATGACCCAATGTTTATAGAATATGTTTCTAGTTCCGCTTTTATGAATTTAGGTGTTGCAATGAATGCGCAAAACTGGAAGGTGAAGAATGTGGAGGTCCGTGGCACATTTACGGAAAATGTGACCCCAGGAGATGGGACTTGGATTGCGTCAAGGGTCCGATTTGTGACAAAAAGCCAACAAAAGATTTCAACGCCAAAGGAATCTGCATGCGAAGAAGAACTGTTGTAAGTTCATAAAAACAAACTTTATTTTCGTTGAAGATTATATTGTTCTTACTCATTGTACTAATTATCTGATATAATTGAATCACTTAATTGATTAACTTGAAATTATTGTTATGGTTGTGGAACTTTCCCGAATTCACGCTGATAATGACAATGTCACATTTGATCGAGTTTGATATGATAATGTTCATTATATTGTATCCTGGCCAACGAAGTCTTGTATATTGCTTACCTGTTTAAATGTAAACATATTTTAATAGGAAATTAATACCAAATAATCATATACACCTAAAGTTTTGATATAACTCCCTAACTCAGCGTTTCCCAACCTTTTTTTGGTCGCGGACTATTTTCTCACTGGCGAAAACCTTTGCGGACTCAACGTGAGTTTTTTGCAACCGTACTCTGTGTGAAGAAGTAATAAAACCAAACACAACAGAATTTTTCCGAATTTCACAATCGGAATTGTTACGCAACTACGCCTTCGTTGAAAGGGCCGACTTCTTTAGTGTATAAATGGCCTTTTCTGTCGCACAATATTCAATCCTTGACACAACGACATGAATTTAAAATGTTTACCTAATTTAATTTAATTGTGTTCATGGTCACTCGCGGTTGCGTTGACTTAAGACAAGATGAAAGCATTACTTCTTTTAAATGCCACGGCAATCTGCTGCGAACATAATAATGTGAGAATATATTGCCCGGTTATATATATTTAGTTTTTATTTAAATTATTTGCGATCTTGCGAATTTGTTATCGCCGTTAGAAAAATCCTACTATCTGCTATAAATTTCTAGAAAGTACAATTTGATTTAGTACTTATTAAAAATATAATTAATATATTAGTAAATAAAAATGAAAAATATTCATCGCCTTGCTTTAATATTAATTTAATTGTGATCATTTTACTCTGCGATTCGTATTTTTGTGAATTCGACAAATATGAGCTGTTCGTACAACAGTAAAGCCAGGAGTCGGCAACATTTTGTCGCACGCAGGCCAAAATTAAAGGTTGCAAGTCATTGGTGGGCCGCGTATATTTTTAGAAAGTTAAAAGCCGGGCGTATGGCCAATGAATCACATTTTTTCATACAGATCAGAAGTTAAATTTTAAGCAGCGCCCGAAGACTGACCATTTGAATATTGAACCAATTGCATTTAGCGTTCAACTTTCCTGCGTTTTGTTGCCATTGAATGCCTAATTATAATTGAATTATAGGCTCATTCAACGTGTAACTGTGAATTATATACTTGTTAGGTTATGATATAATTTAGTCTAAACGTGCCGCAAAATAAATTCTGTCACGTAAAGAATATAATCGTAAAAACAGCTGTTTTTTCACTATAATTCAGAGAATCGTCGCGGGCCTGATTATATTGCTCCGCTGGCTGTAGGTTGCGGACACTGCAGTAAAGCAAAGAATTCTGAGGAAAATGCCCTGATACGAATACTGCATTAGCACCCGAAATTTTGCAATTTGCAACATGTCTAAAAAGCGTTTTTAAAAAACTTATGATGTTTTCAGTTTTATTTTCAGTATTTTGTATTGCTGCTTTTCAATTTAGAAAATTTAGGTTGCCACCATTGACACCTACCAGAAAAATTATTCCTCGAACAACAACGACTAAATCCAATCGTTTGAATAAACGACGCGCAAGTGACCTGTAGCGTCACTTGTTACCAAACTTTCGAATAATAAATTGCTATTCTAAAAATTGAATATTCGAATATATGCCAAGCCCTACTCATTCAGTATCCAGAAATTATTGACTCGATTAATGTCATATGAATAAACTTGCTTTTTATGTTTTATGTTAATTCTAACCGTAAATCGTGGCTGATGGTTAAGTTTCGCAAAAACGTTTGCGGCCCGCAGTGAATTTCTGGCTCGTTGCGGACTCATTCAAACGCTCCGCGGACTCATTTGAGACCGCGGACTCGAGTTGGGAAACACTGCTTTAACTAATATAAATAACTAATATTAGTAAATTTTTTTTCAGAAAATCATCAAAAAATATTGCAATAAGTACCCAGTTTGTATGAAGGAGTAATAGATACAATGACGAATTTTCTTTTACATGGCCTGATGAACAACAAAAAGTACCAGGATTTAATAAATGTTTAATTTTACTTTAAAAGCTTATTACATTGATTTAGTCGCCGCCATTGGTATTGAAATGAGTTGAGTTTTGGTGAGGATTATCTCATATGCGAACCAGAAATATACTATAGGTTTTCATAGGTGTAGCCCATAGACTCTTCCGTTGCGTATACTGTCGCGATTCGAGAAATTATTCATAGATGAACCTATGACTTCTGAAGAAAATAGTAACCGATCCCCCTCAAAACAGACCGAAAGTTTGACCCACACAACAAACAGATTCAAATTAGAATTGAATCAAACTTTGTATATGAAATCTACATCACTTTATTTTTTGATTCTGTAAACCTAATTAGAAATGGGAAGGTATCCGTAAAAGTATAATATTAGTGGCAATCACTTTCGGTTGGGACAGTGGTTCATGAGACCCGTGTGGTCCACAGTTAGATTTTAGAAGATTCATGATCTGTACATGCATAGGTAAAACAAAATATCAAAATGAAAATACTAGCCATTCGTAATTGGGTACTATAATTTTCAAAAACTGATAAACACTATACGTCACAGTGTATCACAAGATCGTTGGAAGTCCTAATCTTTATGTGTTTCTTCAGGTACCTGATTTGAAATAATTAAAGTCAACACTTCCAGGAATATAAATATGCGAATAGAAATATTTATTGAAAATATAATTTGAACATGTATAAGCAGATATCACACAGAAACATTATATGATCTAGAACTATAATATTGTCCAATGGGATGACCAAAAATGGACGCGATTGCATATTGGTTGTAGCGTTGGACTTGAAAATGCTGCCATTGCATGTTGAAAATACCACCCACGTTTAGCACTTCACTCAAAGTATAAGGACAATTCCGAACCGGAAAGATTCCGGCCCCAGTAGTAGCCACTTACCTGACAGTGGCTGACTCTACAGATCCGAGGAAGACGTATAAAATGTCGTATGGAAATATATGTAAAATGAGGTCAGAAAATTTAATCTTTAGAGGTTTACTATAATTCCTGATAAAAATAGAGCGATGCTCAAATACATAGACAAGAAGACCAAAACGAAGAAGTAGTCTACCTACCTTTTACGGTACCGGTGCCGTCGAAAAAGTTTGCGACTTTCGCGTAGCACAAGAGGTCGAAGAACCACTACAAATAATTTATATTGATTTTGAAGTCACACACAAAATTTGTTTTTAATATATAAACATATTTTTACTATTATTGTGTAGAATCCTTTCTCTCGACAATTTATTTTTATCAAACGTAATTTACCTATAAACTTGAATGAAAGGAATCAGAATTTGTATTAAAGAATTCTGGTAAGGATATTATAATCTCATGTAGTGAGATAGTGTAATAGCCCGCTAATGGTTATTTACAACCAATCTGTTGCGGAATGTTGCAAATCCTCAAACCAAAATGCCATAAATATTCGGAAATGCATCAGAGAAATTCGATACTCATAAACAACTTTTGTACAATCAATGATATTGATATATTTGAATAGCGTACGAGAAGTACGAGGGGGATATTACAATTGGAATGAATACTGGGCTAAGCGGGTAAAATGAAACCATACTTCAGATGTGTAATATATAATTAATATTACTGATGATAATTTTTTTAAAAACTCTACGGAAATTTGGCAACGAGGAAGTTCTCTGTTCAAATAAAAAACAGCTGAAGCAAACAACTGTGTAATTGCAAATTAAAAAATAAGAACACGAATACCTTTATAAAAGATAAAGCTCGCTCTTGTTTGCTGTCACAACTCACCTATTTCTGATAATCAATAGTAGTGACGTTAACCGAAAAATCAAAATTGTAGTTAAGGTTTTGATTTGGAGGAAATTCCCAGGAAATCGGTCTTAGTCAGTCGAAACCACATATTTGCCTCCAGATAGCAAACAAATCGCTTATTTTTCAGTTTCTATTAAAAAATAGGATCAAAAGTTTATTATCTACTAATCCAAGTACGTCATTTCAATGTGTGTATTAGAACAAGGTAAGCATGAACTCACATAATAGAGAAAACAGAGACATCAGGCAACAAAATTGGAGATTGGAAAACGTAACTTTGCAACGATCCAATTTATGGAGTAATCGAATAGAGGTTGTTTTTTCTGAAATATATATTCAATTATGCTATTTTTAATATATATATTCCTAAATGGACACTCGCTAGTTAAAAGTTGAATAAACGTAAAAAATTCGAAAATATACACCCCACTGCGCTCATGCACCAAGAGATTGAGTTTAAAAATGCACTTGTTATATTGTTGTTACGGTATTCCCGTAGTATATGTACCAGGTTAGAGTTAGGCCATAATTTTATTCCGATTTTCTTTATTTTAGTTCTATTACGAGTTCCGGGACTGTCTGTGTTGGCCAAGTTAATATCCCCTTGCCCATAGGTTTCAATCACTTTACACAACTTAATGTAAAATAGGTGAACAAAATTAGTTACCTCAATATTGGTACACACACATCTGAAGGGCTCGTTACATCTGCGTGGAACAGTTTGTTTCGACTTTTTATTCTGCGCCATGTAATTTAAGCGTTTTCCTAATACCTGCTGTAAAATCTTTGGCCCCAAATTCGTTTTTGAATCGGGTTAAAGAGGGGTTACTGGTGATTTGCGTGATAGTAATTCTACGCGCTCACTAATTGGTCAGGAAGAACCCAGAACAACACGAAGACAATCAAGTGAAGCATGTATTATTAGATATAAGAATCAAAATTCATAACAATAGTATAACAACGCGAGAGAGTACGACAGTTGAATTGGTTTTACTGGGCATCAGTTATATTGTTATAACATCGAATTTATACAATATATTAAAGACGCCACTTAAATTTTGTTTGTTTACCATACATGCTAATAACCAACCAACCTCGTGTCATGCAGCATGGCATCCTTACGTTGTCCAAGCATTGCCTCTTTTAGACAACTAATCTTGCTGTTGACTAATATCCGGCATATTTTCCCGTATCCTATCCATATGGGGTGAGGTAATGCCAGATAAGTCGTTATGAACTTTTCTTGTGACATCACGGCTCACTAATAGAATGTAGATTAGCATACAGCGAACACGAGTGCAGGAATTTTACTCAAAATATGTGGAATAATTCTAATATATATATTGCAATATTATGTTGAAAATTCACTGTCAACGAACGATACAAAAGCTTGTTGTACATGTATGACTAAAAGTTTCAGAATGTTAATTACATGGAATCCAGGAAAACGATAGATGCAATGTTGATATGAATTATTCGCTGAAAATTTTGGCGACAAATATATTTCCAATGTTATTGTCTTCACAATTGCACTTGATCAATAATCTGGTAATTTGACTGTAGAACAAGCTTCGAGAGTGGAAATCATTTCTCATCTATAAATAGAATTAGGTGGAGTGAAAATAGTTTTTATGCAGATTTGTTTATACCCAAACTAAATTTTCCAAGCCTGCTTGTGAGGATAAAAAATGATTGGAGAAATTCAACAAAAATAAATGCCAGAATCTCGTTCGGTCACATTAAGTCTAAAGTTTATATTTTTCCTTATGTAATTCTCCCCTATTTAGCCGTGATCAGAATCCTAGGCTTTTATACCATGATTGTATTTATAATATCGCTTTAATATCAGCGAATACTTGAATAAATAGTCCTATAAACTACGGAAAATTACCAATATTTTAAACAAACAGGAAAGACAAAACGACTTTACTCATTCATTCAGAGATATCTAAAATGTGTACCTGGCAGGGAGTGTATATTTTGTTACGCATTTCATTTCTAATAACATGCGGGAAACCCGAGGGCGATAATTTCCCACCTGGCCATATGGAACCTCTTGGATCTCACATGCCTCCCATTGAGATAGAAGTCAGAGAGTCAGTACCAAATCCAGTTGAATTTTATCAAAAATATATCAAACCTGGCAAGCCGGTTGTTATGAAAGAAGCGGCAAAAGTGTTCGAAAACTATAAGACATGGAAGAACGACACTTACTTAAGGTATGTGACAAAACCAATGCACAATTTATAAGCAAAATATACATTCAATAATTTTTAAAGATTGCATCTATAGCAGTTTGTGTTTTTAATAAAATATTATCCCGATAAATTCTAAATTCCTGGCAATAAAGTAGTTGCATTTCATACGAGTGTACGAGATTATAACGAACGAACCAGTCTAATGGTTCATGTCTAATAATTACCCCTCAATCAATAGTATTTCATTTTATTTAGAGAAAAGTACGGAGATTGGTTCATATCTGTAGAAGTTGGAAAATATGAAGGAAGTGTATTTGGAAATGATATTGAAATTCCATTCAGAATATTTATTGATTATTACAAAGAAAAAAATATCTATTTAATTACAGATATTGTGAAAGATAATCCTATGAGAGGTAATCAAATCTATCATTCGACATAATCTCAACTTTGATGCGTTTAAAAAATGCGGCACCAGATAGAAACAAGTGTCAAACCCCGTCTCCACTGACCGTGTTATTCTTTGACGTTTGTCTATACTCTATCCTATGCAGATGGCTGATTATTCGATCTCACTCCTCAACGAATAATCTTTGTAATACCGTCATTTTCTATTTTCTTGAATCATTGGGATCACTTAAAGAATTTTAATGTTTATCTGGATTAATATGTTGTCAAGATTGCCCCGACTGCATATGGCTTCCTGAAAATTCCTACTACCAACTTTCAGAAGTTTGGAATTCCGATCCTATAAAGTTCAAAATTTCACCTCCGACAGACAGGCTTTTATTATTGAACTTTGGCCCTTCAGTAGCAAGCTTGCTAAATATTCGGCTATAATATGTTACGAATAATATTATTATAAACCGCATTTCCACCTTCTATTTTCTCAACCATTGTGTTTGTTTTTAGAATTCTAACATTTACTTGACCCAATATGTCTCTTTGCTCCAACCGCATAAATACCGGCAAAATATCTATTATGAGTATAGTCGAAGTAAATTGCATTTGATTCTTATCCAGATGAAGTCTCACTACTGAAATCGATGGCCTGTGGAGGATATGCTGAACTCGTGGATAGCGTTATGTTGTTTTACTCTTCTGCAAGCACACAATCTGCTTTACATATGGACGACTTTGAAAACATGCATTGCCTCTTCGACGGACAAAAAGAATGGGTTCTCTTTGACAGAGTAAGATGGATAACATGCAATTATTGAGTGTATGTTACCAACAACAATGTTTTGAATTATCTCTATGTTAGGTGTTTGGAAATGATAACAAAAACAATAAAGTCTGAACTTTATAAGATTGTATGATGAATAAAGAGATCGGTTTATACGAATATTTCAACTTTTTGGTATGATATTTTATTTTAGAAAATCCGCGACAAAATCCCACGCATGGAAAACTATCCACAATACGGAGCCATGGATTGTAGAAAAGTAGATATGCTCAAATATCCTATTATACAAGAATTACCTTGGCATCATGCATTTTTGGAACCTGGAGATTGTCTGTTCGTTCCATGGGGGTAAGCATAATTTATAATATAAATAAATCAAGGAAAACAATAAAAGGATTCTTTCACTCAGTTTATTATATATATGTTCTTTCGTATAATTCCATATATTATAATTTATACTATGCCTTTACCAGTTGGCCGCACCACGTAAAGTCATACGGGAATAAAAGAAACATGGCTGTAGCTATTTGGTTTGGACCAGTAGAAAGACCGCGTACAACCGATTGTCCGGATAATATGGAAGATTTACCGTCGTCTGTGCCACTAGGTCGTCGATACATAGAAAAGATTTCAAAGCTTAGGTGAGATTTATCTTTTGCTCTCATTATAAATATGTAAGTAACCATTCTGAAGGATAACAATGAATATTTCTGTAAACAAACGGTATGCGACATCAACTAGTCATCCACATAAAATGAGGTGTTAACAGGGGCCGTTTTTTTAGAAAAACATCATGTAAATATGCAATATTACATTAAGTCAAGTTGACCGTTAATGTTCTTTACATTACAGAAATCACTTGTATGGATATTTTGCAGAAGATAGCGATAAATGCAGCAAGGATAGATTTATGCAAATAAAAATGGATCCGTTGGATGAATTGGAAAAACGTAACGAAACTGAGAAAGAGATTTTATTGTCATCATTTGATGTTCTCGACTTAAACAAAGATGGTGAGAAATTTTTTTACACCAATGTTCTCTGGTGTAAATTCCTAACACAGTTTAATGAGTGCATTGTGAAAAATAATGAAAGTAGGTCTCTTCCTCAGTGACAACCCTTACGTCACTCCTCACAAATTTAATACATACCCAATGTATTTGCAGGATTCATTTCAATAGAAGAACTCGAAAATATACCAAAAGATTGTGAAATGCTGGATAAAATGGAAATAAAAGAAAATATTTATCATGAACATAAAGTGGTTAAAAAAACTAGGAAATCTGACGAGTTATAACAATGCAACAATTTTACTATAAAGGCCATTGAATATTATTGCATTACTTTAATTTTCTCTCAAGTAATAAACATAGAGATAGAACAGTGATTAAATATTACACGTGTGTTTTATTGATCCTTCAATTCGTTCTGATAGGAAAAAGAATAAGCTAAGTCAGAATGCAGTTGAGTTCAATAAACTCGGCATGGACTTCAAAATCGAGCCCAGTTAGGCTATTGTCTAAAATCTGAAATGTATTCACCCAAGGCAATGTAACGAAATATCTTTTTCCTAAAATGGAATAGAATAAGGCACAAAGATCGATGCATCGTGCTAAGCGATATGAATCCTTTTAGTCTCCCAATGTTGATTGACCTTCGTTGCATCGCAGGTTGAACGCCAGTAAGAGATATAATAAGATAATCGCCAGCCTCGTTATAGTCACCAGGTGGTTCACATATCATCTGGTTAGTCACAGATTTTCTCGTCACCAAGTTCTATCCACCTGATATATACAATGAAAGTAATTCCATATTCAACATTTTCACACGACGCTTATTCACGTCGATGGCTTAGAACAAGGCCCTACACAAGCAGTCATTGATGTTTAACGATATGTAAGGAGCTGCTATTTATTGAGAGAATCGGAATCTTGCATGTTCGCCTTGGCTACTCAATTCATTAAACCCTGGGCAAGGTGATTGGCATGGGATTTGAACGTGAGATGATTGGTATATAAATTCTTTCGGCATGCATACGTAACAAGTAAGCTGCTGATAATTGTTGCCGCTCTGACTTCAAAACGACTTATTGATAAATAAAGTAAATATACTTTTTTTAAAACTAAGTAAAGTTTTAAATGTGAAAAGATGGCTGCATTGACAATTCTTCCACGCGTCATGGTCTGTGTGCATTGAAGCATAGGAAAAGGCGGAATATTACCAAACTTTTGCCCCGCTGTTTCCGTGTGCTTCGCCCAAAACGTCGTTTCCACGCGAGGCTATGTAGTTTGTTTGACACGACGGTTCGTTTTCACAGAACAGCAGAAAGTAGACAATCGCAACGGCGCTGCCGGTACCGCATTTATGGTAACTGTAGTCGCTATCGAGTCAGGCAGGTATTGTTACTACATTAGTTCGTACGCCTATTATTGTACTCAGGTACTGGTGTACCGGTAACGTTATGCCCTACGTTCCTCATTAATTAGGGATGATAATGAATGTACTATAGCAATTACATATTGTAGTCTGACAGTCCGTTCTGACAGTTCTACGACCCCTCTACTTTCTGGCATTTGCTTAGTGCTAACGTGAAGTTTTCTGCGTTTTTAGATCATCCCGGTCTATACCAAGTTACCTTGTGTATTTTGTATATATTTTATTGTGCCATTGCTTGTTCTCTGGTTGACGAAACAATAAATCTCTCACTCTCACACACAGTATTATGCTACTAATTCAAATTATTTTTCGGCTGTTGTAGAATCATGAATGTTAACGTCAAGGCCCCCATTACCGCAACCCACGCAAACTCAGCCTACCCACTACCAACTAACACGAGCATATTCGTGATATTTAGAGGTTCATTTTTAGTTTCATTTGACGGGAGTCAGTCGTCTGCCCAAGAGTTAGGGTCCCACAGGGACGTTTCTTTTTCGTTGACGCTGTAGTAAAAGGAGTTTTCGCTACGTATAATCAAAATATAAGACGAAAATCGTGCTGTATCAGAAGAAATGGGGTGGCTGTAATAGGAACGAGCTTCAAGGAATCAAATAATGGCCGAAAAGACAAATTGTGTACTGCCAAATTATTTTACAAGGATGGCAAAACCTCGATACGCGGGGAAGAGAGTAAATTGGAAGAACAGCGAGGAAATGAAAAACGCATTTGATGCGGTGAAAAGAGGATAATTGCCGATATAAGGTGCGGCAAAGAAATATGGGGTGTCCAGGAAAACGTTGAGTGATCGGTTGCACAACAAGACTAAGTTGAATGCTAGAGCTGGGCCCCCGACAAAAATAAGCGAAGATTACGAAAGCCCTGGTAAGGAGGAGGCTGGAGCCATGATAATCCCATATTACTTTTATAAGATGATCATGCGTCACATAATTCGCATTAATAAAGATTAAAGCCCACATATTTTTCCAAAAAATAGAGGGGAAGAGAATTTCCCGTTGCTTAATAGAATTCATGGTCACAGACATGCGCCCCATTTCAAATGTGGAAGATAGAGCATTTCAAAAGCTAATGTCAGTAATGCAACCGAACTTTGTAATACCATCCCGGCGAACAATAACACGCAAAATAGATTCAAAATTTGACGATGTAAAAGATAAGCTGAAAGTCAAAGTTGACAAAGCAAACTGTATATAGCTCACTACAGACTTACCGTCTAACACAGGGGTGGGCAACATACGGCCCGCGACGAGATTTTGAACGGCCCGCTGACTGTATCCAACCACACCCTGGAATGTGCTCCGACGCATCATTCCTGAAAGTTGCCGATCTACTCTCACCGCATTGTCAGTGCAAGCTGGTAAAATAAACAATTGCCTTAGTGAACAAACAATTGCGTTAGCACACTTGTTAAACAAACAATATAAGGTCAAAGCAGAAAGCGTTGTAAACATTCCATAAACATAATCCATATCCACATAAACAGATTTATTATTTTGTCAACCAAAAACAAACAGTCATCAATACGAAAAAAATACATAACACAAATAAAATTGATTCGGTATTGACAGGAGGGAGCGATACGACCATGAGGTCATCGAGGTCAACTGCCACCCTATTTTCTGAAGTGATTAAGTTTCACACTGAAGATGACTGACTATTAGAAAAGTTGGTCTGTCAAATAATACTTCGATGTAATCTAAAATTCGATGTAATCTCAGAAAACTATTGGGGGAGGGCATGTTCTATTGAGAACTCATTTACACAATAAAAGTTCTATATGCTTTAGATCAGTGGTTCCCAACCGTCGGTCCGTGGACCCGTGCCGGTCCGCGAGGCTTTTTTGCCGGTCCGCGGAAAATTTCATTTTGTTGTTTTTCTACCGTCTCAATCGCTTTACCGAAGCCAAAAAGACGAAGTTACGTTGGTTTATTACGCAATTTCTCTTCCGCCGTCATATTGCTGTTGGATACGTGCGGGATGGCCCGGCGACGTCTTGGCGCCGAGTAATCATAGTTTTCGGTTCATCGCGAAAGCGCTCCGTCAAATCTCGCAAGATTCAGAAGTCTGAAAATCAGCATGCGTGCTTTTACCGTTCTGCATGCTTTTCTTGATTAATAGGTCAAAGTTATGTTGGTTTATTACGCAATTTCTCCTCCGCCGTCATATTGGTGTTTGATAAGTGCGGTATTAATGGCCCGGCGACGTCTTGGCGCTGAGTAATCACTTTTTGCTTTTTCGGTTCCGATTCATCGTGAAAGCGCTCCGTCAAATCTCGCAAGATTCAAAAACCTGGAAATCAGCATGCGTGCTTTTTCCGCTTTGCATGCTTTTCTTGATTAATCCAAATCCATTCAAATAAAAGGTTGTGAATATTTCTTTGTTTAAACCAGAATGTATCAAGATAGACAGAATAATATTCCAGAGCATCACCATGAGCATCTAATAAAGATTGGATACCGAAGAAGTTTTGTAATCATCCGGCCCGCCGAGTACTTCATTTCCCCACATCTGGCCCGCCGACTAGAGAAGTTGCCCACCCCTGGTCTAACATAAACTTGGAATCTTTTCTTGGCATCACAGCACATTTCTGTTCAGAAGATTTTGTTCTTCACGGTCATATCCTAGGTGTGAAGCCTGTACATAAAAGGCCCACTGCAGACGATATTGTAGAATGAATTTGTGGAACTGCTTAGCAGTACTCTTGAAAATAAAGTTACAGCTTTAGTCCCAGATAACGGCTCTAATATGTTGAAACCAAAAAAAATTCTGAAGACTGACAAAAATGGAGGAGGCGTTTCATGTGCAGCACGCTTTGACTTTGAGTACTTTTATTTTTTGGTACATCGCCAGTAACCCGGGCCTCCCCCACGCAAGAGGGCTAAAACAGTATTTTTCCGTGTAGCATCTTCACATAAACTTACAAGTTTTTTACGTATTCACGACGCATATCTATATATTAAATTGATAATACATGAGTGCTGAATATTGTTTCGTAGGCTATGTTATGTGCGTGTGTCACGTACACTGTATGTTGTAGCCTACACCATAGTATACCCCGAAAATGCAGCAACGATTGGAGAGAATCGGCATTTGTACTCTGAATATAATGCTAGTAAGGCTATATCATAATCTCATATAGTGAGATAATGTAATGGCCCTCCAATGGTAATTTACAACCAATCTGTTGGTAAATAGTGCGAAGCCCTAAACAAAAATTCCATAAGAATAGCGTACAAGAAGTACGAGGACGAATTGATTAAATTACTGTGCTAAGAGGGTAAAATGAAACCATACTTTGGATGTGTCATATATAATTTCTAATGATGATTTTCAGAAAACTGTATGGAAATTTTGCAACAAGGAAGTTCTTTCTATTTTTAAATAAAAAACTGCTGGAGCAAACAACTGTGTATTTGCAAATTGAGAATATGAATACATTTATGCAAATAAAGCTCGCTCTTTAAGTGCTTGTTGTCACAACTCACCTATTTTGGACATATGCTTCTTCATAATCTATAGTAGTGACATTAACCGAAAAATCAAAGTTGTAGTTAATGTTTTGATTTAGCAGCAATTTCCAGGAAATCGGTCTTGGTCAGTCGAGACCACGTACTTGCCTCCAGATAGCAAACAAATCGCCTATTTGCAATTCTATTCGAAAATAGGATCAAAAGTTTATTATCTACTAATCTCAGTATGCCATTCCAATTTGTTAACTTACAAAATAAAGATATCAGGCAACAAAATTTTGAGATTTGAAAACGTAACTTTGCAACGAAGCCATAAGGGTTGAAATAGATATTGAATTATGCTATTTTAATATATTCCTAGATGGACACTCGCTAGTTTAAAGTTGAATAAACGTAAAAGATTCAAAATATACACCCCACTACGCTCATTCACTAAGAGATTGAGTTTAAAAAAAGAACTTGTTATATTGTAGTTACATCTGAATGGAATAGTTTGTTCTGACTTTTTATTTTGAGCCATGTAGTTTCGGCGTTTCCATAATGTCTGCACATACATGTTCGAGGAAATCTTTGGCCACAAATGCGTTTAGGAAGCGGGTTAAAGATGGGTTACTGGTGATTTGGGTGATGGTAGTTCTACGCGCTCGTTCTCAACATAAAATTGCTGTTGCGGCGCTGACTAATTGATCGAGAAGAACCCGGAACATAATTCAATTCAAATGCGTTCAGGAATTGGGTTAAAGACGGGCCTCTGGTGATTTGAGTGATGGGCGTTCTACTTTTTTGTTCAAATGCGTTCAGGAATTGGGTTAACGGCGGGTCACTGGTGATTTGAGTGATGGACGTTCTACTCTCTTCTCAGCTTAAAAGCAATATGGCGCTCACTAATTAGTCAGGAAGAACCCATAACAACACGAAAACAATCAAGTGAAGCGTGTATTACTAGATATGAGAATAAAAATTCATAACAATAGTATAACGAGAATACCGGTCAGAGACCGAAGACTTATCGATCGAAAGTTAGGGGATCCCCAAAACAGCGCTCTTACTCCATAGTGACACCTTGTGTCCCATCACCAATTAATTAATAACTCGCTAATTATATGACATAATTCATCCAAAATCAATAGGCTTCTGGTCCGACATATGATGAATGCACATGCAAAATCTGGAGCAGATTCAATCTTGATTTCGTGATATATCGCGTGCATCTAACGGACAAACAGACAAATACCTATCAACATACTTACCGATTAAAATCGATAAGCAACAACACGAAAATGCACACCCTCATAAATACCACGTATATATAAGTTTTTGAAAACGTGTATTAGAACTGATATCAGTACAAGCTATTCGAATCAGTTTTAGCGTAAATATATACTACTACGGTTTTATTGAGCATTGGTTATAAAATCGAATTGATATAAAATATTAAGGACGCCACGTGAATTTTGTTTGTTTTTGCTTGCTGGTAACCAACCAACATCGTGTCATGCAGCATGGCATCCTTACTTTGTCCAAGTATTTCCTCTTTTTTGGAAAACTAATCTTGCTGTTGACTAATATCCGGCACATCCTTCCTTATCCTATCCATATGGAGTGAGGTAAAGCCAGATAAGTCGTTATAACCCTTTCTTGTGACATCACGGTTTACTAAAAGAATGTAGATATAGCATATAGCGCATACAAGTTCAGGAATTTTAATTAATTAAAAATATGTGGAATAATTCTAATATATATCCTTTAATGTTATTTGAAAATTCCATGTCAACGAACGATACAGAATTAACAATGGCGGGTTTCAAGCTTGTAGTGCAAGTATAATTAAAAGTTTTAGAATGTTATTTACATGAAATCCAGGCAAACGGTAGATGCAATGTCGATGTTATTCGCTGAAAATTTTGGCGATGTGATTGTCGTCACAAATGCACTTGCCAGCTTGGTTCAATAGTTTGGTAATTTGACTGCAGAACAATGCTTCGAGAGTGGAAATCATTTCTCAACTATGAAAAGAGTTGGTTGGATTGAAAAGAGTTTTTATGCGAATTTTGTTTATTCTCAAACCAAATTTTTCAAGCCTGCTTGTGATGGATTAACATTCTTGAAGAAATTCAACGAAAATTAACGCAAAAATCTTGTTCGGTCACATTAAGTCTAATGTTTATATTTTCCCTTATGCCATTTCCCCCTATTTAGCCCTGACCAACATCCTAGGCTTCAATACCATTATATATAATATCGCTTCAATATCAGCAAATACTTGAATAAATAGCCCTCTAAACTCTGGAAAATTACCAATATTTCAAACAAACAGGAAAGACAAAACGACTTTACTCATTTATTCAGAGATATCTAAAATGTGTAGGCAGGGAATGTATGTTTTGTTATGCATTTCATTTCTAATAACATGCGGGAAACCCGAGGGAGATGGTTACCCACCTGGCCATATGGAACCTCTTGGATCTCACATGCCTCCCATTGAGATAGAAATCAGAGAGTCAGTACCAAATCCAGTTGAATTTTATCAAAAATATATCAAACCTGGCAAGCCGGTTGTTATGAAAGAAGCGGCAAAAGTGTTCGGAAACTATAAAACATGGAAGAACGACACTTACTTAAGGTATGTGACAAAACCAATGTACAATTTATTAAGCAAAATATACACGCATTCAATAATTTCGATAAAGATTGCATCTATAGCAGTTTATATTTTTAACAAAATATTATCCCAATAAATTCTAAATTCCTGGCAATAAAGTAGTTGCATTTCATACGAGTGTACGAAATAATAACGAACGAACCAGTCTAATGGTTCATGTCTATTAATTACCCCTCAATCAATAGTATTTTATTTTATTTAGAGAAAAGTACGGAGATTGGTTTACACCTGTAGAAGTTGGAAAATACGAAGGAAGTGTATTTGGAAAGAATATTGAAATTCCATTCAGAATATTTATTGATAATTACAAAGAAAAAAATATCTATTTAATTACAGATATTGTGAAAGATAATCCCATGAGAGGTAATCAAATCTATGATTCAACTTATTGCGTTTAAAAGTTGGCTACTTGAAAATTCCTACTTCATTTTGGAAGTCTGGAATTCCAATCCGATAAAGTTTGAAATTTCAGCACTGATGTCTTCAAAAATACGACTCAAGTTATAAAAAATGCCCAATTCCGATTCCACAGGCCGGCTTTCTTATTGACATTTGGCCATACGATAGCAGTCTTAGCAGGCAGAGTAATTGAATTTAATCTGTTACAAATAATTTTATTATTAACCTCATTCCCTCTTTCTATATTTTTCAATCATTGTGTTTTATTTTTAAAATTCTAACATTTACTTGCATCAACGTGTCGTCGAGTTTTGCTCCAACTGCATAAATAACGTCGAAGTATCTATCATATATGAGTATAGTTGAAGTAAATTGCATTTGATTTTAATCCAGATGAAGTCTCACTACTGAAATCGATGGCTTGTGGAGGATATGCTGAACTCGTGGATAGTGTCATGTTGTTTTATTCTTCTGCGAGCACACAATCTGCTTTACATATGGACGACTTTGAAAACATGCATTGCCTCTTCGACGGACAAAAAGAATGGATTCTCTTTGACAGGGTGAGATGGATAGCATGCATCATTGAGTGTATCTTACTAACAACAATGCATATATAGAATTATCTCTGTGATTATGTGTTTGAAAATGATACCAAAACAATAAAGCCTAAACTGTGCCGGATTGTATGATGGATAAAAAGATTATACAAATATATAAACTTTGTGGTATGATATTTTATTTCAGAAAATCCGCGATAAAATCCCACGCATGGAAAACTTTACGCAATACGGAGCCATGGATTGTAGAAAAGTAGATATGCTGAAGTATCCTATTATACAAGAATTACCTTGGCATCATGCATTTTTGGAACCTGGAGATTGTCTGTTCGTTCCATGGGGGTAAGATCAAGTTCCAATATATATAAATAAACCAAGAAAAACAATGAAAGGATTCTTTCACTCAGTTTATTATATGTTCTTTCGTATAACTGATAAATGTAATAACTTATATTTATGTAAAGTCTGAATATTATTTGCTCTGCACGAAATGCATCATTTCGAAGTGCTTATGATATATAACAATAAAAATTAAAAAAAATCCATATATTACAATTTATACTCTGCCTTTACCAGTTGGCCGCACCACGTAAAGTCATACGGGAATAAAAGAAACATGGCTGTAGCTATTTGGTTTGGGCCAGTAGAAAGACCGCGTACAACCGACTGTCCGGATAATATGGAAGATTTACCGTCGTCTGTGCCACTGGGTCGTCGACAAGTACAAAAGCTTGCAAAACTTCGGTGAGATAAACCTTTTGCTTTCGTTATTAAAATCAAATGACCATTGTAAAGGATAACAATGAATATTTTTGTAAATAAACAGTATGCCACATCAATTAGCCATCCGGATAAATGCGGAGAGGTCGGTTTTTGAAAAAAGCTTCGATTAACTATGCAATATTAAAGTCATGTTAACCGTTAATCATCTTTTCATTACAGAAATCACTTGTATGGATATTTTGCGGAAGGTAGTGATAAATGCAGTAAGGATAGATTTATGCAAATAACAATGGATAAGTTGGATGAAGTAGAAAGACGTAACGAGACGGAGAAAAAGATGCTAATGGCATCATTTGATGTTCTCGACTTAAACAAAGATGGTGAGAGTTTTTCTTCACGTCAACCTTCTCTAATGTAAATTCCTAACACAGTGCAATAAGTGCATTGTGAAAAATGATACGAGTATTATTACTTATGCGTTAGATTTAAGTCCCTCGGTGACCAGCCGTGCGTCTCCTCACAAAATTAGGTACTCCCGAAGTATGTGAACCAAGATGGCAGACACCGGAACGTAGTATGTGTACCAGGTTATAGTTAGACTATAATTTCAGGTACAAATACGGCGGGAGTCACTTGGCTAGTCCTCGAACTCGTAATGGTACTAAAATAAACTGGAATAAAATTATGGTCTAACACTAACCTGGTACACATGATACGTTCCGGTGTCCGCCATCTTGGTTCACATACTTCGGGAGTACCCAAAATTGAACGTACTACTTACCTAATATATTTGCAGGATTCCTTTCAACAGAAGAACTTGAAAATATACCAGAAGATAGTGATATGCTGGATGACATGGAAATTAAAGAAACTCTATATTATGAGCATAAAGAAGTTAAAAAGACTAGGAAATTTGATGAGTTATAACAATTCAACATTTTTATTATATCAAGTTGAATGTAATTGCATTGAATGTTATTTTCACTTCAGTAATACACTAAAAGATGAAACAGAAATTGAATAATACACGTGTGTTTTATTGATCATTCAAGTCTTTCTGATAAAAAGAAGAATAAGAAGTCCGAATGAATTTAAGTCAGAATGCGTAAACTCGAACTGGACTTCACTATCGTGCATGCTTAGGCAGTTGTCTCCAATCTGAAATGAATTCACCCCGAAGGCAACGAACCACCTTTTCCCAAGAATGAAATAGATTAGGCCGCGAAGATCGATGCGTCGCGCTAAGCTCTAGGGACCCTTTTTTCTCACAATGTTGAGTGCTCTTCGTTGCATCGCAGGTTGGTCGCCAGTAAGAGATGCGAGGAGAAAATCGCCAGCCTCTCCATAGTCGCTAGGTGGTTCACGTAAAATCAGGCTATGTATGGATTTCTTCACCACACAAATCTATTCGTCTGACACATACAATGGAGGTAATTTCATATTCATAGTCATTGATGTTTCAAACTTGAAACATAAAAGTTTGACAACATGGATATCGCGCATCCGTACCGCCTTGAAAAAAACCAAGTATGCTGAAAAGATCGAAGAACAAGCAATAGCCTACAACCTATTTTAAATAGCGTTACCACCCAAGACACGAGCTCGCCAAAATGTGTGACAAACTGTTGGAATTTTGATAAAAGTTCGACTTCTGTGTGTAATTCACTTGATTGGTTTACGACATAATGCTTTAGAATATTATTTAAATTCAAAATGTTTGTTTTTACTATTGAGGTGATTTTTACATGTATGATTTGTCGGTAATATTTTTTGCATTATTTACCAGCATCGGTACCTGTCTATTACTTTACGATTTGATTTATTAAAATAATCCATGATTAGTACACAAAGTCCGAACGTCATAAAATAACGTTCAATTTTCTACCTGGAGCAAAATAGCATAGAACAGTACAGTAATTGCATTTCAGCGCCATCTTGATACATGCTGTTCTCGTCGCAAAAGATTTTTTGATGTAATTTGTTTTGATTTTTCAATAAATTAAAACATCACATTTCGAAGACACCATAGATAACAACAAAGATTCACCATGGATAACATTTTTTATCATGTATAAAAACTGAAAGTCGAAAAAAAAAGCTTCTATTGAAGTTTCTTCATAGGTAAATACGTAAATAAATAATATGATCATGCGCATAATTTCCCAAAAATATTTCACGAATTCACAGAGATGAAAATAAAATGAATGTAACACGCTTTTGATATGCATCTCACAAAATATACATTCGTGTCTAGTTTATTCTATATCACAAGTAATTTTGGATAGCATTTACATATTTAATCCGACAAGACGGCTTATCAAATAGCGAATCACGGCCTCTCGGTGGGTATGACATTAGTTAGCCAAATATTCGTTTTTTTCACTTGCACAGATTTGGTGGTGGAGGAAACCGCCCCATGGCAGAAGGGGGTCCAGCAATCCTTTGCACATCATTAGCCCCGAGGGAATCGAAGCCGTGCAAGGTAATCAGAGGTGCAAGCGTATCCCTGACTCCTAGCACGATGCGTCCCACTACCGAGGCTGCTAGGTGCCTGCATGATTTACATCCGCTGAAGAGCGCTGCACTTCTCCCCTGCAATCTGCATCCGCTTGCAAGGTTTCCAATAATTTTGCCTGAATATATTCAAGTTCTGCTATTGCTGATATTCTGATATTGCAAGATCATGTTGTCCAATAAAGCATCATGGTTTTCTACAACCGTGATGCGTGCAGTTGTTGTGAACAAGTTTGGAGGAAGTGAAGTCTTGGAAATCAAGAGAAATGTTCCCATACCAAAGCCAAAAGAGAATGAAGTCTTAGTAAAGGTACGGTATCTATTGGTTTATCGAGTATCACAATACAGCTGTACTGTGAATACTGGATTTGAATTTGACTTCGACTTGGTTTTATAAACCTGAAATTACCAACCACAGTGGGTTTGAAATTTTAATTCGATATCCCGATGGAGCTGCTTAGAAATCCAGCCTGCAGCAACTCCTGAACTCCAGCCTGCAACTCGGCAGACCTGGTTCTTGTACCATATAAATTCATACCGATAGTATCAAAATACCTGATGAGCTACTCCAAGTGACTCTTGGGGACAATTCTAGAAATTCTTTATGAGTGTTAGGTACGTGTTACTCGTTACTACAAAACATACCGGTATCGATTGTATCAAAATTTTTACATTTTGTACCCATTTTGGTAAATTATCCAAAAACTGGGTGAAATTTTAACTTTCTCGGTGAAATAAATGCAGTCCAATAAAATTCAACGATTCTTCGCCATAAAAAAACACAAAACAATTACCTTCACTACACTTAAAATTAATTCAAATTAAATTAAAAAACAGATTACAGAATTGAGAAAGCAAGCAAAACCTTAACCAAGGTTTGAAACGTGCCAAGTTCAAATTTTAAGGTGCCGTCAAGGGAAGAGGTATGTGTCCACTCAACTAAAAGTATTAAATTCATTCACACACCTACACATGTACAACCACAGATAGGTATATGATAACAATCAAAAATCTTGAGAAACTTAAGATAAATGACTTGTGTCCAATATATATTTCTTTGTAATCCTGTGTCATCAAGTAAATGAATATCATGAATATCAAGGTTGCTGCCGTGGGTGTGAATCCAGTCGACGTATACATCAGATCAGGAAATTATTCAAAATTACCAACGCTTCCATATATTCCTGGGAATGATGTCTGCGGAACTGTTGTTCATGTTGGTGGCGATGTTAAGAATTATCAGGTATATCTTATTTTTAGTATCATTCGGGGAAATATTTTATTTCTCTCCAATAATCAGTACTTGATTGGTTTCAATTCATAGATTCAAGTTAATACATAAAGTTCATCATGTTTTTGTCCATCTGGATATGAGAATATTTGTCTTCAATTTACCATTCTGACAGACAGAATATGGTTTCCAGCAAATTTTATAAAATAAAATTTGGCCTTTATTCCGAGTTTGTTGCAGATTACATCAATTTAGAATAGGTAAAATTAAACATATTGCTATGTGGATATGATATGTTACAATTTTTATATTCAAACTAGGGAGAGAAAAAGCGATAAGATGACCCAATCACACATTGATTTTTTATAACAGGAAGGAGATAGGGTTTGTTCTTTTCGTACATCCAGTGGTGCTTATGGAGAATACACATCAATCTGTAGTAAATATTTAATAAAATTACCTGAAGATTATGATTTTGTCAAAGGAGCTGCAGTTGGTACTCCGTACTTGACAGCTTATAGAGCGTTGATTCAAAAGTATGTGAGTGTACCTATTTTTAAAAATTGTTAAAACCTGGTATTGCTATTGTTTTGTTACAATATATTGAACTATAAAATTTTTAATAAAGAGCTCATCGATTCCGTTTTTCATTTCTGTTTAAAACTTGAAAATTTTTTCCTAATTTTATTTTCTTCATAGTAGAGAATGTTCTTTTTTCCATGAATTGAATAAATTATCGAACTATCTGGCATTTTTCTTTTACTGCTCTCATATTATATTGCCATGTCTATATTGCAACAGAGCAAATTTCAAACCTGGGCAAACTATACTTATTCATGGTGCAAGTGGAGGGGTTGGAATGGCTGCAACACAACTAGCCATTTCTAAAGGAATGAATGTCATAGGTACAGCAGGTACAGAGGAAGGTAAGCTAAGCCTGGAAATCTTCATTTTGTCTTTATCTTGTATTCTGTTAATTTGTACACTTGTAAATCGAATGATACAATTTTATAAAAAGATCAGGGTGCAAAATCAACAACCTGCCTACTGAATTATGCGTTATTTCAAAGTACAAAAATTTGATAAATGCTGCAGTGTATTGTTGTTAGATGTCTCTATTTGAAATTCTAGAGTGCTTTATGTTATTTATATACTGTGCACGTAGAGAAGTGCTTCTCAAATTCCATGGTACATGGCACCCTTCCAAATACTCTCAACACTTGTGACCTCCTGATTCTCTGTAAAATACCCAGTTTTGTTTTTAACTAACGTGTTTCCATCAGGTATTCTATGTGCCACATTTATCAATAAAAGCCAAACAAAATTCATTACAGGTTTACAATCAAAGAATTAAACATATTTCAGTCAATTCCCTTCGAATTAATATAGTCATCGCGAATGGTACCCAGTGAGGGCCTTCACTTGTGGACTCCGAGGAACAACTCCTTTCCCCTAAGTACACCAAGACCTACTTTAATTAAGAACTCAGATATGATTCTAAGAGTGTTTACTTTTTTGCTACTCATTCAGTGTGTACTGATAACTCAGTATGAGGATATTGTTGATTTTGTTATCAATATGATATAACCCTTTATGCTGCAACAGGATAAATATTAAAATTGTACCAAGTCTTACGAAGCAACAGCAGAAAGCTTTGAAATACCATATCTATTCATGTCATTTTCGAATTTTTCAATCATTTAGGTATGAAAATGGTACGAGAAAATGGTGTTAAATATGTTTTTAATCATCGAGAAGAGGGATATGCGTCAAGTGTTATGAGTGCTACAGGGGGACAAGGTGTTGATGGAGTTATTGAAATGCTTTCAAATGTTAATCTTGCAAGGGATTTGGATATGCTTGCACCAAAGGGAATGGTTTTAGTGAGTGTACTTCAAGATTTTATGATTAGTGGATTTATAATAGTTTTACATTACAATTCTTCCACTGCGGTTACTCTTGACAGTATGTTATTTTAATGAATGAACAAAAAATAGGATCTCCATATTTGCACAGAGAACATTTCAATAATTTAATTATTGAAATGCTTTCAAATGTTAATCTTGCAAGGGATTTAGATATGCTTGCACCAAAGGGAATGGTTTTAGTGAGTGTACTTCAAGATTTTATGATTAGTGTATATATAATAGTTGTACATCACAATTCTTCCGGTGCGGTTACTCTTGACAGTATGTTATTTTAATGAATGAACCAAAAATAGGATCTCCATATTTGTCCAGAGAACATTTTAATAATTTATTTATTGAAATGCTTTCAAATGTTAATCTTGTAAGGGATTTAGATATGCTTGCACCAAAGGGAATGGTTTTAGTGAGTGTACTTCAAGATTTTATATAATAGTATTACATTACAATTCTTCCAGTGCGGTTACTCTTGACAGTATGTTATTTTAATGAATGAACCAAAAAATAGGATCTTCATATTTGCCCAGAGAACATTTCAATATTTTGACGCCGACAGCCTCTCATTCAAATTACCAGTTCTTGTCTGGTAAAAAGAAATAGTTAACGATGAGGCAACTTTATTTTCCACAGGATTTAAACCTTCGATGGGTAATCAAATGTGGATGGCAATAATTGTGTTCCCAACGCTTAAGCATAAATATCTGTTGAATCAATTGTCTCACGTAACGAACTTACCGGTATGTAACTACTATTTTCAGGTTGTTGGAAGTAGAGGCTCTATTGAAATAAATCCTAGAGCTATGATGGGAAGAGAGACAAATATACAAGGTGTTGCCTTAGGATCATCACCAGATGTATGTATGTCAGAATTGACTGGAGGATAATTCTGTATATATCTTTCAAATAATTAATTTAACTTAATAATTACTTTATTTTTACGGAAAAAATGAATATGAGTTAATATTTTTTCTTAGAATGTTTGTCCTTCACACATCTGCTCTTTGCAATTGCATTGTTGGCTGTGGAAGATATGTCTCACAATTATGGCGGTTTTATTTGGTTGTAGATGTAGTGTGTACAATCTTAAAAGATAAATGCTTTTCAAGGATTTACAAATGCAATTACATGTCTAATCATTTCCAAAAATTTGATTTTGCCTATGACTTATCATTCTGACAGAATCAAACTTAACACTAAAGGAAATACTTGAGGATCAGAGTTAATGATTTCATGGAATAGTAAAAATTTCTTCATCGAATTTCATTTCATTTTCAGGAGGATCTGCGAGAAGCGAGTCTTGCTGTTGAGGTTGGTTTGAAACAGGGATGGCTCAATCCAGTCATAGGCCCTAAATACTCACTCAACGATGTTCAACAAGCTCACGAGGACATTATTCACAACACTGGTTCTAAGGGGAAAATGGTGTTAATTATTTGAACAATAATAAAATTTTCACTAGTACGAACGTTTAAAATTGATATGCATTTCATCAATTCTTCACTTTCGCAGGATTTTATCATTTCTGTATTTCTTGAGGTGTTTTACAATGGTGCTGACTTTGTCAACTGTTGGAAGGGCTGAGGCAGCGATGTTCAAATTATATTTATATCTTGGAATACATATGAAATCATTCATACTGTATAAATCCTCGATTTTTTTTTCTCAGCATTCGGTATCTATGGTTCATATCATTATATGCCTAGCGGTATTCAACTTGTATACTATGATCGAGCAACAATTGAAACCATATGTATCTGATCATTTCTGCTCAAAAAAATTAATCATCAAATATACAGTAGCTTTTTGGCCTAATGTTGAACAAACATTTCGATATCCTGCATTCCAATTTTTCCTTTCATTTTGACTTAAAAAAAAAGTCTGATAATGATGTGGTTTTTTTCCATATGTGCCAATATTTCATTAAATGATTTTTCATTAGTGTGCAATTGATATTCATTTTCTGCTGCTCTTTGAATAAAAAACAATGAGTCCTAACTCTTCAAGACGATTCTCTCACAGCCTCCATTTTTGTTGTTATTGGGAGTGCAAAAATCTTCAATACTTGTCAATGGATGGTGGAAAACCGTCTCGATAGTCAAACTCGCCAGAATGGTCAGGTTGGATTGTGCTTTTCTCTTGATGATGGATATGTGGTGTAGATAACAATGCCTTGTCATTAGAGTACCCAAAATGGACCAAATATTTTCTTCGACATATACACCAGTGCTTTACTGAGTTCTGTGTGAGAATAACATAATATGCATTGTTTTGGTACTGTGGTATAGAATAGATAACTGCTTGGAAGATCTGTGGGAAAATCGTAGTGACATCAGAAGTACCATCCATCTCTAGAGACCAAAATCGATACTGATTTTGTTGGTTTGGTACAACCTGAATTACCACACACAATTAGCTACGCATACTCGAGCTTAAATTTTATGATTAGCATAAACTATGATATGAGCTCTTGTTTCTCCTTAGAGTGATAATATTTCCAAATATCTTATAAAATCTGTTAACAGGATGCCATCCACACGCGCTGTTGAACCATAAGGTTGAAGAGAGAGTTCTCTGTGGTTGAACCGCGCTCGCCCGGTTTTTAGTAGTGTGATTGCGCGATCAATGAGCCGGCGCTCACAGCTAGCCTTGCATCCGGTTGCTCAGCTCAGCACGACGGCATTGCAGGCCTGTGCAGGTAGATACATGTGTTAGCATTTTTTAAGCAAGGCATATACTGCATAGATTAGAATTTGGCAAAGTGAAGGTCAATTATCTGAAGGTAGTAGGCTATGCATATAGGCTATATATTATATGTCTGTATGTGTATTTGCGTTTTATTAAACCAAGTTAGGGAAGTCTAGAACAATAGTAATGAGGCTTTCTCTAAAACCTGTTCGAGGTAGCCTGGTAGTGAAAATATTGTAATAATATATTGTCATATGAAGAATATTTAGGTAAAATAAACTGCAAGTGTTTGTGATTAGATTACCGGTAATACACTATTCTAATACAGTAATAACAGAATTACCGTACCGTACCCTTTGGTATAATATTTCTGAATATAAACTATCAGGTACATATATCTGTATATTCTCTAAATTGAGTCTGTATTTAACACTAACAGAATATTTTATAATAAATTAACTTTGTTCTTTGAATGTTACAGTACAGACAATTAAAATTTGTTTCAATTGAAATTTTTACCTACATTAAAAAGTAAATGAAAATTAAATTAAATATTTGAATTATTTAATCCATCATGGCCATTCCTAACCTGAACAATTTTGCTGTGTTGAATGAATATTTTTAGTGTGATAACATCTGCTATTTGTTCATATTTTTTCAAATATTCAGTTATTAAAATTATTATACTCTCGTCATGTTGTTTGTGTGATAAAGGCAATCTAAATATGAATTACGCCAGTGATAATCCAGAGCAGACTATGCAGAATGGTATCCATCCTGGGGCAATTCAGCCGTCTGGTCGTGCTATATATGAACAAAGAAAATTATATGGGAAACAGTCTGCAAACGTTGAAGAAATATCACAATACAACGTTGAGGTTCGTATCTGTGTGCTTTGATTTTTCAAACTATAACTTGTTGTTTCAATTGAATATTCGGCAGTTAATCCTTGACAACAAATACTGAAATAAGAATGCCTTTCACAGATATGGTTCTATCAAAATCCCACCATGTGGTAAAATATGTAGGCATGAAGTGGCCTAGTGGTTAAATCCTTAGACCTAACTGTGATGTAGTTCCAGGTTCAAATCTCTGGTTCAAATCTCATGCACACCACCTCACTCAGGATGTAATAAATTGGGTAGGCTTAATTGTAGCCCCTCACCTGGCAGTGACTTCTTGTACATAGCCTTGTTCAGAGCAAAAGGCATGAAATTTGCCATATAAAAAATTGGTACTCTTGAGTTTGCGCACCAAGATGTCGCATAACCTGAACCCTAATCTGGTACACAACCTGAGTACGGTTGTGCTCCATCTTGGTGCGCATACTTCAGGAGGTCCAAAAAATTAATCATATTGCCTCTTTAAAATGTTTGAATCCCAGTTCTTCCAGTCTCTTTTTATTTTAATATTGAAAAAACATTGGCATTTTTCAAAATGTATTATTCAGCACTAAATGGCTATTTTTAATTTTCATTTATTATTAAGCATATATTTATACTCCTCCAGTGCCTTTATTATATTATCGATCTTAAGATCGGTAAATATATTGATAGGTATTTGTCTGTATGTATGTCTGTCTGTCTGTGTGTCTGTTAGATGCACGCGATATCTCACGAAAGCGAGATTGAATCTGCTCCAGATTTTGCATGTGTATTCATCTTATCTCGGACCAGAAGCCTATTGATTTTGGGCGAATTATGTCGTATAATTAGCGAGTTATCAATCAATTATTGATATAGTGATCTAGATTTTTGTAAAGCGAGAGAATTTTGAAACCCGCCGAGTGTGTGTGTGCGATGCGCAGTGCGCAAGTTACAAGAGCGGATGAATCGAAACTGCAGTTTCTGTTTTGGGGGATCCCCTAACTATCGATCGATAAGTCTTCGGTTTCCAACCGATATTCTCGTTTTTACTGTTTTGGCCAAACTTTTTAAAATAGCATATTTCACAATTTTTCTCATTAATATTTCATACAAGAATGTCTGCTCACATTGATTTTGATTCAACTATTTCTTTATGCTCATTACACATGGGTTCGGTTATGCTTGAGCATTTGCAAACACGAAGGATAATAGTTAGCTAAATAGCCTCAAATATTTAAGAGTTAGTTTTGTTTTTGATTCGATAGTACTATGCCTCATGGCACCTTGAAGATGTTTGATCCAATGACTTCACCCTATAAAACACTAACACATGATTATTAATAAGATATTAGAATTCGATTTGTTAGCTAAATATTCTATCATGGCATAAATTTTTGAAACCTCTGACCTGGTGAAATTTGAAATTTTTTATTTCTTTTTTCACATTGAACAGAACTGCTTACCAGTTAATTTATGACAGATTTTGATGATAATTTCTTGCGACACTAACAACACATTCAATAAGTATTTATCGATATATCTATCTATGTTACTGATCCTAGGATAAATATTATGATTTTAATAACCGAGTATTTTAGAATTCTGCATTAGGAGAATTCCATATCATTTTAAATTCAAATTCAAACTTAAATTCAGAAATATGGCGATATCTTGTGTGTTATAAATGTTAATTCGATATTTCAATGATACATCATTCTCAAATGGCATTATTGATTGTCTAAATTTTGGGAAATTCATACTAAGTCCAAGACTATAAATTCAAAAAAATCATTTTTTGTGTATGAATTCTTATCCATCCTTTGTATATAATACATGTTTGACCCTGATCAATATGGGAAATATGTCACTGATAGCTTATGATGCTTTGTGTATTATGTGATCAGTGCTTGAATATATGAATGACTGAGCCGTCTATTATAATTCTGTCGTATTTATAGCTGTCGTTACTATTCACCGGATGACTGTAGCACTATTGTGTCAACATTGACAGATTCAGACCTCACCCCTATCAAAACCTGTGACGTTACAGTCACTTATCATGATGGCTGAATATTGCTTCAAATTTAAAATAGGAATAGTATGGTGGGCCTTGCGATATTGATAACTGAGGCAAATGCTCATTCGCTTTTGGTGTGTAATACAATTTTACGAACAAAAATGTCATTGGCATTGAGACCGAATTTTAGGTGAAAATGAGTTTAATCAGTTTATAGTCCTTGTACATTATTCAAAATGCATAATAATTTTAGGTATTTCATTACTTTTGAGAACTGAAGGTAATTGTATAACATGATTGAAATGAATGATTAACTGGAAAGTAGTATGCAGTGAAAGTTTCCCTCGAGCAACTTTAAGTAGTACTGTTGTTATTTAATTTAATTCAATAGTACCAAGCCCTCACATGCTATTTGTATCATAGTACTCTTTCTCCCCTATCATATAACACTTTGTTTTGATCAAGATAAGAAAAAATCACACCGAATCAAACATGGCCGCATGTATGATTCATGATAGATTCGAGATAAAAAAAATTTGAAAGTATCTTATAACCTATTGACAATATACCGGCTTGTCATGTGTTGTGTGTTTCATATTTCAAAACAGTTGAAACTCCTAGAATAAAAGACAATACAAAAGGTTTCATCAAAAAGACTTGAACAAAGATTTTTGGAAACATAAGTATACAGTGTTCCATTGTGTTAAAAATGTGTGTTGGAATGAAATTGCCTTGTTTTATTGGCTTGTGAATAATGTGTTTATGACCTTTACTCTGAACGCGCAGGTGCTCGGACATAAGAAAAAGCTATTAGAATGCAATGGGCCGAAATATTTTTAGTTCAGCATAACATGCCTTACTTATAAACTGGAAACATTGTACTAACTGCTGGACAAATATTTTTTAATCAGTGAATCCAACATATTTATTTCCTCTTCCTCACAACTAGTTCATACATATACCTTTGTATTTCACTTTATTTCATTTATCCAAATTCAAATGCTAAAAAATGTTCTCGATAATAGTTATTGAAATTCCTATATTATGAGGAATTTATCATGATTTAAATTATTGACATAATCTCAATTTGAACAAACATGAAAGAATATTTACTCAGGTATTTGTCCACTAATAAAAAGTCACAAGCATGTCACTTGATAAATGCTCATGCTGTGTTATGTGTGCGTAATTGCATTTTTACTACAGGTACATCGCAAGCTGAATATTATTTATTATTTTATTAATGGCATGCCAAAAATTTATTACCTAATGTTTAGTTAGTCCAAAGCAATGCATATGTATTATGTGTGGGCAGGGATGGCCAAAATAAAATTATTTTACTATTCTGAATACATTCTGAAATGATTAGATTTTAGTACAGAATATATTCTAGATTAGATCATATTCAACAGAGAAATATACAGAGACAGACACCATTGTATATTCATTGAAATAAACATTGTTTGGATTGATTTTTCATTTTTTACTGTGTCTCTTCTGCCCAATCATCAGTTTCTTTAAAAAAATTATCGTTAAATAAAATTTTCGTTAAATAAATGTTAGCTGCTAGGCATTGTGCCTACTTAAACAGGGCAAACCAAATTAGTCGAAGGCTCAGGGGGTTTAAATTCGTTCTCAAATTTTTTGATTGATATCATAGTTAACGATTGGCTTTTATCTTTTTATCCCTTTATCTTTTTTTATCAAGACCAAATTAAAAGAAATCTTGCTATTTAAAGCTGCACTTTTGGCCTTAAAGTACTGTACTAAATTGTTACCAACTTTAATTAGTTCACATTGTGAGTCTTATTGTTAAATAACAATACGTTTTCTCAGGGATGGCAAATGACTGATTATTGTAACAAAGTAAACTTTCCGTTGTGTTGAGTGAGGCTTTTGTCCACTTCAGTGCTCTTGAACGAGTCGAGCGTCGTCATTATTAACTACTGCTTCATTGTGTGTCTCCCGCAAGGCAACGAGTACTTGATATTGGCAAATAAAAACAATAGCTAAAAAAAATTTTCAATTAATCATGGTCCGAAGATATATATCATACTTCAAAAACAATTCATCCATGATCTATCTCATTTAGAGACAGTTGAAGAATGCCAATTATCGCTTTGAGATGTAATTTTGCGGCAACGTCTTGCAGCTCTTCTGATTTGGTTTAATTAGAAATTGGCACCGGATCAAAGTTTAACAAAATGTTCAATTACTATTTACGGTACTATAATATTTTGTAAATATCATAAGATTTTTCAGTCATTTTATGACATTGCTGATAGGTTTTCCTAAATAAAATGAGTAGTTTCACCTGAAATATTTGCTACTTTTTGTATAGAATAAATGGCTTATATTGAATGTTTGTGTCAAAAAGAGTAACAAATATCAGTAGAGCATTAACTCTTAATAATGCAGCAGTCATGTTTTTCATCCCAATTGCATGGAACTTGAAGTGCAACTTGAATAATGAGTCAAACACAGTGCCCATAAAGAAACAAGATTCAATGACATATTGACTGTAGAATCAGATATGGAATAAAACTTATATTAATCGAAGAATGATAACATTGCTGGTTCCCGTAGATGGCTTTCTTGCACAAGTCATCAATAGGTGAACTCAAGATTTTCGTAATTTTACTGCCAAATTGATAATAAACCCAAAAAAGTTCTAGGTAATAATATTAAGGTAATGAAATCTGATGCTTTGAATAGTTCCATTTAATCATATCACACACCATTTATTAAAGTAAATATTTTAGAGTTTTAAAGTCATGCTAATTTTCAGATTAAGGAATCTTATTTGTGTTTGGCAAATTTAATATATGAAAATTTCGGTGCATGACATTTTTGAGAATAAGTTTTCTTTGCTCGTTTAACAATTTTCTACTGGAAGCATGCCTTTTTGAAAAATTCAGGAAACATGCTTTCTTTGAAGATTATTGAAATCATAAATTAGGTCGTTATGTGGTACTGCTATTAATAAATTGTGCTTCGGGGCACTTCATTTCATCTTATTTAACAATATTTCTATTTGGCTTAATCACTAGATCATATCAGTGCTTTTAATTACGTTTATTGACTTTTGAGTTGAATGCCCTTGGTGTGCCGTAAACGAAAAAGTATTTACACAGAAAATAAAATCTCTTTGGAATATCATTTGTGGAAAATTAAAATTTATCTCAACCAAGCTTGAAACATGTATGAATTAAGTATTTTAGGTTCAATCTATGATCATTTCATACTTGATTTAATATATAGGTTTCCTAAAAGCAATGTACAGTAGGGCGATTCTGTCAACATGGGGATGTTGTGTAATAAATATCTCTCGATTAATGATCTACTTAGGTTAATAAAGTCAACAAATATGTTTTAACTTATCACGAATTTGTATCATGAATTATACGAAACTGAAGTATCGATTTTAAAAAGTGTCAACTACTGATAGTGATATAGATTGTGTGTTTTATGTCCCACCATTTTGGTCTTTGGACTTATCTGTACTGTGTGTTTGTGATATTGAGTATTATATCTGAACATGATTTATGGTGGTATTTTATTAGCTGTACGTGCCCTTAGACATGTGATTAACCTATGAAAATTTTTTGTTTTCTATCCCAAATGATTAGAAATTTATCGAGGACCACAATTTTTTCAATTTTTCAACATAAAAAACTGAGTCATTTTCAGCTGTTATATAATGTTAAGTGAGTAAACAGTACAATGATCTTTCGTCATTTTTTGTTTGCCCTCATAACCTTCAATAGAGGCCAACTTGGTCTGGATTATGTCTTTGCTAGACTAAAATGTATTTTATCTCTTGAAGTGGTTTTCTATCCTTCTACCGTAATCCTTTCCTTTTGAGAATTACTGGCAATACTCACAAATCACATTTAGCAGTATTTTCAATAAATTTTCAACAATGGATTTGAAGCACTTTTCCTGTGATCCACTTCCAGACACTATTATTGTTTAAAAATATTTAGTCCTTGACTATATCATTATTCCTCACATAGTTGGCATTTTTTCTATGAATTTTGGAAGAAGTGATCAAATTTTATACTCGGATTGAAATTTCATTTACAAAATGACAGTCAATTCCTATTGTTCGAATCACAATTAATATGATGTTAAAATATAAAAATTGACATATATCATGATTTTATCCTAATGGATTGAATATACATGTTGAAAATGTTTATTTTAAATCCGATACCATTTCCATATACCCCATAATACCTATACTACAATTGTGCTAGGTTTGATTTTGATTTTCTACGTTCTTGTCCCATTCAATAAAGATCAATATAAAATTAATCAAGAAACATGTTACTACATGCTAAACAGAAAATATTTCAATTAGTGTTGTGTTCTAGTATTATTGGTTGTAATGAACAGCATTTCCTCCAGTCCTAAAAAAACCTTTGTTTTGTCTAAAACTTTATTTGTTGAGAATCTTAAAATGTTGACTGTTTGTTGGGTTTTCACGCCATCGACTGAAACTGATACTAATGCAAAATAATCATGTAGTGAACAAGGCTACCTTAAGGATTCTGGGGGAGTATCAAATCAGTTACATGGATGTGTCTGATAAGTAAACCACCCCAGAACAACCTAGCAATCATTTCACACACAATTAGATCCCACTATTTGAACCTTCATTCTGCTCATATGGCTCTGCCCAGTGCAGCAATGGAAATTCTGATTCTAATGGAGCAGTGCTTCTCAACCTTTTATGACTCGTGGCCCCCTTTCGGAGGCTTTTAGCACTCATGGCCCCCACTTTAATATTCCAGAGGTATTTATAGGGTTATTTTCATTGATAGATTCCAAATCCCATTATGTTAAAACAATTTGCACAAATGAGAGCGAAAACACCCTGCGAAATAACCTTGTTGAGCAGCAAACTAGGAAAAACTGTGAGATTTCTTTTAAAGTGAAAAGTAAATTCAGATTTCACCCCATCCTTGTGGACCCCCTCCAACTCCTCTGTGGCCCCCTTAGGGAGCCGAGGGCCCCCCGGTTGAGAAGCGCTGCAATAGAGAGTCTAGTGATTATTTATTTTTTGAATTGTTAGTCTTGCAAATGGGATAATTCAGTAATTTTAAGGGTTTTTATTTTTTCATTTTTAGCATTTGACAACATTTGCTGTGGAGAGAAAAGATGGATTATTGACAGCTGATGATGGAATAAGAAAACTTAAGTTGCTTGATGCTCGAGGCAAAATATGGGCTCAGGAGGCTTTGATGCAAGTTGACGGGAAGGCTGTCAAACTATTCGATCAACAGTCTCAAGTATGTTTTAAAGTTATGTTTACATTCGCCCCCTAGGTGAATAATAACAATTCTGTACCATTGTTTTTATTGTTAACACTTATATTACCAATAATGTATTATGTACATTATGAAGCAGAATTTGAGGTGGTTGCCCAGTAACCAATTTATCTTTTTTACATTTTTAAATTTGATATCGAAGTAAGAAGAATTTAGCTAAGACATTGTAACATTTACTACAGTGCAACAGTCTTCATCATTAATGAAATAACCTAATCATTAGGGCAAGCAAACCTTTTTGATGAATAGTTATGGGATCCAGAAACAGGATATCTAAATACTGATCAAACAAAAAATACTTTCATTTTAAAACCACACCATTCACATCAAACGAAAAATATAAGGTAGACTGGTGATTTGATTTATTTGACAAATCTAATATAGCTCAGCATTATCTGTAGATGTTCAATGCTATTATTTTTTTGATTATTTTCATTTTGGATTGATTCGTTAATATAACGTCAAATAATATTAACGTTAGTAATAAACCAAAATGATGGATTTGCTACAGAAATAGCAAAGTTCAATAAAAAGAAAAGATATTTGTTGACAATTTTTTTGAAATGGCTGAAACTTACTCAGATGTAAATGACAACTTGATTCTTTATGACAACTGGTTTCACTTTATATTAGCGATTTCTTTTTGTAATAGCCTATTACAGTCAATAACAGTTATAAGATCAAGAGCAAGAAACATCAAAATTTATTGTTTAATTATATTTACCATGTGATAATTTTATTATTAATCTAAGAAACCATAAATCTGCAAACCCATAAAGTTTCATGTCTGCTTCCGCAAAACCCATTAATCAAGGATAAAGTGAGCGAAACTAATAATTTGTTCTATTATACTGCCAAGGTGGTAAACTAATTTTTCAAAACAAAGCCCTAATTCAAGTCTTTTGTGTGTATTTCTGTTTGCTTATTTCATTCTTCTAGTTTCGTAAATATGTTTGAGAGTGGAGCTGTAAATGAACAAATACATAGTATGGTGTCGTGGGTTAGTAAATGTGTCTTGCAATTACTTACCGTAGGTAATATAATTTGTTGAAATCAAATATGAAAAACTCTCAGAGTGGGGAGTTGGATGTAAAGATTTCGATTTCCCAGATCCTAACCCTAAAGCCTCTAGTTGACTAACGACTTTTTAGCAGACAATAAAAGAAGGTTTTCAAAGCTCAAAGTTCTTCCTATCAGACTTTCAGATGTTTTTTTTTATAACTGAGTTTATAACTGGAGTCAAAATTACACTCAATGTGAAATCTGGGGCTTGTACCGGAGTTGTTTTTCGAATGGCCTGGAGATTGAGTCTGAGGGTGTAGTGAATTGTTCTCGACACACGCACATGTCACTAACTGAATTCTTTGCTGCAAAATACTCTTATTACAATTATCTTTTAATTCTAATCCAGTGACACTTTTTTTTCTGTTTTTCAGGATGAACTAGAACATTTTCCTCTCAATTCGATACAACACGTTCAAGCTATCACCTATGGAGCAGAACCCTATGCTGTCTTAGCATTGATTGTGAAAGATATAGACCAGAAAATTCCAGACATGCATCTTTTTCACTGCCCTAATGTTCCAGTAAGAATTGTCTTATTTTATGTCTTACTTGATATTGAAAATTTGTGGTCTTCACGCTGGAGTGCTTTGGGTTCTTCTCTCAATTGAACTTAGGAATGTCACTCGATTATAATGAAAATATGTAGTTTCAAGTCCTACTAAAATGATGTCTAATTGGGAATATCAGATATAAAACTTCATAATACCATAATAATAAACCATAATAAAGCTTTAATAATAAGTAGTATCACCTGCTATCTTCTGACATCTCTGTGCGAAGTTTTTCAATTCTCTTGTCAATATTTTTTCCTCATTACTTGAAGGCTCTCAAGAAAAATTGTTAAAAAAAACTTTGAAATAATGCTTAAAAAATGCCTAATTAGTTTTTCGAGTAGTCTGCACACAAGCAGCTAGTTATCTATTGGTTTAATTTAATAAAAAAAAACTTGAATTTAGTTTGTGATACAACCGGTTTCATTTCAGAATCTTTGATTCTCTAACCAAAGTCAAACTATAATTTTTTCTACTATTTCTTTTCTAGCCTGACATTGTCGTATCTGATATTGAAAGTGCTCTCGCTGATTGTAAGGACAAAAAGGGAAGAAAAATTCGACCCGAGACTTTAAAACGAGCACGCGAAAGAGTCGAAGCTTCAGTCATTCCGCCACCACCTTTAAATCCACCTCCCGCTCCTCCCATGAAAGAAGGAAATGTCAGAGAAAGAATACAGTCATGGGATAATATCGGCCACAGTATGTTGTTCTATGTTATGAGTTGACTGATCCTATAGTAGAATTATCATTTCATTGTACTTTGTATATATAATGTTATGTAGCATGAATGTCCAGGACCCAGGACCACACTCAGTGCATATTCTTTCTGTAATACAGGTCATCACGACACATCGAAAGCAAAATTGACTTTATTAACATACAATACATTATATCCACTTTCTTCAATGTGCTACATTAGCTTGTTTTGTACATGACTGATCATAACGAGACTGAATGTCTAGTATCATCACCAGTCCAGCACCAGCTCCTGTCTATATATAAATTCTGACAGATTTGATCGTTTTTTTTACTCGTCAAAATCAATACACAGGCAGATAAAAATTATGTACAAATTGATTATTATAAGCGACACATCCTAAATTATTTTGCGACGTACTAGTTATGCGACACAATTTGGGGTGCATTGTTTTAAACAACTGGCAACTATGTTATTTATGTCATAAATAATTTTTACAACAAATAATTAATGGGGTATTACGGAATTAATTCACATAAATAGTTGAGTAGCATGTCCCTAACTACTGCCTTTTTATCTCTGCCTATGATGTGTTATAGTGGATTCATATGCACCGACTGCAAGACTGCACTATAGAAAGAATCAAAATAGCTATATTGTTCCCTCAGACGAAATCCCCATTGCAGATGAATTATTCATTGCCAAGCTGAAATGAAAATCTGTTTTTTACAGTTAATGACATCACAACTCCAGGACCAGATTACAATGCAGAGGAATCATCTGAAACTATCTTGCAGAGAGTCAATCGAGACGTTGTGAGTAATTAATTGGTCTTATATATCCATGAATTTTTAAAAAACATGTTTTTGTACAAGAAAATCTACTTACTGTCTGAAATGGGATAAATTAAAATCGTAAGAATTTGTCTGTTATTATGGCAGTGAGATCTACAGGACTAAGGTTGAAAGAACCTAAAAATTATCCATAGTATTCGTGATTTCTTATAATTATAGTTATATCATCTATATCAATCTGTTCTTAATTCTTATTAAATATGAATGAATAAATTGAAAGGTAAGTTCAGTAAAAAAAATCACATGCAAATTTGTCAGAATCCATTTCGCTGGGCAAGGGAGGTACGGAGAACTAAATCTGGTTATCGAGCGGTAACAACGGAGGTGTTCATTGCAGCATAAATAAAAATTATAATGTTCCCAATAAAGCTAAAATAAAAAATTGTAGGAATAAGTGTTTTTGAAAATTGAACTTCAATTCAAATTTATACTTCAATATCAGTTAAATGCAAAATAGTAAGGTGTATATACTGAATTCCGTATTCAGATATTTTTTTCAAAAGCGTCCCATAATAGTAAATTATTTAATTCACTCCATCCCCATCTCATTACCTACCGGTAATTAAAATTTTTATAAGATCCTCAGACATAATTATAGATGAATAACTAACTGTTCAACAGTGGAGTGTGTTATGTGTCAAAAATCTATTTTCGAATTTTAAAAATTTTTGATAGGACAGACAACCTGCTTAATATCATTTCTTGTTATTATGATGATGTGATAAGATTACTGTGTCGGTTTTGAAATTATCCAGATAAATTTCGAGTTTGAAAATATTCCAACATTTTGACGAATTATAACTAGCTTTGTTGACAATACAAAGCAGAATCAGGTCTAATCTCAACACAACAATAATTTTAGTAATAAATTGTATGATTACTTCTATTTTTTATATAATATATCGCTTCATGGATTTATTAAATAGGTATATATAATTGAAAATAGTGGGCTTCAAAAAATTAATTTAATTAACATTGGTGAAGTAGTTCATTAAAAAGTTGAGTTATTAAAAGTCCTCTTTTTAATTAAATTTTCTACTCTTTCACAAGATTCAATACATTATAAATTATAATATACACTTAATACATTATCTTTACCATATTTACGAAATATGACTATTGACTATAACTGAATAGAATAGTATAGAATTTAGATAGAATTGCAATCTCTCCAAATATGTTCAGCTTTCATTACTGAAAACTTTTTTCCAATTTTTCTAGCAAATCCTAAATCACACACTTGACGATGTCGAACTGTTTGTCGCAAAATTACAGAAGTCTGCACAAGCTTTAAAAGAGCTTCATTACAGAAAGGGAAACAAAAAGTATGTCGCTATTTTTAATGTAATTTAAAAAATTTCAGGATTTATTATTTAAAAAGATTTTTGTAAATTATTTGAATATAAATAATACCATTTAGTATAAAATTGTCATAAAATATATTATTCTTCATTGAGTGGATAAGATTTACTGGCAGTTACCTCATTGATCCTGTCTAGATTGTGGTCTCCAATATAAGCTCTCAGGTTTGAGATTTGAACGAGAATAGAACGAACTCTATATTAGGTCCCACATTTATCTGTACTTGCATAGTGTGTGTAGCAGGTTAGGGCATAACTTTATTTCAATTTTCCTTATTTTAGTTCTACTACGAGTTCGGGGACTGTCTGTGTTAGCCAAGTGAATATACTCCCTGCCCATAGGTTTCAGTCACTTTACACAACTTGATAAAGTAAAGTAGGCGAACAAAATTAGTTACCTCCATAATGATACCCACCCTTCTGAAGCGTTCATTTAATGTTTACTAAATTGTATGAAACTGATCATTTCTGACCAGTGAATTTTTTTCAAATTCAGTAGGACCCTTTCAAAACGAGTCTATGTGCGATAAAGTATTCTGGAGACACATGATAAAAATGAATCTCTAAAAATAATCCATTATTAATGTAACAGAACTCACCTTGCAAGTGAATGCTTATAAAGTATTGTGCCCACACTGCCCGACAGCATGGTTTACATTTTATGATGACGATAAAACATGTCCATTATCAGTCCATGTTTTATATGTATCATAGTTGTGTACCTTACGTACATACCGAGCCTAACTCCAATAGTGTAAGCATTGTATGTTTCTTATTGTAGAAAAGTATTTTCATGTCAGTTTTAGTTTGAGTAAAATTGATATTTTCTCTTTGTTCGGACAAATTGTTTCACATTCTTGTTTGCAGATCAAACAAATCGAAAAAGAAAATGGCAGGAGAGGGAATGTTGACACTACGTTCCAAACTCCCTCCCCATCAAAAGTTCATCGACTGTTTCCGCAAATATAAGCTGGCTTTTAATTTGCTCGTAAGTATACTTCACCTTTGAAACTTATACCATAATCATGTATGGGACATGAATAAATAATGCAGTCACACTGGCTATGCCTAAATAACGGTATCGCTAAATAAACATATAACGTTAGAAACTGGTTTCGATAATTGTTCAAGCGTTGCTACAATTTGAAGATATTCCTGATGGAATAAAAATTGTCTAATTTTGAATTAAATTAGTTCTCTCTTAGAATTCAGTTGTTGAAAATGCCTGATTTATTATCAGTATCAGTATTTGTTAGGGAGGAGAATTCACCCAAACTGATTATATATGAATCAAATATGTCAAATGGAAATGGTTTTTTTTAATACTGCATGTGTATTTGAAGTATTCTGAATTTCTAAATTTACAATTTCAATTTATAATATTATAATAATTCAATTTTAAATAAATACTTAATGCAAATTTTCTCAATTTCCATTGTATTTGGACATCCTTGTCCAATGTGAATTGTGCTCATTTCAACAAAAAAGCAAGAAGTGATTTTTTTTTATACAAAATAAAATCTTCTATAATTTGCGAATATTAGAATACATATAAATCCTTATTTCACTTTCCAAATTATAGCACTGAATTTCTAATAATCTTAAACATATTTATATTTCAGGCAAAGCTCAAAGCTCACATTCAAAATCCAAATGCTATCGAAATAATCCATTTTCTATTCTCTCCTCTTCAAATGTGTATTCAAGCCTGTGGCGGATATGACATCCCCAGATCTGTTGAAAGTCCGCTCCTAACAAAGGACGGCATCGATCTTCTTCATAATTGTCTTACAACACAGGAAGCCGAAGTCTGGAGAAATCTCGGAGATTTTTGGACAAAATCAAGGTATTTTTTTGGATTGATTGTAGAAACAAAATAGTAACACTTATATATACATTAGAGTTAAAATTCATATAAAAGGTTCTCATAAGTGAAGTGTTGCTATAAATTAATAGAGTAAAACAGCAATATTTTTGGGAAAATTTTTGGCCTCATGGGGATTCAAAAAAAATAAAAGTAGCCTACTAGCGGTTCCATCTATTTTCATGGGCTAAAAATTTGAAATTGATTATCCAGTAGTGTGATTTTTTTTATCACAAATATGTGCCATTTCTTGTCCAATAATATTGTTTTATCGCACAGCTTCAAAAAAAAACATGATGAATATTGAAAATAGAGCAATTCTCACTCCCCTGCTCATGGATTTTAAAAACCAATCAAAATACATTTTTTTAAATTTCTGATTCTTCAAAAAAAAAAACATGATGAATATCAAAAATAGAGCAGTATTCACTCTCCTGCTCATGGAATTTAAAAAACAATCAAAATGCTTTTTTTTTTAATCTTTGATTTTTCAACGAAATTTTCTCATCATATATAGTGACTCAAATATGACTGAATGATCGTATTCAGAATTCGTTTAGTTTGGTTCATCTATGGGAATAACATTTATATTGTCCATTGTGAAAAATATATTGGATTCTATATTTAGGTATTAACTTATGTTCCTGAAGAAGTTTTAATTTGATATTGTAACTGGTGAAATGGAAGGAATGACATTATGTAGTGTAGTTTCATGTTTCACAATGTAAAATTCCATTATCCTTCCTGACCTATGTTTTGAGATTAAGTAATTCATTAATAATTTATGATGTTTTTTGTGAACAAGGAAACTGGTTTAATCGCTGGTGAATTTTTGCAGAGTCTTCTTTTAAATCAATTTTTTTGTATGATGTGCAGTTGCTTTAAAGCTTCTATCTACAGTTGCTGCTCTGCACAACTGACCCGCTGATATTCAAGAAGCTATTTTATTTTTTTTTATTTTTTAATAATGTTAAAATGTCATTGTGTAATTCAACATATTCTGAATTTTTGTCATTTCGTCATGCCTAGTCACCCTTGTTATCTACTCTATTATATTTGGTTAAGTCTATATAAATCAACATTTCAACCTTATACCGGTCTATTTAAACATTTGTGAAAATCCCCTATATCGTGTGACCCTATAAACAAATACATGATGCAATTATCTTGAAGGTAAATCTTTGAAATTATATACTAGTATTGTAGCTTATTGAGTTGTCAACATATTTATAATTTTTAGAATGTAAATACAGGTGGCTAAATAGCTATTGCAAATGAATGTATGTATACACCTAAATAAAAGTTCTATTTCTCAAAGCAATATTTTTTAGCTTCTGAACATATTAAGTAAAATTAGGTTAATTTTTATGTTATCCAGATGCTGCTTGCCTGGGTCATATCAAGCAATATTGATTTATTGATATATATAATTAGACAGAAATTGTGTTATTTCGTACTTTTATGTTCAGAGTTTTGAGTTTTTTGAGAAATTGGTATAGTTTTCATATGGAGTTAAGGTATAGAATCAGATAATTTGATATAGAATCAGATAATTTGGATTTCCTATTTCAAAATTGCAATCAAATTTGCTTTTTTGCAGTGAAATCCTCTTGAAAAAATATCATAATCGCCTTTGCGTATAAATAGTTTGTTTTATATTTTGAATTGATAGAAGTTGCAGACAATTTTAGAATACTCGATACAGAATACTCGAATCCCAGCTTGGCATTTCTGGTTGGTTTTCGTTATGCATTTGCTTTGTAATATTAGGATTTTCATATTTATTTCAGGGTAGAGTAGAGGAAATCTTACCGAAAGATGATAAGATGACTTAATCAAATAGCATACGACATTCTTTCGCCCGATTAACATTCCATGTTTGATATAGATTGGTTAGCCGGTTATTTGTTCTAAATCGGGGGGGAAGCAAGGTTTTTGAACTAATGGCCAAAAATTTTGCCCACCAAGACTGGCAGGCCATATAAGTGTGACGTAACAAGTGAAAAATATTTACAGTGTTACAAAAGTGGAAAACAAAAAGTCTCGCGTCAAAACTAAATTTAATCGCAATCTCAACAAATTCCTTGAGCTATTTATTAGCTGAAATGTCAAAATTTGGTTTCAATTTGCTTGTGGCAGTATCAGGCGGGCCAGATTGAATTATCCAGCAGGCCGGATTGGCCCACGGCTGTAGTTTGCTCATGTCAGTTCTAGATGCATGGACTTACAGGGTCCAGTAATTCATAATTATATTACAAAACTAACAAGTTCGCCATATTAATAATGTTTCAACATCTTTAAAATTCATTGTAATGTGCAAGTGCAGTAATCGTACAAGTTGTCCGATCATATGTTATCACTTTGTATCTGATGCACAAATACACTTTTTAAAATAGTCCAAAATGAATTCCCAAGAAACGACTGTTCGATCATCAAAGTGACATAACCACATATTTACCCTTAATGTAGGAGTCCTCTTTATAGACTATGTCATTATTTGACATGACCTACGACTATTGACACTACTAGCAGGAACTAGAAATTCGTATTTAGGATGCAATGTCACGACTCATGACAATAGATTATTTGCCTGGTGACTTACGTGTTAAAATATTTATTTTCATAGTGCTTACATGAATAGGTTTAAATATGAATTACACAAAGAATTACATAATCTTATTTTAATACAACCAAATTGCATCTTCTTTTTTTATACATAATGTAGGTTAACTTAAAATATGTCAACATCGTGTACGATGGTATAGTATAGTCATAGTCATGGTTTTGGGTTATTATTTATAAATAACCTAACCTACCTAGTCAAGTAATTTACATTCTTTCACTCCAGGCTTGAGTTTCCAAAAGAACACTACTTCCCTCCATATGTACCGACTTTCAGTTCTGGTTGGGTTCCACCGCTACTTTCAAATGATCCTGGCAAAGATCATACTGAATTAGCAGCCACCATTGCAGAACAGGCAAGCAGAGTTAATAGAGCAGAAGAGGCAAGAAGGGTAGGCTTTTCTTTTTTATGTTTTCGACTTGAGATAGTTGAAATAATCTATATTAATATTTTAGAATCTGGAATTTCAAAAATATTTCAAATTTGATCATAATTAACAAAGTTTGTATATGGAAAATTGGAAATGCAGGGACCAGAACTCTAATGATCATTTTTTGACTTTTCATTTTCTCAAAATAATAATTTTTGACAATAATAATAAAGTGACTATTTTCTAACATATCTATTTTAGCGTCGTAATTATTTTTAAAAATCAAGAATTTAAAATATTTATTATATTAAAAAAATTTCATTTTATTCAAATCTTCTATTCGTCTTTGGAATCCTTGATAGGCATTGATTAGTTTTTGTCCAAGGAATAAATTTACTTGAATAAAAAGGGAATACGTGATTGTATTCTCGCTTTTTCAACTTACCTGTATCACCGAATTTTGATTTAGTTATTTCCGTATCCCATCATAAATCACAATATCATCACTATTCAAACTAGTTATCAATTCTTCGGTGCCGCATTGACGCAACTTGTTTTATGCTTCTAAATAAACACTTATATGATAACCAAGATTTATTGATTATTTGTACTGGAGAAATGACGATGACGTAAATTTATTGACGATATAATTCAAACCTTTCATATTATGTACTATCTTTACTCATTTTTGTTTGAACATTGATTACAAATGAAAATTTTTTATGTACTTGATATACTCTGTGTTACATTCAAATTCGCGGGGATATGATGACTTAGTCTTAGTGGGTAGCATGCCCCCAGAGTTTAATTAATTAAATTAATTACAGAGATTAAAAATTACTTTTGTCCATATTTTTTGATTTATAGGGGAATATAACATTCAAGAATATTCCAATTGGTATATTTAATTCAGACAAAGTTACAAACAGGATATAAGGGAATTTTTTTTGGTGAAATGAATATTTAAATTTGTTTATGAATGTCTTTTGAAACTTTTTCATATGATTAAATTTGGAATGTTAAGATCAAACGCGGAGTATCAACACTACAATAGCCTCTAGCTTTCATATCCATTGTAAAATTTAATTTTTATTATACCAATAAATTCCATGAATTCATTCATATTGACCCACCGCTGGGTCATATTGTTTTGGTCAATAAATATGCTTTGTTCCGGTCTTTTCTTATAATGATATGACTATTTATTATGTCCATTATTAAATTTTGAAGTTTTATTGAATTATTAGCCATTTAATGAAAAGAAAATCTTTGACAACTAGGCAGGTTTTCAATGCATATGGATTTGGCAACATTGCCTTCATTGTAATGTTTGAAAAAATGATTTTTTCTACTTACCGGTATATGTTTCTACTTAAATGCTTTTATTTATATCTTGTAGGCATCAGATGTGAACAATGCAAGTGCAGACGCCTTCAGACAGCATGTTGAACAGCATGTAGTGAGGTAAAACTTATTTCCTTGCTTTTGCCAATAAATATAAAGTTAAATATGTACCAGTACTATTCGCTAGGCATAATATTCCGAATATTGAATTTCAATATTTACGATCAAAAATTGTAACTGGAATTATTGGTTTGATTAAATTATAGAATTTTGTGTTATGCTTTCTTACGGTTGAAATTGACAAGAAGCAACAAAACTTACACATGCAATGCGCTCCTTTTCTTTCTAGATTCCTTGTCGCAATCGCACTTGAATATCCTCTATTTCGATGTAATAATAAATATCGGTATTCAAATTCATCAAAAACGTCTATGAATAAGGCATTGAGAATACTGCGCATGTGAATGAAAACTGGGAACTACGCTAAAAACGATGTTCAATCAATTTTGTCATCCTTGCCTGCTGATACATGATCTAATTCTCGTGTGATTTTTGAAAAAAAAAAAATTTTCTGCTTTCAGAAACCAGGCTCTTAACAACGCATTACCTATGAGTGCTGTCATGTCTCCACAGAAAACAAAAATGTGCAGATCTATGTTTGATTTCACTGGACGAAACAAAAATGAATTGAGTGTCGCTCAAGATGAATTATTAGAAATTCTTCAAGATGATAAAAGTTGGTGGAAAGTTAGAAATAAACAAGGTTTGTGGAACTATATATTAAATGGTTCCATTACATTTGAACCCACGACGATTGCACCGGCATACTATTGCACCTATGGAAATTTTTGTTGTTTTACGTATATTTGAACCCATACTAACCCTAACGCATGGATTTAGCACCCGCATATAGATTGAACCCGCGAATATACACATGGGTTCAAATGTACGGTCACCATATTAGATATAAGTAAGAGACAAATAATATTATAGGCCATTTTAGACGCTTTATTTTAAAGTTTACCCATGGGTAGTTTTGCTACAACTCACAGATCAATCGATTACGAATCGTATGGTATCTAATCTCCGGAATGGATGACACTTTTGGCTTTACAAATCGGATCGATTCGAATCAGATTTATGCGATTCGGAAAAAGAGAGTGATTTACTGAGAAAAAAATTGAACGATTGTTAATCATTGTTATCGACGGCATTAAATCTGCTGAATGCGTTTATGCGACACTCCAAATACCACCAAATGACGGGACGGAAATGAAAATGAATGTTTCGTGATTGACTTTTTTACTGATCTACCGTCATTAGTTTCAAGTTCAGCACAACACACTCTCTTACGCATCACTTGAGATGATGTGTGGCGTAATTTCCCCCCAGACTGCAAGTTTAGTTTTCCACTGAATGACCCAAGTTTCTATTATGCATGAATTTAAATGGATCGTATGCTTGAAAATCCGTGACAATTTTAATGAAAATTTCCAACAGCACACCGCGCTGCAACTAAGTTATGGTGTGACAGGCATGATTTGATAAGGAATCGGCTACCGACTTCTAGATAATATTAAATTTTGATCAAAATTTAATTTAAACTTTGTCCTGAGTGAAATATTTGCATACATTTGAAGAGAACTATTACTGAATGAGTTCATTGGCCGGCTAGGTTAATTGACAATTATGTTTCTCATCCTCTCTTCTCATTCACCCAAAAATATTGCTGTTTTATTTTTTCCACACAAACAATCTTTTTACCTTCAATACATAAAAAATGGAAGATGCGAATGAAAGGTAATTTGCTTTTTTCAAATTGTCTTCTGGGAATGGTATATCACCTACAATTTTTTTTTGTTTTATCCCGTGAGAACAATTTCTTTCACAAATGACAACATTTTGTTTTGTAATGCTGGTAGAAAATTTTCAGGATGATCAATGAAATGAAAAAAATAATTTTCTAAGCGGTTTGAATTTTGATTTTCATATCAATTCTAAACAACACGCAACATCATGCAACTAAATAATTATTTATAATGATTTTTAGTTGTATGGGGTGACCCTTCCAAAAAAAAACATAATCCACGTAATACAACAAAAAATGTGTTCTAATCATATGCCATTCCTGGACATTCGTGGCTGTGTCAAAAATTTATAAGCTGTTTCACATATCATACATTGAAAAGATGTTTTTGAAAAATTGTTCCATCAATATCAAACTATAACTCTGCATTCATCTCAATGTGTGCTCAACTAGTTATTCATTAACATAATGTAAATAGGTTCATGGTCTATAACTTTCAGAACGATCTGGTTTATATATATCTCGTACTTTGTTACTTAACATAAATCATTTTACTAAAGTTAATCATTTGACTATCAGAGGTTGTCGATAATGCAACAAATTTTTATTGTTATTGTTGTAAATTTTTCAGATTCTGGGATGGATTTCTCATATAACTAACCATGAATTTAAAGTTTGGGTATCAGTTCATGTTTGGCACAGGATTAAATTTTTAGATTATTGGTGTTAGTTCACATTCACTGATCCCCAATTTACTAACGTTTATGTGAAGAAACCTTAGTCCTCTCCTCTTAACCATTCCAATATTTTAAAAATTTTGACTTCTAAACCTTTGCGAGACTATTCAATAATCTTGTGGTTGAAATATTATTATTGTAGGCCAGTTTTCTTTTCTTTTTTCTTTCAAAATACATATCACGATAAATAGAAATTTATTTTATACTGAGTCCTTGAAAACATACATCTTTCAATATCATAATTTTCAAATCTGATAAAAAATTTCACAAATTTTTGTTCAGGTAATATTGGATATGTACCTGGAAATCAAGTGGTTGTGATCTCCCATAAGGCCACGTCATCTTCAAGTTCTGATCCACCGATGAATGGAGGGCCAGCATATACCAAATCATCCCCACCCATGTCTCCCACTGTGAGTTTTTTGCTATTTTACATCAAGATATTTTTATCTAAATGAATTGATATTTTATCTAACTTTTAAATTTAATCCTAGTTATACCTAAAGCACATTATAAACCAAGGCAAACATTCAACCTTGTCCCATTTCCAATATATTAAAATTTTCCCCAACCCCTTGTTAATCCGGCATTGTTATGCAAGCACGTCGCTTCTCTGATCCTATGTATTTTCTCCAAATCATGAGATTTATGTTTTGCACTAGTTTTAATAATCATGTTTCAAATCAAAAGTCAGAAAAAATACATTATTTATTGTATTTTGTGTGAAATGTGTACTCTTTGCTGCCCCTAAAATTCATTGTATGTCTTCCTGTGGGGTCGCGTCTCCCAGTTAGGAAAGCCCTGTTATAAACCACTAGTCAATAATCGAACAATTGTCTCTTTTCTTTGGTATCTTTGTACATATACGTTTCGATTAGCCAATTCAAAGCCATACGTATAACAGAATGGTAGTTGCAGTACCCACCCACTTCTGCGAAAAACAATGATATGTATGAAATTTAAAGTATTTTGCTGTTTGTAGCCTAAATTAAAAAATTAATATTTGAAAAAACAGTTACTTTTCTCAAAATGCCGAATATAACTATATTTTTGATGACTGAAATATACAACTGGGAAAACCTTTTTTTTAATTTATTCTTGTGAATTAAATATCATTTATTTTCAGCCATTACCACCTCTTCCTCCTCCTCCACCACCACCACCACCATTTATACCAGTTGCTCCTCCACCACCAAAAATTGTTCCAGGTAAACTCAATTGAATTAAAATTATATTGAATACGAATCTATGTAGATGTTGTATTCTAATAATGTTTTTGGGATTATATTGACTTGGACTGATTAAGTATTTTGTTATTCAACATTTGCTGGCTCATGATACACCAGCATATATCTATATAGTTCCAATAGTCATTGATATTGTAGGGCTGCTCCTGCTTGTACGTTATCAGAAATGACCCTTTTTCGCTTTTGTGTGAGTGCATGTGACCTTCTTAATTCAGACATATTACCGGTAATCAACTTTGTGGTTTTATTGCAGTTTTGCGGCCCTTGAATGAACCTTCAACATTAGCTATGGGGACTGTTGTGTGGGGCCCGAATATTGTCTGACAGCGGTTGGCGCATTGTGCTATGTGCCAGGAATGCGCATGCCATTGTACCCCTGATTACCCTTTGCAGTTTAACACGTTCAAATCTTGTCGGGTCTAATCGTGTGCGAGGGATTGCTGGACCTCTAGCGGTCTTAGGGTGGTTCACTCTACTGCTAGTTGGATACAGCTTCCCCCATCTCCAAGTCCATGCATCTGAAACAAATAACGAGTTAACTATTTCCATACTTGATATAGACTGGTAACCAGATGAAGGACCGTGGTTCGCCATATGATTAAGCCATCTCATATTTTTTTTCTCACCTGGGACAAATATGGAATTCCTATTCTATCCTTGTCCAACCTTTGGACCTAAGAAGCCAACAGTTGACAATATGCAGTAACACGACTCTGAATCTTAAATAAATTATTGTTAAGTTGCAGTTACCCCAATAAGGAGAGAAAACAGACCTCCAGTGATCAATGTTAATGGAAATAATAACAATGGTGGACTGAAAAATGATCCAATTTACTCACAAACAAAGAAGCCGGTACCTAAAAGTATAAGCATGGATAAACTTCGTGAAGAGTTGAAAGGTCGTGTCAATACGCAGCAAGCGCAGTCTCGGAACTTCAGTATACCTAAGAAAAGCGGTAAGCATAATAAAATATTTGATAGAATAAGTGAGTTCATAATTTGATCATATTCTATTCTTGCGCTGTTCAATTTTAAATATTTATTTGATCTATTATACAGCAAAGTTTAATTAAACTACACATCAAAAATATGTTTTCTTTTCATATTTTCTATATTTAATGACAGTTGAGAGAAAACTGAACTGTTGGCATTCGAAAATCAACTGTCTTTAGATTTCCTATTCATTTAAACCCTTTTTTATCATTCTTTAAATACTTCATTTTTCATTGTTCTGTCAAACTCTGAAGAAGTTGTTGGCAAAATATTTTAACAATAGAAGTCAGCATAACAATAGATCATTTCTAATAATGATAGGGACACCCATGTGTTGAAACTTTAAATAAGAGTGCAACAATCGTAATTCATGTTTTCTTTTTCAGCTTCTTCTGCATCGTTGAAATTGACTGAAAAATCGACCCAAACAGAAGTTATGCGATGGCTGGAATCTCGTGGATTTAGCCAGTTAACAATCAACAGTCTTGGTGTATTGACTGGTGCTCAAATCTTCACTCTCACCAAAGAGGAAATCAAAATGGTGAGATTGTACTTCCAATTTTGTGTAATTTTCATCTTTTGAGACGATAGGAAACTTGCTTTTTACAAAAATACAAAAAATTCTAGAATATGGAATCTATTTTGACTTATTAAGGTGTTTTGTTATCTTATGTGCTCGTATGTGTGGGTGTACGAAGGGATGTCTTGAAAAGAATCGAATATTCAAATCAATTTGACCGATTGAGGTCTCACAGTTTGATAATATAGTATATTTAATTGATTGTGAAAACTGTAATAAGAAATCACATAACGGTACATATTAACGTTCCTGCAGTTCTAAATTTGAACTAGTATTCACTGATTTCTGTATGTTCTTTGTTATTTTCTTAAACATGATCCAATTTATAATACATTCTGTTTTGAACTACTATTTCAAAATATATTTGTAATTCATATACTTATGTGCTTTTCAGGTTTGTGAAGATGATGGAGCCAGAGTCTACAGTCAATTACAAGTTCAAAAATCTATAGTAAAAGACCAACAGAAAGGTGATGACGAACTTGCTGCCATTCTTAATATGAGGAAAAAACTAAATGAACAAGCATTGGAGCCTTAGAAACCATTCCAGAATGAAAAGTGTATAAAATACTGCTTATGACTAGCACTTTATTAACAAGTTCAGCTCTTCAAGAAAACTCGCAGAGGGAATTTGGGATTATTCTATCATTTAAACTGGGCTTGTCAAAAAAATTTTGGAACAAAAAAAGTCAATTTTCTATACTTTTATTGAAATCAAAACGATTTTCAAGGGAAAAATTTGAAATACTTTATGGGTGTGGTTTTTCATCAATTTTCCATTAGAATATCTTCAAAAATGTCATGATTTCATTACATAATACCTTATTTTAAATTATTGATAGTTTGCTGTATACTCTCTAGTGACTAATTGCAGCGATGTATCAAATGTCATTGTACTATACTTTCTCTTTTTATTTTGATGGATCATTATTGTTATTATTCCTAATTCTTTTTTACTATTAATTCCTAACACTTTTCCTATCGTACTTAATATTGATTTTCTATTAGCATGCAATCTCATTTAAAATTTAATGCTTTAGGTTTATGTGTAGATCACTGTAGTTTGAGCAACTTTCTTTTTTCTTCGTACTATTAAAATTATTTTTTTTTGCAAAATCTTGAATAGGTGTTACAATAATGGTACAAGTTGGTAATATATGCTCATCCATGGCAATTGTATAATTCAGGGCTACTCAACTATTTTTACCTAAGGTCCGCATACAAAACTTCAAAAATATTTGGGTCCGGACTTTCCAGAAATTATATCTCGGCATCTTTAAACATGCAATTCCTCTGCCGACTAATGATTATTAGCTAATAAAGATTGTTCGTTATGGCATTATAGTTCTTTTCATATATATTTTTGAATCTATGAAAGTGGTTTATAAAGAAAATTTCAAAGTGGGGTTAATGATTCAAAATGAATAATTATGCGCGGTCCGAATCGAATACCGGAAAGGTCTGAATTCGGACCGCGGTCCGCCAGTTGAGTAGCCCTGGTATATTTCATCATGCTTATTCATATAACTGTGCTTTGCTTATCATTTTGTCTGGTTAGTTTGAATCAAGTATTCTAATATTTTAGTCTATTTTTATAGCACAAGTATATGTTTGATCTAACAGTATCCATAAACTTGTGTTAGACAACCTATTCTAATACAATGAGTGGAATATGAATCAAACTGCTCCGACGCTTACCGAACTAAAATCACAAACACTATGGGGCCCAAAAAAAACCCTCGAAAATCAACATAAAATCCCTTAATCAAATTCTCTGACTAAACTTAAGTAGTCTAAAATTTTGTATCCCTAATAATAAAAATTCTTATCTTTAGTACCGGAGTACTACTATGAGTTTTATACAATCAAAATAGCATCAGTCTTTAAATCTTACAGTTCTGTAATCAGCTCTATTATTCTGCATATTGGGGACTCTAGTTTCAATGATCATGTTCCAACCTGTTTCACAAGTGATAGTTGTTCATTTATTTTTTCATCGTGAATTAGTCCATCCTTTTTCATCATTAAACCCTTATTGTGCTCTTATATTTACTTTTTTATTCAATTTTAGGTATTCAGTTTTCAAACAGTTTTTAATATTGGTACTATCACATTAAGGTGCTTGTTTAAATGCTACAACACAATACAAAACGATTAATCTAGTACAGTTATACATGGTGCCTATGAATTGAGATTTCCATATTATTAGACGTTGAAACAGAACCATTAAAAAAGGAATGTTAGTATGCTATTATTACACTAAATAAAAATATGCACTGGTAAATGTTGAATTAAAATGTTTTTTCAATGTAATGTATTCAAATCTTGTTTAGTAGTTTACAGTTTACACCCAATTCATGCATCGGTCAAAGGTTAATCATGCATTTATGGCATGTTTCATCTGATCATGAATGGAATGGGAAGAGTTGTTATACGTAACCATAATTTTACTGTACACATTAAGACGCAAGTTTCGATTGTTTTTTGTATGTTCTTGTTTAATAAATCACAACTCCAACCACAACAACTAAAATGTATAAGTTGTATTGTGATATCTTATCAATCTGTCAATTCATGTTAGTCTCCTATTCATTTTAAGATATATTGGTCCTTTAAAATGTAATTTCTCCCTTGATAAAAATGAACTTGACAATATAAAATGCATGTCACATAGTCTTAATTAATGGTAAATGGTGGATGCTATCCCGAAATTGAAGTTTGGAATTGAATGCTTTAATTACTTTTACTTCTATTCTTCTAATTTGGCATCATTTTTCATTCGCTTAAATTATCATTATTTATTTCAACATTGGTGAATAGGTAGCTAGATTGGTGGTACACAATATTTGGAATATATGTGTGAAAAACTTGTATTTGTCGACAACTCATTTAGCACACTTTTTGATTATGGAAGAAATTGGGCTTTTCTATTATGTATTCTTAGAATAAATAACCATTATTTTTTTTCAAAATACCCCAAAGCATATATTGTTAATATGGACTCCAAAGTTGTTTGTATTTGCTGCAATATGTAATTTTTTAGACGCAACAATCTTGTTTGTTTGGTTGTTCCCACTGTAGATTAGCTTTATGTAATTAATTTTGTCTCATATTTGTAAGTGTTCTCTATCATCAAAGTGTGCTTGTGTGGATACTGCTTCTTTTAATCGATTATAAATTACGATTTGACATGAAAAAATGTGATTTTTTATGTGTTTTTGTTTAGCTAGATCTAGGTGTAGATCAATGTCTTTCATATTTATCCCAGGGGAGAGGGAAGCTGATAAGATTATGTAATCATAGGACGAACCACGATTATTTCACATACACGGAGAGTTTGTTTGAATTGGAACTAGAAACGTACAGATAATATAATTTGAATGGTGCAGGGAAAATTTAGATTCCAGCCATTTAAAAAACTACTCCCGTCACATGGTTCACACTTTATTCAATGCTTATTGAGTTTCCGTAGGGAATACAGCCTTCGGTTATCTCCATTAGGGCTCTTGAAATTCTGGAGTTCGGATACACAATTCTAAATATTAATAAAGGATCAACTGAAGAATCTCCCCCACTCGCCCCCTCGGTAACCAACTGAAGAATCTCCACCCCAAGTTAGACCAACGGTAGAATCTCCACCCCAACTAAGACCATCCAACTCTACCAAATAATTAGTCCAGGTCAAATGAAGGATCAACTGGTATTATCGGCTTAGGTGGGTTGGGGGAGGGAAATATTCTTCAGTTGGGAAAAGGGATCAACTGAAGAATCTTCACCCCAACTAAGACCAACTGACCCCCCCCCAGCAGAGTCCAACTGAATAATGTCCTCCCCAAGTGGGTCCGGGGGGGGGGGAGAGATTCTGCCCTGCTTTAAAACATTTGGAACTGGTCAGCCAACACTTGGCATCAAATTTTGTACCTTATTTCACGCCTAATTACGTACGGCTCATGCCACTGAGCGTAAAATCATGTGACGGGTGGTAATCTACACTTATATAAATATTGTTTAAATTTTATTGTACCTGTAGTTTATTTTTAGAGAATATTATTTCAGTTGTCTCGTAGTCCCTGATTTCATGGATGGCTCTGAGTGCTTCATGATTCGCATATCCTCCCATGCGAGGACTCTTAAAAATCGGTCTTGATAATAAAATAGCTTTGTTTCAACAGGTTGCGGTCAGTTATTGTATTCGCCATGCACAATGAAAAACACCAAACGAAATTAAACGAAAAATTGCATTACAGTCAAAAAATTATAGTCAAATTACTTTACATTCAGTAGTAGGCTACTCATCGGGGCAGCCAGAGAACCACTCCATGACCCGTTGGAGGGCTCAGGACCCAGTCCCGCACAAAGCAAAGACTTCTAGTCTTACGTAATGGTTGAACTGATTTATCCACGATATTATCGAAGGAGAAGACGTCATACCTCTCTGAAAAGGTTGTCTTTGTCAATGTTTATTGAAACGGATGACAAATTCTCGCGTGGTATTTATTATTTAGATATTTCGATGGAACCCGAGAGAACAATATTCATCAAAACGCATTGTTAAATTGATGATAAAGTAGTAGTAATTCGAGTAGTAGTAACCGACTATTTAGATAGTATTGGTTTGTGGTTAGCTTTATTTCTTCAGCAATAACACTAAAATTATATTTGGGAACCTGCCAATTCTGTTTAAAAAATGTATATGACTCATATTATAGTAGCTTTTACGTATTTCTCAACAGTGCGTACATGACAACGAGAGAAACATTTCACGCACGAGTACGTCGTTGCGTAAATCATATGATCGGTTTACGTAACCCCATTTACAATGTAATGGGTGTCGAGGAATGTTCTGTGTTTACTTTTCCAGTGAAGTGCGAAGTGTTAGGAGCAAAACTTTCTACTCTAATTTGAAATAGAAAGACCTTTAAAAAAAAAAAAAAAAAATAGAAAGAGTTATAGTTAATGACAAATTTGGTATTATTCATAGGCCGGATGTTTTTCTTTTTTCCGAAGCATTTTACTTTTATCATCATACTGTCATATTGCATTGGTAGATCTGTAGTTAGCGTCTGGCGGGTTAGATATTGTATTCAATGGAAATCAAAATATCATATAAAAATAGATAGGTCTAATCAGAACATAGCTTAACAAGACATAAGATGAGCAACAAGAACTAATTATTTAGTCTTTATTTGGTTCGGAATTAGATTGAATAAACATTTATGATAATATGTAAATTCTTGACAGGAAAAGCGACTGAAAACAAAACATTGAAGTGGTACAGAGCATAGTTGTTTTAATTACTGAATTATCTGAGTCATTTTCTGCATTGGCAAGTGTTAGTACAAACAGCTGAGTCATTTGCCAAATATTATTATAATTAACCCAAGACAGCAAGACCAGAGAACGAGATTCTATCTACTGATCTATGGATGATTGTCGCCTTTATCATTTCCACATTTTTTGTAGATTTGATTAAATAAGCTTGAATTTTCTATCAATTACAGATGAAATTTTTCGAGTACAATTGTTTTAAACCAGCACCACATACATTTCCTGAATCTAAGGTAGATATCCAAACAACTATCATTTTAATCAAAGCATACTTTTTGATTTGAAATAGATAACATTTTGACACCTGATTTATTTATTTAAATATGACGATTTATAAAATGGATATTTGAATATTGTAGAAATTGTGTTAACTAGTCTTTAAAGTCAGTTGGTGTTTTTAAGAGGAAGTTTCATAACTTCGCTCCGAACAAGGCTTTGTATAAGAGGCAACTGATTGGGTTTGAACCCAAGATCTTTAACTTGCAATGCCAACATACTTGGTTTATTTACTCATTTAACCATTAAGCATGAATCAATACAATGGAATTCAATGACAGATTGAGGGAAATAAGAAGCATTTATTAAGTATTAATATAATTCCAATATTATAAAATATTTGTCCAATCGCATAATGTTTTATCAATCCTTTTTTACATATCTAAATGCATCAGAAGCCCACCACTTCATCTGTGATGTAACAAATTAGATAGGGTATGCCAGACAGTAAAGACTTCAGTATCTTTAAAATACTTGTTTTAAGTAAGAATGGGGAAATATTCTTAAAAACATTGACATGATTTTGTTCACAGAATCAATCGTGTATTTGGACACCTGTGTTCGGGCAAAAACCTCAGCCTTCACAAAGAAGTCATCATGCAGTATGTGTATGCGATAATCAAATATTCATGTATGGAGGGCGTGGAGTGAAAGGAACTACAAATCAATTCTGGGTGTATTCATTTGGTAAATAAATTACTCTTAATTAACGAAGATCATCAATTATTAATTGACTTTTTCTGGTATAAGATTGTGATCAATATTAAAGTGTTTTCGAGTGGTGAGCAGTTTGCCTTCACAACTTATTTATTTTGATTTTAATGATTTTAATTTTTAGACGATTCGAAATGGGAAGAAATTTTTCCAGTTGGGGATGCACCTCCTCCTTTAGAAGGGCACACTATGGTCGTATATGATGAAAACATATACATTTTTGGAGGGGAAACAAGTTTTGCTACGGCAGATGAATCTCCATTATGGTGTTACAACATTACACAAATGAAGTGGACAAAGATTGGCACAGAAGGAAAAGTGATGGTAAGACACTTGATCAGACAATCCATGTGGCTTCGAGACATGAATAATATGTTTATTGAATTTCATTGATCAGATAATTTAATAAAGAAATATTAATCATTATCAACAAGAAGGAACACCCACCGGCCACTACACTACCATTGAGACATACTTGATATTTATTTTTACAATACCATTCGTTTAAATATTCGATCAATGATTTTCAATCAAAAAAATATATATTACCGTCGTCCACCCCAAGACTTCCCACCTTACTCACCCACGGCGTATGAAAGTGGGTTAGGTATGCTTAGTTATCAGCCAGTTTGAAGATGTCCATTCAAATTTTTCAAACTTCGCTCAATATATATCAGATCATGTAGGCTGCATCACACTTAATTATTCATTCCAATCCAAGTAACCGTCTATGCTTTTTATTAGTTTTAGTGTTTTATTTTTCATACAAGAAAATTTGCCCAAAGAAGGGTCATGTTTACTCATTCATAAGAAAATGAGAAAAGTTATTGACAACCATTGATGTGCCATGAACTACTGAAACTATGATGAGTTATACCAGTGAGAACAGACTTCGTCATACTTATATTTTTGAACGCATCAAAGTGTAACAAAGTAGGCATGCTTGATGATTCTAAGAAGATAGTTAACATACAAAAATGTTTTTAAACATTTTTCTATTACCACAACTCTCTACACTCGGAATTTACAAACACTTTTGATTAAATGTAATTCCTTAAAATGAGTAATGTTTAAGAAAAAGATGTTTTTTGATGAATTCAATTTATGGAAAGTCCTTTTCAATGATTTGTTTTTATTAAATTTAGCATTTGTGCAATGAAATTTTGATTAATGTGTATTGACTAGTGACCAAGTTGAGTGAGTTTATAAAAGAATGGATACTGAAATATCAAACAATTTGAGTATCAATAATAATCAACAACCTGCCATAATCCACTGTAAAATATTTCAATAATCCATTTTCTAAGTTCAATCTTTATTATACTTTGGTCTGAATGTCAGCGCTGTTTTGCTGTCATTTACCACAAAAGGTTTAATACCCAAATGCTTGAGGCAATTTAACTCATCAGTTAAGAAAACACAAGTATATATTTGATTCAAATTGTGATGGAATGAGATAATTATCTGTTTAGTCTTGTTTTTGACAAAATATCCAAGCACATGATCGCTGTAATTATTAACCAGTTCATTGAACAGTATAATTTGCTAAGTTTTGAAGGTTCAAAAACCAGATACCATGATATTATGCCTTCACAGTTCTTATACATATACAATTTCATCAATATTAGAACTCATACTAAGAAGTAACCAATTTGTTGTTTACTTGAGTTCAAACAATTTGTGAACAACCATAGAAAATGTTATACTACAGTAAACACAAAAGTACATCAGTACATGCTAGCCAGCCCACTCCATAAGTCTGATTTTAATTTGTCATAATTTTTGCAGGCCCCTTGTGGGAGAAGGCATCATACAGCAGTTTTATATATGGATGCGATGTGTGTTTACGGAGGATATCAAGATCTGATCGGACCTACTAGAGAAATGTGGCTTTTTGATTTTGGTAAGAATATTTGTGTTCTATATTTTGAGTTATACTTTGAAAAATATGTCAAAGTTATGATAATTAAATTAAAATTGTTAGGTTAGAGTAGATATTACTTCATCTATTCCTATATAATAAATGAGCTAAAATGTTACATTACAGGCAGAGGTAGACAACATTAATTTTTTGTTACTTGTAAGCTGAAAGAATATAGGCTATTTCTACAATATTGGTTTTGCCTTATACAATTTTGTTTTATGTTATATTTTTCAACATAATCATATTTAATCAAACTGGGTGCGTCAACTAATGTAGAAATTTTCCATATTCTATTTATCCAATAACAATAGGTTTGACGGAAGAACAATAGCCTGTTTCGTTAGCACTTCCCTTCAGTGTTATAAGCACCTCACGAATACTTCGTCATAATCCTTCTGTACTTCAATAATAGTCTTTGTCCACTAAATGTCTGGATGCTATTCATTTTACCTTTTATTTATAATCCTTCAAAATTATTTGAAATATGTTATAGGCTATTTGATAGATAATTGTTGTATTTTATTCGCTATACTGTTTTTCCAATTTTATTTCACTTTTTCAATAATGAAACATCATAACTTTTTATTTGTATATTTTTTCACTTTTCAGAATTTCTAAATATGAATTTTACTTTTTAGTGTTTTTTTAGGTTCATCCAATAACTTATTGGTTAGAAATATAGTTTAAGGAATATGGTTTTGTTATTAAACTCAAGTTCTTTGAACGAGTACCTCAAGTAATGCCTTATTAAATTCTACATAACCTGATAACCTCAATTATACATTGTAATGAGAAATTGTAATTTTTGAGCAATCTTACAATTTACAATCTTAAATTATATTTTTTATGTGTTACTTCGACTTGTACACTCAGACTTTGATTTGTGAACTTTATAGGAATTACTTTACTTGAACAAATAGCATCGCAAATCGAAAATCACCAAAGCAAATATGCTTTTGGGAAATGAAGTCACAAGGCTCACTTTTTTTGAAGCACAAGGCGTATTATTTAGTTTTGTACATTGTAATTGGGGGAGAACATTCATATGATTATTAGTTGTCTGTCAAATGACCTCTACATTTGTGTCTGTCTTATCATTCTCACAAGACAAAAACAATTACATTGGGTAGAATAAATATTTGTTTCTTGTTCAACTTGATGTATTCACGAGTATGATATGAACGAACACATGTCAGACTCAAGGTTGATATTGACAATTTTACCTTCAGCATACAGATGGAAGTATCGTTAATTGCCAAATCAATTCCATGCATCTAAAACAAACAACTGGTTGATTAATCCCATATGAGAGATCGTGGTTCAAGTCATCTCATCAGCTTTCTTCTCTTCAGGATAAATATGTAAATCCTGTGGCTTAGAGTAATAGCCCAAATATAAATATTTCTAGTAATTTCTTGAGGTAAGAATAAATACAGAAAATATTAAGTCAGATACACCAAACACTTGACAAGCTAAATTCTTAACTCTAGAGCAGAATTCATAAACTGTTCCATCACAATGCCTTCAAAAGGTTGTTGACCCTTGTCTTACATAATCATCAAAACATGAAATTTTAAAAAATATTAATATGGTGACATCATAGAACAGGGGTCAGCAACCTACGACCCGCAGAATAATATAATCCGCTCAGCGATGCTTCCCTATATTATAGTACCAAAACAGCTATTTTGACGATTATATTCTTTACGAAACAGAATTGATTGTGAGACACGTGTAGACTAAATTAAAATAAAATCTAACAAGTATAAAATACACATTATATATAAATTACTCGTTTAATGAGCATATAATTTAATTATAATCAAACTAATGGCAATAAAACGCAGAATAGTTGATGCTAAGTGCAAAGTGTTCAATGGCGCCGAAAATATTCAAATGAAATTTTAGAGATGCAATGCAATGAGGAAATAAATTAATATTCTGTTCGAGAGATGTATCACTGCTTGATTTTCATTATGATGACCATGACCACCAAGTATCATTCGTTCGGTTTTCAACTTTCTAAAAATATGTGCGTCCCGGCAATGACTTTAAACCTTATTAATTTTGGCCCGTGAGCGACAAAAGGTTGCCGACCCCTGTTATAGAACATCTTCAACCAAAAGTTAAACCATATATTCAAATTGATACTCTTTAAATTATTCATCCAGTCAAGCCATGACAATATAATATTTGGAATATAATTCTGCTTCCAATGTTCACAAAGTCACATTACAATTTCAATTTTGTCAGTTTCAAATATATCTTAACCAGGTCTGTTATATAGTAATATATGTTTATTTTAGTTTTTTTACTTCATAATACATCTGTAGGGGATTACCGAACTATATATGACATCGATAAATTCCCTTTGCAAATTATAAAATTTTTAAAAACTTTATGAACACCCACCCTGTATATTTCACATAAGATTCATGATCAGAACTGTAAACATTCTTTTTCAGAGACAAAGTCATGGCATTTTGATGTTGCAGCATCTTGTGAATCTGCTCCAGATGCGAGATATGGTCATTGTGCAACTGTAAACAACCAATCAATGTGGGTTTGTGGAGGTCTGACGGGACTGAAACCAAATGCTGATGTATTCATTTGGAATTTTGGTGAGTCAAGTAGCGCACTGAAATATTGCTTTAGTGTTAGTGCTTTTGTAAACTCAATTTAATGTCTAGTCATGGTGATTTATAACTAACTATTACTAATAGATATTCAGTACATTCACTAAGTCTTCAAATTTTCTGAATTACAAAGGGAATTTATTAATACTTATGTAGTTTATTGGCCCATACGATAAAGTAATAAAACCTAAATAAACATTAGTTATAGTAAAACCAATATTGTTAGGATATGTTGTGAACTGACTTCATAACAAAATTGAAATTAGAACATGACTTTATGAATACCCTTCAGGCAGGAATTTTTATGTCTAGACTAGAGTTCAAATAATAAAATACATTGTTAAAATTATGTTGAGAACTGACTTCATAACAAATTTAAAATCAGAACAGGACTTTATGAATACCCTTCGGGCAGGAATTTTAAGCCTGGAGTTCTGAATAACAAAATATGTGTTCAATAAATTACTCCGATACCATTTTATATATGGAAAGTTACGCAAATATTTTAACAAGTAATGTTGAATATATAATTTTTTTTGATAGAGCTGTGAAGTGCTGTATTAGAAAAAAATTGGAATTGGATTTTTATATTTTTTAAGCCACTCTGATGATATCTAAACACCTATTTTCTATACTCTCATTAAAAAAATTAATTAGCAATATCATATTTAATAATTTCAGAATTGATGGTATGGATTCCTGTCAAAACAAAAGGTGGACCTCCGGTATTATCCTATCATTCAATGCACACGGTAAATATTTTGTATTATATTCATATTAGTAATGAAACTTTCTGAAGTGAGAAAAATTCTAAAGACTCCACAGGTTAATAATAACCAAAAACAGATTTTTGTTCCTTATCATATCTTCAATATATTTAGCAAATGCCATTATTTGTGGCCAGACGATGGAAATATTTTAAAATAATAGGAATCAATAAAAGTTTCATCTGCCTTATCTAACAAAATTACCTCTTAAGAACAACTTTCTGTCTGTGAAGTCTTAGACTTTTAATTGTGTTAGCATCACAGGTTACACATCTCAAGTTCAATCCCATGTTCACCATCTCAACCAGGGTGTAATAAATTTGGTAGGTAATGTTAACCCAAAAAGATTCTGGTACACCCAAAAATAGTAGCTTTTTAGATATCAATGACTTGTGCAGGGCCTTGTTCAAAGACAAAGGTGTGAATAAGCACAGTATTAAAACAAATTGTCATTAAACAGAACAAGTTTCCATTTCATGCTTCATTGAAGATTGTTGATTTTTGAATTTTGCTTCTGTTGGTTTTTCTAATACCTCTTTTCTTAAAATGCCTCAATTAGAAAATAATATACATGCTTCGTTGAATATTGTTGGTTTTTTAATTCTGTTTCCGTTGGTTTTTCTAATACCCCTTTCCTTAAAATGCCTCAATTAGAAAATATAAGAAGCGTAATTGATATCGTGATTTTCTAGTCATTGTATTAATCCGTGTATTAACTTTCAGGTTGGCAATTCCATGTATGTTTTCGGAGGACGAAATGTATTAGGAGATTCGTCAAATGATATGTGGTGTTTGCATATGAAAGACAAATGTTGGAAAAAATGTAATTTTAATGACACTGTGAAACCTCCTGCTATATCTGGACATTGCCTGATTAGTCATTTTACTCCTGTATTGCAAAAGAAAAATGAACCTCGCACAAGGTACAAGAATTTTTAGTTATTTTTTTATACAAATTTGCGCAAAGTGTGGAAAAACACTGACAGAAGAATAACAATCACCGGTGCTCCCGAAGTATGCGTCCAAGAGGGCGGACATCGGAACGTAACATGGGTAACAGGTTAGGGTTAGGCGATAATTTTTTTCCAATTTTCCTTATTTTAGTCCTATTATCAGTTCGAAGACTAGCCAAGAGCCTCCCGTAGTATTTATACCTAAAATTATGGCCTAACCCTAACCTAGTAAACATATTACATTCCGATGTCCGCCATCTTGGTTCGCATACTTCGGGAGCCCCCAATCACCACTGACGTTCTGACAGCTATACAGGTTTATTCTTGCGCCATAGACAACAATGAGTTTAATTTGGACAGAAACTTTTATTTTATTTCATCTTATGATTCCGGCTTAGTGTAATCGTATTTTCCCCTCCGTCACTCCATCGAAGTCTTATTTGGGATTATTTAACCCAGTTCAATGTATGAAATGAAAAATTTCTTTTGCTATCCTTGTCCCATTTGCACCTGCGCGAGTGTTCACATGAGAGATTAAGAGATTCCGTTATTCGGCGTGATGCAAGGTGTGTTTCTTGCAACTGTGTGAAGTTTGAAGCTAGCTTCTTTCCAGTTGACTCGCTAACATGGTAAAAATGAAAGTCTTTTATATCATGTTTACCACCAATTCACTAGATTGTATATTCATAACTTTTGTTATAATGTTTGATGTCTCCACTCAGTAATGTGGTATCTCTAAGTGTTATGCATCTTTAAATTGCTTTACTAAAAGAAATACAATTACAGTATTAACAAAATTGGTCGCGAATTGTATCACATCTTAAACTGCCAGCCCAATTTTTTTCATCTTATCATTTACTCATTTTATTTAAACATAGAAATCTCTGCAAAAGCTAACATGCAAAAAAACATTATTATTGCAGATCCTTACCCAATGTAAAGAAGAAGAAAGCTAGTTTAAAGAGCACTCCGCCAACAAAACAACGAAGCGTATCTTGTGGAAAATTACCAAACAATTCACAATTTTTGCAAAAATCTGAGAGCTTTGACGCAGAAAACGAAATAAACTTTTTAGATAAAACAGTGCTGGTAACGAAAAACTGCCCAAGCGAATATGCATATGATAACCCTGCGAGTGAATTATCTGATAAAGATACTTTACCTCGTATTGATACAATTCCATCTGATAAGGTTGCAAGCTTATCTACAGAAGAAAGTGAAAGTGTTAACGCTGCTGGTGATAAATTGCCTTCAAACACTTTTCTTGATGGTTCAAAATTCTTTCAAGTTCCGAAACCGTCAATGCGGACTAAATTACATAACAGTAATATGCGTTATGGTTATGTTTCATCGAGGATGAAGCATGGCAGTTTACAAGCTCCCGGAAATGGATTGTCAAATTTTTCTTATAATCTAATCCAAGATTCTTTGGATAAGACATCAACTAACTCTACAGAGACTAGCTTCGTATATTTACCAAAAGATTTAAAAATGGCAGAAAATGTTGTTCATACCCCGTTTGATGATGGCAACCCAGTGCCCGTTATATCTCATGAATTCCCAGATATTACTACTGTAAAGCCTTTCAGAATAGATCAAAATGAGTCCCCTAAAGTGTGGAATATGGAAATGCAGCCAATTGAAAATGAGATGGGTGCTCAAGCTGAGGCAGCACTGATCATTGATGGCACTATTGAAAGCAATCATATAGATGAAAAATCGAATTTCGAACTCTCAAGCAATATTGCGAAACGTTTTCAAACCCAATTTTCAGCATCGTCAGAGCAAGATATCGTTATGTTAGTACTTGGTGGTAGAGTGGCCAACGTAAATCCTAATTCTATTAGCCCATTTTGCATGTGGCAATGCAAAATACCATCAGTAGCATCTTCTTATTAACCCATGCTCATTATTTGATCATAATAGATTATATTGAATAATTCAACAATATATAGTTTCATACTTATTTCTAAAATTCATCATCACCATTACTAACAATGATATGCACATATAAATCCACTATCACTGATAATGATAGGAGCATGCATTTTGACTTGTTTCTATTACTGATTACACTTTACAATGTTCCCTTTCGTATTTTGCTTTCTAATTTTTTTACCTATTCTGCAGTTACTAGAGGATTTTTTGAGTAGTTCATTTGTAATTGACTCGTCGCAATCATGCTTCTGTCCAACAAGGTTTGGCTTTAGCTATTTGTACTTATTACATTTATAATAATATGCTCTCGTTAATAAAGATTATATAAGTTTAATATTACTTTTTTACTGAGATGAACAGATTTATAACCATTTACTCTCTTGTGTGTTTTATCAACATATTTAAGATTTATGTATTTTCTGTAAAATTTTTCATTAAATATTTTTCTTATTACTTGCAAAATTTAAGTATATGTCTTGCAGCCTGAGATTTTTTTCTTAGCCGCATATCTCAAATATTTATTCTAATATATAGTTTATTTTGAGATTCATTAGCTGTAAACTTTTAGTAATGAGGAATAAAAGTATTGAGTAATATTAATATATGACAAAATAAATGAAGCTGTACTGCTTCACAGTTTAGTCTGCTAATGAAAAAACAAACGGCAACTAATAGCTTTGTAAATAGCTTTAAATGGTCGTTGCTAATGCCTCTGCTTATTATGTAACATTGATAGATATTGCAAACTATGTGAATACTTATTTAAATGACAGTGATGCTCCCTGCCCTTATGTTTTTCTGGCAAAGATTTTTGTGAAAAGTGTTATCAGCTTATTTTTTTAAGTATGAGTAATTTATATTGATCAATATATTGTCAAGTCACGTTCTATCTATCAACATATCTTTATTTATTTTGCAGTATTTATAATATATATAGGACGATTCTCTGGGTAAAATTTCGCAACCTAATACAACATGCCTTGCTGTTCCTGTCATCTTTTTCGTAATATTTTTTTTTACAAAGGGAATCAAAGAATGATTGTATATGCCCGCATTACTTTGTCTCATGAGCTAATACCATGATATCCTATCGGGTGATGTTATTGGCTCTTTCAGAATTGTATTCTGAATCGTCTTATCAATATCATGTCAGAATATCACAGATTATCATGTGCGGAGAATGAGTGAGCCTTTGAAAAGCGTCATTTACATCTGAAACGACATATTTGAGCGCCCAGTCACCGAAGGTTTGAAGTGATGTGATAGCAATAGCATTTGTTGTCACTTTCAAGTCGATTACAATCACAATGGTTTGCTTCCACGGCACCAGGACAAATATTTTAGATGAGGTTGATGCATCTTCAATTTCTCTCCGACCCAACAGCCAGAAAGAACTGAAAAATAGGATGGGATTTACATATTTATCACGGGGGAAGCGAAAAGCCGCTGGGACGACTTAATCATATGGCGAACCACGGCCTGTCGTCCGGTTATCAGTCCATGTAGGTAGGGTATGGGATTAGTTAGCCAGTTATTAGTTTTAGATGCATAGACTTGACGTCCAGCGGTTAAGTGAACCACCCTACGACGGCGATAGTCATAGTCAAGTTTATTTTTTCCCATTCAGTAAAATATAACATACGAGATTATCAAATTACAAAACTGAAAACACATTTTTACTGGGGAAGGGGAGTCAAGCAATCCCGCGTTTCGTTACTTTATTCATTATATTCATTCCGTATATATTGCTTCACTTGCACTGCACATGTATCTTACATTCTTATGAACACTTGTAATACACTAGTGCACCGTTGTAGCGGTGTTGATATTTCTGACTGATTTAAAAGTATATTGAGACAACAGAATAGCCGAGTATTTCGCCTGTATTCCAAAGACAGTTCAATAGTCGTTAGCGAGGAAGACGGTCGTTTTCTACACTGTCAATCGCCGTCGCCTTTAACCCTCGCTACGTTACACATGATTATCTCCCATGGGATGCGAACCAACGCAGGGTAATCAGGGGTGCGGTGGCGAGCATATTCCTAACAATTAGCACAAAGTAATAACCATCTAGAAACTTCTTATATCCTTAAGTAATGGAAATTTGAACTGAATCGGTTGACCTATCAGTCGCCTCGAAAATCGATTTTCCTCAACAACAACGTCCACTCGAAGCTTAAACAACAATGTTCCTGATTTGATTCCATTTATTATTAGCTTTGCTATATCCACCAAACGAGAGTTGTGAACCTATTTTATTGTATCATACTGACTACTCTTTTTGATATTTGTCGCAAATAACCCAGTTGTCAAAGACGCCATCAACCCTTTTACCTTACCGGTACCTTACCTCAATGAGCATATATACTCATTGCTTACCTTAAACAACAACAAGAATTATCTACAGTTCCATTTCGTGTCCAAACTATATAAGATTAACAGCCGGAGAACACTGAGCGTCGTGGCGGTGTGGCTCAACGGGCTAAGCGTTAGGAATACGCTCGCCACCGCACCTCTAACTACTCTGCGTGGGTTCGCAGGTTCGAATCCCATGCAGGGATGGTTATGTGCGAGAGGATTGCTGGACTCCTCGCCGTCGTTGGGTGGTTCACGTAACCGCTGGTCGGTTATGGCTTCCTCCACCACCAAGTCCATGCTTCCGAAAACAAACAATACAGTAAAATCTAATCCCATACCCGACTTGGAATGGTAACCGGACGAGAGGCCGTGGTTCGCCATATGGATAAGCCGTCTTATCGGCTTTCCTCTCCCCCGGGATAAATATGTAAATCCTATCCTATCCTATCCTAATATATGAACAACAAAAACATCTGAAAACCCGAAGAAATTTGTAATATATTCTACTCATTGACTATGTGCGCGATACCGCTATACAGTAATCATAATACAGTACCGCTACCGTAATGCAAAGTGACTATGTATCAACACTAGACTATTATGGTCAGTTTGCCGTACGCAGCCGAGTTTTATCAGCATACAGGCGGGGATAGGGATTGGCTTGGCAGTCACTGGGTTTCAGCATATTTACTAAAAGAATAAAGTATGGAATAAAGTACATATTGGAAGTTCAGGCATGTATGTAGATACAGTAGATGAATGAGATAAAGATATCTTTGATCGGCAGGTACCGTATAATATATATCCAGGTTTATTGTAATGAATCATAATGTTTTCATAAATGCTGAAATAGAAAATAGGTCTGTTGGGTGTCTTCAATCATAACTGCAGTACCGTATGGGTCTATTTGTCATTGAAATTTTGAGATATGTCCTTTCAGACTTTTAATACAGTGAAGATGTTTTTAATATAATGTGATACCTTTTTGGCTCTGTAATACAGTGGTTCTCAAACGGTGGGGCGTGTCTCACAAGGGGGCAGACGTAGACAATTTTTAGGGGGGGGGGTCGGGATGGGCGTAAAGCTAAATAAAAAATATTTGATCTTGCCCGCCTTGTTTTGGATATTCACATTTCAAAACTTTTCATTTATTTCACTACGGTATTTACATTCAATCCATGTATTTTTATTGTGTTTTTTGATTAAAACATACCGGTACCTTTGCCTTACTATCTGTTATTTGTAGCTCATGGGTGGGCGCGGCTTAAAAAGTTTGAGAACCACTGCTCTAATACATTGATCATGTCATTATTAATTTTACATAGCAAATCTCAATCAAAGGATAATACCAATGTCCAAGTCTTAAACGTTTAGTTTGGTACCGGTATTAGAGCGCTCTTATGCTTGCTCTATATCAGTAAGTGCACCGTATTCTTGTTCTATAAATGCAGGAGGTCCAGAGACTGTAAAATCAGAGTACTACATGTATTACCAGTGCGGAATTGACATATTTGAACAATACTTTTTCATTGAATGGCTCATTTTTTGTTAATTTTGGTTTCCAAATTGCAGAATTGTGTTGTATACATTTATATTAATACACTTCCATATTACTGTATTATCTGACGTCATTTGCTGATGAACTCAGCAAAAACAGTGACGCTGATGACTTTTTAGTCATTCGCGAGTCCTTGTCAAATGCAGTTAAAATATTCTATGCCTATTTCTGTAATTGTTCAATTTATTTGTGTTTGTTTAAACAATGTTTCATGCATGATGAAAAATTTTTTGGAGTAGAAAGTTTTTCAATTTTAGCTAAAATATTAATCTGTAAATTTAATGAATTCAGATTTGTAATAAACGAACTTAATCAGATATTGGTGGTAACCTGTAGGTACTGTAATGAGTGGATATTGAGCGCAAACGAGCATGAAAATTAATGAGAAGGCTTTATCGTCGTTTGCAAACTGCAATATATGTTCAGATAAAGAAGGATGGTTATGGAAAAAGGGTGAACTGAATACAAGCTATCAAAAAAGATGGTGTGTACTACGTGGCAACTTACTTTTCTACTTTGATAAAAGGTAACATCTGAATGTATCCAATTGTCCCGATTTAGGTGATGAGGTCAAAGACGTTATTTCGAATATATTTCATGCCCATGCAAAGTAGAATTATTCAATTTAATAACAAGAGCTGAGAGAAGATAAAGTCTCATTTTTCCAAATAAAACTTTCCTTTAATTATTACCGATTTGATCATGCCATTGTGATGAATTGTAATAACAATACCAAATTAGGTTGAAATGTCTCACGGTGTGCATGATATTTTTAGTACCTGACTCGCTATGAGCAAAATAAATTGAAATAAGACTAATTATATATATTTTTACTATGTTTCCCTTCGAGTGAATAGTTGTGGCTAGTATTTTTTAGCCATGTGGGACTATTGAAAATCCTTGCTGGCATTAGCCAATATGTATTTAAATATCTTTTTCTAATTAGTATCAAGCTATAAATCATAGAAATTTTATTATCATAAATTATAAACTCGCCTTTTTATTGATTTTGACTTGAGTTTAATGTTGCTCAAACCTATAGTAATTACTCCCATCTCTTCCAGAAAGTGAGTCATCAATAAAAAAGTTGTTTAAGCTGAGTTGTTTTCATCATAGTCATTTTTTATATAACTTATAAGCTGGGCTCCATACCATGTTTAGGTGTTAAATATATATGAATTAAACTTAATTATTAGAAAATTGTAAATGTGAATACATAATCAGATGGTTAGGAGCTGGAGCTACTAAAATCTCTGGTAGCTCCATCTAATATGGTAATCTTGGTCCCCAGCCCTGGTTATAAGTACAATTAAATATTGATTATTTCAGTCCTAGTGGATTCCACTCTAGTAATTTCTGTTGGGTTTCACATCAACAATGGTTTTATTAACAGCAATATTTTGATATATTTTATTCTTTATCTCAGATATGACAAGGATCCAATTGGTGTTATAGTTCTTGAAAATTGTACAGTTCAACTAGCAGAAGGTGGAGATTCTTCTTACACATTTTCTATTATATTTCTTGGGAATGGCATGAGAACTTATAAACTTGTAGCAGATGATGAAGAATCATGCAATGATTGGATAAAATCATTGTCACTCTGCAGTTTTAGGTATTAATACTCCTATAAATTAAATCCTAATTTTATTCTCTCATCATTAAAAAATTTTGGTTGTTACCGGTGAGTCTTAAGTGAGAATGTTAGGATTGAGCTTTCTACTATATCAGATTAATGATTCCATTGGTTCTGATTTTTATTACAACTCAGTATTTTTAATCTGTTTAAATGTAGTATCCGGAGTCTAGTTTACTGGTCAGACAACTCAGCGGGTCAGAGGTCGTTGAACCGCAATGAAAATAATCTCATCCTGGCGAACTAGCGTACTTGTTGCTTTCATAGCTTAAGCTAGACTGCTGTCGAATCGTAGGAAATAAGGAACATATTTCATTATAATTTCGAGGAAGAGGAATTTACTTACTACTTCAGCTATTGTACTATGCAAAACTGGTGTTCTCATTTTCATCATGACTTGGTAGTTGCTTCAATCTTCAGTTCTCTAATTTCTTCCAGATATTTGAAAATACTGGTGGAAGAATTAGAAGAAAAATCAAATCAAACTAAATACCAACCAACATTGCTTATCCCAGGTACGCCATTTTGTTGATAGTGATATATGGTATTTTTTGGGCGTCTTACTATGCTTCTGTAAACACGCTACAACTTATGATGACCTTGGTATGATAGGGATATATGTTAAAGGCGTTCTGGAATAATATTTTTAAATGTGTAAAATTGGTCATAGTCAACAAACGAATTCACACAAAACCATTGTAAATTCATAAAAATAAATCTAATGAAATATCTTATTATATATATTGAATGACTAATTGTTTCCTCTAACTATTTTTCAAATGAAGATATTCCACATTGTTCCGAAATGGATTAATTATATGAACATTTGAATTGTTTGACATCCCTTTTTGAACCGTTCAAGGTTCAACCTCCCCTTGTTCACAGTGTTATTCAATAAGAAGGTAATTATCTGCTCTCTTTAGTTTTAAATTTCTCTCAATATCTTTAAATGTAGATTCCCAGCAAATTCCCTTAGTAAGGGGTCTAAGGAATGCTGCAAGCACAGAAGATATATCAAAAGGGAGAGTCAAGACTACAAAAAAGATCACCAAATCAAGTTCGGAAAAAAGTTTGCAAAATTTAATTGACACTGATGAAAAGCCTCTAAAAATAGTTAACACTTCTTTGGACGGTGCAAAAACCAAAACAATATTTTATCCTCTTTTGTCGCAACCACATACCCTCCTCAAAGTTGAGTATGGGGGTAAAGGCAAAACTAAAAAGCAGACATTTCTAGCCTCAAACAAATCGAAAATACCTACTTTAACTTCCGCAAATAGGTCATTTATTGCAATGCATGAGTACTTTCGTCAGGGCATTGAAGAATTAGCTGTTTCGTTGTCCTGACTGGTAAATAATTATTATAAAAACAATCTTTATATAAATAAATTGCATGTGAAGGGAACAAAGTGTGTTGCAAAACTCCTAACCAATATGCATATATAATCAGATTACTGAACACTCCGAGACATGCCAAACGCTTGCCTATATTAATCCTGGTTCTCAGAGGTGCAAAATTACCTGTTTTCTATCTATTTATCTATATAATATATGTATCCCCATCTGCACTTTAATCAAGCTAAATGTATAATTTTGGTTTTCCATACGGATGTGGATGGGTGCTTTGTTTAATGTGTAGCAAATTTTTTAATAAATTAAATTTCGCTTGTTCAAACTTATTGAATATTATCTAACTCCAGGGTAGGATCACGTATTGGTTAAAATGGGACTATGTTGGGATCGTTGACATCTCAGATCCCTCACAAGGTGGTGACCGCTTGCAGTTGGTGCTTACGCAGGGGATTTCATGGGTGGTTGGTGGTAGAAGAGGGCTTGTAAACGACTATTTTGGACCGCCGTGATTGATTCGTTAAAAGGTATTTCCTTATTTTAATCCACGAGAGTGGATGCGTACAACGTAAATTTAAACAGATATATAAAACCTGTATGACCATATAATTCTATGTTAAACCTATTTGTTTTATGTCTGCTGGTTCTCATCAATGAGTTGCTGCTATAGACCATGCGCTTGGTTCATCTTTGATACGAGAACGATGCGTTCAATGTCACCCATGGTTTCAGCAACAACTCTTGGTTGCTGCACGTTATTCTTTTGAAATTTGAAGACCAACACTGCAGAGATTAGACAAACTGTGCTTACACCACTAGATTTTTGAATTTTAACATTGCAGCCACATTCCCATATAAATTTCTTTATTGTAAAACACTTCTCTAATACTTTAAAAAATAACTTTATCGGTCTTTGAAGACTTTAAATTTATATTGATTGATCCATTAATTGATTAATTACTAACGCACACAATTACCACTAGTTACTCTACTTAAGGTTTGAACCCTCAAATATCAAATAATTCCTAGTTTATCAGAATTACCTCCCCTTTTGAAGTATATTACCAGATTTTGACCGGTAATCGAGGCACTCTGATGTTAGCAAATAAAAGTTTATTGGAAAGGAGTTTTATTACAGAAGCTTGCCGTTTGCTATAATCTTTTGGAAACCAATGGATTCTTAGCGGTGCAGCATTCACTGTATCTTGACTTGAAAGCATCAGGGTATGATTCCGAAGATAAGGGACATTTTCTTTTGTGGGGAATCTACTCGCGTCTGTACGGCAATATCGAGAAGCCAGGGTCTGGTTCATAATGATCAACTCCACATGCTGCAATGCAATTGTTATCTTCCCAGTATTTCTAAACAACACATTAGAAACTATATTATTAAGACTAAACCTGTGAAAAGAAGAACTTGAGATAGTAGTCGTGGAGAAAACACTTCACACAGTGGTCACTAGCTTCACACAGTGGAAAACAGAAAAATAAAGAATGATTTTTAAGGAAAATTGGCAAAGCAGCATTTTGCACTAGAAGCCCCAGTTGGGGTTAAGTTCTAATAGATACAAAATAATATTAATATAACGAGATAGAAATACTGGACCAGGGTGATCCAAACCCAGGCCCGCGGGCCACATGTGGCTCGCCGCTTCATTATCTGTGGCCCGCGTCACATTTTGTCATAAAATTAATCAGAAAAGTCTTTTGACATATTGTCATCACTTAAATAGTTTTATGGCTACCTGGGGAAATTAGCAAAGTTGAATGATGTGCTTGGCAGTCTATGTTATCTAGCTTTCTAACTTTTTGGTCGGGAATATATGATTGATAACAATATTGGCATCATAGTAAACTAAAAATCGAATGGCTATGCCTGATGACTATGTGATTGCACAATAAAAGTGTTTGTTTTGTATTGCACTGTTTACCTACTCTTGGCACTATTGTGGCCCGCGGAGCCGACAACCTTGGACCACCCTGTACTAGACACTCATAAAATTGCCTGATTTGAAATACTTAGATTAATAGAGTAATTAATAAGGAGGTGTTGAGATGCAGTAGCTTCCAAAACTTAACCTGGAGATATTTGAAGATTGCTATTCAAATACAGATTTACTTGAAGATTTCACCCATATTTCAACTATGTATGTCGTCTTCCCTGCTGATGTAATTGTCTCAAGCTTTCTTTTATTTGTGCTAATTGATCTTTCTCCCATCTTTTTCTTAAACATTTCGGTAGACAATGGCAGACATCCAAATTCAATACTTGCATATTTGTAAGACAGTAATGGAGAAGCAGTTCTAAAACTCGAGCTGAAATGTTGGTGTAGCGCAAGGAAAGAATGGAAATTGACTGCCAATACATTATATCTACACAGGAATATAGTTCTGCATTTAAATCTCCATAATTATCCAGATGGAATTCTTTTAATGATCCACTAACATGAAGCAATAGAGTAGAGAAGCTTGATCCATAAAATCCTGATATGTCGAGAAATTCAATTTTACGACAGTTTTCCAGAGAGGGGATTAAATGGTAAACATTCATTCTACGATTATGCAAATTGACGCTCCTTATGTTAGGGCTTTTTGAAAAAATTGAGGTGAGCATTCGATTATCTGTTTCTTTAACATAAAAATAATCATTAACAGACAAATTCAAATCTTCTAATTCTGGGAAATCAACTTCCAGACAATCACTGCTATCCAAATGCATGTTTATTAAGTGCAGCACCCTCAAAGGTTTCAATTTTTTTATATTGGATATGCGAAAAGTTCTGCCGCATTCAATTTTTAGAACTGTAAGATTCTTCAGATGGTTGAGAGAGATTTGTAAATTACGCGGAAATTCAGGATTGATCATTACAAGACGTGTTAGTTGTTCACCCGCTCCTAAGAATGGAGATACATACAAGGATGGTTTTCTAAAAAAGTTTAAAATATCCACATATTAACACAAAAATATATTACCAAACTAACCTGACAAGATTTTTCTGATGTCGAAGGTAGGAATTGATGTATGACATATACAAAATTCTTGGAGTGATGACAAATGTCGATCTACTATAGCTTGCAAGCAATTCTTCATAGAAATTGAGCCACATCTTTGAATTGAAAGTACTCGAATCCTTCTTGCATAATTAGATATCGTTTTTATAATAATTGGAGCAACCATGGGCAACTCATCGCATACTAAATTCTCCACAGAGCAAAAATGAGCTCCTGCCATTAATCTGAACGACTTCACATTATTTTTAAATTCCCGTTGACTTTTCAACACATATGGAGCAAAATGTAAATTTGACCATAAAAATGGTATATTTGCAGTCATTCTCCAGTGTCTGCAAACCTTGGATAACCGTAGAAGGCAAGGCAATGCTCCAGTATCTTGGTTTACTAGATATCCAAATATGTTCACCAAAACCTCTGCAGGCAAATATGCCCACTGGCTTTGAACTCGTTTTGCACGCTTGTGACGCAATTGTGTTTCTCCAGGCCCAGGCAGTGAGACAATGTTACACAAGTTATTTCGTCTTCTTTTCAATGGTGGTGTTTCATTATTGTTTTCATCCAGTTGAGTCCTTTTTGTATCCATGGCTCTAGTCGTATAACTAGTAACCTAAATAAAACTTAATTACAAGTACAATTGAATAATTTACCACTTCAGGTTTTGATTCAAGAAGAAATCGATTAAACTCAACTTTTTCTGGTCCACAGACTTTACAGACCCCAATGACAATTTGAGTTATGATTTTATTTTCAGTCACCTAGAGAATTGTATATAAAGGATAGGATTTACATATATTTATCCCGGGTATGGGTGAGCCGATAATACGGCTTGATCATATGGTGAACCACGGCCTCTCGTCCGGTTACCAGTCCACGTCGGGTATGGGATTACTGTTAGCCAGTTATTTTGTTTTCGGAAGCATGGACTTGATGGTGGAGGAAGCCGTAACCGACCAGCGATTACGTGAACCACCCTACAGCGGCGAGGAGTCCAGCAATCCTCTCGCACATAATCAACCTTGCATGGGATTCGAACCTGTAAACCCACGAAGGGTAATCAGAGATGCGGTGGCGAGCGTATTCCTAACGCTTAGCACGATGCGCCACACCGCCGGGTAAGTAATACGGTAACAAAGTTAAATGTGGATTTAGTATGGTACCAGTTACAAGTTACAGTATCTGTCACTACTGTGGGGGAAAATATCCATTAATAAATATATAAATCCACATGTATTTATGGTACTGGTATGGGAGATTTTTCATCTCACCTGCCATATCCAATCCTTTTTTACGAGTTGAGACTTTACACACATCACTACATTAACCATTCCCAGACTTCCCTCCACCAAAGGCTATTCCTTCGTCAACGTTTCATCATTAGAATGACTTGAAACCTATGATACGTATCGCCCAAAAAAAAACGGCCACCTCCAAAGCGTATATATAATACGCCACCTCTTCTTTATTTTTTTTTTTTTTAATGGGATAATATAATAAAATATAACCAAAAGTATATAACCATTTGAGCAATCATAGGATAAATAATCCAATATTCATTTTTCATATGTCCATTCCATCAGTGTTTAATGACGAGGTGTTGATCGCATCGGCATACAATTCATCAATTTTTAGTATATTGAATTATATTATGTACAATAAAAGTAAAAAACTAAATATATTAGACATGTTCATTGTTATACATACTTAATTTATACACACTTGATTTATAGTTCAAATACAATTCCTCAGTATTTCAAATTCTTCACCTCTTCTTTATATTTATTCCATAATACCATTAAATTGCCGACTCGTTTCCTTTTTTCCTCGTATTTATTTTTTATATATTGATATTTGATCTCATTTGTATCCACCTATGATGAACTTATATATAGCACATACACAAGGGTCGGGAGCCTAGATGACTTTAATCGGTCTTGCACACCGACCCGCACAAATCAATAATCAATTACTGTGGAATATTTTCGTTATTGTATTATGTTTATAATTATTAGTGTTGTTTTTGTGGCAATAAATCTCTCTCGCTCTCTCTCTCTATACATTAGGCACAGCAGCAGCTCGCAAACTTCTTGTTCGTGCGGCGCCAAATTATCAGCGAAAAAACTTACTACGCACTCACACGAAAATAAAAAGCTGCTTTCAAATAAAACTCAAATTTGGAGTGGGAGTGGTGACTCTTCTACGGCCCATGGGCCGGGGCCACGGTCCATCGAAATGGGCCTCGGCCCATCAGGCTATTGGCCGCGGCCCATCAAGTTGTGTAATGGGATGAAATAATAAAGACTAATAAATATGTAAATCCTACCCACTTCCCGAACTTATAATAGAATTATAATGTGAAAAGTTTGAACAAAATTTTGTCCTAAGTTCCTAACCCTAACCTGGTACACATACTTCAGGTGTATCCTTTTCTGTAGCTTAGTATTTTGCTTTATTTTTGGACACGTAGTGGACATAGCGATCGTTTCAATATTGTGTTGTTGTGGTTCTCATTGTTGTTCTTAGTGTCCTTGTTCTTTGACACGTTTTGAAAAAATCTAAGACAATTGAATTTTTTCTGATGAGCCGCGGCCCATAGCTTGATGGGCCACGGCCCATGTGGCCCAATTAGATAGGCCGTGGCCCCGGCCCATGGACCTCAGAGGAGTCACCACCCCTGTAGCAAATTTGTGATCGTCAATGTGTAAAGTACTTTTGTGTAAAGTTTGTAAATATGTGGGCCTAACAAAGAATAAGGGCAAAAGGTCAACTCTCTTTCTCATGTCTGCCCGATTTTCATTTGAAATACTAAAAATATCACTCATGTCAAAAAAAATTCGAATACAAAATATAAAATATCTATAATAAATACAATATGTAATATCGTCAATCCTATATTGTTTTTTCTTCAGGTGAAATTTGCAAATCGGCGCCCACTGAAGTTCAGTATCAAAAACACTCTATTGCAGTTTTAAGTAGAATAATCACCACTAAAATAATTTTAGAACAAAAAAAACCCCTCAGTTTTAACCCTTAACCCAGCGGTTTTCAAAGAGTGCGCCGCGACGATTTGCTAAGTGCGCCCGAAAATTAACAGAATTGTGTTAAACCGTAAATATAAACCGTAAATATATAAACCGGTTGAAGCGTAAATTAATACTACTACGGTTAAACATACCAAAGCAATTTTTATTTCTGTTACATTTTTTTCTTATTGATGACTGTTCGTATTTTGGTTGACAAAATAATGAATATCTCTCTCTCTCTTCTATACGGAATCAGGTTCTGTGGATTTGACCCCCGGAAAGTGATTTCGGGGCTATTTCAAGAGTGCTTTTGCGAGTTGGCGCCTGCAAAATGGGGTATGTGTTTCAAACCATCATTATGATTCATCGCATACAACAATCTGTTTTTTAAAAGTAGCGATTAAGAATTTTATCCTAGTTTATCACAGCTATTTATACACTAATTTTTTATTACTGCAATTAATTTAAAACTTCTAGGAAGATAGGGTAATCATTGAATTATCTGATTTATATTTTAAGTTTTCGAAACACACTGAAAACTAATGAATAGCGTTCAAAAACGCGAAAACGAGGTAATGTTTACGACCACGCTTGAAAATCTGTCTGAGTGAGAAAAGTGTCTGAGCGGATGCGAAAAGGGAGAATTGTTACGTCACTTTTTGCATCTTGCTGATTTGCCAATGTCACGAAGTAAACAAGGAGGTCGATGCTCGGGGAAAGATATAAAGTGCACATTAACGATCACAACTATTAGTTTTATTTAAACGCAGCAATTTTTTTTCATGTACCGTGTTTCCCCAAAAATAAGACTAGGTCTTTTTCAATTTTCTTCCAAAAATAACACTCAGGCTTATTTTCGAGGAGTGTCTTTTATTTTCATTTATCAAAAACAAAATTACAAAATAAAGAATTACGAGATTTTCAAATATACATAATATGGAAACCGATATCCATTCACTTATAAATAAAAATCAAAATAATAATCAAAAAATTATTTAAAAATATTAATTCGCGTTATTGACTTTCCAGGGTAGGTAAGACTTTCTTATTTTCAGGGTAGGTCTTATTTTCGGAGAAACACGGTAGGTGCGCCGAGAATTTTTTTCTGATAATTTGGCGCCGCACGAACAAAAAGTTTGCGAACCGCTGCTTTAGTCCTTTCGCCGCCATTGCATGGCGAATTAGCCCACTTCAACCACCTCATCTTGCGTCAAAAGAAATTTCATCCACTTTTACTTTTTAGTGACTTCAATCGGTCGGAAGAAATTTCACTTCTTTCTTTTAGGCCACAGTCTTTTGGGGACCTAGTCTTAAACCACTCCATCTTTGTCGGGAGAAATGTTATCAACTTCTTCAGTCCTTCAGTGTTTTGTAACTTTTCATCTTTGGGAACACTCTTTCCTCAGACCTTTTAGGTACAGTACAGTAATGGCGCACCAATCGCGGATGTCGAACACCAGAACAATCAACGATGAGGATAAGATTTACATATTTATCTCGGGACAGAGGAAAGCCGATTTGACGGCTCAACCATATGGCGATCCACGTCCTCTCGTCCGGTTACCATTCCATGTCAGGTATGGGATAAGTCAGGTATTTGTTTTTCCGAAGCATGGACTCGATGGTGGAGAAAGCCGTACCGGTAACCGACCGACGCTTAGCACGATGAGCCACACATCCCTCACATCTCACTGTATTGCACCTGTCCGCGTAAGCTGAGTTTTGAGTACCGGTACCGTATTGGTGCCGTATGTATACTAGTACTGTAGTAAGTAGTATGCCGGTATGCGTACAATTTTCGAATGTAAATTGATAGGAATCCTATATTTTTTTAAATCAAGGCAAGGAAATGAATTATTGTTATATGAGCACATGACTGATCTGATACACGGTTAATCATAATGTACTGCAATACTGTGACAGTGTGAGGGCTTCTGAAAATTATGAAAAAAAAAGTGTCAAGTAGGCTATTCTGAAAAGAACTTCATTGAATAAATTCACAGGATACGGTATATTGGCAATAAACTTGGCGTTTTACTGTAAAAACAGGCAATTTTGCTTAAAATCATTCATAGTCTATGTATTTCTGTATTTGAAAAAAAAATGATTTGGTAAAAAATGATACCGGTATAATTTTAACATTGTTGTATAGCAGGGGTAAGCAAAGTTTTTTGCTCTGGGTAATAAAATCTGCACCTAGCTGCCTAGACCGGCAGCCATGTACTGATGTAAGTGTGACGTAAAAGTTACATTTTATGAACAATATTTACAGTGTTACAAAAGCGAAAGTGGAAAACAATAAGCCTCGTGTCATACTAAATTCAATTCAGCAATTGCAATTTCAACAAATTCTTTGAGCTGATACATGAAAATTTGGTTTTAGCTTGGCTGTGGCAGCACCAGGCGGGCCAGATTGAATTATCCAACATGCGGGATTTGGCCTGCTGGCCGTAGTTTGCCTATGTCAGTTGTATAAACCTGCGTATATTTATAGATTACATCTGGCCAATCTGTCAGTTGATCACTTCTACCTTTTTGTGGTATTCCTGTTACATCCTGCCTTTTCTTATTAAGTAGCAATACTTATACTGCAGGAAAAGAGTGTAAATGACCAATGCAACTGTATGAACTTAGAATCAGTATTATCATTGAATATTATGTGACCATAGCTCATTTATAAATACACACATACAGACACATATATTTTATTTTCAGCATTATACTGATTATAAGTAATGGAAAATACTACTACTAGTGCTAGAGATGCTGAAAAGCAGTTTTCTGAATTAGTTGAAGCATGGAAGTCAAATCACGAATCAAGCGATTATGATCCAGTGCCATTTTTGACTGACTGCGCAAAACTTTTTGAAGAAGAGACAATAGAATTTCATAAGGGTGATCCTGATCCTTTTGATGAGCGTCATCCTGAATATGCACAACCTGGATGTGTTTTTGGAAAGTTACTTGTTTCTCTCTCAAAGTCGCATGATTTCATGGATAAACTTACATCATCTTACTTTCGTGTGACAACAAATCCAAAGAATCCATCTCAAATTACGTTAGCCGCTGCACGATTTCTCTTAGCCGCTTTACCTGGATTAGAGCCTCATACGTTATTCAAAGAAAAAGAATGGTTAATCAAACTCCTTTCTGAATGGGTAACAGACGCTGATGAGCCACTAAGGACATATGCAACAGGTTTGCTTGTTGGTGCCATAGAACCCCAGAAAACTTCTAATGATGAATATATAAGAATGATATCAATTTTGCTCAAAAGATTATGGAACCATGTTAGACCTGGTAAATTTCCAGAGTCAGAATGTGATGGATCTACTTTTAAAGTTGATTCTTCTATCGGAGTTATGACTTCTTCACAATCTCGCTCACAAAAACGCAAGTTATCAAACAGCTCAGATGCCCCAAAACTAAAAAGAATATTCAGTGAAAAACCGCATACGAGCACACATTCGCCAGCTCCGAATGGCGAAATGCATTTTACGAGCGATTACTATGATAATGACCTGAGTAACAGTAGCTGGTCTGAGCAAATGCCTGCGATGATAGGATGCAGTTACAGCCTTGAACCTCCTCTACATTCAGAAGTCTGCCAAAGATTTATTCTTGATTTTCTAAAATGTTTGGGAGAGTATCAGGATTTGTTATCAATTTTCCTTGAACTCAAAGCACTAGAATTAATTAATATTTACATAAAAGAAAAGAAATTTGATGGACTACTAATATTCAAAGCATTAGAGTTTTTGGCATCTCTTCTGTGTCACAATAAAGTAGCCACGGAATTCATTGAATTAAATGGAATACAGAATCTTTTATCCGTTCAAAGACCATCAATGGGTTCAACAGGTGTTTCCCTATGTATTTATTACTTAGCATACAAAAAAGATGCAATGGAAAGAGCTTGTCAGCTGCCTGCTCGTATTTTGAGTGATTTAGTGAAATATGCTCTTTGGTTGCTGGAATGCTCTCACGAAACTGGTCGATCTCATGCGGCATTGTTCTTCTCATTTTCTTTCTCATTCCGAGTGATTTTACAGCTTTTTGATAAGATGAGTGGATTACGTTGCCTTATGAATATGATAAGTATGTCAAAAATTATTATTAATGTACTAGATGATAACTATGATCCTGATGAAGACGCCAATAGACTTTTCATGCGCCAAACAACAAGAACAGTTTGTGCAGCACTTAAAAAATACTTTGAAGCCCATTTGCAGATTAAAGTTTGCTCGGCTCAAAAATCGATTCCAAAATCTAAAGAAAGACACACCATTGTGGAATCTGTATCAAAATATAAACCAATGGTTTCCAGTCGCGAACAATTCTTTGAAAATCTTGAAGTTCTCGGTGAAATCTCAGTTACTGATGCCAGCTTTCGATCTATGAGTAACTGGCTACCTGTTCTCAATTTTTATCGATTAGATGGAATTGCATTGATGGTGAAAGTGATTGATATTGCATGTGATTGGGTGACTTACACAGGCCAAATAGAAGTTATACGTTCAGCTTTGGATGTACTTGCCGTGGTAACTCTCTTGCCATCACCGCAATTGACTTTGTGTAAACATCACACTCTCAATAAAAAATTTACCGGTATTAGTATAATGTTGGATATAGCAAAAGGGGGAACTCTATTTGCAGTTGAAGGTGAAACACAAAAGTCAGCTCTTGCTGTAATTGTGAACTGTGTGAGGGATTATGCAACTGATCATCGTAAATCAACACCTGGGCCACAAGATACACCACGTTCCAAACCTTCACAATCTAAAACAGAAAAGAGGGAAATGGTGTGGAAATATGTTCAATATAATAATGGTATTTCTGTTCTTCTCTCATTACTAGTCATAAATCAACCTGCTTTGCATGCAGATGAAGTGAGATATTTTGCATGCAAAGCGCTATTGGGATTATCAAATTATAAACCAATTGCTCAAATTATGTCAAAATTGCCATTTTTTATTGGTGGACAGGTACAATCTGTTGCTAGAGAACCAGTTCTTCACTACAAAAAACGATTGCATACAAAATTTTGCAAATGTATGGGAGCCCTTTTAGAAAAAGTTTCTGGTAGGCCAATGAATTTGGAGTTGGATTTAGATGCAATTCGTATATCACACATTGTTTCTGAAACGCACATGCAATATGAAAATAAAGAAGTTCTTCAAATGATTCATAATCATCTAGTTTGGTCAAAGCTGCCTAATGCAGCAGAAATTCTTGCTAGAGATGCTTGTTTATTCGCAGACAATCAAAAAAGCATCCTTTCGACGCCAAAATCCAGACCAAGAGCAGCTTCCTCAGGAATATCTGAGCACCGAAATAATGGCAGTGGTGATGCCAGTTCTAGTGTGAACAGGCGAATTAGTTTCACAAGAGGTTCTCATGCATTAGGAGACACACCAACTTCATCTCATATTATCAACATTCCAAACCAAAGCACCAGTAGGAGACATTTGAAAGGTAAAAGTGATCCTTTGTCTGCTTACAATGGCTCTAATGGCCAACAAAGGTTCAAGTTATCACAAAATGGGATTGTTTCAGTAAAGCCAAAGCCTTTGATCTGCCGAAGTAAGGAACCACCAAGTCCACCAACGCTGAATTCCATTATTGAAGAAAATTTTAAACATCAACATGCTCGATGTCGAAATCCTGTTGCCACAGTTCCAGAATTTTCACTGTTCAGTCAACATCGTTGTCCAGATCCACGTTATAGGGTCGAAGCATCAACAAACGTCATGAAAAGATTGGTTTCTCGTGAGGGAATCTGCCCTCGCTGGGGAGGAATTGGGGGTGAAGTGTGTGACAGACAACTTGTTTACAGTCGCTATAAACCGGGATATGTTTTTAAAGGATCAGAAGACAGAAAAGTACCATTTTGTAGCGTTGCTTTCATGCCAGGTGATGAACAAATAGTTCTTGGGGATTATCAAGGAGATGTTGTTATTCATAATCTTTATTCAGCTGAAGATCAAGTAATACAAGGTGTTGCAGGAATGCCAATTTCAGCTCTGCAGCCCTCTCGTAACGGAGATTCAATACTAGTCACTGCAGAATCAATTTGGGCCAATAACTGTAGTCTTCATTCATTAGGCACACAACTTGAGCATAAGTTTACATTTGAAGACATAGACCATGCTGAATTTTCAAAACTTCACCAAGATAAGATCATTGGAACAAAAGAACACAAGGCCACTGTTTATGACTTAAATACTGGAAGTGCTTTAGACACTTTTGAGCGAGAAGATATGTGTTGTTATTACAAGGAAAATCGTGCGACTTTTTCTCCAGATGATAAACTTATTCTTTCAGATGGACTTTTATGGGATGTTCGTAAACCTCACACGTTGCCAATTCACAAATTCGATCAATTTAATACAACAATTAGTGGCGTATTCCATCCAAATGGTCTACAAGTTGTTATTAATAGCGAAGTCTGGGACTTGAGAAACTATCATCTTCTTCATACAATACCTGCCCTTGATCAATGTAACCTTACATTTAACAGCGGGGGAACCATAATTTATGCAGTCAGAACCAAAGATACTTATACCAGTGAAGAACAGAATATAAATAAGTCATTGATGTCAGCTTTTCGTACTTTCGATGCACTCGAATACAAGCAACTGGCATTCAATGCTGTTAGACATCAGATCTATGATCTTGCCGTCGATAGCAAGGATTGCAGTGTTGCTATCGTGGAAACGTTAGCTCAAGATGAGGAATGGCGTGAACCGGCCATGAGCGTGTGTCGATTCTATGAAGTTGGTATGACAAGAGGAGATGAGGATGATGAAGACGTTGAGAGTCATTTTGACGATGAGGACAATGATAGTGACGGAGATGGCAGCAGCATTTCTGGTAGTTCTAATGGTGACGATGGGTCCTCGCAAGGTGAGGATCATGATCTAGACCGGCTTAGCGATATGCTTCGTGATGACAATGATAATTCTAGTGGAGATGACATCAGTTTCGATATCATTGATTCATCAAGTGATTGGCAAACAACAGATGATGAAGAATGGGCTGCTTGAAACCAGAGCTGGTTTTAAATCACAATCAGTGTATTCCAACTTTGCTTCATCTTTTCTCACGAGGGCTCCTTGAAGTTAGTTTCCTGGTATGGCCAGTGATATGGAACATCAGCCCAAATGCATTTTTGCAAAATCGCGACTCGAAACTATGATATGGGAGTTTCAAATTATATTGTAAACTTTTGATCATACATATTCAACTTGAAACTTCTTGAAAGTTAGATTTTGAAAATATGTATACACTTGAAGGGGTTGATTGCAGTGTTAAAAAATTATAAGTGTGAGAAAATAAATGGTTAGGAGCTGAAGACACTTAGAGTATGTTGTAGCTTCCCCATCCCTGCTTGAAACAATGCATTAAATACTGAGTGCGACAATGTTGGTTTCCCTTTATTAATTATCCCTGTTGTCAGTCTTGAGTCACACATTCCTGCAATCACTGTATTTCTAATGCCAATTATCAAGAAGTTCCAAATTTTTAAGTCTGACTCAGTAGTGGGCCTGATTCTTTTCTTTGTCAGTATAATTTTAATGAATGGTGAAGGGTTTTTGAATTTACTTTCTTTCTATGTATTTGTCACTGCTGTTTTACCATTTGAATATAAAGTGCTTTATGATCAATCATGAATAGTGTGTCTGCTAAAATTCCTCTGCTGCACTGAAATTAAATCTTCTTGTTTTTTTCTTTCTTTTCAATGTAGATTATCATAGTTCCTTCCTCTGATACATGCAAATGCCAAATTTGAGTCAATATTAAATTTCTTTGGGAAAAATGTGTTGCTTTATTGTTGGTTACAGGTTTTGAGGTGGTGTCACAAACTTGATTGTAAATATTAGTGTTGTAATTCATCCATCTTCGAAGTTATTTAAAATAAAGTATGGCAAGTCATCACACCATTATTGACTGACAATTTTCAAATATTGTTTCTGGAGCAAAAATATTTGATTTATGTTTAATACGGCTTTTGTTAACTGGTTGACATGACCCAGAAAAAGGCCATCTGGTGGCAAGTTTTAGTTAAGATTCCCTTTTGAAACAAATTTTGCCCTGATTTGTCATAGTGCGTCAGCCAACGCTTTGCTGTAGATTCATACATCTTAGCCAGAGTCATATCGTGGAGAGCATCCAAATTCTCTAATTACAAAGCTGCTGTACAACCGAACACTTCTAAATAAGCCCCATAACATATGAATCGTTACACATCTATCAGACCCCCACAACAGAGATGCGACCTATTTCTTAAAGGGGCAGCTGAGCTTTTAAAACGGTAGGTGCTGCTAATGCAAAGCCAACCTATGACCCGATGGTAAGCTTCTGCTAACTGATCTAAAATACACCAACAAAAGATCAAAACGAATACTTTATTCATTAAAAAACTGTACTATCGAGAATACCATCTCATTGCCATAGGTGCTTTTGATTGGAGAACTGTTGAATTCACAGCCACCAGAAGTCATGCTATCCATCGAACAGTGCTGACCTCCCAAGAGCCATCATTTCGTTCCCTCTGCAGACCTCTTCTCTTTTAAAGTTGCAACAAAATCTTTCACAGTTTGGGTTTTAAAATAACCTGAAAAAATATTTCATTTTTTTATTAGCTTGAATGCCAAAATCATTAACACATATCAAACTAGATAATTCACCTTCCGTACTGTCGAAAAATTCTTGAAGCCAACCAGGCCTTTCAGAGTCATTTTCATATTCATAAGCCTGTAAAATCATATCCAGCCTATCAAGATCTTTTACGAATATTGATTCAGGTGTCTTCTGCTCTTCAAATTCCTGTTTATATCAAAACACAAATGAGGTTAGTTAGTAAGTAGAACATATTAATATTATATCATCAAGTGCGCTGATACCTGAACAATATTACGGTAATTCTAGTATTATTAAATTAAGAGTATTGTCTGAACTTGAAATATCATGTGCAAGCCTCACTTGAAATAAACTTTGAATCTCTTCGGCATTATGTTGAGGTAACAAATCTCCAAGTTGTCTCATTGCATTCTGAATAAATATAGTTACTGTTTATAAGGTCCAAAAATGACAATGTGGAATCCCTAAGTTAGAAGGCGCCCAACTAATATGTTGTTTTGTCAATATAGTAATACAGCAGACCAGGGGTTCCCAAACCGCGGGCCAATTCCGGCCCGCGTAACAATTTAAAATGGCCCGCCGAACTTGAGTAAAACGGGAGATTTCCTGCTATCGACTAGGTGCTACTGACTATACGTCTTATTTTACGGTGAGGCTTATATTAAAATCATTCTTAAAATTCAGGCTAGGTCTTATTAACGGGATTGGTCTCATTTTCAAGGAAACACAGTAGGATTACAAAGAGCAGTAATTAAGTTTTCAGCCCTATAAGAAAGCTTACAGATGTCAAAAAATCAAACAAAACTAGACTTTGCAAATAGATGTTCCGGGATAAATGGTAGCTTTCATATTTCTGTATTGCAAAGAATCAAACTTCAGCGATTTATCTTCCTTGCCAATGAAATATTCCAGTTCTGAAGGAATACGACATTTAAGCGCCATTATGAGTCAAACAAACAGATTGCAAAAAATGTCAAATGAAAGTGAATCCACTGAACCCCAGCTAAACCGCCGCGAACTTTCGGGCGCTAAACTCTTCCGGCCCGCGAACATTCTCCCGATTCTAAATTTGGCCCGCGTCCAATAAAGTTTGGGAACCCCTGTAGCAGACCATCGGTCCTTGGAGAATTGGCACTAGCACAGTAGAATTGAAATATGGAGTTTGCCATGTCGACCACCAAAACCCCCTCTACCCCCACCACGAAACGGTACAAAGTCCCCACCACCTTGATTTTTTTATCTCTGGACTTTTGGGGCCATTCCCCGAAATTCCCGACCGTTTATACCTCGGATTGCTGCATCAGCAGCCCCAGATTCTATGTGAACAAAATCGATTTTTCTATCTTCCACGACATCACATTCGGCAACATAGCCGTACCGTTTGAATAGAACACGGAGATCGACCGACGACATTCCCTCAGCTAAGTTTACATTTTAAAGTCATAATTTCAGACCTCTGATGAAAACTAGGAATTTTTTAAATCCCAATGGACCCATGCCAAAGTTTTGGGGGACAAAATTTGGTCCTCTCAGAGTTGAGAGCTGGGGTCAAAGGTTCCTTTTTCTGGAGTCAGGAGCCTGAAACAAAACGTTTCTCGGTCATGAGTTTTGTTTAAATGGCTCAAGAGTTGGGAGCTGAAGTGGGCAATGCCATATTGATGCAGGTTTGCTGGCAAAACCAATGAGATGTTTCACACATGCTGGTATATTTGAAATATTACTCGACATACCGTTTCTTCCGTATATTTTTGTTCTTTCGAAATCCCATCGCACGGGGTGTAATCTCCAACAATACATTCTGCCATGTCATGAACCAAGCAAAGTTTCATACAACTAGAAAAAAGAAATGTAGGATCATGAATTACTTGAAATCAGGAATGGGGAGCTGGTATGAAACAACGATGGCTCCAGCTCTGGAAAAGTGTGATATTCAAAATGTGTCTCAGGAGCTTCATTTTTACCTGATGTTTTATTGATATTGACCACTAGGATAGGATAGGGGTTCCTATATAGCAGAACTTCTATACTTCATTAGTAATTTAATGGCTTCTACTGCTTGCTTGAAAAATAAGGTTGATAGTAAAAATCTATACCTACTGGTCCTTCCGTAAATCTGGTTCACACATTGTCATTGCCATGATTGACATTCTGCAAAAAAATGTTGAAAGTGACATACTGACATATCGGATATCATATCCCAAAATTTATCCAAAGGCATGTAATAATGGACCCAATAATTTGGTTTGTTTATGCGAAAGAAGTATTTCAAATATTCAGGCTTGTTTCGATGATTAAACAGCGGCATAATTAGTTACACTAAACTGGAAGATAATGAATTTTTTTCAAGATGTATAGCAGAGCTCTGGGGTTTTGGGAAAATTTGAAATCGCCTCGGACCAAAAATGCCTGAAAAAGCACAAACTTAAAGATAATTAAATTTTGATACCAGCAACATAGGTGTATGGAAGCCTCTTTTTAAAAAATGTTAAGAACATTTAGTAAATTTGATTCTTTCTTAGTTTCTCAATGAAAATTTGGACTTTTATTATTTCCATCGAAAGTATGAAATTTCGACTACAGGCGTTTGAAAATTCAGCATGTCAAACTGCGCCCGCTTTTAAAAACAAAAAATTCCTGAGAAAATGGGGCGAATACCTAGTTTATCCCGATGCCCCTCTAGCTGAAATTGTTACCTGCCGTCGTTCCGTTAAGTTGTGCCTAACTTACCTATACATGTGTCCACTTATTGTTTCAGGATCTTCCACTCCCTTTCTCACCCAGCCTGACCGCTTGATTTTCTAAAAAAAAAAAAAAAAACGTTCGTGTGGGAGATATTTGAGAACTAATTGAAGCAACACAACATTTTATGTCAGACAACTTGAATGCTAAAGAAGAAAGCCAAACCAGATAATAAATTTCTATTCACAAATTGATTTGAAGAGGGATAAACAACATGGTTGGCAGACAATATTAATATAAATAACTTCGGACGTAAGATAATTACAATCTTTTTCATGGGGAACAATTTCAAAATGTGTAAATACAAGCTGGCAAATCTATTTCATAAAATTTTTTTTCAGGAAGTGAACTATTTATTTTGATTCACCATGCGTCTATTTTAAATATTCGAAATGACGCGGAGAAAAGGATTTTGAAACAAATATGGCGTTAATGAAAATGTTTTGCAATTTGATTTTAAAATCTCTCACCTTTAATCTTCCCACTAATGAATAAAATGTCATCATATCTTTATACTTATTCATATTTCGGTTGATATGCCATAAATTTCTAGTTACTAATTTATACATTCAAGTTCACGCAAAATTATGACAAAATCTATGTAAGAAAAAATTTAAACAAAAAAATAATCCATAAAATTCATAATACAAGATTTCAGAAGCAAATTATCACAACAGATAGAAATTTACAAGAAATTTGATTTTTTTTTTTGCAAATAATTTTTTAAAACAAAAACTCGAAGTCGTCAAAAACCTTTTAATTGCCATTGCAAAGCTGTGATTTCTATTTTCCAGTTTTATCTAATTATTGTGTTACAGCCGGTGCTGGCTGAGCCCCTTTGAAACGAGCGTTCATAAAGCCAGGCATAGGTAGAATTTGCCCTTCCTCGGCTTTGAAAAATGTATAAGATAATACAATATCATTAACCCTAGCTAACTGCGGATCATTATCGAATTCAGGGTCGATATAAAAAAATACAGGCATGTCCACTTCTTCATGTGGATTTAACCATTGTTCTTCAAAGCAAAAACATTGAATTTTATTAAAATAGGGTCCGGCTTGAAAAGGAAGCACATTATATGTTGCAACCCCTACAATGGGTGTATCAGTGGGATTTTTAGCCGTATAAAATGCCAAAGCAGTTTCTCCTGGAACAACTGTCACTCTATGCTGCGAAGGCTTAAAGTTCCATTGCATTGCTGCATGTCTATCTGCGTTGAATGTTACTGTGATTGGTCTTTCTCGAATCGGTTTCATTGTGCTCACATTTTCAGTTTTGTGGCCGATGTTAGGATCTCCGCCAATTCCTGTTGCCTGACAGAACATTCTGTATAGGGGAACACTTGCATATGAAACACCGATCATGAATATTATTCCAGAAGCAATGTATAATACAACATCAACATTTGAACCACGATTTGTATGATAATATTTATTATTAATTGAAAATCTCAATCTTGAAACATGTAGTGTCCGTCTTTTACATTGCACAGCAAAATCTTGGGAAGTTTGTAATAATAACTTCTTTGTAGGAAAAAGAATTTTTAACATGGATTTTCCACTGCAAGTAGTCGATATTCCACTGCTGGTAGAAGCCAGCCTCAATTGACATTGCAATGTTCTGCATAAACTTGAAGCAAGTCTAAACATCTTGTTTTCAAATATTACTGTTTCAGAACAAAACATTACAGTTAGAAATCATATTATGGATAAAAAAAATAGGTTTTCTCGCACGACTGCATTATGTGTACTTGCATTCAGGTATGTCTTCATGTCTAAAATGAAGAAAATAATGGAATGCTTTGCAAATAATTATATTCAATACAACAGATTCTTGATGTTTGGGAAATTTAAATATACTATCTATCTAGCATTCTATCCTATCAAATTTAATATACTTTATTCGAAAATTTCAATATAATACATGTGGCCATTGAAAAACAATTAATGATTTTTTCATTATTTCTGAATATTTAATTTAAAAATATATAAGGATTTGTGCAAATTTTGAGTCTAAATATTAGAATTTGAAATAATATTAGTTTGCACTTTGCATTAAATACTAATTTACTCGTATACTAAGTAACACTGCTCACTCATATTGTTTCACTTTCAGACGCCCAACACGCTTTCAGACTCAGAATACAATAAAAACGACAACAACGCGGTGACAGGTATGCGACCAACTACTGAAATAAAACCTGATTTTAGTCATAACATTACCAACAACAAGCGAAGGAACCAGTCCAGAGCGTCCTCATACTAAGTAATAAAAACCTCATTGTCGGTATTTCACGTCGAATCTGTTCTTATCATAACGGACTGACTGATAGCAAACTTGGTGTAATATTTACAGTTTCTAATATTCTAATATAACGTTTCTAATATTTCGAATTACCAAATACTTGCCGTGCAGATGCCAGATGCGCAACACAAGAAAAACGCCGCAATTGTCTTTATTTTATTGGTACGATATTACAATTTTTGTGAATAGGGGGAATCGGACACATTTGAGAGGTAGCAACGATTATTCATATTTATTCCGAAAAAGGACAATCTTTTCTCTTCCCGAGATAAATATGCAAATCATATCATGTTTTTTCCTTAACGTTTCGGCATGTAAGAGGTAGCCGCTTTCTCTCAGATCACAATGTTGATAATTGATTACGTCACAATGACCAAACATGTGATTTATGTATTTGTTTATCCTGCGTGACTACCCGGAAAATAGAGAATCTATTCCAGAATTTTTATTCAAGCTTTTGTGAAAATCATGTGTGAAAATAACTCTGCCTAATTACAAAATTGAAAATGTCATCAAAAGCTTCCGGTGATGCTCCACAATCAGGTAATCAATAGGAATTCACAGTAAGTTTTTTTAAGTACATTGCGACCGACAAAGATTAATCGTTAAATCTAAATTGTGGTTAAAAATCAAATTTTATATGAATGGCTTATAGTAATAGCTGCAGGAATTCGTCTGTTAGAGACATAGGGTAGCCTCGCGAGCATTATTATATTTGAGTTTATTATTCACAAATAGTGAATGGTACGCGTTGTACCTAATGGTACCTAATTTCTGAGCTTATTTGTCTGCACTATCCTTTTTTCGGGATTTAAGTTAGAGATAAAGAGTGAATATGTTCTGATTATTGAAAACTGGTAAGATGAGGTGAATCTACTTGTTTATCTTTTTCAAATACAGAAACTAAACGAATAACAGAAAAGAAGGATGATATTTACAATTGGAGAATGTCTTACGAGGCGTGGCAAACATTCAACGACTTGAGAGAGAAGGGGCTTTTCTATGATGTCACTCTTGTCACAGACGACCAGCAAAAGTTTTCAGCGCACAGGATTGTTCTGTGCACGTGTGGTCATTACTTCAGGTACTGAAAGCTTTTACTTATTTATTTCGCAGCAATCTTTCCATTTTCTTACGTTATAATATGATAAAAAAGGAAATATTCATTGCAGTATTCATTTTCTTGAAGCGAAATGAAAAATCGTGCGTTTCATTTGATTGAAACACTAATACAGTCAAATGTCTTTCGGCATTTTTTACAGATCATTATTCAGCGGACGCTGGAAAAGCAGTAGTCAGAAGGAAATACGGATTCCCGGAGTAAACGCTACCATGATGAAATGTGTTATTCAATTTGCTTATACAAGAAGTGTGAGAGCCAATCTCTAGTTTGTCTATATATATTTAGTTTTTGCCTGGTATCTGCTCAAATAGTTCATATTTGTTGTTACAGATAAAGTTAAATTCTATAAGCGAAGCAAAGGAGTTGCTCATTGTTGGAAACCACTTCGGCGTTGACGAAATGATGAAAATATGCGCCCAGTATCTCACGCAAAAAATGAAGCCCAAAAATTGTTTGGAATTTTGGGAATTCGCCAGGTGATTGTTGGTTACATGTACTTTAGTAAAAATCAGCAATGCTTTTTCGTTAGAGTTGAATGAATAGTCAATAGATCTTCAAATATATATATATATATATATATTGAAATAAATGAAAAATAGGTACAACGAACTATCACTTTTTAAATCGATGAACGTGGCCTGCATTTTTATGTTCTATCTGTGACCCACAATACCCAGTCTTTGTGTTTTATTGATCTAGAATTTACTATTGCAAAGAGTTGGAGATGAAAGCCTTTTCGTTTATTCTGAGTAATTTCCAATCACTCGCGAACCTCCAAGAATCTTGTAGTGGTAAGACGTTGATGGAACTGGATGCCGATAGTCTGCGGAAAATTCTTGAAAATGATGAACTCAATGTGAAAAACGAGAAGCTGCCTCTTCGTGTCGTTTTGAGGTTAGACCGGGGATCACCAATTTTTTTTTTTGACTGCAGACCAGGTATGACTCAAACTTTGTTGAAACGGGCCGGACAAATATTTTTGTCAATGCAATACAATAAATTTCCCAAAGTTAGAAAATCCATTCAATTTATTCAACAATATAAATTCTACATTTTTGAAGTCTTGAATATTAAATTCTATATCGCAGAATATAGATCAAGAACAACATGAGGTTACCTGTTAAGATAACAATTGCTGTCATGAATATTCGCATGTAAGCAGTACAAAAGTTAATGTGACTTGTACTATTAGCGTAAAATTCACGTTCGACGTTTATTTTAGCACGAGAAACGTACACAGCAACGGCACGCGCCACGAGTGTATCCTTCGCAGAAACGCTGCGTTCCGGTATAGAACTTTAGAAAAATAGTGATTGACTTACTTGATTCATACTTAAATTTCTAAATCACGATCAAAACTAACGAATAGCATTCAAAATCGCGAAAACGAGATATCATTTGAAACCACAACTGAAAATCCGGAGCGAATGCGAAAAGGTCTATTGTGAGGTCACGTTTTGCATCTTGCTGATTGGTCAATGTTACGAAATAAACAAGTAAGTCGATGCTCGGGAATACATCCCTTGGTAAAAATGCACCTTGTTTTCATGTTATTGCGGGCCAGATGAAAAGACACCACGGGCCGGATCTGGCTCGCAAGCCGTAGTTTGGTGACCCCTGGGCTAGATAGTCAAAATTTCTCATGTCTACAACACAATTATATATATATTCATTTGTAAACGGCATCGTGTCATGTAAATAATATTTTATGTCCCTATTTATTCAAACATGGGGTGTGTACCTACATATATATCTTAATTTTGATTCCGTCATCTTCAAGTACATTCTATAATCCACAAGATAAGCTGCTGGTTCTCACATATGGTCATTTTATATTCCACTATTTTTCATTCATACCCTGCAGAAGTTGTGTAGTATCTTAAAAAAATTCCCCCAAATTTTTTTTTTCTCCAATTTTTGTGGTTTGAATTTTGAACATCCAAGGCTAGCCCACCCTTTTGATTTATTGAAGTTGTTTTTGGCAGCTGGGCTAGTAGTCCAATCAATCGTCATCGCCAAACGGATTTCTTCAATCTTCTGTTCTCCGTCAGACTTGGTTTGTTGAAAGCGGAATTCATTGAAGCTTTTGTGAGAAATCACGACCTCGTAATATCATCTGCACGATCGAGGTAACTTGTGTCAAGTTTTTTAAATGTTGTTTTACTAATTGTTTATCTATGAATGCTATGATATATATAAGATTCTGCTTTGGAGCTCGAAATATTCGACATAATTTTTTAATCATATTATATAGTCAAGTATTAGTTTCTTGCCCTATCTTAGTATTTTTAACGCAGATCCCTCATAGAAAAGCAGATTCTTTTATCGAGGATGAAGGAAAATCTTGGAGACAATAAAGCAGCTTTCACAAAATTTGCTACCGATGTTGGCACCAAGTTATTTAATGCAGACATATCATTTCCACCAACATCGCAAGAATGCGATATACTGCGCCTCACTTCGAGGCCTCGTTTTCCGCGAGAAGTTATTCTAGTCGTGGGCGGATGGAGCGGCAACGCTCCTACATCATCTAGCGAGGCGTATGATCCCGTGACTAGAACATGGTGTGATACAAATATAGCGTTTCCGACGCTCTTAAAGGTAAGCGTCGCGAAAATCTGTGGTTTATATTGTTAGACGCAATCTTTCTTTCTGATGTGATTCATATTTTCCATCCGACTAAGGTTCCGTAACAGCTGTCGCCTCGCAGTTGGACGCATACATACGCATGACTGTTTTTTTTATATATACATGACAATTAACGGCACAAAATACCTAATGTGTATAAAGAGTAACTACTATAGAGTATATTTTCGATTGCAATATCTCAAATCGTTTGACGACCTTTAGTGTTAAGTAGACTACTTCTGATTGCGTGTTATTCGGGGAAATTGAGAAACCAGCTTTTAGGCACGCCATTTTTGGGAATTGCTCCAGAAAAAATGCATCCCAATCAGAGAGTATATTTTGTTATAATAAATACCAATGAACTACACCTTTTTGACCACGTTTATGTTTACTAATGTGCAAAATATATACCTAATACTGGCTGTTATGAAAGGTATTGCCAGAATCTTTTTCACTATACCTATTTTAGCACCACTGAAGTACATTTCACAGAAGGTAATAGTGAAAGAAACTAGAGCAGAATCTGCAAAACTCTGCTGTCATATATAATACTGTACTGATTTAGTAAAAGCAATGTAATCAACTGAAAACTTAACTATTAAATTATATAGAAACCCCGAGCATATCACGGCGTGTGTTATCTTGATGGAATGTTATATGTTGTTGGTGGATTTGATGGTCAGTTAACATACAATTCCTGTGATCGTTATAATCTCATATCAGGAAAATGGAAGAAAATGTGTGGAATGCATCACAGGTATACTTGCGCTCCATGAGCACGAAAAGGATCAATATTTGTGACCGCGCCGTACTCGATAATATGAGCCCATAATATGGGTATTGGCGATTACTACTAAACACTGCATATACGAAAGTATACTGTACTGGGAAATACAGTGATATGAATAAAAAATTTACCTCAATTGTTTATTATTTATTAATACCCAAGCGTATGGTGCATTTGGTGTAATTATGTGCAAATTCGGTATGTTTTAACTTATTAAAATCATAATGTCACACTTGTAGGAGATGCTACGTTGGAGTTGCTGAACTTGATAAATTGATTTACGCTGTTGGTGGATCCGAAGGTGGAGGGGAACATTTAAGATTAAAATCCGCGGAGAAATATGATCCGAATGTTAATGTCTGGACTCGTTTACCCGATATGACTGAAAGAAGGAGCGATGCAGGTAACATCTGATCAGAGAATGTAAATCACATTTTTAACAATATAAATATACTAAAGCATGTGTAGTCGGAACTTATCAGTCTGCGTTTAAAAGTCGAGATAAAGTGAACAAATCTGTTGAAATCAACGATGAGAGAGTAGCATGACGGACTATATCGTGCCAGTCAACCTTCAGTCGTTAATTATTATATATATATAGTTTGTATGAGCGCAAAAACAAGCACACGCATTGTATTGACATGCTAACACTATAGAATTAACTTTTGCTTGTGGTAATTTAATGTTAATAAAGTAATACTTTCATTACAATGCATTTCATTGAGTTTAAACTTTGGGAACGTTTGTATTGGGGCATTTGAAATATAATTCTCCGTTTGTTTCAGGTGTATGCGGATTATCTGGAAAGATATACGTTGCTGGAGGTTTCACTGGACACCAATGCGTATTTTCTGTTGAATATTTCGACACAGAATCTCAACAGTGGTCACGCATTATTCCGATGCGAATTCCTCGTTCGGGGGTCACTGTTATAGCCTACAAGAATCGCGTTCTTGCTCTGGGTGGATTTGATGGAAATTCTTCCAGGTTGAATAGTGTTGAAGCTTACGATCCACAACTCAACTTATGGACGACATGGCCCGATATGTCAACTGGCAGGTACCATTATACTGATCAACAATTTTATATATTAACTCGGATTCGATCCACTAATTTTAAACTCACTTATGTACATTGGCAGGTCCAACTTTGGTGCGTGTGTGCTCGGAGGAAAACTTACTGTTATGGGTGGATTCAATGGAGTTTCCACTTGTTGCAACGTAGAATACTTTGACGATGAAGGCGACTCGGATGACGTAATTGCTGGAGGAAGTGACGCTGAAGTTCCTGGTCCGAGTAATCGATTGGCTCGGCACGGCAACGATAGCCCTTCGTATGAGGGTAATGGAAGTGGCGACAACGATGAAGATAATGCGGATGGTTTGAGGCATGTTTTAAGACTACAGAACCTGAGGCCCGAAAACTTGCCTGCCAATCGTGAAATTCCGACCGGAGTTTGGCGTCGTCTGCCGGATATGAAAATCAGTCGAAGTGCACTGAGTTGCTGTGTGGTTAAGAATCTCCCACCGCCTTTTCTACGGTCAGTGGTTGCTCCTCTTGAATCCTCGGGGCATCACCCAGTGGCAGGATCGACGCAACAATGGGATGCTTTGGATAGACTAATGGCTGTTTGCATTCAAAATACATTTCATAACAGTTGAAAGTGCCATTTACTACTGGTTGCTTTATTGCTAACGCCGTCATTTTTATGAATCTCGATTTCTTCTTTTTTCCTAACTTTTTTATTCATTCATGTTTTTGCGTTGCTCGTATTTTTGTTTTATACGCAATTTCATTAAACAATAATGATATAATAATATAGAAGTATATTGAAAAAAATGATGATTTCTGACTCAAATTTATCGATTTGATTATGCTTAATATGCGTTCCACATATATTCTTGTATTTGTCAAAATATGTACTTTTAATTAGAGCTGTTATGTTTAAAGTTAGATCTACGTAAACTATTTATTTTTTGTTTATTTTAATAGATCTTAGGTATTTACTCGGCATTTAATCCTATACATTTGTGATATGATTGTTTGTCATATTTATATGATATTTTTATACATATATACTTTGTACATATATAAAATATATATATATTCACATACCAACTGGTATCAGTCTCTTTATATTTAATATTGTCTTACAATGCGAATACACTACAAAGTTATAAATTCAATATACAGCAACCTGTCGGGTAAACAAAATTTATTTATTTCAATAACACAATTTGTACCAAAATATTAGGCGCGTACAAAATTGTTACAATACCACGCGAGATATTTTCAACATTACGCTTGATGTTATACCTAGGCGACGGTCTTTAGCATTATATCACGATTCTACTGAGTAGATAACTGAGAACACATTTCAATAAAAATTTACAATGCTGTTTTGAGCCGCTACATGTGTTGTACGTAGCAGTCCGAGGTCATCACATATAGAGGAAAATTTACTTTCAACTAATATATGATTGTCGAACAATGGACCTCTCCCCGACCTTTGACCCCCGAAAAATTCTTCCTATACTTTACCATTGCAAAATTTTCGGGGTTATTTGAAGAGTGCTTTTGAGAGTTGGCGCCTGTGAAATGGGGTATGTGTTTCAAACCATAATTATGATTTATCGCATACAACAACCTGTTTTTTAAAGGTACCGTTAAAGAATTTTAGCCTAGTCTATCACAGCTATTTCTACACTAATTTTCATTACTGCAATTAAATTAAAACTCCTAGGAAGACAGGGTGACCATTGAATTATCTGATTTACATTTAAGTTTCCAAAACACAACTGAAAACTAACGAATAGAGTTCAAAAATGCGAAAACGAGGTAATGTTTACGACCACGCTTGAAAATCTGTCTGAGTGAGAAAAGTGTCTGAGAGGATGCGAAAAGGAAGCATTGTTACGTCACTTTTTACAATTTGCTGATTGGCCAATGTCACGAAGTAAACAAAGAAGTCGATGCTCGGGGAAAGGTCCATGGGAATATATATACTTCGTAGGAAAGTTGAAAATTTAATATACAGCAACCAACCTACCAGTGAACAAATTAAAAATTTGTTTACTTGTCCGAGATCATTACATACAGAGAAATATTTACTTTCAGCTAATATGTTATTGTCTTATAAAGGTAATATATCTACTATAAATAAAATTTGAAAATTTAATATACAGTAACCAGGTGAACAAATCAACCTAATGTGTACTAAATAATTACGCGTTTTTATTCGCCAACCCTCTTGATATTTTAATCTTTTTCTATGACGAAATAATATAAATTTCGCTACAGCGAATTCGTTTTAAAGTCAATGAAGTGTTTCGGCGGGGATATCCGAAAAGCCTTATCTTCTGTGGGCGCAAGCATTTTGCTTTGTAGACGTTTTACAGACTATTTGAGTTTTATCACGTTAGTCGCGAAGGGGCGAGTGCATGCTCGGTGCCCGCTGGTCGGTTACGGCTTCCTCCACCACCAAGTCCATGCTTCCGAAAAACAAACAATACAGTAAAAACTAATCCCATACCCGACTTGGAATGGTAACCGGACGAGAGGCCGTGGTTCGCCATATGGATAAGCCGTCTTATCGACTTTCCTCTCCCCCGGGATAAATATGTAAAATCCTATCCTATCCTATCCTATGCTAGTGCAGCAGTGTGGGCTTTCAGTGTACTGGTGTACAAACATTGTCTGATTGTAGAAACTTCAGATGCAACTGGCGAATGTTTAGGTCACTGATATGCAAATTTTTTTTTTTTCAGAAATGTGAAATGTGACACAATACACAATTAACATATTTTTTATATTATTGTTTTGCGTGGGCACTACCGTAAAAGCAGGTAACTTCGGATGGTTTATAACTTCGGATGAAATTTTTAATCGTTCTTATCTCGACTAATTTGCGTCATATTGTGCTTATGACAGTTTCTATAGCGAGGAATTATATATCTAAATCTGTTATCATATTCAATTGCGCAGTTTAATTTATTTTATGATTAAAAAAATCATGTTTCAGCATAAAATTGACACTCCGTTTTTGAGCGGCTCAAATCGTGATTTCTACTGATGCTAACTTCGTCAAAATAGCATCATTCGATAGAGGGCGTTATCAATGTATATAGAAAATTAGACTGATCGCGAGATGTCGTATGAGACCCGATAAAAAATTAAAATTTGAATAATTTTTTTTATCACAATAATAGCATCTGACGCAAACGTTGAACTTGACGTCACCCTAACGTCGCTCACTTCGAGGACGACGTTGCGTCGCCGTTACAGGTTTGACGCCAGACATTCGGGCGCCGACGAGTTGGCGTAGATTTGAAAATAACAACGATGTTTTGTTCGATTGATCAATATCGGCAAAATATACGCATCAACCATTTTCTGTGGATCGTAAATTCATGGCGCCCAATGCTGGAGATGTAATTCAATTGAATTTATTAAAAATGGCAATTAATGAAAAGCATATCCATTCGATTTGACGATTTCAAATTTCTCCATTTGGTACGGCAACATGGTTCAAAATAGAAAAATTGTGAGCAGTCGAGAAATATTGCGTAAATATAAAAATATATAACCAGCGATAAATAACAACAATCATTGCTGCAAGTGAGTTCCGTTTTGTGAATTTAACGAAAGTAATTTTAATAAAGTTGCCAATTGCCAAATCGGTGTTTTGTCGTGATTTATGCACGGCCGACATTTAAATAGGTCAATTTTTTAAAGAGTGCTGTCATGTGCATGCTCAATAATATATATTGTGCGACTATACATGGTGTGACTGTGGAGTGTAAAAAACGCTATCAAAACATCATCGGCTATAACTAAATCGACTATGACCGGTGAATATTCGGATCTAATGTTACGATAAGAGAAAATAAAACGAGACATTTTAGTATAAAATCAACTTAAAAGTGCCGCGCCGGAAATCCCACGGTCGACATTATCATCGTCGCTCGCGACGTGGATTGAACATCTGGCATTTACGCAACGACGTAAAGCGTGTTTTGTCCTCATGCACGCACTTTTCGCTCTAGTTGCGGTGACGCAGGGAGGGGATACACCCATCCGAAGTTAGATATTTATTTGCGTCGTTACAGATCACAGAAAATGAGACAATTAAGACAGAAAAAATGATCCGATCATCGAGAAAATTATATGTAGATGCAGAGAATTACATCAATGTAATATATTTCAAGTTTGACGCGAATCGGACAACAAACGGCAGAGTTATTGATTAAAATATAGTGAAATCATCCGAAGTTTGCTGCTTTTACGGTACTGCACTAGGCACACTTAACAGATCGAGAGACATTGTCTCATTTCTGCGTAAAAAATACAAAGAAACTCAATCTAAAAACGTCATCGAATTCATCAGGAAAAAATAATCCGATTTATCTAAGAAAAAGTTTTCTATCGTGGCATTCGAGAGTTTTAAACCAAAAACAGCAATTTTTGTCGCCTGACGGCCACAATTAATTTAGATTAATATCGAAACAAGCATGGCGTGATATGACGCATCTGCCGTAGTGCCAGGCGCCCCTCGTTTGTGAGACACATGGAGTGTTCGTGTTTTATTGAACCAAATCACGGGACATTCTAGCGATTTGTATAGTGTACCGTACTGTATTATTGTCACTTATGTAATCTTTTTGTATATGCAACGATACGAAGATCGATCAGGTTATAGTAGGCAATTTCCCCTATTCTCCACAGCTGGGTCATCATGTTACGATTTCACTCTCGTAATGAGATGACGTCAGATTTAATCTTCCTATTTTCTAGGTAGCCTATTACAGTATTAGTTGTCTTGATTTTAAAGCAAGTTCGCCTTTTCTCTGATTCAAAGCCAGAATGGAAAGTCGTTCTTTTTGAACACTAAATTTTCTTGCAGTCGTTTTGATTCTCATCCCATTTATAATTCTGTATGATTCACTTTATTTGTCGGTGAACTATGCCGTACTGCATTCTGAATTTTACCTAAAATCATATCTTTAGAACATTGAGTATAACTAATTTTGAATGTATTCGATTTCTTCCGGGCATTCTCGGTGTTGCATCGAAATATGTAATCAAGATCTGCAGGTCATTGAAAGAAATATAAATGAAAATTCATTTCCGTCATGTAAGCAATAATAAGGATAAGTAGAGAAAGTAGACTCAATATAATTCTTTATCTTTTTTATGCAACCCTATAGGACATAATTCAGTAATTACCTTTATTTACCAAAGATCAGAGTTGAAAAAAATACTGAATATTGAGTGACCGATATTTTTTTATTGAAAATCATTTTTCAACAGTTCCAGAGAGTGCTTGAAGCTGGTGTGAAGACAGTATGAGACCTCAGTAAGTGTCGAAATACATTTATAATTCATTTTATACAAATTAGCATTTGAAGGGCTTCTTCAATTGATGACTGGACATTCGTATGCGTATCTTAACCATGTTTAAATTTTAAATTATTTGAATTAATCATTTTTTTTGTTACACAAATACCATAAATAAAAAATAAGTATAAATATTTATTACAAGAATATCATTGTAATTCATTGTATTTGATTTCAGACGAACACCAGCAAAAACTCCAAGGAGAGGAACTCCTAGATCAGGAGGTCAAATGGATCCAGTTGAGGTCGGTTTCGTTTGTTTTTGATGAAGACTTTTATAGGTGTTTGTTCTTGATATGTTTGATGGATATAGTTAGATATGGTTCCTGTTCTAGAATCCTGTTGTATTTGGCTTTCTAGCATTCTGAATGGCATCATCGCCTCATAAATTGTGATTGTGGTACCAATAAAAAAGGATTTTTATTTCATTAAAAAATTGGAGTTTCTCAAGTGAATCCATCTTCACCTTGCAAAATCATTTATGGTAGTTTCTAATATTGTTAGTATCGAAACGTCTGTAGCATTTGTTGGAAGTGCCCTCTTAATTTTTTGATTATGTAGTGCAAAATTTAGTTGCAGCCTCTTTCTGGAATCGTGATTCTAAGCACTGACTACCTTTTTTCCATAACGAGTTTGACCCCCCAGAGAAACTAACATTCATTATGCCCAGCTCTGCCAATTTCTAATTTGATTCAATCTTTTTTAATTGCGGTCTTTTTATTTAAGGTCTGCTGCAGAGTTCGAACACTTCCCGCTGACGCAGAAGAAAGTTGTATTGAAATTAAAGATGATAAAGCTTTACGGATGTCAGCTACTGATGGAAGAGCTGTACGTATTACTCTCATAATTTGATGTTTTTGTTCCGAGTATTATTCCCACACACTTTCTAGTAGATAACATTTGCTATTAATTATTTCGATCCGTGTCGAAGAACGTTTTATAGAAACTGTTAACTGAAATTTCGCCAGATAACTCAATTTTAGGTACTCCTGAAGTATGCGCACCAAGATGTCGCATAACCTGAACCCTAACCTGGTACACGACCTGAGTTCAGGCTGTGCGGCATTTTGGTGCGCATACTTCAGAAGGTCCCAATTTTATTTGTCTTATTTTCAACAGATTGAATGCCAATTTTCAAGGATTTTTGGTGAAAACATAGGACAAGATGGAGTATTTAATGTTGTTGCCAAACCAATGGTTGATGGGATGCTAAAGGGGAAAAATGGTGAATATTTTATATCAATTAAAACATGTCTCTCTCCTATTACCTTTGAAAACTGATTTCATTTCATTAGAGCGTTGCAAGTTCAAATCTTCTTGGAGATGCATACAAGGCTTTTAAGTATAGCATATTTAGTGGCATTTTGACTTTGATCATCAAAGTCTGAGATTTTGACTTTGACTCCAACATCAACAAAATTGATGACTATAACTTCACTTCCGCTGAATACGTGCCTCCTTGTTATGTGGTTCAAACAATCCGTAGTTCGTGTATGTGAAACTATTATATTAATGGCCACTAAATTTTTTCAAATTTATGTATACACCATGCAGTAGAGATTTTTTGTGAATATTTATTTCCGTTTCAGGCCTTTTGTTCACATATGGAGTTACCAGCTCAGGAAAGACATACACTATGACAGGGACAGTCGATAACCCTGGCTTTTTACCAAGAAGCTTGGACATGCTCTTCAATTCATTGGAGGGAGTGCTTGCAACAAAATATGTAATTTGCATTTATTTTTTATTTGAATTGCTTTCAAAACTGGATTGCTTGCAACTGGTTTGCTTGCATTCATTTTTTATTTGAATTGCTTTCAAAACTGGATCAGAAAATTACAAAAATGATAATGTTTGTTTAGTCAAAAGCCAAATTCAATATATAACTTTGATTTGTAGAAAAAATATTTTATTTGATGTGTTGTCTATCATCTTACACAAATAAATAAAGATTATGCACTGTGAAGGGGCGAACAAATTAAATGTAGGCCAAGTTTGTTAAATTTGAGAAATTTCAGATTTTAGGGATAATTTGAAAAAGCTTCGCTAGAGCTTGCCATTTGAAGCAATGAATATCTGCCAATCATACTTAAAAATATACTTTGCATCATTTTCATAAACTTGAACTTGAACCCCTTTTTTTTCAGTCGTTCATCCCTGATAACATGAATGGTTTCTCCGTACAATCTGAAGCCGATGCAATGCTGGAAAAACAAGAAAGAGAAATTTTACCAAGGACAACAACACCCATGAAAACACCAAATAAGTAAGTCACAAAAAAGTAACCCTGACTCAGTCAGTTTTTTTTTCTCAAAATACAAGTGTATAATCAAATTTATTCTGTGCAATTAAATTCTCAAATGTCACAGTTGTCACTAATTGTAGTAATTATGATGATGACTTTTTTCAATGTTTATGTATATACATTGAAGATGCATGCTTTAGGGCAGTGGTTCTCAACCTGTGGTACACGTACCACTAGTGGTACGTGGGGGCTTTTCGAGTGGTACGCGAGAAGCTTTGAATTATTGCAACAGCCGACTTTTGAGGTGGCTAAAATATGGCAGAAACGTGTTACGTCCACAATGCATCTTCATTGAGAAATCGGCAACGAAGGGAGCGTTCGGACTTCGGAGGGATGGTCGATGCGTGTCGAGATACCCTGATAGATACATCACAAGGATGTTACTATTATTACCTGACGTATGTGTTCGTTGATTGGCATAACCTTGACTTTTGAGGCCAAATAATTTGAAGACTGGGTTAGAAAGTTCCGAATAGCGGCTATAGCGCCGACCAAAGTGTATTTGTCTCTTGAGTTTTGCGATAATTCAATGCGCTGGTGGCGATGATTGAAGCCTTTCAGCTCTGACGGTAGACGACGCAAATTCTCTCGTGATTTTGCACGCAATTATTACGTTGTTACTGCATATAATTTATACGTTGAAACTTTGCACGAAGCTCTCAAAAATGGATGTAGTGCCACATAAATACTACCATAGAGCGTTTCTTGTGCCATTGTTCCCCGCCACAAAAGCGATTTTGTTGGTGGTACGCGGCAATGGTAAAAAACACAAAAGTGGTACGCGGTCAGTAAAAGGTTGAGAACCACTGCTTTAGGGCAACGGTGCACAACCTGCGGCCGTCGTGAAAAAATAATGCGGCATCCACATACAAAATCCTATTGACAAAAAACAAAAAAGAAATTTAAAATATAGGATTTGGCGGCTATGCTGGCGTATATTGGAGCAAACAGGAGCACTGCACAAAAGTCAAGACGTCACAATCTGGATGGTATATTTGCTGTTGGGGATTTCCTTTCACGGTTCAGATTGATCACACGTTTCGGCAGCATAGCAAGCTAGCCTAGCAAGGCATTCGCAGCTTGGAGTACCTGAAGAATGAGTACCGAACCAGATTTTTAGACGTCAATCTGGAGTTTGTACTAAGGCTGATGGTATCCAGCCAGTTACCTGACTTTGCAAGTTTATCTGCCCACATGCAAGACCAAGGGAGACCAAGATTAAATTGCTACAATGCTTTGCAAACTTTTATAGAATAAATTCATTAAAATATTTGACATTTTATTATACTTTCGGGGACAAGAAAATGGGGGCGACCGCCCCCCCCCCCCCCCTCCCAGACTTTCAATTTTTTTCAAAATTGTGCAACCATTAAGCAACTTGCTGCAATATATCTGCTCAAGAATAGGTCTACCGAAAAGAAAAATCTGTTTAAAATGCTAATATTCTAATAGTCCTACATAATTGGGCAGACTCCACATGGCATGTGTCAAATACACGGTTATGACGTCATGGAAGCCAAAAAATTTGTGTGCCTTGGGCGCGCTCATCAATTCTCTGGAGGGCGTATTGAATAGAAATAATGGCAATGTGGCCGCCAATAGCAAAAAATTGTGCACCCCTGCTTTAGGGTTATGGATTATTCACAAAGTTTATATTTTATTATTGAATATTTTAATTCATATTGGTGGAGTTGGCAGAAAGTTTGTAGCATATGCCAATTTTATACTTCATGAAATATAACATTGATTACTCTTGTCCCTTCAAAAAAGGTTTCAGTCACCCAATCCAGCTGGCTGTGAGCTGACAGTCAGTGCACCCTCCAGGCAAAATGGCAGGAACTACTTAAGTCTCTCATCACTATTATTCTTTATAGTCTTAGTAGCGCTTGGCATTTTATTGGTCAACCTAACGTCACTTTTTAATTTTTTATTGTAACAAAACCATACCTTAAATTTACTCAGAGGGCAATCTCTTATGAGTGAGTGCGCGTGACCTTGTCTTTTCAAACCAAACTTTTCATGAATTTCATTCAAGCCTAATTCTTTAAAATCTTTTTTTTCTGTTTTAGGAGCAGAAATCGTCCCGACGTTCGATACGAGATAGATTATTGCAGATCAGAACATGTGAATTCAGACATGAGATATGCTGTTTTCATTTCCTATGTTGAAATATATAATGATTATGTTTATGATTTATTGGAAGATATACAATATGATCCGTTCAGTAGACCAAAGTAAGTGATTGATTCCCTTTTGATCATTTTTTGTATACAATTTGGATTCTTTTTATATTTGATTAGTACCAATTATTGCTCAATGTTTACTCAGACCTCCGCAATCCAAAAGACTCCGAGAAGACAAAAAGCACAATATGTTCGTTTATGGAGTAACAGAAGTTGAAATAACAACAACAGAAGAAGCTTTCAGTGTTTTTAAAAGAGGTAAAAAGAATATACAGCCATTTTCCTGTGTTGAAACAGACGTGTACTATTTTAGTTACTGAATGTATACTTGTTTTTTTCATGTTACTCTGAGATGATTTGTTCTATAGAATATATTTATACACCATTTACTTCGAAGAAGGCTCTGCACACTGCACAGGCAGCCACTGTTAGATGCGGAACTGCGGCCGCAAATTTTGTTTCAACAATTCCAGTTACCGTTATACTTTTAACAATTTTTTGCAGGTCAAGAAAGGCGACGAATCGCACACACGCAACTTAATGCGGAGTCAAGTCGTTCTCACAGTATTTTTAACATAAGACTTGTTCAAGCACCATTAGATCCTCTCGGAGAAGATCTGTTACAGGTACTTTTTGAATTTGTATTACTCAGCTTTAGAGATGGTAAATTATACCAGGTACTTCTTTCAATAGAAGCGTAATAATATGTCTGGTAACATCGAAAATAACCAAGCTTGTTTTTAATCTGAAATTTTAGCTTAAAATTGTTGCATTCATTCAATGCCAGAAACATCTTATCAAAAGCGTTTGTGTAATTTATTGTAGTTTATCGTATTTCTACCTTAAATGCAAAGCTTTCCAGTTCAATTATGACTCTATACCAGGGGTGGGCAAGGTTTTTGGACCAGGGGACAAAAATTTTGCCCACCTTGACTGGCGGACCATGTAAGTGTGACATGAAAAGTTACATTTACAAACAATATTCCCAGTGTTACAAAAACAAAAGTTGAAAACAATAGTTCCATGCCAAAACTAATTCGAAATCTCAACAAATTCCTTGAGCTATTTTTTTAGCTAAACATCAAGATTTGTTTCAGTTTGGTTGTGTCAGCATCAGGTGGCCCAGATTGAATTACCCAACAGGCCGGATTTGGCCCGTGGGCTGTAGTTTTCCCATGTCAGCTCTAAACACACAGATACAAATCATTCAGTACTAAAACAATATAGCCATTTCGCTGCTTCTTCTTTTTTGACTCACTTTTTTCTTTACTGCAACCTTATCTAATAAGTTACTACTTAATTCTGTTGAACCATCAATAATTCTTTATTGAATACAAATCTTCAGGACAAAAGTTTGATATGCGTCAGCCAATTATCATTGGTCGATCTAGCAGGAAGTGAACGACTTGCTCGTACTGGTGCTGGAGGAGAGAGATTGAGAGAGGCTGGAAATATTAATAGTTCTCTGATGACTTTGAGAAGGTAATTAATCAATTTTGTGTTTTATAATATTCTGCATTTTTTATCTTTATGTAATGGAAATAAAGATGTGCTTATCTGAGTAGTTTGGTAATATAGAATAGAATCTCGAATGATCAAATGTTGAAATTTTATTTATTGAAATCCTCTAGCCATAATTATGCGGGCCTTGTATTCGATTGGCATAGAGCAGGGGTTCCCCAACCGTGGCCCGCGGGCCAAATGCGGCCCGTGTAACGATTCAAAATGGCTCACCGAGCTCAGGTAAAATAGTGTTTAACAGATTTTGTTTGCGTTACGAAAACTAGACTTCGTAAACAGACATTTTTTGGCAACGGCGGTAAATCCACTGAACCCCAGCTAAACAGTCGCGCACTTTTGGGCGCTAGACTCATCCGGCCCGCGAACATTCCTATGATTCTAATTTTGGCCCGCGGCCAATAAAGTCTGGGAACCCCTGGCATAGAGAATGAGGTTCCCAAACCTTCCCAACACCGGACACATTTATTTTCTGTAATACAAATCACAAGCATTAAAAAAATCCACTTTATTTGCTTTAAATTATGACACGAGAAGTAAAATATGCAATGTGATGTGTAAGCTTGTTTTTAGCGACCATATCGTGACTGAATGTTCTTGTAGTCTTATAGCTTTATAGTACTTTTGTCTTGTTGTTCAGTTTTAAACAGCCCTGATTTTTTTTGTCAAGTTTCAAACTTGGGCAGATAAGGTGTATTTTTTAGGAATAAATGAGTCGATATTTGGAAACACGATCAAAATTATCTTCTAATCATACTTTTTGTGTCAAGTTTTGAACATGGGCAGACGAGAATTATTTTTAAGAAATAGATTGCTACTTTGCAACATACTTAAAATTATCTTCCAATTATATCTTCATTGTTTTTGTAAATTCAGATGTCTTGAGCAGCTTAGGGAAAATCAGAGAACTAATGGTCAAGAAATGGTGATATACAGAAATTCTAAAGTCACACATTTGTTCAAAATGTATTTTGAAGGAAGAGGACAAGTCAAAATGGTTGTCTGTGTAAACCCAAACATTAGGGAATACGATGAGAATGTGGTAAGTTTTAGGTTTTTTTTTTAAATAAAATTTTATCATGGCTGTTAATGTATTTGAAAATGTAATGAATCATTTCATGTTCCATCTCAAATTTGAGATTTCAATCATATTTAAAAATTTCAAATTAACTTGACAGAGGTACTGATAAACGTGAATTTTTTGAATTGTGATTAGTTTGATATAAATCATGCTTCGGTGTGGATAGCTTTTTTATATGGCTTGTTTGACAATAGGATTTAACCAGCGTAGAAGTCACAGGAGGAGTCATAGTAATGTTTTTAACTATCAGACACTCCTTGAACACTTCATTCCCGAAACCCCCCCTGCCTGGACCACTGAATACAATTATGGTATTTTCTTTCTATACAGCATGTTATGCAGTTCGCTGAAATGGCTCAACAAGTTGAAGTCGTTCGAGCAGAGGAATTCCACCTCGACAGAGAAAGTATCAGAAAGAAAGCTGAAGAAGCGAAGAAAAAGGCAGAGGAAGAAAGACGAAGAGAGATGACGGCTGCTAGGAAATTAAACAATGAACTTGCAGGTTACTATGAATCTTGGAACTAGAGGGCTAGATATTCTGTGGCCTCAGCTCTGACAACAGAGCTTACACTGCTGGAGTAATATATGGAATAATTTAAATCAATTTTATTCATTTAATCAATATGAACTTACAACAAAACTAACAAAATTTTGTTACATTTGTTCAGTGAAGTTATATCTGAATCCGAATTATTTTTTTATTAATATTAGTTAATGACATAGCAATTTCTTAATCGTGCACAATGTTCATAAAGTCCTGTATTAAATTTGCTAAAAGAACTTTTTATGTGCTTCATGCAATTAATGGTGGGCATATGAAGGAATAATAAATGAAGTGAAAAAACTTGAATGAATGTTGAAAAAAAAAATTGAAAAAATTTGGTTAAGTTATATTGGGAGCGATGTAATGCCAAATTTTGAAATTGTAACTTGAATTGTATCTGTACTTCAAAACAGTGTGTTTTTTAGCCTCTTTTTATTCTATCCAGGCAATGCATTATATCAACGTGGAAAAAAGAAATGTCGACGCAACCTTTCAGTAACTTCACAGTCAAGCGACACTACGGATATCACAGGTTTTTTAAAATCATGCTTTTCTATTTGTTGTCATTGTTTTTGATCCGAAGAAACATCTTTTTCTTTTTTACAGAGCCAGAGACTACCCCTCTCTGGATAGCCCCCGATTTTAGCCTCGGACCACCGTTTCCAAACTTGGGAGTTGTTGACCTTGCTGATGAAAATACCATTCCAGGTGAGCAATGTTTTGTTGCTGACCGAGATGACCAAAAAAATAATTTACTATTCCCAATACATTTGATTTGAGGTGGGCAAATAGTAGCTCCTTAGACATTGTTGGATATTCAGCGGATGCTTTTAAAGGGCTTGGTTTGATACGAAAAGCATCATATAAAGACAATATTCTTTTTAAGATATATAAGTTGTGATGCCAACACACCTAAATCTTAAAGCTTTCACCGGTAGGTCATAGCAAGTATCATGTTACCCTCACCCATCAACTCCTCACTTGTAAAGATCTTTGTCTGTTTTTAATAAAAGGTCGCTACTTGCTGGCTCTACGCTTTTGCCCTGTTAGAAATATTGTATTAAAGTAGTTATTGTTTCGACTTTTGATGTCTTCAATCTTTATGATAGATTTGATGTCGTTTCTGGAGGCGAGAATTCATAGAAAAGAAGAAGTTTTGAAGTCAATTACTAAAATGGGTAATTAAGGAGATAACCTGTTATTTCCAACTTTCTGCATTTTTTGTACTTTTTTTTAACCCGAATCTATAATCTTTTCAAATTCAAGTAAAATTAGCAGAAATATGACGTTATACCAAACAGAATCCAATTTGGGAATATTGATATATAATATTATACTTATACCCCACAGCCTGGTTCTAAGTTGCGAATGGTTATTTATAATCATATTTATTGATGCGTCCATATCACATTCACTAAAATAATACGATTCTGCCCAACTTATTGTTGTTTGTTTTTTTATTCAGAAACCCAACTAAGGATGAATGTTGTTAACAATACGGAACACGATACAGCGTTACAGAATAAATTAGAAGAATGTCATAACGCGTTGAGTGAAAAAACAAAAGATGTTTCAAGAATGGAAAAACAAATTAAAAAACTTGAAGCAAAGGTATTTTAGCTTAGTATTGCTTTCACAAAAATTTCTGGATATATCCTGATGAGGAAATTATTTTGTCAAAATTAAATTATCGAATTTATTCATTCTGCATTCTTTTTTTATATAACTCTTATTTGGGTACTCCTGTAGTGTGTGTACCAGGTTAGGGTTAGGCCATTATTTTATTCCGATTTACTTATTTTAGTTCTATTACGAGTTCGGGCGGGGACTGTCTGTGTTAGCTGAATATATATTGAATATATGTAAAGTAGGCGAACAAAATTAGTTACCTCCATATTGGTACATATATCTCTGGAGCGCCCTTATATGCATATGCACCTTGCGCTCTGAACAGGGCATTGCAAGCCCTTTCTGATATCAAACGATATGTGATGCTTTACTGGAGAGATTCTGGTTCCTCCAAACTGTACTACTTCCTACCGAAAGACGCCACATAAAAAAAGCCAAATATTGAAAAAAAATTGTTCAATTTTCTTTCTAGAATCAAGTACTCATGAAGACGACACAAGTTTTTGAACACGACAAGAAAACGCTGAATGAACATGTAAGTTTTTAAACATGAGTTGACTTGCAGCCTGAATGTATTATGAATTTTCTTTGTAATTTTAATGCCTTCATTACAGTTGGCAGAAACTAACCTTCAACTAAAGGAAAGTCAACTTGACAATAGAAAATTAGAAAGTCGGATGAGAGGGGCAATCGCCAATCAAAAGTCACAGTATGAGAAACAAGTTGTAAGTATAACTAGTCGGCATGTATGGCTATAGTCGATTTACGAACGTAACGACACATCAAACCAGGGCTGTGGAATCAGGAAGAATTTACAATCAAATTTGATTCCAACTCCTGTTAGAGGATGGTTATTTTCAAATACATGATGATTTCACAATTTGATCATTTATTTTTTCGAATAGAATCTGAAACTTTTTTATATTGTATAATGGATCATCCAGACACATAAAATAATTAATACATAGAATTCATCACTCAGTCAGTTCGTGGAATAGGAAAAAAAACGATGACTCATCAATAGAAAAAAGGAGCCACATTCCCGAATTTCATTTAAAAAACATGGCTTAAAAAAAAATTAGGAATTCATTTACCTCATCCTTTGGCAGACTAAAAATCAAGTTGACAGCGATTTGAAATTTGAATCTGAACCGATTCGATTAATTTAGTATTCGATTCAAAATGCCCAGCCCTACCCTGATTAAGAAAAATTTTCCCTCCCAATACTGGGTTGTACAAAAGTTCGACTCAACACCAGCTTCGAACTATCCGTGGTATCTTATTATTTATTTTATTTTTAAATGATTTTTCAGGAAAGAAGAGTTCGAAATGTACAAACTGAAATGCAAGAGAAGATGTGGGTCAAGGAGGAGAGATTACGACAATTGAAAAGTATTATTGCGGAAGGTAGAGAAGGACGTTCTATGACGAGGAAAGCTCCAATGTCTACTTCATCGCTTGCAACATCGGTGAGATTTAATGGTTTGTCTAACTATGGTGGTTCCCAAAGTTGATTGACCGGGGGCCAAAATTAGAAGCCGAAGCATATTTGCGGGAGAGGAGGCGCAAGGGTGCGACCTGAATGTAATCCCAACACCGGGACGTATATTTAAGATACCGGCATAATTAAATAATAAGAATAAGCACAGGCTTAAACTGGTAATAATGGCAGTATCTAGAACGCAAGAAGGTTAAAAAAACAAAAGAAAAGTGTTAAAATATTTCATTGAAGTTCGTCGGGCCATATTAATTTGTTACGCGCGCTGTAATTGGCCTGCGTGCCGATGTTTGGGAACCACTGCTCTACTATATGGTTATTTTTTATAAATCTACTCTGAACCAAACTCTAGGTGAGCATTCTTTGAAATATATAATTCTAGATGGGACTACCGGTAGTTATTATGTTGGGTGTGGTATGCGCATGTGACCTGAACTGGTAGTCTGAAGATTTTTAACCACTTGGTTACGGGGGGTGGGCACCTCTGATTCACAAGCTCTATCTCTAATCTCTTCTGTGTTGAAGAGGAATTTATATTCAAATTACCATGTTGGCTCATTTAACATTTGTATAATATTCCATAAATGAATTAAACCATTGATATCATTTTTTAACAAACTTTGTGTTTTTTTGATCATTTGAAGAAAAATAGGATTTTGCCTTATTCCAGATTATTTTTCGATTACAGGAATCCAGTGGATCTAGTCGAAGCCAAAAACTAGCTCATAAAAGACGTTCACGTTCCGCAGATAACCTTCTCGCAGGAGCCAGCAATAATAAAACACCTTTGAACAAGAGTCGCAGAATATCAACTTCTGATCAGGATCTCCGAAAGACCAGCAGACCTCCGAAAAAATCTGTTTCTTCAAGCATAGTCAGTGATGTAAGTAATGCCGTTTGATAAATAATGGTCAGTGTTTAGTCAGATGCTCTTAAAGGAAAGGACTGCAAATTTTTGTGTTTATGAAATTATAGAACCTCTGAATAGTGCGAGCAGGGATAAATAGAATAATTTATTGTTCTGATCACAGTCTCAAATAATATTTTTGAATTTTGATATATTTACTCAAATTAAGCAATGTACAACAAATGGAAGTTCATTCAATTTTAGCTCAGAAATGCAGTGTAGTTCAGAATTTAGATGGAAATTGTTTGATTTTTCATTTTCTTATAACGGCGGAATTTAACAAGGTATTTTGTGTCTAACAATAGGATGCCAAATTCTTCAATGAAAAAATTCCTAAAATCTAGACCAATTTTGGATTATCCGAACATTAGTTTCATTTTGAGCATATATACAGTAAATCGAAAAATGTGCGAGTAAATGTGGTTATAAATGATATATATTTGCTGAAACAAAGCATATTCAAATGTGAAGAAAACTTGGTACTCTCGATTTTTTATTGATTTCTTTATGCGTGATATTGAGTAGTAGTTTGTCAGAGAAGTGACTATGTGGTGGAAAAAATAACAAATTAGATTAAGGTCAGAGTCTTTGTTTCAGAGATTATTGTTTTTCACCTATATTTAATAATTGCATGAAAAAGTGTACAAATTTTGATATGTGAAAATGGATTGGAAAACACATAAATTTCATGTGAAATCACATTTGTCTATAGATTTATTTTATCTCAACAGTCAAGTAATTCAGAATCTCCAAGAAAAGAATATAAAACCAATCGCGGTGATCAATTAGAAGAAGGTGGCGATGGTTGGCGACATATTTCAACGCCAGAAAAGTTGAGACACAGCAGATCATGTGGTCGTCATTCTTGTGGTGACGCTGCACATAGCGATTCTGATTTTGATAGTTTACTTCTGGAACAAGAGAATCCGTATCTTCTTGGATGTCGTTTTGTCAATAAGTCAGATGAAGATAGATTGAGAATGAGGGTATTTTTATGTTCAGTGTTACAGTAGATCGTGTTGTCCTTAGATTGTGAGTTATCAAGGCAGAAAAATTACTATTTACAATAATTCATAAGCGGAGTATGTTCTATATAGAAATAGTTGTTGGATGCTAATATGCTATGTTAATGAGTTAATGCATAGTTCGGTAATTTGTTTAAAAATGTTAAATGCTTCTAGTTATTGTTTAGTAGCTATTTACCATACGTCCATCGTTAGTATACTTAGCTCCTAACTCAATAACTTATTATTTTTTTTTCTTAGTCGTTTTCATGCTTTCTCTCATAACAAGGCTTTGTACAAGCAACCCCTGATAAGTGAGAGGCGAATATTTTGATTAGGACCTGAGTTGTGCCGGTTCAGCACTGTGTACCCAATCTGTTATGCCATGATAGGGGTGGGGCGTGACATTTCAGCCTGAAATCTCTAACCTGTGACACCAATATATTTAGGTTCTATGATTTAACCACAAGTCGATCACACCTATTTGAGTTCGAAATGAGCAATTTTGAAAATACAATATTTTACACTGATGACCAGCAGTTCGGAAATTTTACCAATTGCATCTGCTCAAATCAAGGTCACTTGAAGTCTTTTATAATTGTGGAGATTTATGTCTGAGCATAGATGACCACTGGAATTAAATAAAAGGAAAATTTGTTGGTATGGCGCTAATTGTTTCGACATGTTAGCTATCACATTGCTGATTTCCCTGAAGTCCAAATCAATTTTACAAAAAAATTTTTTTTTTTTTCGATTAATGTTTTTACTGTATTCTATTTTTTTCAGCCCGCTCTCCCAGTTGCACAAAAGCATACTCGAGGAAAATCTTTTGGAAATAACAACTGGTTAGCCCATCAACCTTCATCTACATTGAATACAGGTACAACATGTTCCAAAATTTATTTATTTTACTTTGGTGACATTCTTTTATTCTTCAACTGCTTTATATTTTGTAATACCAATTATATCAAAATATGTTTTTTTTTCATTATTTACAGTAGCAATAGGCTATTTAGAACTGAGTAACTGCTTGATTTAAAAGTCTAAAATTCTTCACATCTTAGCATTGAACTGTGACAAAGGTAAAAAATGCTTCCTTAGAAATTTTAACTAAATAAAATAAAGGAAAACTTTTATCTGTTACTCCGGCTAAGACATTGTTGTCTGGGGAAATCTGGTTGTTATTCAGGATAAATTTTTTGAACCAAATTGGGTCTTTTTATCTGGCTTTGTGAGTTATGTTAATATTATGAATGTTTGTCTGTTTCAGGCAAATATCTACAGACTAATACAGGTTAGGTGTGATGTGATCTAATCATATAATCAGCGTAATTCGCATATGTAGTTATAGTAGTAGTATAGCCTATCAATTGCACACAAAGACTTGTATAATCTATATTCAACACAGTGAACTTACAGATTGTCTTAAAAATTGTTGTAAATATCATATTAAGGTGACTTTTGTTGAGCAGACACTTTTCTTAGCTATCAATATACCATTTGATTTAAAATTGTCAGTACAGTAGAAGTTACAAGAAGGCTGTTTTCTCAAGTCTCAGTTGTTTACGTATCATGTGGCTGAAATTTTTCTAACATTGCATTATTTTTGTGTCTATTGTAAAATTTGATCATTAGTCTATTATTAATATTTATAGAAGCTTTTATCTGTAACCTAGTCTTCTTTTTTACAACTAAATTCTTTCTTTTGGAATTTAGGATAGTATGGGACTTCCTAATTAATTATTCCTGAAAAAGGGAAAGTTTATAGAATGTATTAATCATTATTATTCACAATAACCTCTTGTCTTATTTGTATATTTCAAATTATTGGTAAATATGTCTAATAGCCTAATACTTTTAATTGTAACAGTCTAACAGATTACTTGATTCATTTTGGTCATCTCTGTGACCAGACTTCCTGTAGTATGCGCACCAAGATGGCGCACAACCTGAACTCAGGTTGTGTACCAGGTTAGGGTTCAGGTTATGCAACATCAGGAGAAATCAGGAAATTTATGGGTTCTGTTTTCTGGTTTCGCCTTATCTAATCGCATCTTTGCTTTGGTCATTTTTGTGTGAAAATATTTGTTGAAAATAATGTGTGATTAAATAATTGTTTTATAATTAGCTACTATATGGTACCATTTCTCAATTTATCGCAAATTAATTTAAAGAATAATGATACTAATGTCTTTATGTGTTTCATTAAATACACACATTCTTTATGTGACTTGTTGGTATCTGATTTAATACATACACACATCTTTGTGTGACGTGTGTGGTTCATAAAACTCACACATCCTTCATGTGACTTGATTTATAAAATACTCATCCCATATGTGATTTACCATTTACCAAGCACACACATTTATTATGTGACTTATGTGCTTCAAAACATGCACATCCTCAATTTGTTTCTGAACCATTTCAGGTACTATCATGCAACCATGCATTAAACCAGGAAAAATAGTTCACATACCTTCACCTAAAGATATCAAAAATGCTGACAAATATTTGCTGACTCATCAAAAAGAAGATAAACAGGGGGAAATCGAAACTCAACTGATCAAGGTGAATTGTGTTTTTAATATATTTTGCTGATGACCAATTGTGCTCTATATTTCCTAGCTTTGTTGTGTTGCGAAAATAATTTATACCATTTTTGATATAAAAACAAATTAAATTGCTAAAAAATTTAGATATTCTTATGCTGTTTCTCCCCTTAAATTGATGATTTTTATGTAAAAGCAAACAGTTTATATTATTATTATAATCAAAATTAATTATAAGGCAGGATTTTTGGCTATGGTACCTTAATGATATTGATTGCTTATATATTTCAAACAAAAAAAGATTGTTTACCAAGTTAGTTTAAGATTATATCATTTCTCTCAAATTGTTTCTGCTTATTTTTTAGGGCGAAGTAATTCAGACTCGTTCCGGGGGACAGCAAGTGCAATTTGTTGATATTGAGACTCTAAAACAACGAGATCCACAAAAAAACAACAAAAAAGATTCATCTGCAAGGTTATAACAATGTCTACTAAATTGCCCATATTATTTGGGAGCTATTTTTTATAGAATAATAGGAAGCAGTATGTAACGATCAGGATTATCATGATGTTATTTTCAACGTGAATTTATATCCATAAAAACTATAGCCTAAATTTTAGCAGACACAAGTGGGCCGAATGAAACACATCGGTGGGCCCGTGGGCCATAATTTGCCCACCCCTTCATCGGTGGTTTTATTGCTTCACCCTGAAATATTATTTTCAAATATGAAATATATTCTATATTATAATATGTTCGAGAGGCCGTGCCGAAGTCGATGTATATTATTAATTCAATGAATTCAATTTAACAGTGCTGAAAAATTAGGATGAACAAAGAATTCATTTCCTTTTTATTTTTTAAATTTAAGGAAAATAGGGGAAAAGTTTGGTACTCCCGTAGTATATGGTACCAGGTTAGGGTCAGGGCATAATTTGATTCTGATTTTCCTTATTTTAGTTCTATTACGAGTTCGGGGACTGTCTGTGTTAGCTAAGTGAATATACCCCCTGTCCATAAGTTTCAGTCTCTTTACACAACTTGATTTAAAGTAGGCGAACAAAATTAGTTACCCCTATACTGGTACACACACTTCTGGAGCGCCAAAAGTTTTTGTGACTGTGAGACACTACTCGCTGCTAATGTTGATTTAAATAAAATTGTTTTACATTTTACGAAAAGCAAAAATTTAATATTATTTGATTCATATCATACATCTCTTATTAGTAATTATTGTCATTGATTATTTGTCTTAATGTCAGATCGCAAAATGGTAATGGTATCATTTGAAAACGTCCTTCTTTTTTCGGTATATTTAAAGAAGAAAACTGTTTTTGTTTAGGAAACGAAAATCAGATGGTGAGGATGGAAACTCATCTGATGATCAGTCTAGTTGGACTGATGTTGAAACGAGAGTAAGTTTTCTATTTTACCGCTTTCATCTATTTTGACTATTCACATAAAATTTTAATGTATGATGGTTAATGTATGGAAAAAAACACCAAAATAATTTTGAAATTTCTAAAAAACTATTTCCAATATAATAAGCTAGCATTGTATGATATTATGTTTGATTGCAATTATATTAGTTATGATTTCTCTTATGGTTGGTCCTCAAGAATTATTTCATTGTTTAATTCTAATGGAATTAACCAAAGATTATGAAGGGCAACACTCGAAATTTCATGATGATCATTTCAAACAAGTTGACGTATATATGTGATTATTTCATCATCATATAAATCAATAACTCAAAATTGTTTTTGAAATTGCAACAGTTTTAAATGCTGCAGAAATACTTAAAAATGCGCCCAAAAATTTTAACTGATGTTTATTTTTGTATGACCATTCAATTGTTCATAAGTATAAACCTGTGAGTAATCTGTTGCGTAATAACACAAATGAAAAATTAAAAAATGTCTTGTTTTCAGTGTTCAACTGCCATTGAAAATAGAATGGGATCTGGAGCAGGACCTGTTATATACAATCATCCCAAGTAAGTCGAATACATATTCAATAACTGCTTCATACTATTGCTACAAACAAGGCTTTGTATAGATCAGGGTGTAGCTAGGAATTTTCAAAGGGGGGGTTCTAAAATATCTGATTGCCAAGTTCGACTGTTACAGCTAGCGGACAGAAATGTTGGTTTTCAAGAGTCAGCAGTCTAAAATGCATTTCAAGCTACAAAAAATTGCTATGTATGATAAAAAAAAAAAAGTTCTTTTGTTTTGACTCTCAACCTGAGTTTGGTGCTTGCGCCATACAGCCTCTTTTAAAATTTATGGGGGATCTTGTTGTGTTGTTTGAATGAACTTAAACTCCAATTTTATTTCAGGCGAAGAAAATAATTGAAATGTGTCTGCGATGCTAAGAAATAGAGTAAAGAAATGGACGATCATAATATTCAACGCATTTTGTTTATAACATGGTCGTGAGACATTATAAAAATTTCACTGCCGACTTGTATTTTACATATTCACTCCTTAGCAATGAAAACTGTTAGCTAGATTTCGTGCCTGCATGATTATTCAAAATAGCAAGAGAATATTTATATAAGCTATTTTCCATGACATTGCATACTTTTGTAATATAAGTTGAAGCATATAACAATCGACCAGTTTTCTTTGGCCAACCTTTGGCCAACCAACCTTGATGCTCATGTTCTTCATAACAAAAACTAATCTAATGTATAATCTGCAAACGATCTTTTCATTGTTACTTGTTTGTATTTCACTTTAACGACATTGTATAAGATTACAATATAATGAATTATTTTGCTGTGCTCCTATATTTGACCAGGTTTGTCCCATGATAAGCGCTGAGTTTTTTCAGTGTTGGCATTGATATGTTGATTATATACTAGGATATTTTATACCATAATCCTGGTTGACAATAATTTTGAATTCAATGTAGTCAACGAAGAATTGCCCTATATTTTTTCTATGTTGATATCAAGGCTGTGGAAGCTGCTAAAATCCATATTGCTCAAAACTCATAAAAATCTAATTTTAACAGTAACAGAAACTCTGGTGTATGCAAACGTGCTTTTGTAGGCTGGTACAAACGGTAAAATTTCGATGTAATTATCACCATTGAAAATATCAAATTCTGACGATAGGGAATTCAACATTTCGACTCCATTCAAAACATGCTTATTTCCTTAATATTAGATTAGCTCTGTTTGAAGTAGCTCACACAGACTAATTTTTATGATAATGAATGTTCAATTTATGGATTCAAGTCTATAAGAGGGTATTTGTACTAGAAGTAGAATATAATTACAAAAGCAATTTGATTGCTTACATTTTAGATGGCTGGTGAATAGTGCGTTTTCTGCTAGAACACTGCATACAAACAGTTATTTGTGTATATCTCATTGCATTTTCTAAATATTTTTCTGTTACTTGTTAACTGCTAATATTACTTGTTTTTCTTCCATGTATAGATTTCTTATTTGTTGTAACAAAAACTGCTAAGCTTTAATCCTACACTGACCAATGTTTTTATTATAACCTAAATGCTTTTATAGAAGTGTAATGTGATGGTTGGGATTTTTTTTCTGTGTAGATTAATTCAGTGTCTGGTGGAGCATAGTACCACACTTGAATCCTTTTGGCAGAATGATCATTATCTAACCGTATTGTGATAATTCTGTCAGGTATCCTATTTGCAGAATCATACCAGTCTAACTTGACAATACCATTCATTTATATTGCTCTTCTACAGAATATTTCCAACCGAACTAGAGTGTGGGTGATTCTGTAAGCTTAGTTATTTTTTTGAATTTAAAATTTAATAGGAATGTTGTTGTACTATGCCACAACAGATTTATTATTGGTTGTTGATATATTCATATCAAATGTAACACTTAGCGTTTTAGTCAATTTGTAAGAAAATTCACATCACAATCACATGTTGTTGATCAAATAAATAAACAAGAATTCTGTCTATTTGCAATGAACGACTTTTAAAATGGAAATGTCAGTGCTGGGTAGTCTTTGAACCCAGAAGAAGTTTGAATTGTCAAATCAGGGTCTTAGCAAATTTCTAAATTAGAATCGCTGTTCTTTTGAGTCACAAGTGGAATAAAATTAATGATTCCTCCAACACTACTTTAATTGTGTACCAATGGATTGTCATAATTTAGTCCTGCTGCTTCCAGAGTTGGGAGTAAGCCCATCAAATGTTATTTAATCAGTAATTAATTATTTTTACTTCATTTTTAAATACAACCATTTTAAATACAACCAAAGGGCCAAAACAATATATCGATAAATTCCCTTCGCAATTTTTAAGAGTTCATGGACACCCTACACTACAGTAATAACAAAAACTTGAAGAATATCAGTAATAGTCGGGAAACGTTGATCAACCATTTTACAAGGACAACAATTCTTCCAGGATCAGGGACAAAACCCATATCTCAAGACTGTAATGTTACATTCTATACTTAATCCCAAATCTAGAGCCAGAATAACACAAAAAATAGGCAGTTTTTCATTTTTTGCTAGCTAATATATTTGGCAAAATCAGAAGTAATTAATTGCACCAACTAGTATTACATTTTTATATATCATTTAACAAGTTTACTAAAGGTTCAAAAAAGCTTTGAACACATGAAAATAAATACCACTACCATATCGCGCCAACAACAAATGTTATAACATAAACTAGAAGAAAAGGGGTAGAGTCACATTCAAAAAAGATACATTGATATTTGTAGACTTTTTTTCTAAATGCAGACACATTCGGGTTGTTTTTAACACTGCTAGGTAAGAACAGATAATTAAAGTACGAACCGATCACTTATATAAGATTAATTTTAAGATTTGCAAAAATTAAAGGACAATTTTTTCCTCAAGTAACTTATTGGTTAACAAGCATTTCATTAGCAAATCCGCAAAACTATAGGCGATTATGTTTGCAATATTACAAAGCAATTGAATATCTGGTGATTCAATTTTCTTCCGAATGTTAATACAATAATAATGTTAGGGTTCCAACAATTCATAAATATAGTTTTTATAAAAATGTTTAAATAATCTGCAACAAATATCACAACCTTGAAGAGTTTATATTACTAAGGTAAAATATTATTTTCAATTATCAAAACATACATTCCTGAAGCCTCTTTTTTAAGAACTCACAAAGCCCAGACATATATATGGAGGTTTACAGTAGCGCGCTGGATAGTAGCCCCTTCGACCCCCAATGTCACAGGTCATCCGAGTGAAGTCAATCAATGAGAGTAGTCTCACAGATAGTTAGTTGCTGACAGGTCAATGTCATTCCATTTAGTTGACTGAACTACTGAAAACTATTTGATAAATTTTGAGTCAATAATTAGAGGCACTTCAAATTTAATGTAAATTGCTTAGTCGAGTCAATGATACTTTTTGATAAATGGTGACCCTTGCCTCCACAATACTATTTTATAGCCCACCAATGAATGACCTGGTCCTACCCGAACATATTTAAAAGTAAGGAATACATGTAATTGTGTCCGTTTTTTAAGGAAGCTTGAATCCAAAATAATTTTGTGGAATGAGAAGTATGCCAGATGCCAAAAGTTCACTCTTACATTAACTGTTGTTACACTCTTTTGTTGCTAAAAATCTGTGACGGGAACTCATCCAAACATCTCTAAGACCAAAGTGGATTTAACAGAACATAAAATAACCCCAAAAATGAGAAAATTTTTTCCCAAAACTGGGAAATGATTAATCTTTTGAAGACCAGTGATGCCTGCAAAGCAAATGGTGTGTTATTTAATAAAAACTAAAAAAACACAATGTTTTGCTCTAGAATGACGATTGAAAGGTCAAGAAACAAATAAGTGAACTGATACTATTTAAAGCTAATCATATAACATGTTGACTACAACAAAAGTCTCAATTAAATAGTATTTGTAAAAAATAAAGTTGAAATATGGTGAATGTAGTTACTTCGGCATACTATTTTGAGGCGTAATTTTTGCACCTATAATCCTCTTACACTGGCCGAAGGGAAGATTCATATATAATGAGCATACAAAGAGAGCTAACCAGAAATTCATAATTTTGTTATATGTGATGGCGACAATTAATTATTCTTAGCAGAAACATCTCTCTTGGACCAATGGTAAAGCGACAACTACAGAAATACTCTGTCTGACCAAGCATCAGTATGGGAAAAAAATTTCGCCCAAGAAGCCCATTATGTTACCAAAAATCTTCTCAGTGCTGCATACTGGGAAAATAGCTGATATAATCCCATACTCGACAGGGTGACGATAAACGTCACATTGATTTTGTATGTGAAAGATTAAAACATAGTGCAGTTACGGCACAGAGGAAATACAATATTCCAGAAATTATTTCAATTTGATTCTGACATCACATAAAAGTGAAAAAACAATATACCATTCCATCAACTGGTGTCGGTATTACATAAACAAGACACTGGTCTGACAATACAACAAACATAGAATCCCACAATGAAAGAGCATAATAATAATTAATCTGATGGTGGCAACCAATGATTAAACCATCATCATCTGTTCCTGGCATCAAAAATTTCATCTTCTGAACTTTCTTCTGCAGTAGATGCGAGATCGCCTCCAAGAAGGTTCATGGTAATGTTTTCAGAAGTCTCTTCTATAAAAAAAGTGATCGTTAATTGTTTTGCGTTTGCTGTTTAGGGCTCTGTACAAGCATCGGTGCTCCCGTAGTATGTGAACCAAGATAGCGGACACAGGAACGTAGTAATTGTACCAGGTTATGGTTAGGCCATAATTTCAGGTACAAATACTACAGGAGTCACTTGGCTCCCGAACTCATAATAGAAATAAAATATAGATAATTAGATAAATTATGGCCTAACCCCAACCTGGTACATATACTACAATCTGGTGTCCGCCATCTTGGTCACATACTTCGGGAGTACTCAAGTATCTAATATTACATATGAAAGGAGCTTCTATTTCTATTTTTCGGAGGGCGGGAATTTTTAAATTTTAGCATTGCCCGCCTTTATTATTTGCACCTTGGATGAAGTGGTGGACACAGGCAGGCCATAGCCAGGAATTTTCAAAAGGGGGGGTTCGGAAATTTCTAATTGCCAAGATAGGCCGCAACAGCTAGTGGTTCAGGCCTTTATGTATGACATAGAAAAATGCTCTTTTCCTGACCCCCACCACCCTGGGCACAAGTTTTGATCCGGAAACTTTTGGCTTGCAACGCCAACATAGTTGGGTCCAACACTCTTTGTTGCAATGCTTTACGAGAACCTTATAATCAAGAATCATCGAAACAATCAATTTCAAAGTTTAAATATCGGAAATAAGCCTATGCTTATGACCAAAATAAACATTTCCGTTAGGAATAGGATGACATTTCACTATTTTTTTTTTTTTTGTAATTTACGCACCAGGTTCAAAATAGATGGATCTTACTGAGGAATGTCCAAGATGAATCAAATCAAAATTAATGATGGCCTGGCCATTGGCACACCATGCCGAGCTTTAGGTGCCATCACACCTCTAATTATCCTGTGTGGGTTCGCAGGTTCGAATCCCATGTGGGATAACTATGTGCAAGCGAATGGCTGTTCTCCTCGCCACCATGGGGGTGGTGCACATACTACTGGTCTAAGTCCATGCATCTGAAACAAGTTACTGGTTAACTGTTTCCATACACACTGTTGACTGGTAACCGAATCTTTAAGCCGTCTTATTGGCTAACCAGAGAAAAAGGAGGAAAACCAAATAAATCATTTACATCTTTGACTATGACCAAATTTAAAATTGATCTAATAGTCCATATTCAAAAATAATCTACGTTATATTCTAATGGTAGATTTTTCAGTTTAGCTATCGTTGTGTCTTACCTGGTTTAGATTCTGCTCTGTTTTTGAGAAAGACGTGCAATATTATACCACATATACAGACTGCAAAACCAATCCAATTCATCGTTGTCAACCGATCACCGTTATATCGTGATGCTAGTAACAACGTGCAAATTTCCTGTAGTAATAGTAAAATAAATTAAAAAATTTCCCAAATCGTACATTGAATCACTCTCTCTCCATATATATATATTAATTTGTGCAGTCACACAGGTCTACCGACACAAAGATAGATGATGATTAATGAACACTGCACAAATTGATAAGTGAACATTTTTTGACACTAACTTTTCAATGGTCAAAAATAGTCGGTTTTACTATACACCAGGGAAAAATATCTCAAAGAAAAAAAGATATATACCTATATCGATAATTTAACATATTATTACTGTGTTATAACTTATTCGATTTTGGTCATCCCTGAAACAGGATAAAAACATGATGAAGATATACTCATAAATAGTCTAGTTTAAATATTCTATATTAAAGCATACAGAACCAATCAAACAGACAGAACAAAGTAACAATGACAAAAAAAAACTTGACATTTCACCTTAAAAATTCCGCAAATGGACAATGTGAGTGATGAGGTATTACTGAGTAATAAATACTCTGAAAATCCCAAAAAGAACGCGACAATACCACCGAGTAAAATCTTTAGCAAAATAGGTGTTTGATTCAGTATTACGTCTGCCGCAAAAATCTTTTCAGAAGTGAAAAATGATAATCCTGAAAAAATAAGATAAAAGCTAGCTCTTAACTGAAGACATGTTCCATGACCATACCTTGGAATGCACTTGTTTAAACAATTTATGTTCAGAATATTTTAATTGATTTATCATAAAAATTCATTGAAAAAATGAATCAGCAAAAAAGTATAGTGCAAATTTGTGAATGCTTGGGTCAGAGTTTTTAGATTGTTTTCACTGGATTTGGAGTCGAATTTTCAAATTCCCAAAATAGAGTGTTGAAATTCTAAAGGCTCGAGTCGGGAGTTGGATATGCAGACAGTTAGAATCAGTTAATTGAACTTTAACATCCTAGCGAATAAAGACCAAATACTACTCTTACCTTCTAAACCAACAGCGAGGGGAAACAAACCAATAAACATAGTTGGTTGTAAATGCCACATCAGGTTGATTGGATTTTTTAAACCTGGAAAACATACATATACAGCTGACTAGTAATTTAACTCTGAAATGAATTTTTAAACTGTAATAAACAGTCGTACACTAAATTAAACATCCGCTATGAAAAAATTTATCTTAAGCAGCAGAAAGATGAAAGGCAATCATCTACTATATCATGAGTCATGACACAAAGTTTGTCTGTAAAAATTCTGCTCTTCTTTGTTCTTTTAGTCACTAGTTCTTGGTGGATGTATTATTGGAAGTAGTGAATCAGGAAATACATGGTTTTGACTTTGAGATCTCATAGGATAATCAATAGTATGGTAAAGTGTTGGGGACAAGTCCGTAAGTCTGAGAACTAGGTAATTTTTTGTCGCTCAAGTCTCGAATAGAGTCATATTAGATCTCATAAACAACAATGAAATAGATAAATATAAGTCACAAAAATACCAAAACTTGGGTTAGTTGAGTCAAGACTAGTTATTGCATCTATATTTCGGCGCTCCAGAAGTGTGTGTACCAATATGGAGGTAACTAATTTTGTTCGCCTACTTTACATCAAGTTGTGTAAAGGGACCGACCCTATGGGCAGGAGGTATATTCACTTGGCTAACACTGAAAGACCCCGAACTCATAATAGAACCAAAATAAGGAAAATTGGAATAAAATTATGGACTAACCCTAAGCTGGTACACATACTTCGGGAGTACCCAGATTTCCAGTTAAAAATAACTGAATGAAAATGTTTAATTATTCTAAAACTCACTCAAACTTACCCAATTCCTGTTTCTGTGTTAAAATTTGACTCAACGTCCATCGTAAACCACCGATAAAAGCAGCAATTAGAACTAGTATAAATCCTTCCAAATTAAATTGAGTTGACTCGTAAACAAAAAGAAAAAGTCCCGTAGCGATGAGAATAACAACAAAAATAAGGCTCCATCGCTGAAATAGATAAAATAATATTTTCAAAAGATTATTTACATTGATTGTTCCCGACCTTGTTTAACAAATTTTGAAATTTTTCATTTTCCACTTAGTGACCTTTAAATGAAAGTTTGTATCTATTATTTACAGCATAATGCATGAAAATTCTGTTCCCGTTTGTTGTTATATCTTGATAAGCCGATGGTATGTTCAACTCTCACTTTAGGTTTTGGAACAATCCATGAATAGCTTATAATTGAGTGTGCATAAATTTGTATAACAATAAAACAATGGAAGCAAAGGATATTAGTAAAACAATAAACCCTTTGGGAAAGACAATCAAATGAACAAAATTGATGACAGTCAACTTTTTGACCAAACTGACATACCCTTGTAGGAGTATTTTATAACTTCTTAGCTTAATTAAAATTTTTATAAAGTATATATAGAAGATGATCAAATAGATATTAGATAGGAACTTCTGATTTGCTTGCTTTTTATGAAATAATTGACATATATTGAATTTATAATTCATTAATATATCTTGATTTCCCCCTACAATCTGAATTAAACTGATAAATAGTGATCTCAATTATTCAAGACTACTGTCTCCTTAAAAAGATTTTTATCTATTATGTATTAAAAAATTTTCAGATTTTTATTTCGTCAGGTATGAAACATTGTTAAACACAATTAAACAGAAAATTATAAAGAAATCGAAAATAAATAAATTTATTTTGGCTGCAATTGACGAGAAGCCACATTTGTCTAACAGCAAGACTAATAAGTCTTCATGTCAGCAATAACATAATTGTAGAGCTCAGAAGCAGATGATGCCAAATTTTCAGAATATTATGTTGTATGAACACAATTCGGAAAATATAAATGGGATCGAGAGAGTCGATCTGGAAATGGCACTTTAGCCTCATAAAGTCATGCTCGGATGCGTTTAATAACAACATTGAAATAGATAAAACCAAAGCATATATGATATGGCCGGAACATTCCATAGATGAATTTGATGACTAACAAAATATGTGATCAAAAAAATTTGAATTTAAAAACATAACTGTAACATTCATCAGTTTTATTGTCAAACCACAAATGGAACATTACACTCCCTATAATTGGAATATCCGGTTTTATAACAGATCATAATTTAATTACTTACCGCTTTTTCTAATTTCAACAAAATTGCAAATGCTAATATAAATATAACGGCAGAAGATTTCACCATAGTATATCTGAAATAAAGTGAAAACTAAATGAAATTTTGATATTGGTATTCATTCAGCACATCAGCTGTATATCAGATGGCATTCATAGAAATATACCAGTACCAAAGTTTGACGATTTTTGTTTACAGTATCTCCCAGCATGTATTTTTCAATGACATGTTTAAAATGCTAAAATAAGTCCACCCTTCAACACTTTAAATTTGGTCATTTTTATTTACGATTCGCTTGTTAACCAACATTCGTTGACACGATGGTCTTGTGGTTAAAAGTGTTAAACTTAACTACGATGGCATCGGAGGATAAAATTTTCGTTCAAATCCCATACCCCCCAGCTCATCCAGGACAGGATTTATAATAAATTGGGCAGGCAATGCCAAACCGGAGATATTTATGTCCTTCTTATTGTAGTAACTACTTATGCAGAGCCTTGTTCAGAGTGAAAATAGTCCAAACAAAATTTAATAGAGTTGAATTGGAGTGTATGCACATCTTGATAACAAAATTCTATTTATTTATATATCTAAACCAGTGACCTGCATGAAACCAATATATAGATTGAAGAGTATAATTTTTAAATCCAAATTCTAAATCTAAAATTACATACACATTTGTAATATAACGTTACACCTATTCAATTCTTATTTGCAGAGAGATTAAATATTGCTTTGTACTTTGAGCTGAGTATTTGATATTGAGAATATAGTTAAACGACACAATGATTAACTGAGCAAATAGTTTTTTGCACGGAAGCAATGTTGAAGAGTCGGTTCTAAACTTGTACTTTTCGGTGAAGCGTATCACACCCGATTAAACACTATATTTATATTTATTCACTATTCTTAGACCATATAACTATAGTAATAACTACGCTAGATTGATGTTGTAACGAAACAATGTGTATAATTTGTATTCACAGTGATGAATAAGGATGATTTCAATGGATAATATATGAAAATATTTGATAATACTTTGATTGCTCTGAATTATAAATTTTTTGATTCGTATAGCCTCACATATAAGCACAAGTTTAAAACTCGAAAAAGAGGTGCCAAACTAAGGGGTAGGCTTATATGTGCATAACTCTGATTAAACTAAAAATTCGGCTTATACGTGCATAATTCTAATCGCACTAAAGGGTCAGCTTATACGTACGCAACTCTGATCGCAGCACCCAAATGAAATGACATTGTGCTAACTTAATTCCAACAGCTACAATCGACCCATGCTAAGTCCTCGCGATAAGAGCGTGCAACCATTTGCTGTGATAGGTACATATGACGAACGTGTTACAATTTACAGGGTCGGCTCATATGCCAATTTTTTTTTTATTCACAGTTTTAGGGGTTGGGCTTATATGCTATTCTAAATCATTCCTAGAATTAAGAAGACAAAATATTCACAATGACTGATAATAAGTAAGACAATTGTAGTGTTTCCACCAGGTTAATAATAATAAGTTGATACTTACAAAGAAACAGTGATAAATACAAAACTCCAATTTGACAATCCTATATCAAGTGCACTGGCTAGGCCTGAAAAAAAATACAATTTTGAAAAAAGTTTATTAAAGACGCGATCATTTGCATTTCCCAGCAAGTAGGATCATGAAAAACAATTTGACTTTTCAATTTTGTCGATGGAATTCAGCATACAATAATGATTTCGCAACAGACAACAGGTGAACAACTTTGAAGGACGAAGTATTTATACCGTATATGGTCAAGTCCTTGGCAAACATCAACTAGTCACACTGTAATTAAAAAAGCATAATTGCTTAGTAATCCAAAATGTATAATCTGCAAGATCAACATAAGAATTGTAACAAACAGTACAGATTCCCTGAGTTGACACGAATCGAAGAAGCCCAACTAACTAACTTTAGATGTTTACCCGACCTTTGACCCAAGAAAAGTTATCCATATACTTTACAATCTCAAGTTTTGAGTGTTTTGGAGAGTTGACCTTACAAATGGATTCAACTATTACCGTACTTTTAATAAAATATACAACCACAGCTACTAAAATAAATACTAAAGCTAATTTTAGCCAAATCTATCACAGCTTTGCCGGGACTAATTTTTGATTATTGCAACTAAACTAAAGCTAATCGAAAGACATAATGACAATCAAAATACTTTATTTACAACTAATTTTTGGAAACTGACAAATAATATGCAAAACCGCAAATATGAGCCAATGTTCACAATAATGCTTGAATTATCGGTTGGAAAAATTATAATTGTTACATCATCGTTGACTTTTACCTATTTGGTTCTTTTTTTATGAAAATAAACAAGAAAATCGATGCACTGGGAAACATCCATAGTGTTGAATAGAAGTCTCTAAATAAAGTTGCGAGTCATCAAAGATTTAGGTCAAATCCCAGCATATTTCTAAGTTCAAGTCCCAAGTAAGCTCTGACGAACCCAGACAAAATATGAATATACATAAAAAGAACGTACCAGTTAAAAATACCCTTTTAGCATAAACATCCCACGATAATGTTGGCACATCTCGTTTGCAATATGACATGATTAAACGCGAAAAACCGCAGAGTACGAAAGCAGTCAAGAAATGAGTACTCGTAGTAATAAGTGGATAGTGAAAATCCTGAACAGAAAATATTTCAAAGAATAAGAATTTTATAATTTTTCCGAAAAAGTGTTTATGATAATCAACCATCGAAATATACACAACACAACAACTGTCATTGAAATCTTAAGAAACTCAAATGCAGTAATAACAATTTTATAACCTCGAAGCGGCCATGTTCATACACATGTTTATGTATTTGAAAGAATACTTTTTTCATTTTTATAATGAGTTGTATACAGGGCCGTGGAGTGGTGAGTTTGGCAAGTATTACTATATCAGGGTGACTGAGCATTATCAACAGACAAATAAAGAAGGCTTACAAATGACAAAGCTTTTGCTATCAAACTTTTGTTTGTTTCGAGTTCATAGATGTCTTTGGTTCACATCCCATGGACACCACCTCACCCAGAGGCTAATAGATACAAGAAAAAAGTGAACACAATTTCCACTCACCTTGAAAAGCCATCTATTATAGAACGTAAGTCCAATAGAAAAAACATAATAAAAAGAAATGAGTAGCAGAGTCTTTATGCTGGTTATGAAAAAACTAAGGCAATTTGATCCGCATGTCTTTCCTGACGAAGATTTTGGATTAAGAATATGAGATGTAACACCATGCAATGATAAATTGTGATCTTTATCTTTCATCCACATTATCCATCTGTTGCAAATAGAATAATAGCATTTGTTTGGCTCCACAAATTAATATTAAGATATTGTCTAAGAATGGATTGATTTCATAACAAATTAGTGACCCTTTGGGGTCCACAAATAGATTTCAGGGGTCCGTGATTCAGAGGGTTCTTTCATGCATAGGGGAAAAAGTGAACGACAAAACATAAATACTGGCCATTCAGCATTATGAACCAACTTGCAGATGAGGATAAATCAATTGCAACTCCATAAACTATGCTACAGCATAACACAAGATCATTTTCATATGAAAGAACAGAATTATTTATGTAGTCATTCAATAGCAAGTTTAAATCGCCGTTTAGCGTTGTGTGATAGTGCCAATTGTGAATAAGAATTAACGTTTTAGAAAGAGGTTCAGGCTCCTTCAGGCTAAAAAGATCCTTGACGCTGAGAAGGCCGGCTACCACTGGTCTATTGGGGTCCTGGACTTAACTACATTGGCGTTACAAGTTACAGATATCAGGTTTTGGAAATATTCTTGTCCATCCAAAAATAGCTGCTGCTCATATATCAGGGTATGCTTTTACAAGAGCTTGTTCGTGTTAAAGTGAGCAAAGGCGCAGTGATTTTGTGTGTTGAAAATCGCTAATTTTTTTTTATGCGATTATATTACCGCTTCTACTATAAGAATACAATTTTAATGTCATAGAGAAGGGGTGGCCAAACTGCTTTCGATCGCGATCGACTGAAATCTTTGAAATAGATCAGTAATAAGGTCATACACAAAAACGAATGAGTACCCGATATGCAAATAACTGTACACACGCATACGGAAAATTCCTTCGCTGCCAATAAGCTCAACTCTGTGGGTGCATTTAAGAAATCGCCAAAAAAATTTGTATTGTTATGATACATTTAATTTATAAATTTGATTATGTTATTGGACCTGGAGTACATTTTCATCATTTAATTTAAGATTTATCGAAGCATACAATTTAGATCTAAGGCCTGACTAATTTTTAGTCGTTAAGTGTTGGAAATTCCTCAAAAAACCTTGCTAGGTAGACATGTATTACCGTATCTAAACAGCGAAAAATAAATATTCTCAAACCATAAATGTTACACGACTGCTCAAACTTCACTATTTAATTTAAATGTCCGATTGTTCGATTCTTTGCTCGTTTTGAATTAGAGAAAAATGGGCCACTGCTACCGTTGCAAATATACTTTTCCACACTACTCTTGGAGTGAGACAATAACTTTTGCATAACTGCAGAAGTCATTGTAGGATCGTTTCTTAGGCAAGACACGCGGTATTCGGCACGTTAATTTCTAAATGTTGGCAGCGCCGGAACTTCGATTTGTCAGGTAATATATCCTCTATCGGGCTTGCCCGGACTCAAACACCGTATGTGTATATCGTATTTGGCGCATGTACAGTACTGTATTCTTTCTGTTTTAAAACACACATTAGGCGCTGCGATCGACTACTCGAGACGTGGCGATTGACGTGTTGGCCACTCCTGGCAAAGAGAATCAAAAAGCATGCATTTGAAGCACATACTCTACAATTATACAACAAATAAAGAAGACTGGTTTACAACATAAAATAGAAGAATTAGAATAAATAAACGTTCAGTGAAGTTGGTAAGTGTGAACTCACTCATTTAGAAATTATTTTGCATTCACGTCAAACACAGCAGATTGATAGATGCCTAAAAATGAGATAGTAAAAATAGGGGATTATAAGAATGAAAAAAAATCAGATGAATTGAAACAAATACAAAAACATGCAATAGATTATCAATTAATTTAAACATTTTTTTGCAAAATTAGTTGCATCTATTTGTCAGTAATGAAGAAGCCTTAGTACCTTAATCAAGCTAGAAAAAAATCTAATTACAGAAACAAAAAAAGACAATACAGAAATAAGTTAAATTTGAATAGAAGAGATTAATACAGTAATAAAAAAAAAGAATCAGATCATGGATATTTCAGGAATCTTAATACAGTAATGCTGCTACAACAAATATAGTTCATGCATGATGTTCAGCAACTATAAATCAATCAATCAAGTTTAAATAAGTTTCGGAATATTTTTGGCAAAATGATTAATAATCTGCGATTAATACGTTCAATATTAGGTCGAATTATGGAAAAACCCACTCATCTGCCGTAGGATAGATAGGATAGAATAGATAGGATAGAATTTACATATTTATCCCGGGGGAGAGGAAAGCCGATAAGACGGCTTATCCATATGGCGAACCACGGCCTCTCGTCCGGTTACCATTCCAAGTCGGGTATGGGATTAGTTTTACTGTATTGTTTGTTTTCGGAAGCATGGACTTGGTGGTGGAGGAAGCCGTAACCGACTAGCGGTTACGTGAACCACCCAACGACGGCGAGGAGTCCAGCAATCCTCTCGCACATAACCATCCCTGCATGGGATTCGAACCTGCGAACCCACGCAGAGTAGTTAGAGGTGCGGTGGCGAGCGTATTCCTAACGCTTAGCCCGTTGAGCCACACCGCCGCGCCGCGCCGCGCCGCGCCGTAATACTATAATGAAATGCTGACCCGCTAACCTTTCACAAAAGTGCTTGCATATGCCTTCTGTTCTTCGACAATGTCGTAAAAACATCTGAGAAAGCAATTACACCTCAGGTACGTGGCCGCAATCGCAGAGTTGCCAACCAAACAGTATGCAGACTATTCGCAAAAATAGCATTCAAGATGCAACGCAGTGGTGTTCAGGGAGTCATATTTTACCAACTCGGAACGCTATCCGCTGCGTTCAATCGGATTTTTGATTGTGATTTTTAAAGTTACAAAATCAAATCATGGAAAATAGAGAAGTGAAATTCAAAACATATTTTTTTCCTACAATTTTCTCATTTTTACTTCCAATAAGACTGTAATATTGTCTGTACTTGCCGCCTACGCATTTTCCCTTCAACACTGTTTTATTCTTTTTTTCATTCCCTTCTTCTCTCTAGAATAAATCACTGCCTAAACTATTCATCTTGGCTGTGATTTCTTTTTCACTCCTCTTCGACTGTGTTCTTAAAGTTGCGCACTGTTGACCTTCTGTGTGATTTTTCATTCTTTTGGCGGTAATTCCGTAATACTTTACCTTATCCTGCCTTCATATTTTTGCTGATTTTTTTCTGCGTATTTGTCGATTCGTATGGGTCTCATCTTTCATTGCCTTATCGCCATCACTGGATATCGCTATCACTGTCCACACCAAAAAAATGTTCTTCCTCTAATTTATTTATTTATTGGACACGTTTAGTGGACAAAGCGATCGTTTTGTTGTTATGTTGTTCTTGTTGTTCTTTGACACTTTTTGGACACCTAGTGGAAATATTAAAAAAACGCTTTTCTCTTTGATCACTGGACCAATTGCTTTGAAATTTTTAGTGGTTAAAGATGAAATTTTTCTCAAGAAGGCTATTACTTTTATTTATTTCAAATATTTCTGTTAGCTCTGTGAGATTTGTTTTTGTTTGCTATGACGTCACCGAACGTTCTGCGGACATCGGACGCCGTTTTGTGTCCTACTGTACTGCTTCGCTTGGTGTGAATATATTTGCAGACTGTGATCTGACGGTACGGTAAACCGTACTGTACTGCAAACGGACGTGTCCATATATTTGGGCGTAGCTCTCTTGTTTCTGTAACAATGACCCATCAGAAGTAAGTCAAAAATGATGCGCCAATTGAAATTCATGCGGCCGCTCAGACACTGATTCCGCTCAGACATATATTCAAGCATGGGTGTAAAGTTTAGGAGTCAGTGAATCAATCATTCTGGGTGACGAAATGATAAATCTCTTGATATATCCATTCCTACTCTTAACTGTATTCTACGACAAACATTGAAATAAATTTACAACACCGACGAGGAAAATATATTCACTCAAACAGATAACCATTAGTACATGAAATTTCCTTTGAAATCCAAAATATATGCTAGTGTAAAACGGAATACAGCTATCAGGATCGTCCGTATATGGTCGTCATTTTTCGCTACATACGCTTTTTCTGATATACGGGAGAATGAATTGCACGTCAATTGATGAGGCCACTCAGTTCATGTGGTAATTACCAATATTTTGATAACGCAGTGGGACAGCAATTCCGATGTTTATTGTTGCCCATTTGATAGAAAATAAGTTATACACAAATAAAAAATGCCTCGTGTTAGCAAATGTGCGTTGCCTAGTCGTACAAAGACCAATTTCAACTCCCTTGAGGGAGGATCATGCACGAGAGAATTACAAGTGATTGATTGTTCTACAAATAAATACGCTTCGAGACAGCAACTTCGAAATCTTTTTAAATTGTCTGTTTGTTGAGGTGGTCCGAATTGTCAGTATCAGTATATTATTTTGAAATCTGTACTTATTTTGCTGCTTGTTTGAGTTTAGCGTAAAAAAAGAGTATCTCATCGTGTCCTTTCTCTCGTATTCAAGGTAATATTATTTGACCATGGAAACTTGTCGTATTGTATTGTCGTAGTGTATTGCTGTTTTTTGTTCCATGAGGAATTCAATTTTTTTATCATTAAATATAATACGCAATACGATATAAATGCTCTTTACAGCAGGGGAAACAAGCATTGCAAAATTTTAAAAATATGTTCGCTTGTATATTCGTCTGGTATTCCGTTTGTTTTGTCGGTGGCATTTAGGGAAACTATTTAAATACAAGATACAGAAAATGAACAATGGCCCCAGTGGTCGACAGCGATAATGTGGTTCGATCTCCCTAAAAATACCGGCAAGAACTTGCCTTGCCATTCCTCCGAATCAAATCACAACCAACTGCAGATCAGATTATACAAGCATAGGAATTCAAATTCTCGTTTCCCCGCGGGTGCATTAGTAGATTTAATAACTTCCGGTTCGACACGGCTATGAAATGTGCCTGTAAGATAACGTACACTTGCATGCACAATAGAAACTATATATGAACTGTTTTCAATGTTGTTTAATAAGCATGTGCGTCGTGGATGAACCAAATATCTTACAATTTTCCTTTTAAGCACCTAGTTACTAGCGAACAACTTACAGAATTCGCGCCCCGTCGGTAAAAACTCAACTTCCTCCTAAATGGGCAGAAAACGATAGAACTGGTGGCCGATATGAATCGAAATTCAACAAAACGGTGCAAGTCACAAGAATACCGTGCGTTTCTCCTTTACACAGGAGCCCTGATTTGTATCTACGCACACAACAGATGAAGTTAACTGTTAGTTGAAAATTTCCATCTCCCCAATGCCAGACCTGTCATCCTTACATAGCCTTGATGTGTTGACACAAACAAGCGAAGGATTCATAAGAAAACATCCAGAAATATGATAGTCATCAAGTACAACCCACAAAATATCATAAAATAAGAAATTTAAAATACAAGAACAATAACATGGAGAAGGCAAAAAACACACCGATAACTACATAGATACTTGCGCGTAGATAGAAAAAACACCAAGAGTAAAAAGGAATGCAGATTCACTTTGAGAATTCAATATGGTAAATACATTGCTAAAACCAAAAGCTGGCGATCAGAGATGTCAATTATTCATTGTTTCTACTAGAAAAAATGTACTAGTCAGAATGAATTATATAATTGAAAATAGTCCATGAGCAATTCAGAATATTTTAATAAACGATACCGAATCTGTTTTGCTTAGGGCATGTTTATATTGCAACACAACAATAGTCTAAAAATAACATTTTGTGGTCAGATTTTAAGATATTGCATTATATAAGTTAAGCCAACATCAGGGATCAAGCATAAAATTGTTTTATCAGATCATACCTTGTTGTTTAGGTAATTAAAGAGCGATATAAACCACTATAACATGATACAAAGCAACAATGTGTCATTTTCACACAAATATTTCAGTAAAAAATTCAAATCTATTTTGAGTCATAAGCAAACATTTGATGTATCATATAAAGTATAATAAGCAACAACAGCATGGCACAGGGTTTTGGTAATACCTGGTCACACACTTAACAAAAATTCAACTCTGCAATTCAAGTTATGAACAATATTTCACCAAAATATTTTTGTAAGTATGGGTTTCCTACAAATTTTATATTAAAATTTAATTTGCATTACCTGAATACTTAGCGAGTATAAAAAACCATTATGAAACATTATTATTTCTCAAATTTCATTATTCATCGAATATTGTACTCAAATTTTGCTCCATAACTCTGGATTAACTCAATTTTTCATTATATAAGTACTTTTTTTTTTAAGTTGGTTTGCGGTGAAGTATGTCATCATCAATAACTACTCTTAGGGCATAACATTACCACAGATTGAACATGTATAAGAACGGCACAAAATGTATTTCACAGACTACCTGACACGTTATATATATTAGTGTTTCGCAAAAATCAATTTCATTGATCATGATTCAAAACAATGACTGAAATTATTTATGCTAAAAAAGTATGTAAGGTATATGTACTTGACTTTTTTTCATTGGAATTTACCGTAAGTACTCGCAAAGTCGGAAGTACACAATCAATGACTTAAATATATAATTGTATGACTTTCCTTGAGATATTACAGCTTATGATAGTAAGACGAAGTTGAATAATCTAGCCATTTTATTTGTGTGTGTAAAAATACACTTAACTGCTAGTCCTAAATACATAAGACAAATTGACAACTTATTGATTAATTAAATGGAAAATTCTCTCAGGAAGCAATTTACAATCGATGAAGTTTTTTTTAGAGAATTAAACACAGGCAAAATGTTCAATATTTCCTATTTTTTAAAGTTGATTTCACTTTTGGCAAAGTTTGTATTGTAGATGGCTATTAAGAAAAACCTATGTAGCTACAAATACAGTAAAATGACATGCTATTTTACTACTCTTCAACGAGTCAGTCTTGAATTCTGCAATTAAATATCTGAAGTGATTGTATCCAACATGTCTACTAAATACATAAAGAATGACATCAATGACCAAGAAGGGTGCCGTGTAATAAATGGCTAATAAAATATTTATTCAAACAACCGTATTTGAATATAAAATGCTTTCAACAGACTCTTAGTAAAGAAAATAACAGAAGGCAATCCAAAAATGAATCAAAAACATTTCTTCACTTTTATTAAGGAGTTTAAAAATTAATTTGAATTTTATTCTGTCGTACATTGAATGCTTATGAAACATAATTAAGAATATTATGTAACAGCAACACCATTTACTGTGAAAAACGGAGATTATTTTAAGTCTCATTTCATAAACATTCTTCTATATGCATAAATTACAAATAAACTATTTGACTGATCTTTATGGTAGATATTGTATATTATTCTAAATCGATGGAAGTGTCGTTGTTATCAAACGTCGCTTTTCTTTGCAACCATGGAACAAGTGATTTCATAAGTCAAAATGGTGAAGGATTTCATGGGAAAATCTAAATTGAAATATACCTCAAAAGATGGACTACACAGAGTAAAAAATATTCCATTACACCAATTCAATTGATAGAAATAACAATATGAAATTCCATCTAATTAAAAAGAAAATATTAATAATACATTCTATGAAAGCGGCCAACCTGAAACGCTTGCTTTATGTAACATGACATAGTATTCAAATTATGCTTACCTAACACCGAAATTATTCATATAGTACTTTGTTAGGATTACCAATTAAAAATATATGAAATTACATAATCCATGAACATTGGATGATCCAATTGAAAATAACGTAATGAAAAATGATCTACCAGTAATAACTAAGATGTGTGAAGAATTTTGAAATTTGCATTTTCTCCAGTTACAATATCGTTTTGTTGGATTTAATTTTTTTTATAAAGCGCTTATTCACATACATTCACATTATGTAAAAACTAATATCTTCAAAAGGGCCTGAATCTTTCCTATCAGCCTTGCCTGCCTAATTCATTATTTAACCGTGCGTGGGGTGAAAAATAGAAGGACAAATTGAAATTTTACTAATTCAACCTTGGTCTACATCACAGAACCTTAAAATTATGACTATAAGTACCATAATCAATTGCAAGCTAGAATTCTAAAATGTCAAAACTATATTCACTTGAATAGTATACCAATCAACACTTTTTAATGACTATGAAATACTTTAATTAGCCCACAGAAGTAATTTTTTTAAAAAAGTGGCTAGGTTATACTATTGGTTAAAAGCAGGAATGGCCAAAACGGAATAATATAGTATTCCGAATACATTCTAAATTTTTAAATATCGAATATAATTATAATGATATGGATCTGTCCAGTAAATTATTCAAGACATTTGTAAATTTGTAGTGATTAAATTAATTGAGATACACATTGTTTTAATTAGTATTCTCTATTTTATTCTGTCAGAAGTTATTTAATTTTTCGCCTATCATAAAATAATAAATGGGACATTCCTGGTTAGAAGTCCAAAACATTGCACTATTACAATTTTAGACTCTAAAATAATAGGATTTAGATCAACAGAATCCCATCTTCTGCCTGGCCTTTTTACTATATATACCGTATATTGCTGAATTACACGAGATCAGTATAGGTAAAATTACCAATCTCACAAGTGGTAAGATAAGCAATGAAAGACTCTTGATAAACTCAAGTATCACATTCACCAGATTATAAACCCGTAACGACAAGTGGCTTTTTGTACTTATTGCTGTATTATTAACAATGTAAGAAGTCAAAGTAAATAGTTAAGTCGGGAATTTAGCAGACTGATATCGAAAGTAGATTAATAAATGATTTAAAAATCAATAGGGACACAATGTCTATAAACAACAAAAATATAATAGTTTTTTTTTTATGTTTGACAAATCATTGTGGCAGCAATGTTACACTCATTTTCATTTTAGGGTTCACTTACAGATAATTTATCTAAAGTTAGCATGGGAATTAAATAAGTGTCTAAATGACTGGAAATATATTGATTGTTTAATAAAACAGGTGAAATTAACAACACACAATGATTACCAAATATAGATTGAGAAGCAATTCAAGGAACGAAGTGGACATCAAATCTTAATAAAGAATTTTATCCATAAAAATCAAATCTAAAGTTATGCGCCTTTGTCGTTATTCAGTCAATTTCTTCAGCTTTTCTCAAATAAATGGCAGCTGCTAGGAGATAGACTATTAAAACAAGGTAATTAATAATGCATTTGTTGAAAAAAAGCAGACAGAATTTGAATATTAATATTCTCCATTCAAGGTATGATCTGACAAAACCTTATATCACCCATAGGCAGAACAATAATCGAATTGGTAAATTAAATTTCATTTACACAAAGCAGCATTTTAACAAGTATGTAAATGCCCAATGAATTAGAAAATTTCATAGGGGTAATCAAAAAATGATTTTAGATATAGCACGTAACAAGGTATGAAAAAGGAGAATGTTCAAAATTTCAACAATACAAGGATGTTCAAGTTTATGTCGCATATTTTTTGGTCCACAGTTTCGATATGCGATCGTGTTCATCTTTATCGGTCAAAAATTGTGTCGCAATACTGGCAACAAGTGGATCGGCAGGATTACAGTCTGTGAGTAGCGAGCAAATGGACAGGAGAACTTTTGAAACAGTGAGCGCCGGACTCCAATTATCTTTCAATATATCCAAGCATATAACTCCCTGGCTATTAATATTGCAGTGATAAATCCGTGTTCTGAATATCACCTTCGGAGGTTTAAAAGGATATTCGGTAGTAAAATTGATGTCAAGGAAAAATACACCCCCTTCATATACAGATCCTGGGGGCCCTAGAATGGTAGAGACCCATTCATACAAATTGTCGCCTTTTGGACCCGCACTACAATTAGGAGGGGGATCCAAAGTAATATCAGCAAGCTCTTTTTGCAGCCGTTTAGCACTAGTTGACATTCCACCAGAAGATTTTGAAAGCCATAACTTTGACGCTGATGCCATGTCACGTGCACGGCGTTCTCGTTCGTTTTTGTTCTTCTTTAAAGATCCGTCTGAGGAAGGTGTGTTTGATGGTGCTGCTTTTGCAGAATCCTCGGATTTTGTACCATTCGTCCCGGCTGATGATGCATTTTTTGGTATTTCTTCCGATGTGGAAGAAGCGCCGCCGTTTTCTACAGATGCGGAAGCCACGGCAGGTAAACTAGAGTCAACGACAGATTCCGACATTTTTTGAATTAAATATGAAACTTGAAATGAAAAGACCTGATTTTAATACACAAAACGTTACTATAAAATTCTGTAAATCGCAAAGACACTCTAATAAACACCGAATTACTCTCTAAACACCTTATTAAATGCCCCAAAATCTAAAACAAACAATGAGAAACCATCCCCGAGTGATATAACCAAGACAAAAGGTCTTAGCTAGACAAATTTTTTTTCGTGAGCCTGTTCCGATGAGATAAAGAAAGATAGATAGAATATAAAAATAAGAAAAAAGGCGCAACAGAGTGATAGCGAGCGTCGCAGTTTTTTACGCACTTGTGCATTTAATTTAAAGATACATAAAGATAATGAGTATTGAGACGTCATACGCAATAAGAACATGGACGACACGTGTTTTCTTACTGGGGATTTCTGGACATGTTCTGCCCTAGAAAGTTGCTTCTTTTACGGCGGAAATATAAGCTTTATACCGAGTCGTAGGCTTCGAAACTGAAAACATGGTGCAGTGCGAAATTTGCGAAAAGGAATTCGAAAAGAACAGACACCTGAGACTTCATTATGCTAGAAATCATGTGGACAAATCACAGGTCAGCTATGGAGTTATAAAGTTACACAAACCTTTACTGCTTTAGGCCTAAAAATTTGAGTAACATAAATCGGTTGAATTACAAGAGCAAAAGTGTATGGCATTGAAGCGATGATTAGTTTTATAGCAGTATAGGGCTGTAGGGTGAGCTATAAAACAAAAACCAATATTTCTAACCTGTTAATTTGTTTCACGGTAGATTCATTGGCATTTATTCTACACGCTAAAACTCGAATTTGAGACCGAATGACCAGTGTGTTACCACGGATTTCAAGCCTTGAACATCGTTTCTGCTGCGTCGAGACTCGGGCATACGCAGCCATGCGTGAAAAAAATGGGCTTCTAATTGCATTTCTGATCGTCATATATTTTAAGAACACGGTTATTTCGAACAAAACTTGTCAAATTATAAACAAACACCTCATCACAGCAATCAAACAGACTAAAACACGGTGGTCGCAAATTGGTGGACAAAGATATTATCGACGTATTGGAAATGCGCACCCTCCTATCCCCTCTCCTTCAAATGTAGAAACGCGAAACTTTAGAGATGGTTAAAAGAAACACAACTCTACCCACCTGCCAAGTTTCATTTTTTTTATCTCTTATATTTGTGTGGATTTTCAAAGGAACAATGGGTAGTTGGCGACATGGAAAAATGGTCCGTTTTTTTTCTTCGGTCGTGTTTTCGGTCGTAACTTTTTTGTTTGTGGCCACATTTTAGTGTAATTTTGCAGAGTTACGAGGGATAAGGGGACGATGGACGATAACGCGTGAGAAATATCGTCGCGGTTGGTTATTTTTTTCGGCATTAATTTATTCGATGAAGTTGATAGTCGCAAATAGGTCGTGGCCACAAAGTGGGTAAGCCACACTATTTGATCTTTTTAACTAGGCTATATTTGGTATATAATAAGTATTAATAGGAAGTTGAATATTCTTTTCACATGGACGGGAAGTAAATTTTCAAAAATGTATAATAAAAAATTTGTTCTGAATTTTTTAGTGGTCAAGCAAATGTTCAATATGCGACAAAGTGTATGCTGATGAAGAAATTCTAAAGCGCCATATGAAAAATCATGAAAAGCGAAAAACCAAGGTGAAATATGAATTTTTCAACAATTTTTCTAATGCTCAGAGTTTTTCAGGATTCAAAGTAGTTTTTTCGTTTCACATAAGCATTTACAATACAAATCCCACAATAGTGAAATACAACCAATCAGCAGTGACAATACAGGTCTAGTGTGGTACCACTAGACTAGTACTACTAGTGGGCAAACATAACCCCCACCTGACTACGACATCACAATCATGTCATAAGCTTGCTAAAGTATAGTCTGAAATGGCATCTGCCATGGCGATCTCTTCCATGTTGTGATCGCTACGACGAGAAAACTTTGCTTATTCGTTTGCGCGTTTCGGACGACCATCTGTATATTTAGGCGGGATTTATTACGTCACTATGACATGGTCGGGTGAGATTATAAACGACATATGAAAAAATTGTACGAAACTACAATCAAAATGCTGCATCTTATCATGGTTTCGAAAAAATAAATTGACGAGGAATCAGTATTTTAATTTTACTATTCAGTTTTTACCACATGAACTCAAAGCTCATGGAGAACCACTGGTTTAGCCAAATCAACAGTTTTTTTCATGACTTTGGTATTTCAATTTTAGGTGATGTGTCCAGTTGACATATGTGGAAAATCATTCTTTCGTCGATCATTTCTTGACAAGCATATACTCGCAAGCCATCCTGAAAGTTTGTCAAAAGAAACTTTTGCAAAAATGCAAGCAGAAATTAACAACAACAACAAAGTGTAGGTTTATTTTTACGAAATAAATCTTCACCCCTATCTGGATAACCAGCCCCTGCTATTTGAGAAACACGATAGTTGAAAAACATTAATATCTTTGCATTGTTTGTAAATTTTTCGAATCCAAAATTATATGTGGCATATCATCGGTTATTTGCAAAGATCGAGGGCCGGCCAATTACCGTAGTAGAATGGTTGGCATAGAATTTCTTGGTTCCCGACCCATAGCTTTTTTTTAATAATCACAGTCCAAGTTTATACATTTACTATTTTTACAGAACAAAAAAGGAATACCGTTGCACGGAGCCAGGATGTAGCTCATCATTTGAAAAGCATCACCTTTTAACACAACATTCATACGTTCACACGAATATATTACCTTTTCAATGTAAACAATGTGACAAACGATTTTTGACGCAGAATCACAAAAACCGACACGAAAAAATTCATAACGGGTATCCATGCAAAAACTGTGATGCTGTGTTATCCAATTGGACGTTACTGCTCACCCACGTTGCACGGCAACACAGGAAAGAGTTCAAGTGCAAAGACTGTGATAAAGTTTTCTTCGAGAAATATAGGCATGTGTTGATGTGTAGTTGTGAAACATAGGCAATTAAATTTCTAACAAAATTAAATGATGCAGGATTGTGATAGAGTGATTAGTTAAATAAGTTGGGAGATACTGTAACGAATCAATTTATGTATTTTGACTGATTAATCTGGAGCTATTAAGAATTACTATCGAATGCGCATATTCACCTCATCATTGCAATTATTATAACTTCTTTTCAGATTGTTGTCTCATGAGAAAACACATGGGAAAAATCGTCAAGTTTATCAGTGCAGTGGTTGTGATAGAAACTTTACAAAAAAGCATGCCATGACTAAGCATTTCAAGGTAATATTTTCCAATATTACATAGGTAATAGCTAAAGCTAGAATTCCTACAGTATATTCATTGTTTGAATATAGGCTATTTTTTTTTATCATAGCTTGCACTATGGGATGTGGAATCGGTGGGTTTAACAGCTCTGAGTAGTATGTGTACAAGGTTAGGCCATATTTTTATTCAGATTTTCCCCATTTTTTACGAGTTCGGGGAATGTTTGTATTAGCCAAGTGAATATAGCCCCTGCCCATAGAATTCCTTGATGTATAGTAGGTGAACAAAATTAGTGAGCCAATTGAAAAACAACTTCAGACATTGGGTAATTGGTAGACAAAAATGCTGAGATAAAAAAACACTTTGTCTGTTGAGAATGTTTCCCAACTCTACGCTCTCAGGGTATATTTTAACTTCGATTATTGCTTACAAAATTCAACCGCTGTAGTCTGAATCTAAATTATGATTGCATTAAATAATAAATTTGACCCGAGGTGTCCGGAAGTTTTTATCATTTATTGAGAATGCCTGTCACAGACATAGTTTACCAGTGACATGTATATTTTCATTATTTCAACAGATTTTTCATGAAGGTGTCAAAGAATTTGTATGCCCTATAAAAGATTGTCATAAAGCATATGCTCATAAACAAACTTTAAAGAAACATGTTACGAAGGCTCACATCACACCAACAGTCAAGGTATTTATTTCTGTTTAATATTACAGATAGTAAATAAACTCGAGTCACTGAAAAATTAATCATAGCCGGTTTTGAAAGGTCCACTCTGTAAGTTTTCTCGCTTTGTCAATGTAATAGCAGTTAGTAATGAAATTAGGTATGTTCTGACGGAGTAATTTAATTCCTGGTAAAGCAGATTGTACAGTCAAACTTTGGCCGCCTCTGGCACAGTTAATATTTAACTTGTGCAGTCTAGAATAGAACTCTTACTCAAAGCAAAGCTTAGTTAAATTTGAACTGGTTTGTTTTTTTCTCAACCTGTCCAGACACATTGTTCGCCATGCATTACAACCATCCCCGTTTATTAATTCATTTTTTGGATTTGTTGAATATTTTTCCAGGAACCTCGCGTTTACAAGTTTAAAGCTGCATCCAGGATCTTAGGTTTTGACATGAAGACATTCGAATCTGCGATGGAAATATCCTAAACAAGACCACAAGCTTTAGACTTCGTTAAATTTATTTTTATTTTTTTCACCAGGCTGGTTAATAAAGCACAAATATACGAGAATATTATGATAGTGAACATGAATACAAGCGGGGTGGGTGGTTATTGCACAGGATGTTTCCTCTCTGGTGCCAGGTTTGGAAAGGAATGAATCATCATTCAAAGACCAAGTAAATAATACCTGGCGTAAGACTGAAGTATGCCACATTTTTTTGTCAGTTGATATTTTTTGTGTACATAAGAATTAAGGAGGCAACCAGAGAGCACTGCGAAAAAAGTGGATATATATCGCTTACCCTTTCATTAATAAATAAATGCACTGGGCACTGGCTAAACACAGCGACAATAGAAAAAAATGATTCATGTATTTTCAACCAGCCAAACGCAGCTACAAAAAAAAGTATTTTAACCAACTGTCTTTGTCCGAATTTTATTTATAAGGGCCCACTAAATAGCTTGGCGGCCTGTTGCACCCCCCTCCCCCCCCCCCCATATAAGACTAGCAATGAGAGGGAGATATTCATTTTTCCACATAGTGTGAATGTTTTTTAATCAGGTCGACGATTATGAAAGATTGGTAAATAAATAAATCCAGTGCTTCGAATATATCACATTCTTTATTGCATCAGGAGGTTGTGAAAAGTCGCACGTCCTTAATCAAATGATATGAGTAGATTTTGTGCTTGCTGCTGAGTCAGTTGCTGATTTGGTGGCAGTTGGTCCTGTGTCAAATGAAGATCAAAATTGTATTAACGTATGTTTTAGGGATATCATTTTGCTTTAAAATGTTGTGGGCACCACTGTGTATTTTGTACCCTAGAAACGCAAGTCAAGTTTCTATATTCTCATGTAGGATATTGGTATTGTACAATGATTCTACTGGCAATTCCTGGAATTATTAGGAATATCTGCTGCTGAGCATCGCCATATTTTATACTGGCATAGCACACCTAAAATAATGTTAATACATGATACAGTCTGTGAAGTTGATACTCTGTGATAATTATCACAGAGATTTGAGCTATCCCCTGCATGAAAGACCGCTATTTGATTATACAAATTTTAAAATAATACTGTAATCCATGTGGCATTAAACCATATTTCTAACTTATAAAGGGCAGAAGTGGCAACTCGTCAAATAACATTTAAAAAAAAATTTTTTTTATTGAGCTGACCTGACCCACCTGGGGTGGCTGGTAATACTGTTGTCCTTGCATTTGTTGGGGCTGACCTTGCATCTGCATCATATGAGGCTGTGTCACATGGGTTTGGGTCATTTGTTGTGGGGTAGGCGTCGCTTGCGGTGTAGGAGGTGGGGCCGTGGCAACAACTTGTTGCTGTCCCTGGATGTTAGGATTGCCTTGCTGTGGTAGAGCAGATACCATACCAGCCATGTTGAAGGATTCTTGACCTGGCAATACACCTGAACAAATAGTTGAGTTTTTGAATGTGATGTTTAGATATGGATCGTTTTATTATTTGTTTTTTACTGTGACTAACAAACAAAATGATTTCAGAATGCTATTATTTCTTCAAATTTTGAGGCTCCATATTACTACTAGGTTTGCAGATATTTAAAAAGTTTAGCCAACATCTATGATGAAATTAAACGAGTGGTTCTCATTGAACTTTTTAAGCCGAACTCCCCCTTTTTAGAATCTGTCATGTCTTGTGTGCCCTCCTCAAAAATAACTAGCTAACATAAACACTTCAAATAACAGATAGTAATGGTAAAGTATGTTTTATTCAAAAAACGGCGTTGTAAATATCCAAAATAAGGCAGGTAATATCAAATCTAACAATTATTTTCAGTTTTAATTACTGTACCCTTCCCACCCCCTCAAAAATTATTATTACCACTTGGAATTGAGGAAATTCAGTTAACATTACCTTGAATTTGAGCAGCTGTTACTTGGTCTGGTACACCCTGTAAAAATTATTAGCATTTATGGATGATAAAATGATTTGGCTAAAAATAAAGAGAAAAAATAAGTTACTACTAAATATCTAGGAATAGTTCAAATTTTAGGACTTTCATACTTGTTGATAACCAGCTCCCATTGGTTGATATTGTCCGGAATGTTGTTGCATTTGTGGTTGGTGAAACTGGGGTTGTCCGGGTGGAGGTGCCTGTTATCAAATTGGGTAATTGTGAACAACAACGAAGATCATTCTTCAAGAAATATCCCAAAATGTTTATGGAGTTTTAAAATTTCAAATGGAATTTGTTGGCCCATAAAGGTGTATTAAATGAAGTGATAAAACAAACCTGGTTAAGATATATTGAGTACTAACGGACTTTATAACAAAATTGTAACCGGGACTTGACGAATACCCCATATTTAAAGTTTCTAACTTCGTTGAAGTATGGCTTAGGTATATAACTTAAATTACCGGTATATCTAATAATTAATAATTATGTATTAAATTTAAACACATTATCCAAATGGTATTCTTATATTTTCTTGATTCAAATGTAATTCTAATTATTATTTTATTGTTGTAATCCAAAAAAACACACCAAGTCTTAGAATGGACTTTGTTACATACCATTCCCATTTGCTGTTGAGTATATGGTGACTGAGTGACAACTGGTTGTGCCATAGTAGCAGGCTGTTGTTGGTAGCCTGGCCCGGGTCCGTAAGGTGGATATGCAGCCGGTTGCATGCCTGTTTATTAAATTATATTTTTTTTGGATTGAGTCAGGAGATACATCATAAAAATTATAAAATGATTCAAAGAGACTTGTTCAGAAAACAGCAGCAATTGACCTTGCATTTTCCAAGCATAAGCTGGGAAAATTCCCAAGACTTAATGATAACAGGGCTGTGGATTCGAGAAAATTTTTAACCAAACTGCAAATTCCAAGCGATTCTAAAAATGACTCCAGCTGTTACTCCAGGTTTGAAGCAAAAGTTGACTATCGTTCTAAGTGAGTACAAGAAAACTTACCTTGTGCTTGCTGCATTTCAGGTGCTGTTTCTCCTATGTTAGGTTGAGGAGGCATATACTGAAAACAATATTTACAACTTGATATTTATAATAAAAAGATAGAATAATAAAATATTGGAGATAAGTCAAACTATCTCTGCCCTATGACTACTAGTAGGGCAGTATGAAATATATCATGCGTTTAAACACAGAAACAGTAAGTAATACACATTGTTGGAAGTATGTTTTCAATATTAATCCTTAAATATGACTCATTTGGTAATTCTTTTAGTAGTCCGTATTCACTGTTATTTTGTTTACTACTCTGAATTTTTCATGTCAACATTAGGATATGAAACGGTCTTATTTACAGACTTTACAAATGTAACAACAACTTTATAAAACCTACAACAGTCAAAGTTTTTCCAAAAGCTACATTTTACCTAAAAATTTATATGAAAAGTTATCAGAAAATCGATAACGCACCATTCCAATTGATAAAACGAGGAATATTTAAACTAAATTCGCAAATTTACATCATAAGTTCATAACTAAACTTTAAATTATCTACCAACCTGTACATTGTATCCTTGCACCAACATGGCAGGTTGCATTGCACGTTGCATTATAAATTGCTTTTGTTTTTCTAATCTGGCATGACGAGCTGCCTCCTGCTCCTGCATTCTTTGTAATGCGATTTGTCTTTGATATGCCAAGTATTCCTGAACAAAATACAGATGAGAAACTCCCACAAGACTGAAGAAGCAATATCTTCTCTTTTAAAAATCGCTCTAAAAACGATATTTTCAAACCATCCCAATAAGCAAATTTATGTGTCTTGAAACCCATGGCAAAGTAGCCTTTAGATCAGGATAACGCTTTTTGATCCAGGGGCTTGATAAATAAATTTAGACTGTTATTCAATGCAAACATTAAGTAAACAATGAAACAGTTTATGAAAGGAAATATTCGCCCGAAAAAATCTTGAAGCCAGCCTTCATAAGCCATAAACGATCATTAACAGCAGGCCTGCACAACATACGGATGATTTGGAAACATGCCACTTCTCAGGTCTAACAATCAAAGCCGGCATTGTTATGCAAGCGCGCCGCTACTCCGATCATATTATAAATCGTGAGATTTATGTTTTGCACTAGTTTCAATAAATATCAAACTGTGTGTGAAATTGGTGTGCCCTTCGCGACCCCTAAAATACGTCGCTCAAGCCCTCGCCAATTTCGCCCTCGAAAATTTCAAATTAATTGGAGCAGATTTTGTAGAAAAATGTAATTTTACAGTCACAAAAGTACAACAGAGGAAGATCTATATTGCTACTAAACGGATTGTTTGTCTAGCCTACAACGGGAATATCCAATAATGGTAGATATGACTAAATAAATTGTCATATATATATTTGGGACGATTTTACATAACTGAACCTGAGTAAAATATTTTCCTGCAGTCAGTTTATACTGCAACAGGCAATACCTAATTTTAATAAAAAGGAAATATTGAAAATGAAGGGTGGATTTTCAAGGTAGATGAACCACTAAATACATATTTGCCATCTCATATGCAAAAATACTTGTTTATACTTAAAAAAATAAAATTCTTCATATTTTTAGCTCTTCAGTAATGAAAGTGTTTTACTAAATTTAACTGTTTAACAACTGTAGTTCATCTTGTGAAATATGTATGTCTCAAAGTTTGCGGCCCGCCGGGCCTTCAGTTTTATGCTTGCGGCCCTCGTGGTAATTTGAGTTGTGTAGGCCTGATTAACAGCAACAGTCGCGCTTGGTGAAAAGGAGTTGTTTGAAATACAGACTCAAAGAGTGCCAAAACAATCAGGAGAGCATAGCAGCCAACAGGAGGCGTGGTATATTTTCACGCTGAACTGTAACAATTAACATACAAGCATAGGTAGAGCGCTATTATGGCTGGTGAAGACAGAAATTTATTTGGTTGATTCTTGATAATCTGACCAGTCTGTTAAACTCTCTTCGGAGTGTGAGCATGCAATGCCGGTATAGTCACATTAAGCCAGTTTAATCATATTTCTTTAACATACCTGTTTTTTCTGTCTCATTATTTCCAATTTTTGCGCCATTTGAATTTGTCTTACACGTTCTGCTTCTTCAGCCGCTCTTCTCACTTTTTCTTTATGTTCCTCTCTTAGAGCATCGAGGGCTGCCCGAGCATCTCTAATCTGAGTGAGTTTGTCTTGGAGTGCTTCATATTGCACTAAAATAAAACAGGGTCACAAATATAAAAATCGCTATGTCATCACAGTTACGGTGAGTCTATTGCTTTAGAGTAGTGGTTTCGAAAGTTAATTGACAGGAGGCCAAAATTAGTAGCGAAATGATATTTGCGAGCCGGAGAGTGGAGCGTCAGCAAGGGGCAAATACCGGGACCAGTATATATATTTGATTTGTTACAAATATCCATAATATTGACAAGGTCACAACAAATCTTACATCTTTTCTCTTCCAAGTCATTCATAAACTGTAGCAAAGTGGGATGCATTGAGTTGATGCTCTGGAACAAGCTTTGCACTGATGAGTCGTTTGCGATCGACCTATTTCTCATTTGATCGGATCTCATTCTGTTCATAAATATTTCGACACTTGTACGAAGACCGTGCATGAATTCTTCATTGTCTTCAATCTCTCCATTTTGTAAATTCTGTTGTGATTTATAAGATATTATTATTGGTTGCAAGCTAGAAATGAATATGATTACAAAAGATAAATTGGTAGACATAGAATTCATTTTAACTGAAGTTAAATAAGTTAAAGAGTTAAAAGACGCTTAAAACCTAAGATAAATACACAAATGGCAAAACAAAATTGATCTTTAAGGTGTAGCAGGTATAATAACAATGACAAACATAATAGATATTTGATTATATTCTGGAATTTGAATGGAAGCTGGTGGAATCCAAACTGTACTGGCGGAGCACTAGCGGGCGAACCCCTGTTCTGGACAGAAAATAAAGCCTCCCCATCTCATTCTCATATAATGTTCTAGTTTTTACATGTCCTATTTATTTTCAGATTATTCCATAAAGATAAAACGAGTTTGGAACACAACTGAGCGAACTCCAAATAGATTTTGAATAATTTGTAATCAAGGATGAATGGAAATTTTACCTCTTCAGCTTTTGGTGGTTCTCTTGGTTCATTTGCATTCTCCGCAACAACAGGTTCAGGCTGAACCTCAGCAGGTGGAGCAGAACTCTTCGACGTTTTCTTTGTTTCAGCTTTTGGCTCCTTTCATAAAATATAATTAAGGAAATGAAAACTACCTTCAAATTTCAAAGTATATATATATATATATTGAATAATGAATGAATGCTCAAGTTAATTATCGTTTATCAAGATATGTTGATACCAATGTCATTTTTTTTTATTAATTTCGATGTCAATGAGACTGGGCTTATCATATGTGCTATAAGTAGAATCTTGCTATGATAGAAACTTCTAGAATTGTTAGTACCTAAAACAAAGCCTTCTTTGTACATATGGTGGACAAATCCATATTGGTTTGCTTGGAAAATATAGACATATCTTGTTTTTCCAAATCAAAATGCATTCAGTCTTTTTTTAAGCAATCCCAATAATGGTAAGAATACATCTACATTAGCACTTATTAATATGAAAAATTACAAGCAATGTATTATAGGAATTACCTGTTTTTCCTGAGTGTCTTTCTTCTTTTCCCAGTAATTCCTGTTCAAGTATCTTGCCAATTCAGGATCCAAATCAGAGTCCTGTATATATAATAATAATATTAATAAAGTTCAATATGAAAAATATAAAAACAAAATTATCAACAAATGATGGACATTGGTTTAAAGACCAAGAAAATGTATGTGACAAGCTAGTAAAACAGGAGCAAGATTATATTTGGATTATATTTGAAGACCATGGTCGACAACATGTAAGCAGTTTGAAATCACATGAAAATATGGTAAAGTGGAAACACGACATCTTAAAAACTGTTATAAATTTCTAAAAAGCACAGAAGTAATGATCAGTTTCAATTAAAAGATAAACCTTACAAAACTCATATTATACTTATTAACATCATAATTGCCTAATAACCTCTCCCTTACCAGCTCAGTTGAACTCATTAATTAAATAATGCTTGAATGATGGTTATAAAAAACAAATTAGTTAATTAAAAGTAAAAAAATCCACAAAGAAACTTCCTAAACCTGCCTTGTAATAAAGAATAATTTAAAATTTATAAGAAATCTTATCATGATCTGGCTTTATGAGATTAATATAAATACTTGATTGTCTTTTTGTTCAAATTTTTCAAAACAAAAACTATTTGGAAACTTATTATTTTTCCATTCTGACTAATACAATACTATTAATACATACTACAATAGACTAATACATTTTCTATTAAACATACCATCAACAATTATTAATCATTCAACAACAAAACATTTAAACAAAAAATGTTATAATTTATAAATACCTGCATATAAAGTATAGATGTAGACATTTATAATTATAGAATATCCTTGTCACAAACAATTTAGCTAATGATATATGTAGGCTCAGAATACAATCTATTTCAATACAAAAGCTTTTCTATTGAGAACAAAAAGAACTGACTTTGAAAGGCACCACAGAATAAGATTCAAGCGTTGCCCAATTATAAAATAAGCATAGCCAATCCTTAAAGTACTAGGTAATACAACAATGTACTACAAAAATATACTATATGTTCCTCATACAAGACCACAATAGGTATCTGCTGTGTTATATGTTTGCCTGGTAGCTTTGCCCTGAAGTGCACTTAGTCACGGTTTATTGGTTTTTTATTGTGTTGTCTAAACTACAGCTTCTCTCATGTGACGTCACATGACTGATGATTTATCGCTATCAATAAATAGGAGAGATTTGTCAAGCATGTAAAAAATGGAGCGAATTTGAAAAAAAAGTGTTAAGCATATGACAGGATGGCTCCAACTAGAGGCTCCAATTTTTTCCAATAGAGGCTCCAATTTTTTCTTGGCCTATGATTGATGGCCTATTTTTTTTGCTAAAAATGGATATATATAGTTAATGTCATACATATTTTGGAAAGAACTACCTACTTAATACAGATTATTATCTAATAAACAATGAACAGCTATCCATATTAAGTGGTTTATTTACAAACTTTATTCGGCCCTCCAGAAGTGTGTGTACCAAGAGGTAACTAATTTTGTTCGCCTACTTTACATAAGTTGTGTGAAAAGGAACTGAAACCTATGGGCAGGTGGTATATTCACTTGGCTAACACAGACAGTCCTCGAACTCGTAATAGAACTAAAATTAGGAAAATTGGACTAAAATTATGGCCTAACTCTAACCTGGTACACACAATACGGGAACACCTTTTATTCTGTAATGAGAATTTGAACCACAAAGTATAGTTGTTTTGATTCTTTCTACAGTATCTCCAGCAGTCTGTGCATACGAATACACTTACAAAAAAACACAAAGAGCACAAGTCCCGAATGGAATTATTATAATCAGGTGCTGTAAAGCCAAAGTCAAAGTATTTTCAAATTTTAATATCCCAGACGGCCAGACTCAGAGTTGTGGGACTTTTCCTTGTGATAATTTAGGTCAGCATTTCTTAACCCCTGGGGTAAATTCGCTACTCATGGTAAATTTCTATGTATTTTAGGGGTAAAAAAAATATAAAGAAACAATTGTAAAAAATCTAATCAAAAGCACAAATCCGACATTGATATTGTGAATCTGACATTAGTTGAGCATCATCTACTCTTTTGCCACTTATTTGTTAATTTTCAATTAAAATTGAGCATCATTGAGTACATCTGAGTCCAATTTTTCTACAGTAACTACCAATTCATTGAAGAAGGATTGCTAATGCCAGAATTTTTCAATCAAAGTATGATTTCATCTGAAGTTTGAGTCCAAGTCAAAATTATTGTCAATTCTGAGTACGAATCCAAGTTTTTTCGGCGTTCCAGAAATGTGTGTACCAATATGGAGGTAACTAATTTTGTTCGTCTACTGCGGGGAAAACTTACTTGGCTAACACAGACAGTTCCTGAACTCGTTAAAGAACTGAAATAAAGGTAATCGAAATAAAATTAAGCCCTAACCCTAACCTGGTACACACATTACGGCAGTACCGTTTTTTCAACTCAGACCCAATACTACATTTTCCCTTACTACATGGCTCTAATTGTAATATCAACAAATATTTGTTTATAAAAGAAATATACACAGCATTGAACAAAACCAACTTACGCTGGCCGAAACTTTAACTTCGGGTTGTATTGCATTGGTTTTATTGACAGAAGCATAAACAGGCATATCTTTTGTTTGAGATTTTGATTGGTTTTCTTGTTCGTTCAATGACATAGCGAGCGCAATCTGCAGTTCTTCTTCTTCTTTCAATTCCTGTTCACTTCTTTTCACTGGTATCTGGAATGGTACAAAAAAGTTCATAAAAACTATCGCTCCCTCACTGGATTCAAAAGGTGAACGCATGTACAATATTTGTTCGAATCATTCTAGAACAGGATATTTATCCCAAAAGATAGAAAAGTCTCTACGACTTCCATACAAGATTGAGCCCTGTGAGTCGCTGGATAGAAGTGGCAAGCTTGTTACTAACTCATTCCATAATGTGCCTGATCATCGAGCCAAAATTCAAACCATCTGATTTTTTCAAATAAAAAATTTTCAAAACAATGAAAAGAAATCAGGATTTACCCAATATACGAAGTTAACAAATTTCACCAATTTAGCAGGAATTCATATATTACAAGTGTTGCACTACATTATGTACATATTAGAAACAACTTTGTGACTGCTAAACATGCACTACTTCTCGGTCAAATACTGAAAGCATGATTTCTAACCTGGCTCTCTTTAGCCAAACTGCTGTTGAGATATTCCTGAGGCAATCCACCCGAATCTGAAGTAGATGCTGATGATTTCCTAAAAATGAAATTGAAAGTGTAGAAACATGAATACTATCTAGAATAAAAAACCTTTACAGGTACTAGCATATTGGCAAATCTGATTTAATAAATCTTAAATACTAAGTGGGCTGGATGGCCTAGTGGTGTATCATTACACTCAACTATGTTGGCAGTGTGGTGGTGTTTACATATCTCAGGTTCAAGATTGTCAAACTGAAAAGTTTCCAGTCCTATGTAGAAAAGTAGCTTGTGGCAGCTTTCATAGAGTCTTGTTCGAAGTGAAAGTCATGAGCGCTGTATATATTAATTACTGAGATCTTCGCAAGGCATGAAAAACATCCATCCCCTCTTATTTGTCTCTCGCCGGTTTACATCCTTCGATCAATGTGTAAAACTATACATCTTGATAGTTAATAATTATGGCTATGGAGTCAGAGCATGGAATGTTTTTATGATATTGGAGTTAGGAACAGACTTTCAAACTACCCAGAGTCAAAGTAGAAATTTTCGAAATTTCAGAATTCTAATGATGGTCATCAAACAAAAAATCTCCGTCTGTAACTATAAAAGCATTAAATTTAACTGATCATTTTCAACAAATAATTAAATATCATTTTTGTGGTCAAAATTTGTTTTTTCCTTTTTTCCAATTTGAGACTTGGAGTCATTTTTTTTAAACGGTTCATTTCCCCAATCCTGATAATGTTGTCGTCAAAATACGAAAAATGACCTATCAATAAATAAACTGGAATTTCCTTATTACAAAGTAATATTCACATGTTTCATTCGCAAAGCAGTTTCATGTAGTATGATACAATAAACATCAGCAAAACCAAATCCGATACTGCAAAAACAAAAATACAAAGTAAATTACGTGTTAATCTCATCGTAGCATTTATCACAAACTCGAACTTCTTTCTCGATTCCAAATTTTGGTACGATGGATTGTTTGCTCGTACAGCGGTTGCAGAATATACCACCACATGCTCTGCAATGATGCTAGAAAAAATATTTTGTAGATCAATCAAAAGTCTGTAACTGATAATTACATTATATACAATATACTAAAAAATGTCAGGAAATTGCCACATGATTGTATTGACAAATATTTGGGAAACTAAAATATGAATTGAATTTTTACAAGCAGTTTTACAAACCAAAATATCTAAAAGAGCAATTTATATTCAACCAAAAAAATGAAAAATTTTTTTTTTTGAGATATATCGTAAAAAATTATCCTCACACTCATGAAAAAATCCATTGATTACATAAATATAGAAAAAATTTAACCAAATCAGAAAATCCCAGAAAATTCAACAGAGATTTATTAGTTTATTATATACCGTAAATACATGTGTTACTGAGTCCCACCATATGTTTGCTTACATTATGCATACCAGAGCATGCATTAATAATTTACAGAATTGAACAGTTCTCAGTATAGCAGTATTGAATACCTTGCGTTGTACGAGACCAAATTCACTTTTGCATTTAGAACATTCATCGCCATCTTTCCAAACTGGGGCCTGAAAAGAAGTGTACATATGAGGTGTAAAACATGCCATAAAATTCAGAGTGACCCAAAAACAGAACCCAAAAATTTGAGTAATCTGGGATGATTTATGTTCTTTTTCATGCTCTAAATGAAATAAATAAAATTCTGTTTTTCCTTGGATCATCCACAGACTCGAATAATACAGGTATATCATTATTAATGATTGTTAATATTTAATTTACTCTTGTATTGTAATAAAGCTTAAATTAGAAGAAAGGAGCGAGTAACTTACAGTTTCAGATTTGAACATATCAGTTGTGTTGGTAGGAGGTGGAAATTCGTAACCTAGAAAGTAACAATAAAAAACTTTTACAAGAAATCTTAAAAATGATAATTTCATTTAAAATTTAATTTTTTTCGTTCCACAGAAATTTGCTCAAGGCATTGGCATCACTTGAAAAACAAGAAGATTGGTTCTTGAGCAATGTTTCAAAGACGTATAAATTATATTGTAGAAGAGAGTTAGTAAATATTAATTTGTTGGAATTGACATTGTCTGATATTCTAGACAAGTGATTCTCAAACGGTGGGATATGACCCACAAGGGGGCATTGACAATTTTTCGGGACGGCGTGAAGCAAATCTTCTAGTTTAAATTTGCAAAAAAAGTATTTTCCAATTAAGTTCAATTTTATTGAAACCTCCACTGCAATTTTTTTTTTTTAATAATACCTTCTGTTTTCATGATATTATACAGGTTGGTGGCAATTCTATATTCTGTTCTTTCTTTGAAAGCTAATCCCCATGATTGAACCATTTCCAATATTTTTGTTTTCACTCTTTCAGCCGAAGCAGACTATAAAAAGGGCAAAATAGCAATGAAACAGTAGTTCAGATCGAAAAGAAAAATTAATACCAATTTGAAAGCAATACAAAATATATTTTTTTCTTACGGAAACCGAAAAATAAATTTTGAAAACTTTAGGTACCGCTAAATTGCACTACAATTTGTAAAGTACCGTAGTCAGAATTGTTCATGATCCCAAAATGCTAAAGGCAATACTTGGTTATACTTATATATCTCTATTTTAATGATATTCTACACTAAAACTCGTCAATAAAATACAGCTAAATTTTTAGAAAGACAATCAGAAGATAAAAATTGTATAATACCTAATCAAAATCAACATTTTGTCACTATTTCAAACTTGTTCGGGCATGGCACATGCACACTCTTTCAAAAATCAACGTTCAAGTAACTATGATATTAAAGTAATCATCTATGTTATATTTAAATCAATGTCAGGTGGAACAATAATCGTGCATAGGACTGTGATATTCAAAACTGTGAAAAAGAATCAGTAAAATATTCTTTATTTACCTTGGCCATATCTTTCATTTCTTCTAGAAATGTTTGCGTAATAACTTCTTCATGAACTCCTTCTCCACAATTTTTCATTGCTGTATCCAGAACCTGGAACAATGGATTTCAAGAAATTCATCAACATAGTAAGAGAGACATCAAACTAAGGTTTTTCCAGATAGCCTACAGGGCTGTTAACTGGAAAAAAGACAAAATGGAAAAATGAGATGCGGACCAAGTAACTGCCCGTTCTGCTATATGACAATTGCATATTGCCTTTGAGTGGCTCCTGTTGAACAGCTATTTGGAAGGAGAATTCTTATCAGGTTTTTGTTGTGAAATGCTTATTTAGCATACCGGTACTTTAGGCAGCGGGACTTAGCTAAGAAAGGTTGATATAAATTTATAATTAAAGCACCGAAAGGGTTTAATCTTGATATTATATAAACGCCCATGAGTGGACTAAAGACCGGGCAGCTTCTCAAAAAAAAAACGGTACCCTTTTACTACCGAAACCCATCCTTTTTTATCTATTAAAACTTTAAAACTCAAAGTCAACTCACACTCAATGCAAAGTATTGCACATTTGGATTCTTTTCTTCTCTTATCCTGGCTTTCATGTGAGCTACGGCCTCTCTTGCTTTTATATCTCCTCCTCGAATCATGTCACACAACTGCAACATGGCATCAAAATCTGGCTCAAGTAGGAGATTGCTAGTTGCTTTCTCTGAAAACAGAAAATTGATCCCATTATCTTCCTGAATGGCCATGATATTTAGTTAGAGTAATAGATGTTTGTAGCTTCTGGTTTGAGTTCCTTTTACTTGTGAACAGGGTTGGCGAATCGTCGGAATCACAATGGCTTCGGCTTTAGAGCTTAATTATTAAGTTTTTCATGAATCAGATATAAAAGCAACCTACCTAGCATTTTCTCAAACTGACTTTTTGACCGGAACATATTTATTGAGTCTTTTGTTCCAAGCGTGCAGCAACAAGCAAAGATGTGTTATAATAATTAAATATATAGATATATATATATATATCAGATTCTAAAAATGGACAAAATGAAATTAGAAACCATAATCGTAATGGATTATTCATTAATTATATGACTTCAAATTAAATTAGGAATATTGTGAAATTAGGGTGGAAGAGTTGTAATTTGGCAAATAATTAAGAGAAAATAACAGCACCACTCCATTCAAAAAAGTTAGTACAGACAGATGAAAAATTTCAAACTTGATGATAAATTTTTAAATTGGAGAGATCCCTGCTTGTCTAACAAAAACGTTTCTGATAACTTTTATCAAGTTATAAAATATAAAGTCACACTGAACTATTACATAAGGTTTGGAGGTCATTGAATAAATATTCAAAAAATGATCATAATCTAAAATGTCCAAAGGATGTCGATGAACGGAAGGTTTGGGAAACCCAGTGCTGAGCAATCGATTTATATCCACTCGTCACTTAAACTTTTTGTAAAGTTCTGGTACATAATCATCCCATTCAGCTTGAAAGCATGCTCCAGCGAGAATCTTTCCTAGATTGTGTTTTTTGACAATATCTTCTATTTTTTGACCTGCTCGTCCATCCATAGTCATGCCAAGTTTATCACCGGTATAATTAACTTTACCAGATTGTTTGAAAACGAGAATGACATAACGATGTTTTCCTATGCACACAAAGAATAAAATCTCATCTTACGTATCACAGAAAGCCTTTATTTTAATTTTATGACACGATACAAATTATTACATGCCTAGCTGAGCCAAGTTTCAGGAACCCTGGCCTAGCATGAAACACCTGGTCCAGACATGACAATAACGAAACTGATAAGTGGGCCTAGACTATTTTCTGCTAAAAGTACTGAAGTATGAATAGACTAATTACTGAAGTTTGTATTTCAGTATTTGGGCATTTCCGCATTCAGAAATTTGATAAATTAAGATAGGCATATTGTTTAGCATCAAGCTTCAGTTTCAGTTACTCATGCATGTCAACAATCATATTACACTATTACCGGTACTGCATTACCGGTATTGAATAAATTAATCCAATACAGTAGATGTAAATAGCCATGAAGTAATTACAAACCCGTTCCTTTTGGTGGGCCCGCACCAACATAAGCTGCAATTTCTTCCCCTTTGCTGACGTCGTTTCCGGGTATATTGATTACACCCCAATGATACCATTCTCGGAACTTAGGCTCATCTCGACTTGGAGCGTCAGGATCTGTCATGAAAACTGAATAAAACTGGTTTTCTTCTGTCGTCCAATTCAGGGTCGGTGGATCTTGAACGATTGTTGGGGTTAGAACTTGACCAATACTATCCAAGCAAGTGCCACCGAATGATACCGCGGCCAGTTCACAAGGAACCTCGTCTAGGACATGCGATAATTCATTAGCTCCCCACGCTTCATCCATAGCTATCAGAGCTTACCTATAGTTAAAGATGCTTAAGTTGGATTTAGGAGTAAGTAAACTGGTAACTAAACTCCAGTAAACTAAACTCCAGACACGAACTGGAACATATATACCGTAATATTCGAAAAACCGAAAAATAACACCGAATATTCTAATAATTCAGACGCCGCGCACCTATGTCCATATAATATATTGCCCATATAATAGATATTATGTTTTGCTCGTTGGAGAAATAGAGAATTTTTAATTTTCCTTGAAGATGACAAACTGCCGGTATAACAAAGTAAATATTTTGAGGACTCCGTTCACGTCACATTGTCTGGTCAATGATCACAAGACCTTTGCGTGAAGTGAGTGGTCTTTCAGTATGCATTAGTGGTGGTAGCTTAAAAGTCTCATTGCGCGCAGCGCATTAGGAGCAGCGCATTACGCACAGTGAGGCCGCATTAGGAGCAGCGCATTGAGCACAGTGAAGCCGCATTAGGCGCAGCGCATTGGGCACAATGCGAGATCGTATTAGGAGCAGCGCATTGGGCACAGTGAAGCCGCATTAGGCGCAGCGCATTGGGCACAATGCGAGATCGCATTAGGAGCAGCGCATTGGGCACAATGCGTGGTGGCATTAGGAGCAGCGCATTGCGCACAGTCAGGATTGACAATTCATCCATCCATTTTATCATTGTTTATGGAATCTATAATGACAAGCTAGACACGACTTTTAAAAGTAGCAACAGTAATTCGACTTGAATTGGTACTCGAATTTACTGGAACTCGGCTGATGATACGTTACTGTAATTTGCCCGTTGCGAGCATCGCACTAGGAGCAGCGCATTGGGCACAGTGAGGCCGCATCAGGAGCAGCGCATTGGACACAATACGTGGTCGCATTGAGAGCAGCGCATTGGGCACAGTGAGGCCGCATTAAGAGCAGCGCATTGAGCACAGTGAGGACGTATTAGGAGCAGCGCATTGGACACAATACGTGGTCGCATTAAGAGCAGCGCATCAGGCACAGTGAGGCCGTATTAGCAGCAGCGCATTACGCACAGTCAGGATTTAGCATTATTTATGGAATCTGCAATCGAATTTGCTGGGACTCGGACCGGTGATATGTAGCCCCAATTTTATGGGGTATTCCATACATCCCATTCAACAACGCTTTGAATAAGAAATTACTAATACATCTGCTATGCATTTCAGAAAAAAGTTATGAGTGTTCCCATAAATATGTGCGATTAATTCACATGATGATATCAACTTTCCTTCATCCTGAATTGAATGCAATTATATCGTTCTTAACCTCGATGTTTATGCGAAATAAAAACAACAGCAGTGGAAAATGATATTATGTTTAATTATACCACACACATAACATAAAGGAAAGAGATTTGAACTGTTATTTATTAATATTTTTTTCTAATCACTTATAGTCAAAACATATTTTAATTCTTTGATTATATCTTTGAAGTTTTTAGCTCTGGAAGGAGTTTCTTCTGATGATATTTTAATTGTTTGACCATACGGCGGGTTCTTTTTTGAAATTTAGGTCCATGTTCACTTCCACCTTCATGCATCAAAACCCCAGCTGCGTGAACCATTTCGTGTATTATTATTCCCAACCTTTTCTCCATAGATTTGATAAAAACGATTGAGAAGTCTTTATATATCGAAACTTATTTATCCGTTTCCTCTGGCTCATTTTTTGACGACTTCATGAAAATGTTTCGTAAAGTATCCTGTATGTATGTATCCCTGTGGATTCACAGTCGTCGCAAGTCCATTTCGAATCTTCCTCGTGGTTTACTTCAGGAGGTTCTCTTTGACATTTTCTGTGAAACTAAGTTCCGCATGCCACGCATTTATGCATTTTTCACCGTCGTCAGGCATGCGGCAACCGCAAAACATGTCACAAAACCATGTAAATGTTGGGTTTTCAAATCCAATCCTCGATTCACAGCAATGTTGAAATAAAGCCTCCATCTAATGATTCTTGAAGCAAGCGGAATAAGCGTATTTCATACGCGTCTTTCATTAATTAGTATCGTAATACCGGTATCAGTTATTCTAAATAAAAACGTGTTATTTATAAGTACAAGGTTATCGGCCTTCATATTTTGTAAATCAAAATTCGTAAATCTCTACTTTATAATTTTATTTTTGATAAATGAAAATAAATGATATTCCCCCAAAATAAGCCCTAGTGTTATCCTTCGAAATATAATTGAAATAACACCCTGTCTTAATTTTGGAAAAACACGGTAGTAATGGTACCATTGTAAGTGTAACCAATCTAAATACTGAGAGCTGAACCCATAATGCAGCAGAAATTGTAAATCTGCGTTGTTTTTGTAAAGAAATTCAGTTCGGCGAATTGATCTACAAGGATACACAGACTTCGAATGCAACGACTACATTTTATGGCGCAGTTTGTTTTGAAGGGACAGAGGAAGGAAAAACGTCATTTCGAATCAATTCCTTCAAGTCTGGAAGGTTAATTTTAGGTCATAGGATGCAACAGCAGGGCTAGATTCCCTGGATTCACCTGTAGGTAAGCAATGAGACAATGTAGTCCGAAGCCTGGGTTCTCAAAATCCACAGGGGTCTTGACATTCAGTTTTAAACTATAATTCGTTTTTAAATTTTAAGGCGTGTTTCGAAATTTATAAGGTTTTAAATGGTTTGAGGGTGACATTTCATTTTTAGTCTGATCAATTATTCTTGTTTAAAATATCCCACTTGAAGGTTTCAAAAATGAAATACATTCGAATAAAAGATTTTATCTAATATCAAAACCATTTCAAAATTGGAGTACCCCCTTGAATTAATTAAGCCGTTTTTATCCTAATAATGCCGAGAAAAAATAAGGAAACCAAACTCCACTCAAATAACCTACTGTTTCTCCAACAAGTTCACCAGAAATGTCTGCTTAAATGAGTTTATTAGTGTTGAGCATTGTAATATTTACTGAATAACTTAACAAAAGCAACAACGTTCATTAGATATGTTTCATCAAATATCACTTTTTTCAAAACATCCATTCTTCAGTGTCATGATCGGAGAGCTCAGTCCAACGCTTCTCAACATTGTGGATATTCTATCGAGATATCCGATATTTATATCGTGCGGATCCCGGCTCTTTACGAAAGCATGCCATCCTTAAACACAAAAAAGATTCGATTTAAAATCGACTTAGAATACATCCTAGCATGATATTGGCATGATAACTTGAATTGCTGTAAATCACGCATTTGAAGTTTGATTTTCGATAAGAAATAGGAGTGGAGAGTATTTTTATTTTTCAGTTATTGCATAAATGACAGCTTCCAGTTTCAAGTCATGTACAGTAATTTCCATGAAAAATGTTACCTTCATTGTAGCATTCAACTAAAATCAAAATTTCATCGTCCGTTAGTAAAATAGTTTCCAGACCAGATGTATCTTTGATTACTGAAATCAAAAAGAATCAAAGTTTGCTCTCGTGACTCTAATTGGCTCTACTTCGGTTGCACATAAGCTATAAGATTAAATAGGCATTCAGTAAACACCCTATTCAAATGATTTTTAATTTTTCACATATTCTGCTTTACCCAGTGAAAATTGAATCCGCAGTAGAAATGTTCTATTCAAATGGGGGGGGGGCGTCATGCCAAAAATTAAAATTTTATGATCAGATATACCAATTTTTATTAGTCGCCCATAAAAAACTTTGATATTGCTCTTAAAAATGTGATAAGGGAATAATGTTTAATGATACATATTAAAAATAGTGTTAAGAGAGAATTTCTGGCATAAAAAATGCATAGAAGGAATGAACTTACAGTCGTTTTCGGTATAAACTCCAGGACGCTTCTCTTTGTATTGCAGAACAAATGTCTGCTCATGCGATACACTGATACATATGAATAAATATATATAAACCTCATGTAATATGTTAGCTCAAATTTGATATACATTCGAAATAATAAATTCCTATACGAATAAACTAAACGAGAGACCGTTTACGCTAATAAAGTATTTCAAAGATGTTTCTTTTGAATGATAAATGAAAATACACAAATTTTTGCACAATTTGGTATTCTGGCTTATAAAGTAGAATACACTCTTATACTGAGTTTGAATATTTGATGAAGAACTTAAATTTTATACATCATATTTGTTAAATTGTTTATGTTGATGATCGCCCTTAATGGAAATAATTCGAGCGGAAATTTTTATTATCGTACAGTATATAGTACGGCCATTCTAGATTTTATACCAATTGTTACAAATTTCGTTATTACCTGGTGATATTACTTTTATGAATTTTCACTGTGAATCCCATTTCGTTCGGACTGGGATCTTCGTATGTCCAGCATGTGACAGGCTTCAATGAAGTCGGAATATCAATCACATCCTTCCATATTCCTTAAAGCTGAATGAAAGTTGAAATTTATTCTTAGAATAAATAAGCAATGCAATTATCAATGCGCTCATTGAAAAATGTATTTTTTTTTTGTTTTATCGGATTAGATCCGCAAGTTTACATAAGGTGAAATTATGGATGTCTTCGTTTTTGTTTCTTTGCGTTTCTTTATCTAAATTCATTACCACGTTTCCTTATGACTCGATGTGTTATGCATTAGGTATTTACATTATTATCTCAGCAAATTTTCGACCAAGCTTTATTAGATTGTTAACCTTATCCCAGTTAATTTCCTCACTCGACTGTCCTCGGGGACAAAGGATGTCTTTCTCAGAGGAAGACACTTGTATCAATATTAGTAAATGTAAAATAACCCCATGCCTTTTCGTTATAGGAGCAACCTTGCTGAACCAACGCATTTTGCCAAATCTAGATCGCAAATCTGTCGTCCAAATACCAATTTTATACAGATATGAAGCAATCGTTAAATAAAATGTGTCTGGCAGAGTAGCCTACGTCTGCTTCCGTCGCGTTGTTTTCTGTATTATTGATTTGCTATCACGAGACACAGTGTAGGCTATCATGAGACCTACCCTGAAAGTAGGACCTAGCCTGAATTTCAAAAAAGGATTTTAATATAAGTCTTCCCCTTAAACTTAGACCTAGTGAATAGCGCGTAATCTATTTTTGACCTAGTCGATAGAAAGAAATCTCTCCTACATGTTTTAAATGATTGATAATTCATGTTTTGCAGCTATTATGAATAAAAACGTGTTATTTATAAGTAAATGAATATCGGTTTTCATATTCTGTATATTTGAAAATCTCGTAATTCTCTACTTTGTTATTATTTGTTTTTAATAAATGAAAATATAAGACTTCCCCTGAAAATAAGCCCTAGAGTTATTTTTCGGGATAAAACTGAAATAAGACCCAGTCTGTAGAAGCACAGGGCAAAAATCCAAATTCTGTTTATTCCACAATACTAATATACAGATATCATTAGAGCATATCGGTAGGAAGATTCAAGAATTTGGAGTAGCATGTTTCCCCGGCTAGAAATATATCTCGTTTAAGTCATTCGTAGCTTTGTTTGAATTGGCAAAGAAGAACCCGGCGTGAAACAAAAATTACTCCACCAAAGCGCGGACTGGAAGTAGGCATCTTGTGAAAAAGGAAGAAAGGGCAGTGGCGGCGCGTGGTCATTTTGACAACCGGGGCAAGCTACTGCGGGACCAAGTCACCCCCATCTAAGGGGACAGGATGAGTGCTGTAAGTTTTCCCATCATTTTATGAGTATAAAAACCATTCCATCGGTAACAACCAATCGGCAAAAGCGACAATTTTTAACGATAAGAAAGTGTCTTTAAAACCGGTCCAAGTCAAGGGATTAATAAATATAGACATAGTTTATTTTGAAACCTCTTTCAAAAGGAAAGGCAATATTTACCCAGATAAATACAATGACATATTAACAGAAACTTCGGGGAAGCAGACAAAACCTAAAATAAGGTTTAAAACGTTACTATGAAGAAAGGAAAGGTAATGCAAGGTAAAGGTAATAGGGACATGCGTCGCTCACTCATAGATATATATGCTGCTAGACTTCTACTGCTTGAACATATATGCAACACGCCGCGGTTTCTTGGAAGCAAAATGCTCAATAACGCGCTGATTAAAGTCATGCATCCCAGAAATAACGTCTCTGTGAATGGATAAAACAGCCAAGGAATTTAATCTATCTTGCTTCATTGTGTTTCTGAGATACGTTTTAATACGCTTCAGCGTGCTGAATGTTCGCTCTGCGTCGGCGGAAGAAGTAGGCGTCGTCAAAATGATGTCCAGAAATTTTGCAGACGCCGCAAAGGTAGTTACTAGAGTGTTATCTATGAGGAACCCATAGAGCGCGCAAGTTGATGTGATGTTCAAAAAAGTTTGATTGGTTTATATACATCGCAATTCATTTTCCAATTTACCCACGTTTATCATGGGGTAAAATTTGGAGACAGTAGCCAACAAATGGATGGGAAATTGACGTGCAAATTTTGAAAAATTTTTGGGGTTCATCAAAGAGAACGCGGCAAGGTGTTCAGTGCGTAGACGATCGCCTATTTGATTCACCAGAATGTCACAGCATTTCTTTGCAGACAAAATCAAACGCTGCGTTGTTTGCCCGCGGCGTAAAGAAGCACTCTATGTGTCGTCGTATTTTATTGTTTCCCGGATACGAGATACAGCATCGCAGAAGTCTGAAATACACGACTGCACAGACGCTCCATCCATTAGCCTTGACTGCAATGCGCCGTATAATACATCCACGTGATAGAATATTGTGGAGAAAAAATGAAAACTCACCATCTTCTAGCAGACGCTTTATACCTGCCGCCTCCCTCACAGAGCGTTCGTCCCAAACCGGAGAGCTCTGAATGCCATTGAAACACTCAATGAGCTCAGACCTAATTTCGGACACGCCCTGCACCACGCGTGATTAGAAGTTCCAACGTGTTGGTGCACAAGCTGGGAGACGGCGGCTACATATGCGAAGGAGGTCAGAGCGCTTCGACGAAACGGAAAAAAATGAAGAAAACCCCGAAACATTTGCAAAAAATATACGGACGAGAGGGGTATCAAGACACATATTTTGATAACGAGGTTAAATTGGTGTGCATAACAATGTAAAAAATGCGCATGAGGAAAATCTTCTTTTATATAAACTTGAACACCATGTTTCGACCTGCCGCGCGTCATAAGTTTGAGCTATCAATTTTGACTTCGCGTTGTAAGGCTGTAACACTTCTTTCAGTACAGCCGATATCCCGCAAGCCGTGCGATCAACGATTGGTACAAAGCTGTGAAATCTCTCGGTAGGTTTACCATCTTTCACAAACCGAAAAATCACAGCCAGTTGGGAAACGCACGTGATGTCAGTTGTCTCGTCAGACTGAATCGAAAGGAACTGGCAATTCTCAATTTCCAGAGCCAAATGTTGTAAATAAATTTTATACATTGAGTCGAGCAAATCATTTTGGATATCCTTAGATGTCCCTTTCGAAGCAGTTGCGGCATCAAGATGATCTCTCAATCTTGTATCTAGGGATGCGGTGTATTCCACCATATCCAAAAATACCCCTCTATTAGAAGAGCCAGCCCGTTCATCGTGCCCACGGAGGGACAGCCAATGAACTTCAAAACATCTATCAATCGACCGAGAACATGGCGGTTTTTCTAGACGTTTTGGTTGTGCCGACAAATAGAAACCGCGCGTCCTTCATCCAACTGTGCTGCAATATTAACATTTCCGAATGTTCGGTATTTTACTGCATTGTCCAGATGCTCCATAGAAGATTGATGATCCCTGGCACGCTCGGAAAGATGTTTAAGATCTCTAAAACCAAATTTACACCAACGTGAGTCACGGACGGTAGCAAAAAGTAGGCAATAAAAACAAAAAAGTGCAATTTTATCCTCGCTGTAACACAACCATTCGTGTTTTTTATACCAAGTTTCTGCGCAGAATGTACGCCGACGCTTTCCTCCGTCATGGGATTGTTCCAGTGAACAATTTTTTGGTTGATAAGGCCCAAGACGTTGTACCTCTAATTTTTGTTCCAGCGGCAGCTGCGAAAACGGAGTGCGAAGTAGTGCATCAACCTTATTCATTATGAGGTCTAAGGCTAAGAAATGCGAAGCCGGAAAGAAGTGAGGAGCTCAAAAGGAATGTGGAAAATCGAAAGCAAATGGACTAAAGGTCTCTAACTGATTCAAATAGCGAAACAAGCGACAAAAACGAAGGCGAGGAAACTATCAACTCTTCAAGCAACCAACGAACGAGAAGGAATGCGTGAATATGTCAACACGTTGTTGTAAGAAACGTCGGCATTGTGTCGTCATAATTTCGGGGCTAGCCCCGATCGGCCCCGATGATTTAGTAAAAGAAACAGAAAACAAACGAGACAAACGCGGCGAGTGGAAGATAAAAGAGAGAACACGATATACAATGAGCAACCGGGGCAAAATCGGCGTCGCCCCGTCGACGTTCGGCGAAGGCTTTGCGAGCGAAAAATGAACCATGTCGGGAGAATATGGCTAGTGTAGACAGTCTGTGCAACCGATATTGAGGTATTTTTCGAATATTTTTTATTATATATGTTTATATATATAAGTTTATATGTTTAATCCTGTAAACATATAAACTACCCTTGTATTAGAGCGGTTACTTCGACAGACATTCAACTCGGCAAATTAAAAACTTTTATGTGGTGTAACTTCTATACAAGGTTACAGCATGTGTTTACAAATCCATATCATAGAGATGTTTGTTTTGATGAGACGTATTTGAAGAGACTGGACGTCATTTCGAATTGATTCCAAGTCTCGAAGCATGCAGATAAATTTTAGGCCACAGTTCATAGTAGGAGTTAAATTCACAGTTCGTAAATTGAACGCTTAAGACATTTCGCTATGCCTATGGTCTGGATATGTTGTTCAGTTTTTTGTGTGCACACTTTTATAAACCTTAACCATAGCCGTAAGCCTAACTGGAAGGCGCATTAAGTAAAACGACCTCTTTCTGTCGTCACCAGACCCAAACTCCTTTAAGTCATGCAGATGAGTGTGTATCTGTAGAGTTTGCCGTATAATTATGAATTTATTCAAAAGTTTTTATGGTGTTGTCTCTTGCCTTTATTAATATAATATTAGAGATGGATCCGCAGTTGCATTTTCAAACTCTTGAAATTATTCGGAGTAGGGAGTCAGAATTTTAAAAGTTGGCTCTGCATTTTCATGAGACAAATATTAAGATGCATGCACAATGTCGTAGTTTTTGATCAATTTTGATTATCTCAGAATTGAACGAGATTCTCTTCAGTTACGACTACACTCCACAACCCTAGTTGCAAAGAGAAAATTGTCAGAATAATCTCACGCCAACCAAATGCCTGCAATTCTGCTAGCTAAATTGTACTGCTTCACTGGTTAGGCTACAATTAAAACTTCGTGTTTCAGGTTGAATATGGTGATGAAGAGCATAGGGTAATAAGGCCTGTAGAAAATATTGCCTGGTACAATATATATCATACTTCAACGTATTCCAGACAAAATAAAGCGAAAGTCACCTCTAATGAAGGCTAATCCTCCATGGCAGAGCTACTCAACTAGCGAACCGCGGTTCGAATCCGGACCTTTCGAATATTGGATTCGGACCGCACCTAATTCTTTATTTTGGATCATTAGCCTCACTTTTTAAGTTTCTTTTAAAAAATGACTTTTACTAAAATTTTAAATATATATGCAAATAACCATAACATCATAATAAACAATCTTGATTTGCTAATAATCATTAGCCGGCCGAGGAAGTGCGCGTTTAAGGATGCCGAAATATAATTTTTGGAAATACCGGACCCAAATAATATTGAAGTTTTGTATGCGGATCCTCGTTAAAAATAATTGAGTAGCCCTGCCCAGTGGCACAACAAGACGAAAAATTATGTGTAGCCAATTGTTCAGATATACTGTGTTTGCTTCAGTAAAAAAAATACAAAGAGCTTGAATCAAAACAAAATCTCTGATTAAACACGGGCATTAATCAAAAAAATGTACTCTTGATGCTATTTCGCTCCGGCTAGCAGGGCTGTTGAGTTTTAACTGACTTGCGAATTTCACATCATATGTATGGTATTCGCGGGAACTTTTATGGAACCATGTGGCACAGTGGACTTAAAACTTCTGAACTTTTAGTCTACTTTCAGAACTCTTCAGCTCTGTCAAGACCCTACTATGCCCTTGTTTACGAACCTTATGTCTGTGTTTCGGCTGAAATATATAATTTTCCTGTTTTAATATATATATATATATATATACTACAGACAGTGGTGGGAATCAGCCGGTTCTATAGAACCGTCTCGAGGAATTTTATGAGATCAGCTAACCGGTTAGCTTCTATGATTACCGTCAATGTTCTGTTTGTAACAGAACCGACTGAAAAATTCGACTTTTGTGATGGAATCGGCTGACAAAAAATTTGAATCCCACCACTGAATATAGGGTGTTACTACAAGTTATGCAAAATTAAGGGTAAATTTTTCGGTGCTCCCGAAGTATGCGAACCAAGATGGCGGACATCGGAACGTAACTAGGGTTAGGCGATAATTTTTTTCCAATTTTCCTTATTTTAGTCCTATTATCAGTTCGAAGACTAGCCAAGAGCCTCCTGTAGTATTTATACCTAAAATTATGGCCTAACCCTAACCTAGTACACATATTACATTCCGATGTCCGCCATCTTGGTTCGCATACTTCGGGAGCCCCAATTTTTCGTTATGGCAACGTTAAAAATGTAGCATTTCATCTTAACTTCTGTCAATTTTGCGTTACCTTTTTAACACCCTGTATTATGCACACCCTTCATTCTACGCTGATATGCCCGGCCTAATTATTGAGTGGACATCCCAATTTCAATTTGCATTATGGGACCCCTGTCACACATCAGTTGCGTGAAACGCTATTTGTTTGCAACAACAACATGACAAATCCTAACAACAATTTACCAAAGTGATAAGCCATCCCCGTGTCCAATAACGCGGTGCTGCGAACGAGTTTTTGCGCGCAAGCATATACTACGGGTTGACCTTTTCAGGTCATAGTTAGACTACTGTAGATTGCCCATTTAGGTATGAGTTCGCAAACGACCTGGGCGTCATACCAGTTGTAAGTAGTGATATTGTTCTTCGTAATGTTCAGAACGACGAAACAGAAAATGAAAATATTTAGTTCAAATCGGTATAATTGCTCATTCTAACAATAACACATGTAACATTTCCGTGTAAGCTAACTAACATTATAGAGAAGTATTACTACTCATTAACTCGTTTTGGGTGAAAATCGGTTTGATATCAAATCTCTTTGGAAATAAAGATTTGCATGACGAAAGTAGTTTTGACGATTTTCAAATAGATATGATAAAATTAAATTTCTATATGTACGTATGATCAGTGTACAATTCAAATAATGACTTCTTTGTTTCATGCATGAGTGTAAGATTAGTATGAGTTGAAAGTAAACTGTTTACGAATCAAGGAACGAATTTTACCCGTTTACATGAATATATATATACAATAATTTAGTGGGTAGTTGGCTAAATATCAGATTGTTGTTTATCAAATAAAACTTGGAAAGAGATGTAAACATTCTGACAAGAAAAACTCGCAAATGGTTGAGCCCTTCGTGGTTTAAGTAATCGGAAACCCCTAAAAATCTTTACTCGCAATATTTCTTTAGGTATTTTTGGCAGGCTTGTCCATGGGACATATTTTTCTGTCACATCTCATCCCATAGAAATTTAAGCCTGTCCCATCCCAAGGGATTCCCGTTAGAAATAATTTTCTCATTTCCATGGACAAGCCTGACTATTAGTTTGCGAGTTATTTCAAATTTCATCGAGCTTTAATTATTTCAGCGAGTTTCTTACAGTCATGAACCAAGATATATAAACGGAGACCTATCGCCGCCCTTTTTTATTTTTACTCTCTTGCTTCGTTTATCTTTAAAATTATGTTCGAAGTTTTGAAAAGCTACAACCATACTAGTTCGAATACACCCGATCTCGCCTGAACTCGGAAGTTAAGCAATGTCGGACTCAGCTAGCACCATGGTAAAGCATCGCTAGGTATATATATATATAAATATATATAGACCACTGCAATGAAATGCAAAACGCCTAGTACAGCGGATCTCAAACTTTTTGTTCGTGCGGCGCCAAATTACCAGGAAAAAAAATTCACGGCGCACTTACACAAAATTATTATGCTTTTGAATAAAACCCTAATTTGAAATCGTTAATGTGTATTTTATGCCTATTAAAGCTCGGAAACATGTAGGCCTGAGGAATAAGGGCAAAAGGTAAACTCTTCTTCTTCTTCGTCGCTGCCTGATTTCTCGGATGTTTAACCAAAGCACTTTTTATTAGAAGGGAGCATATTGATAAGTGAAATAAAAAATATGCGCCTGCCTGTATAATAGGAAAGCCAATTCGTATACATATTGTAATAAAAATAATATTGCACGAATAATGTATAGCATAGTAATTACGGTTAATAATCACTTTCATTGCAGTGTCGGCTTTGTTTTGAGCTGGGCGTTAATTTCATAAGTTTGGTAATTTAAGAAAAATGAAAGTCTACATTTTTGTAACCCTTTGTATGTTCGTGATCAATTCAGTTAGAAGCGGTGAGTTATTTTTATATTTTTTTCTTCTTGGTATTTGTGTTCCTTCGTTTACTGTATTTATTTTATTGTTATGAACAGAGAAACATTTCGATCGTCGTAAAATTTGTCCTTTCTTAGTGTTAGTCTTTTTATTGATTAAGTTATATTCAGACGGTCACTGTTTTACAAAATGGACGAATGGACGCTGGGTTTCCGTTGGAGATTGTAGCAATCCTAGTGCCGAAGGTAATTTTATCTTTTCAGTATTTTCAATCAGTTTGAGCGACGAAAAGATAATAAACCATTTTTTTTGAAATATGTATGTAGCCATAAATGTCTATATTAAATTTTTTTTTTGGTGGAAAACCGGAACGTATATTGTCTTCTCTACCGAAACACCAGAAGCGATAGATATTTTACATCAGCTTGTATAATTCAAATATATTCTTTTCGCAATTTTTTTTCTAATATTTTCACGTATTTCAAGTATTTAATTAATATCACAAGGTTTTTTGGTGAAGTTCAGCGTTTTTCCACTGTTGATAAGACATCAATTTTGTCCCGACAATACAAAATAAACACTTATCGATAATAACGCACGTTATTTTTTACAGATTTTCTTCAAAAAATGAGAAAAAATGTGGAAGCAAAAGGAGGTGAAATATTATCAGAGTCAAATAAATTCTTACCGTAAAAATGATGTGATTTAAAACACGTATCGAGTGGCATCGAGTTAATTTAAATGGAAGGCAGTATAAGTCTTGAAAGAATGATGCCATGAACCGTCAACGTCACGCATTCATCTACTTATAAACTTCTGTCAGAAATTTTCTTTTTCATTTCATTGTTAAGAATAATGGTATCACTACGGAGTTTGAATATCCTAACTTCCTTCAATTTAATCTAATTTAATAACGTACAAAATTATTTAAAAAATCAACATATTATATTATAAACATAAGAACTCAAGACCTGGCACAGAGCAAGTAACGGACTCTACTACGAACTATTCCACGATAAAGTCAACTACACAACTGCTAAGTCATACTGTCAGAAACGAGGGGGAGATCTGGCTTCTACTGGCATAAGAAATACTACAATCAAAGGGTAAACAAAAATTTTGTAGAGCCAAAAGTTATTTGCAAATTCATTCATTAGTATGTACATTTTTTTGCTGAACTTATCTACAAAATAGGACATAATATTGACCGCTATGAGACATGTTTTATGTTCAGACTTGGTAACAAAATAATCCACTTTCTTCTGAATAAAAAAATTTAACATCCAACAAAGAAATTGATATGTTTGTATTTACGTCATGTAAGAAAAGTACATATTTTTTTTTATTTAAAAGTTCAAAAATTAAATAATTGTAATATAATTAATTTCTGAACTACAACAATTTTTTTCTATTGCGGACTCATTTGGAATTGCGTGAATAATCCATTGTGGTCATTCTGCTCTGTGAAAATCGAAAATATTTTTTGTTGAAGTTGGTGAAAGTTGTATACTTCAATTAATATGTTCTAATTCACTGGTATTCATTGTAGCGAAATATTGCCCTTGCTTGAAACCGGCAAATACAACACATGGATTGGTTTGAGTAAAGTAGAAGGTAAATTCATCTGGGCTGATGGTGTGGTTTCAACACAAGATAATACTGACTGGAATGCAGGAGAGCCGAGCAATGGGGGCGGTAACATTCCAGAAAATTGCGTACATTTTTGGATTGATTATTCTTGGAAGCTGAACGATGTCTTTTGCGATTTAAATATGAAATATATATGTGAGGCAAGTTTTTAAAAATGTCTTCAATTGTGTTTCTTGTTCTTACTTTGTCATTGGTTAAAATACCACAAACATTATCATTTTAAAAAGCCACTAAAAATGTTATTCAAGGACTTGAGAACCGGAAAATAAACCTTGTGAATTGTGATCTATGAATTTATTTGTTGAAAATTTCAATTTTTTATATAAAAAGTATACATAGTAATAAAAAATATGAATAACTAAAAATTTGGTAACGTACTTGATGTCTATATAATAATGTTTTTTAGTTTTGTATCAAACGCATAAGTATCTAGATTATAATATTGTAAATTAAAAATGAATTCAACCATTTGTTGATCACGAGTGGATTTGAATATGGAATATGACTGATAAAATTGAAAGATATTTGAAGCATGACAGTGTGGATATTATGTCGTTACCTTCTATAAAAATGTACCTTTTCGGCGAACCGTTGGTTGTTTTCCTACTCCCACCATGGCAATATTGTATATTGAAGTTTCCGTCTTCGATTTCACAACTTTTTGTGAGGAATCATGATATCAGAATGACGAGATAAGAATTTCAGACTTGTAGGAAAGAGGAAACTCGATAAAAACGCTTCAAATATACCGCAAGCAAAACCTCTTATTCAGTATCTTTGCTTAATTAACATTTTATGCTATTGTTTTTTCTTTCATTTTGTTAACGGTGTGATTAATGGCTATAGTTCAAATTTCGATATTTGTAACAGAGCGGAATTTCGGGTACTCCCGTAGTATGTAAACTAAGATGGCGGACATCGGAACGGAGTATGTGTACTAGGTTAGGATTAGGCCATAATTTCAGGTACAAATACTACGGGAGTCACTTGGCTAGTCACCGAACTCGTAATACAACTAAAATAAGAAAAATTGAAATAAAATTAGTCCAACCTTTTTGACCGAAGGGGCCAATCACATCTGTATCACATCTTTGTATAGTACATCACTCGAAAAATAGTTTTACTTCAATTTTTTTTATTCAATTCTGAAAAATACAGCGCGGGCCACTCGAAATGCTTCCACATATGGCCCGCGGGCCACGGGTTGGACGACCCTGTACTACGGGAATACCGAATTTCGAGCCTTCGACTCTACCTAATTAACTAAGAAAAGGCACTTGACGAATGTCATTTGTAGCGGGACAAATAAAAGTTTTCAATTTTCTTTTCACTGTTTACTGACTGTTCTTTATTATTGCTTTATTTAAATTTATGCACTCTTTGATTGCCTGTTGTATTTTATGTAATTTTATATACCGTATTTCCCGGCGAATAAGTCTACCCAGTAAATAAGGCCCGTCTGATAAAATGTTTTTTTTTTGCATATAACCTCCCAATAAGACGGGTAGTAAAATCGCATCAACATCGGAATCTCAAATTACCACGCAAAGGCTTTTGAGCGGTCGCCGCGTTTGCGCATTGGTTAAAATAGCCTATAATGACTTCTTCTTGCAGCGTAATATTCAATCCATTACAACCACGGGATAGCTGGGCGTTAATTTCATAAGTTTGGTAATTTAAGAAAAATGAAAGTCTACATTTTTGTAACCCTTTGTATGTTCGTGATCAATTCAGTTAGAAGCGGTGAGTTATTTTTATATTTTTTTCTTCTTGGTATTTGTGTTCCTTCGTTTACTTTATTTATTTTATTGTTATGAACAGAGAAACATTTCGATCGTCGTAAAATTTGTCCTTTCTTAGTGTTAGTCTTTTTATTGATTAAGTTATATTCAGACGGTCACTGTTTTACAAAATGGACGAATGGACGCTGGGTTTCCGTTGGAGATTGTAGCAATCCTAGTGCCGAAGGTAATTTTATCTTTTCAGTATTTTCAATCAGTTTGAGCGACGAAAAGATAATAAACCATTTTTTTTGAAATATGTATGTAGCCATAAATGTCTATATTAAATTTTCTTTGGTGGAAAACCGGAACGTATATTGTCTTCTCTACCGAAACACCAGAAGCGATAGATATTTTACATCAGCTTGTATAATTCAAATATATTCTTTTCGCAATTTTTTTTCTAATATTTTCACGTATTTCAAGTATTTAATTAATATCACAAGGTTTTTTGGTGGAGTTCAGCGTTTTTCCACTGTTGATAAGACATCAATTTTGTCCCGACAATACAAAATAAACACTTATCGATAATAACGCACGTTATTTTTTACAGATTTTCTTCAAAAAATGAGAAAAAATGTGGAAGCAAAAGAAGGTGAAATATTATCAGAGTCAAATAAATTCTTACCGTAAAAATGATGTGATTTAAAATACGTATCGAGTGGCATCGAGTTAATTTTAATGGAAGGCAGTATAAGTCTTGAAAGAATGATGCCATGAACCGTCAACGTCACGCATTCATCTACTTATAAACTTCTGTCAGAAATTTTCTTTTTCATTTCATTGTTAAGAATAATGGTATCACTACGGAGTTTGAATATCCTAACTTCCTTCAATTTAATCTAATTTAATAACGTACAAAATTATTTAAAAAATCAACATATTATATTATAAACATAAGAACTCAAGACCTGGCACAGAGCAAGTAACGGACTCTACTACGAACTATTCCACGATAAAGTCAACTACACAACTGCTAAGTCATACTGTCAGAAACGAGGGGGAGATCTGGCTTCTACTGGCATAAGAAATACTACAATCAAAGGGTAAACAAAAATTTTGTAGAGCCAAAAGTTATTTACAAATTCATTCATTAGTATGTACATTTTTTTGCTGAACTTATCTACAAAATGGGACATAATATTGACCGCTATGAGACATGTTTTATGTTCAAACTTGGTAACAAAATAATCCACTTTCTTCTGAATAAAAAAATTTAACATCCAACAAAGAAATTGATATGTTTGTATTTACGTCATGTAAGAGTACATATTTTTTTTATTTAAAAGTTCAAAAATTAAATAATTGTAATATAATTAATTTCTGAACTACAACAATTTTTTTCTATTGCGGACTCATTTGGAATTGCGTGAATAATCCATTGTGGTCATTCTGCTCTGTGAAAATCGAAAATATTTTTTGTTGAAGTTGGTGAAAGTTGTATACTTCAGTTAATATGTTCTAATTCACTGGTATTCATTGTAGCGAAATATTGCCCTTGCTTGAAACCGGCAAATACAACACATGGATTGGTTTGAGTAAAGTGGAAGGTAAATTCATCTGGGCTGATGGTGTGGTTTCAACACAAAATAATACTGACTGGTATTCAGGAGAGCCGAGCAATGGGGCCGGTAACATTCCAGAAAATTGCGTAAATTTTCGGATTGATTATTCTTGGAAGCTGAACGATGTCCCTTGCGATTTAAATATGAAATATATATGTGAGGCAAGTTTTTAAAAATGTCTTCAATTGTGTTTCTTGTTCTTACTTTGTCATTGGTTAAAATACCGCAAACATTATCATTTTAAAAAGCCACTAAAAATGTTATCCAAGGACTTGAGAACCGGAAAATAAACCTTGTGAATTGTGATCTATGAATTTATTTGTTGAAAATTTCAATTTTTTATATAAAAAGTATACATAGTAATAAAAAATATGAATAACTAAAAAGTTGGTAACGTGCTTGATGTCTATATAATAATATTTTTTAGTTTTGTATCAAACGCATAAGTATCTAGATTATAATATTGTAAATTAAAAATGAATTCAACCATTTGTTGATCACGAGTGGATTTGAATATGGAATATGACTGATAAAATTGAAAGATATTTGAAGCATGACAGTGTGGATATTATGTCGTTACCTTCTATAAAAATGTACCTTTTCGGCGAACCGTTGGTTGTTTTCCTACTCCCACCATGGCAATATTGTATATTGAAGTTTCCGTCTTCGATTTCACAACTTTTTGTGAGGAATCATGATATCAGAATGACGAGATAAGAATTTCAGACTTGTAGGAAAGAGGAAACTCGATAAAAACGCTTCAAATATACCGCAAGCAAAACCTCTTATTCAGTATCTTTGCTTAATTAACATTTTATGCTATTGTTTTTTCTTTCATTTTGTTAACGGTGTGATTAATGGCTATAGTTCAAATTTCGATATTTGTAACAGAGCGGAATTTCGGGTACTCCCGTAGTATGTAAACTAAGATGGCGGACATCGGAACGGAGTATGTGTACCAGGTTAGGATTAGGCCATAATTTCAGGTACAAATACTACGGGAGTCACTTGGCTAGTCACCGAACTCGTAATACAACTAAAATAAGAAAAATTGGAATAAAATTAGTCCAACCTTTTTGACCGAAGGGGCCAATCACATCTGTATCACATCTTTGTATAGTACATCACTCGAAAAATAGTTTTACTTCAATTTTTTTTATTCAATTCTGAAAAATACAGCGCGGGCCACTTGAAATGCTTCCACATATGGCCCGCGGGCCACGGGTTGGACGACCCTGTACTACGGGAATACCGAATTTCGAGCCTTCGACTCTACCTAATTAACTAAGAAAAGGCACTTGACGAATGTCATTTGTAGCGGGACAAATAAAAGTTTTCAATTTTCTTTTCACTGTTCACTGACTGTTCTCTATTATTGCTTTAATTAAATTTATGCACTCTTTGATTGCCTGTTGTATTTTATGTAATTTTATATACCGTATTTCCCGGCGAATAAGTCTACCCAGTAAATAAGGCCCGTTTGATAAAATGTTTTTTTTTTGCATATAACCTCCCAATAAGACGGGTAGTAAAATCGCATCAACATCGGAATATCAAATTACCACGCAAAGGCTTTTGAGTGGTCGCCGCGTTTGCGCATTGGTTAAAATAGCCTATAATGACTTCTTCTTGCAGCGTAATATTCAATCCATTACAACCACGGGAATTCAAACTGTCTCTCAATTTCAATCTAATTGTGTTCAACGTAACTCAAGGTTGCGCCCACCATATAAGAACATTGCTGATCTAAAATAACACGGCGATCTGCGGACATAATATGGTGAGATAAACTACCTGATTATATTTAGTTTTTATAAATAAATATACATATAAAGTGTATATATAAAACATGCATATTCATCACCTGGAAATCCCCACAAAACAAAATGTGTTGCTTCATTAATTTAATTGTAATAAATATAATCTGCGATTGGGACAATATAAATAGTATCACTGCTCCAAATTTCCAACTCAATCCGTGGACATAAACATGTACGATTATATGTTGAATTGATTTGTATTTTTGCAATTTAAATACATATCTGAGCTGTTGCTGCAACAATTCCGCCTCATCGCAATGCTGCCACTAATTATTTTTAGGATATCACGGTAGGAACAAAACCTTAAGTCAGCGATAATATCCCACCGAGTAAAATTTATGTCAAAAAAATGACTTAAATATACTTTACATTAATGTAATTACGGTATTATACATATATCATAGTCTCGTCAGGGATGCTATTGTCGAAGGTATTTTCTAGTCCGAATTGAATAATAAGGCGACACCAAAAAAAATGAAAATTCTTATATTCGCCTAATAAGACGACCCCCCCCCCCAAAAAAAAAATCAGGTCAAAAATTTGGGTCTAGAGAAGCGACTTATTCGCCGGTAAATACGGTATTATCTATTTTTATATTATTCTATTTCTGTTATTTCATGGAAAAGATAATTATTATGGCTCAAATTATAATATTTGAAAAATAAATATATATATGGAATGGACACCGAAATGCAGTAACGTACGCAGAATCTCGTTGAGGGATATAATGAGAAGTCATAATTTTTTTTCTCACTTTAGTATAAAATTGCTAGTCGGTTGCTAGTTAAGTGTTTTTGAGAAACTCAAATCTCTTGTAGCCGCTTTCTGGAGAATTGTCAAATGCGCATTTTTTGTCAAAACGCAAAACAGAGCCACCTCGGCGATAGCTGATTGTCTGCTGACGAAGACTTTTATGCAATTAATAGACTAGATAGCGGCTATGTTTTTGACTGGAGCCGGTAATGGATGAACGCTGGTCAGTACGCTCTGTAGTGACTTTTCGCGTTGAGTAATCGCGACATTCAAAAGCCAAGAGTCTGCCAAATAGTTAACTAGTCAATATCATTTTTTGCATCGGATTTCACAAGTCAAAACTTATGACCAGCAGGACTAAGTATTTAAATTTCATACGAAGCGTAAAAAATCAGTGAATAAAATATAAATTAATAATTCTCAACCTTCAACCTTTTTGTAGCAACATTTTCATTTTCTCTCATTTGTTTGAGAGCATCTAAAATGGGAAAGTTTGATTAAAATGCCAATAAGCATTGATCAAATTGGTTTTACAGAAACCCAATCAATAGCACACATAAATGCGCAATGTTCTATGAACAGGAGAGCAATGCTCAAATATATGGACACGCAGAACAATTCCCCAAAAATCATATGCGGTGACCAACGACTAACATACCGGCGGTGACTTACCAGTACCTGTATCGGGGTACCGTGACGGTACAGGGACTGTCATAGATATTTTAGGTCCTGTGACAATTGAAACATCAGTTGGAATATTTCGTGATATGAGTCAATTATGTACCGTATTATCGGATCAGGTACCGAACCACAGTCAAACATTTCAGATAAAAACGTTACTAAAAAACATGCGTCAACTTAACACCAGCCGAATCGGGGTACAATTTTTGGTACAGTGACTGTCATAGCCGTTTAGGGCTGATGGACAATTCGACTACACGGACAACTCACCAGGCCTAGGGTGGTGTAGCCAGTCTGCGGACAATTTCATTCAAACCGCTATAAAACAAAAACCAATATATCTAACCCGTTAATTTTTTCACCGTGGGTGCATTGGCGGCATTTATTCTACACGCTAAACCTCGTATTAACTTTCTACGACAAAGGGTTGAAGCTATACAAATCCCCAAAGTACGGCACTCGAAAGACGTATTTGCGACCGAACGACCAGTGTGCGACCACGGATTTCAAGCCTTGATCATCGTTTATGCTGCGTCGAGACTATCGCATACGCAGCCATACAGCAATCAAACAGACAAAACACGGTGGTCGCAAATTGGTTGACAATTGTTGGTCTTGTGACAGCGTGAAAACATTGGGCTTCTAATTGCATTTCTGACCGTCATATATTTCAAGAACACGGTTATTTCGAACAAAACTCGTTAAATTATAAACAAAGCACCACATCACAGCAATCAAACAGACGAAAACACGGTGGCCGTAAATTGGTTGACAAAGATATTATCGACGTATCGGAAATGCACACCCCCTATTCCCCCTCCTTCAAATGTGGAAACGCGAAACTTTCAAATATGGTTAAAAGAAACACAACTCTACCCACCTGCCAAGTTTCATCTTTTTATTTCTCATATTTGTATGGATTTTCAAGCTTTTGACAGCTACGAGTTAGTTCAGTGTCACCGCGCTGTGTTACGGTACCAGAACTCCTGTCTTGTGACAGCGTGAATTGAAATTGCAAGATGGTCCGTTGGACACAAAATGGCGTCCGATATCCGCAGAACGTTTAGTGACGTCATAGCAAACAAAAACAAATCTTACAGAGCTAACAGAAATATTTGAAATAAATAAAAGTAATAGCCTTCTGGAAAAAAATTTCATCTTCAACCACTGAAAATTTCAAAGCAATTAGTCCAGTAATCAAAGAGAAAAGCGACTTTTTAAAAACGTGTCAAAGAACAAGAACAAGAACAACAACATAATATTGAAACGATCGTTATGTCCACTACGTGTCCAATAAAAGGAAACAACATTTAGGAATGCTGAGGAATCTCGACCAAATCCTGAGCTAAATATACACAAGACCCCTATTAACCAGCGTTGAAGGGTGGTTAAGGTCAGGTTTGAAGTTTACGTAACTTATCAATAACTATTTGCATAATGGAAACGTAAAATAAGGGCAAATGCATCTTCTTTGGCATAGTCTTTTAATCTCCGCGTCGTATATGATCTCATAGTGTTTACGGTTTAATTACGATTACCAGGTCGATGATGGTTTTTTGTCGACCTCATCGGAATCTTTGTAGTCAATTTGGACCAGCGATACAATACAATTGTAGATAGCCTGTACCTCCCTTTTTGTATATATGGACTAAATTAAGAAAAAATGGGTTTGGGATTTGTACCATGTATGGTCCTGACGTGCATGGAAATACCACATGAAAATCTGTTACTCATGTCGTATACAGGCGACCACTTTTTTGCTCGGCTGCGTGGAACACTTCGATATTAGTATTAATTGAATTTAGTATCGTGTTATACCTGATTTATTCCTTTATTGTATTTTTCTACAATATAATGTTCACTTAATATAAACACCAAATATTGTGTTAAAATGAAACTATTGTACATATGAGAATAAATATAAGTTCCATTACCACATATTATACTCAGATTGGCAGACTCATGGGCAATATGAGGCTTAGACAAAAATTAGAATACGAAAAAAAGCAATAAGATGGAGTTTTTATATGTATTCCGAGGCGAGGGAAGCTGATGAAGCGACATAAAGCAAGCTGCTATCGAATAAAGAGAAATCGATGAGATTCATTCAGATAACCAATGTATACAAGCTAATATACGTGTTTATAGGCCTATATATGAAAAGCCTTGAACCGGATACAGAAAGGCTGCGTGAAAATCAATAACCGCCATATGAGAGGGGAAAATTACAAGCACAAGTGTACTTGATTGTGTGTGAAATTTATTATGCTATATCAAACTTGAATAATAATTAACCTGATTTGGTAGCCCTAATGCGTCAGAGGGTGTTAAATTCTATTATTTAAGAGCGACAGATGATGTTATTGTCCAGACAGTTCTAAGTTAGTCGGCAGGAAAGGACTGAGGCTAGGCGTTCTTGACAATGACTCGAAAATATTTATATCAAGTTCTGTCTGTGATATGTATATTGCGGTATGGAAGGTAAGTTTCATTCAAATTATTTATAAGCGGAGTTGATATACATATATATATATATACATACAGTAAATAATATGCATATAAATCTTGTTTACAGCCAATCAAATAACAGTCAACTCAGTGTGCATATATACAGCCACTCAAGCCACATTCATAGCCAACTAATTTCCTATGCATGTAGACTGTTGAGCGTTCGTTACCATTACAAACCTTATATTTTGTTACTGTGTGGTTGTGTTCTTTAGTTCAATATAATTCTCCATAATTTATTTATAATATTAATATTACCAATATTTTCGCTATGCATGCATATGCCCGTGTATGCACATTCTTTGAATGACTGTATATATTTATTGACTTGGCTGTATATGTACGTTAGTGGCTGTATATGTATATTACGTTACCCGTCATATCGATTTATATTCATTGACTTATTTAATTTTGCGTAATTTCAGATATCCAAGTAACTCCCTACAAAGAGCCCATTCAAAAAAATGTGATTATTGTAAATCTGCTGCAACAGGAAATTATAGTCTGGCATTTTGTATATGCACAAGAATGCATAGAAATAAAAACATATTTATAATTATAATTATAGGATATATAATTATATTTCCTATATTTTTACAGTTGCTACGGACATGAATGTGAGTATACTAGAGAATTTGTTAACTGATGGATAGTTCATCTATTTATTGATTGATTTTATTAACAGCTTGGATGTCAGTTATGTTTATCAATGATTGTAAGTTGGTAAAATTGTGTTTGTAGTTCATTGTTCTCCAATCTGAAATTTGAGACAATTACTGGAAATTTATCTTCACATTTCCTGGGCAATGGTGTTGTGATAGCACACTTGAATTAATGAATTTCAACACAAGGATAATTCACTTTTAAAGTGACTTACCTATACTGTATAAAAATATTAATTAGTCGCTTGATATTTGTATTGATATTAAAATACGAGTAGTAAAGTAGTATTTGAATAGTTTTTTCACTAGATGAGTAATTGTTTTTACATTTATTCAAACAAAAATCATTAACCATTGTAGAACTGAAAATTGTAAAAACTTAAATAATAGGAAATGTATAATGCGTTACATTGCGTTGATTTATAGAGCAACATTACGTTCTCTCCATTTTTCAATTTAGTTATCGGTGATGATTTTTCCCAAGTACTTGCAGAAACCGATACATTCAGCCAAGATTGGATAAAAAATGATCTAAAATCTGATTTAAATCTTAATACACCATGTGAGCAGACAGAAGTGTCTTTTGGAAGCATAGATGTCAAAGAAGGGGGAACAAAATTGACACCAACACAAGTAAAGTTTGCACCTACAGTCAAATGGACTGCGGAGAAAGATCAATTTTATACCCTGTTAATGATGGACCTAGATGCTCCTAGTCGGAAAAATCCAACATTTCGCGAATGGTTTCACTGGGGCGTCATCAATATCCCAGAGAATAATGTAAACGAAGGAGAAGTAATCACCACATACATGGGATCTACGCCTCCCAAAGGAACAGGTATTATCCATAGATATGATTCTCCATAGTGAGATTAAATAAACTTCTTTTGCATAAATACTGCAGTATTTTTGGAAAAATTTTGAACAGAGAAAAGCTAAAAATCATATTTTAATTATATATATTGTGTCACTTTTAGGCTTACACCGTTACGTCATATTGGTTTTCCAACAATCGGACAAAATAAAGTTTATGGACGAGAAAATAGGCCCAAATGGCGGATTCAGAGGAGGCCAAAGTGCAAAGAAGATAGCCGAAAAATACGGCCTCGGATCACCAGTAGCTGGCACATGGTTTGAAGCTGAATGGGAAGGATAGAATCTACTACAGTTGCACTTGTATAGTTAGTTCAAAAAGAGGCTGAGAAAGTTTTAATTGGTTCTGGTCTTCGTAGCTATAAAATTTTTGTAGTACTTAAACAACACATGGTGTATTATTATTGATTCTATCGCGCAGATAGCAAAACATATTACAAAGCTTCCACCATTGTTGAATATTGCCGAAAATTTACATAGCCTACTTTTTCAAATAGTTTAAATATATTTTTGGTGTGTATAATAAATATATCTAACACGATTTTGCATGGGTGCAAATGTTCGTGAATATAAATGTATCTGGGTGCAAACGTGCGTAATTTGTATGGGGGTGCTAAAATCTAAGGTACAAATGTGTGGGTGCAATTGCACATGGGTGCGGAATTGTGCGGCAGTACCTATCCAAAACGGATGCCGTGATGGGGAAAGCGCCCCAGTCCTCATAAGAAGTTCAATTTGAATAATATAATTATGTATTAATCTTTGTAATTATAAAGTGGAATATGCTGGTGTGATCTTAAAGATTTCCTTGATTTTAGAGGACATACAATACAAATCAATTTTTATAAATTAATTTAATAATCAATTGTTCTGTTTTAAACTCAAATAATATTTCTCACTCTTATTGAAGCCACAACCAAACAGATGATTGAATTATAAGGAAAAAATGGGTCCCTTTTTGCGTGCCCCACCCCCGTACTATTATTATTATACATACGTTAGCGGAGTAAACCAAACTGACTCCTTCAGAGATCAATAAGCACACAATAGATTGTAAAGCCAATGTTTGTAAATTGTAAAGTTGCACGACTGAATTGAATCTGAAGCAGATATATCGAAATATACAGTTAAACTATAATACCAGTTATAGGGCTGAAATAAAAATCAGTAATGCACAAAACATTTTATTCTTTTATTTATTTTATTCTCAACTCTCCAATGAAGGCCGGGAACACGTCACAAATCGGTCGATACAAAGAAGCATTGCTACGACTCGTTGCTTGTTGTGATAAATCATAATCAGGAAATAGAGAAAATTACCTATTCATTGAATTTACACATAATTAATAAAAAGGCGATAAATCTTAGTTACATTCCCCATTCGCTGAATTTGTTTTTAATTTCCAACATCGTGTAACCATAAATATCTTTGCATGCAGTCGATACGATATATATACTACAGATACGGTGGATATCAATAGTAGCTTACAACTTTTATATAAAAACACAATAGCTTTCAATAGTTATACCCATAGATCACAACGTTTGGGCCTGCCAACTCAATATCTTAGATTTGATTTTTTGAACAGCTTTTTAAATGAAAATGTTCGTGGTATTTTACTCAATGACAAAGTAAGATTGATCATAACAGTTTCATTGATTTTTGAACACGCTTTTCACAAATATATTTCGCATTTGTATCGCACCGGATATCGTTTATGTTTCGATTTTTCTAAAGTAAGAAGAGCGATTTGTCCTCTACTGATCTAGGTGCTTTGGTCGTTTGCGCGAACCGTAAATAGTTTACATTGAAATCGTGCTTAGCCAGATAGCAATTATTCGAATTTTAAAATAATAATACAAACATACATGACGAAAAGTTCACGTGTGGTAATGTCAAAAATGAGCAATTGTAACTATTTTGGGCCCAATGCTTTCGTTTCCTGGTTCAGTGTTTTGAAATTAAGAAGTGCAATTCGTCCTCTACTGATAACCCTTCAGGTCGTTTGCGCGAATCCACAAAGTGATTCAGTCTTGTTGTCACCAGGGCTAGCAAACATTGGAAGGTCGACGCGTGAAAATCTTTCGCCTAAATGTCTGATGCATTCTATTTTTCAAATTTAGTGTATTTGTTAAGAGGCTTCTTTCTACTTTTCGATCGTGGTCTTCTGGCATATGAATTTTCATTTTCTGAAAATTGTTTCGGATTCGTCATTCAATTTATAGGATAGGATAGAATTTACATATTTACCCCGGGGGAGAGGAAAGCCGATAAGACGGCTTATTCATATGGCGAACCACGGCCTCTCGTGCGGTTACCATTCCAAGTCGGGTATGGGCTTAGTTATATTGTTTGTTTTCGGAGGCATGGACTTGGTGGTGGAGGAAGCCGTAACCGACCAGCGGTTACGTGAACCACCCAACGACGGCGAGGAGTCCAGCAATCCTCTCGCACATAACCATCCCTGCATGGGATTCGAACCTGCGAACCCACGCAGAGTAATTAGAGGTGCGGTGGCGAGCGTATTCCTAACGCTTAACCCGTTGAGCCACACCGCCGCGCCGATGCTGTATGCTATATGCTGTTGCACCTCAATGCGTTCAGTTTTTTTTGTCGAATATTCCCAGAGATTAAAGAGAATATGTTTGACAAAGCGTGGAATAAATAATAAAAACGAACATAATACCGTAACACGTCATAAGCAAAAATTCCTTTTAACATAATACACCAACTATGTACGTCGTACGGATAGAAACTTACATATAATTATTTCAATCTGTGTTTTAATACCCCGAGAAAATGGATTTATTTGTTATTGATGTTAATAAAAACATGTTTCTGAAAACTTGGTTTCTACGAAATTCATTATTAGAGTTTGGGAAAAATTAACTTTGTTTTCATGAATTTACATCAAATTACGGTAAATCGTTTATTTGTTGTTGCTATATATTTTCCCATTATTCTGTTATTGTAGGATTTTTTATATTCTTCTCCAAATTTTCTGTTGATTTCATATAAAATGTTGTTATGATGTCGAGTGTTGAGTCGAGCATCTACCGGAGACTGATTTTATTTTTATGTTTATTGCCGTTTAGTTTATTATTTATTTTATTTTATAAACCTCTTGCTGCTAACAGCGTTTGTAAATTTTTTGAAGTAATCGTTCTTTAAATATACGCACATACATTGCACGAAAGAAAATCATGCGTTTTGCGTTTATTGTTTCTATAATAAAATTTTAATTTTTTACATTTCGTAGGACGTACAACGCGTTGACTGTTGAGTCGTGTAAACTGTAAATGACACCCGAGTTAGATAGTTTGTTTGTTGTGTGATGAAGAGTCTTCTTACATATTTCTTCATCATAATTATCAAGTTTACGTATTAATTAATATTACGCATTACGGCGTATCGTTACTTTTGATCCGGTTAACCGACAGAATTTCAGTTCCGGATTATCCAACAACCACGATGAAGCGCCAGAAAATGCCTACAGTGACAGCAATGACATTAAACAACATGATGCGCAACTCCGCCATTTTTGGCCGAAGATCGTATCCGATAGCACGCTCCAATGCACATACTTGACGAGACGAAAACGAGCGGATGTGTGCTGCTTTCAAGGAATAGCACGAATGGTGTTCGTGCCTGCTTTGACAGTTGTTGTCGATTTTAATGATATTTTGTAAAGTTGAGGTAGAAAGAAATTGGAAAAAGGTAAGGTAAATACTATTGTTGTATATCACACCCGGGCATCGCACTGTTTAGTACATGTGGGAAAGCCAGCTTTTGTCAAATACTACGAAGTTATTAATTCAGTACGGTACGTAGTTGTCCATTTGCCGAAATTGCATATTTACTTACCCCTTATGGTTTCAAATAGTTCATGCACCTCCAGTTAGATTTTTTAATCAGTGAGGATATATACTCATTGCTGTAACATACTATTGCTCTTGCTCAATAACTTTTATTTGCGAATCGAATCAAAGGGTTAACAAGTTCACCTAACATTTTACTCACACCGGTCTATATTGTATAGTCTGATCTCTCAAGTATAAGAATGCTTGTAATTTTCTGACTAAACCCTTTTATTAGTTGGTTTATATACCAAATTCAGTAAAACATATTTTACATAGACATGGGATATTGGATTTATTAGCTTTTCCATTCTAAATCATATAGACTGCTTTATTTATTCTTAACGAAAATTAATAAATCTCCTCTCTTTCTTCAGATGTGAATGTTGTGGAAAAACCTGTCTAAGCATTGTGAGACTCCTGCAGCACAAGCGGCAATAGCAAAATAACATAACGACATAAAGCAAAACTTTCAACTATTCGTCTAATCTCAATTTCCTATTATTTATTCACAGGACAACTGTAGCAGAAGGGGAGATATCAGAAGTCTGGCGACATATCAGTGACAGTGTGATTCCAAGAAATATAATTAGAATACTCCATAAATGTTTGCAATAGAAGAACAACCTATGGAGGCATGCAAATGCATTTGACCCTCCGGTAGAGTTGTGTATGGCCCCTACATCCTGCAAGGCTTGAGGAAAATAACTAAAAATTCCGATGCGTAAGATTGCATAAGCGGTCTTATTTGTGAAAAAGCACAAAACATGTCAGGCATACTTAAAACAGCTTTGAAAAATGAGGATTCGGGTCACTCACTACACCTGTGTTATATTTGGTCCATCAACTTTTGGTAGTACTGTAGAAGAAATTCAGGAAAGGGTATAATCATGATTCATGATAAAATACTGATATATATTTTGGACAACTTCAATCTAGACCAAACTCGCGGCCCCAGAGAACTTCCAGTGCGGCTTCGAACGCTTAATAATAATTGTAAAAGTATTTTGGAAGTTTTTTTTATCTAAATGTAACAGATTTTTCAAACTTTTTAAAGTGAAATTGAATATTCACACAGAAAACAATTTACTGAAAGTAGTTTTAAAAAATTAATTTTTTTTGTTCACATTTTAACCCATTTAAGAATACACATCAAGCTAGCAAAAGAATACTTGAATAAAACACTTGAGTGATTAAATTAAACGCAAAGTACATGAAGAAGGTGGCATTTTCGAAGAAAATGGGAGTTGCAATATTTCTGCATTTCACAAAATTCTCTGAAGCACATTGTTTAATTTGTCATATTTCCATCAGTACAATGAAAAAACACAATAAGCTTAGCAGTCAATATGACAAATTCGAAGACCAACTTCGAACAGAAAATTTCCATATGTTTGTATATTAATATAATTATACAACTTTTTTGTTACTAAATATCAATAATAATTCAAGCAATCCTATGCCATGCAATGTGGCGCGAAATGTCTTGTCGAAAAAATCTGTCATTTGTTTTTTTACTGATCTATACATGAAATGATAAAAGTAACTTTTTTGCATTACTGGAATAATTTAAACATTCGCAAAGATCCAGATTAACCCATGATGATGTGACCTCGTTAGTTAGAGTTGGTACTATAAAATTATTTCATCCTGGCCTTAGTATGCTGGTGACACAAAAAAGATGCCAAACGTCAGGACAAATGTAATTAAAAAACATTGAGTTTATATTGTAGTAATTTTGTTAATTTTAGGTTCATATATTTAGATTAAGTCATTTTTTTAGTGTATGTATTATTCTTTCCTTATCCAAAGCTTGTTCAAAAATGATTTTGATGGTTGTACATAGAATTTTATGATTTTTTGTAATAAATACAGTAACTTGCAATAGTAGTGGAATGCAAATATTAACATGAAATTGCATTTGAAATTAAAGAAAATAATAAAACTTAATCCAACTGTTTAGTTGCATCCTAATATATGTCACAAACTAAAACTATCTTGAAAATATCTTTCAAGTATACATTATCAAAAACTGTTTGCGGCCCTTTTTACAATTTCCAACATGCAATGCGGCTCTCGAAAACCCATGAGTTTGACACCACTGATCTATTCTAGACAATTCAAGCATTGCTTTGGGAAATAATATCACTTCAATTAAATTGAAAAAAATCTTGCCGTATTAAATACAAAATCGTTGCTATCATAAAGGTAAACCAATTCAGCCACTAGGAATATATTGGCCTTCACAAAGCAATGGAGGCAAAATTGAGAGTTCATGAGCTATGAACTTTTGTTCTTTTCTTTGTCTTGAACTTTTCATACTCCACAGCCCCTATTAATTTTATTTTTAATTTTAATTACCATGTGATGGTCATACATATCTTTAACTTGTATTTTCTGTAATGATGTATTATCTCAATGTGTCAAACTTTTAATTAGTGTGCATATTTTGCTTCCAGATGACATAAATGTATTGTCTTGTTTATTACCTCAGCTTGGAGTATTGACAAGAAAAAGGTGCCAGTAAATTCTTTGTTATAATCAGAATTCACAATTAATAGGAGTTATAAACAGCCACCAATCAATGAGAATTACATGCGAAATCCATCACAATAAATTTGTCCAAAAAATTCACCTACTAAGGCAAGTTTGATAGGTGCAAACTTTGTGTTATGGAATTGTATCACAGCACCGTTAAGAGAAGTAAAAACAGTTTTGCTGTTTTGTATGACACCCTCTTTAAATGAAATTTCAATGTTTAAGCGCAAACATTAAAATTACTACCTTTGAACTTTGTCATTATCTGCAAAATGTCCCACACAAATCTTTACGCTATCGCGTTTGTAATCTTCTCTGATAAAAAAAAAGTCTATGATGTCCATTTTACTCTTTACAGCTTGTATGTCATTCCAGCTTTCCAAGTGAGCAAAACTTCTTAGATATAGAGATTATTTTCTTACGTTACAGGCGCAAAAAGGCAGGTACTAAACGTAAAGAGGACGCCGATTAGCAAAAGCAAGCGGAAAACGGTCGCGAAAGGCGACGAGAAATATGTGCATTGGAGCGTATCATGAAATACAATCTTTCGCATGTAGTCTTATGGAGTGACGTCAGAGTTGCCTATCATGTTGTTTAATGTCATTGGTGACAGAAATATAGCCGTCTATAGACCTTGTCTGTTGATGTACCATTATTTAAACCTATTTAGCTATGGTAGACTGGTGTGATTGGTGCTGTAGTGAGATAGTATATCTGTATATGATATACGGATACCAATGACTTGAATGAATATTACAAGTTTGAACCAGAATGCAAAATTTTTCACAGCTGCTGGGCTATCTGGCTTTGGCTACGGTCCGACTCCGAGGGAAGTTATCTATAAAACTGATATTTACTACAGTATTATCATATTTCTAATTTCAGAAATTACAGTTAGGCTAGACTACTTATATACCATATAAAAATCTTTGAACTGTTTATTTATTGACATACGGTAGCAAAGTGCTGCCTGGTCAGTAAGATAAACTTATTACAGTATTAATACAGAATCTCATTTTGATAGGAATCATGTTATTCTACTCATTTTTTAAATCACTTGTGGGAAAAGACGTTGTTGTGGAACTGAAGAATGATTTAAGTATATGTGGAACTTTACATTCAGTGGATCAATATCTGAATATCAAATTAACAGACATAAGTGTAACAGATCCAGAAAAATATCCACATATGTTATCTGTAAAAAATTGTTTTATAAGAGGGTCAGTTGTTCGATATGTGCAACTTCCAGCTGATGAAGTCGACACAACACTACTTCAAGACGCAGCAAGAAAAGAAGCTGCTCAAAGCAAACAATGAGAGACATTTATGGTGCAATTTAGTGTGAATGGAATTTAAACTAGCGCATTTCACATGATAGAATATTGCATACATTGAGAATGTCTCAAGTATTGACAAAATATCTCATTATCAATACTGAGTCAAATTATGGACAGTACTTACACTCATGAACTATCTGTTCCAAAGTTATTAATATATTGAAAATCGATGCTCTATGTTGCAGTATCACTATTTGAAAATTATGCTATCTAAAATTTGTCTTATTTCCCACCACTGAGACGAGACAAAAAAATGACCAAACTTGAATTTTGGTTATGTGAACAATAAATATTCTGCTATTTACATTACCTAAAGCATATGCCAGTGTTGCATAAAATAGGGATGGCGATGTGGTTTTATTTATTGTCTTTCTTGTTTCACTAAACCCGGGAAAATTGGTCAGGAATTTGTTAAAGAATATATCCTGAACTCCAAATTTAGTAGCAGTTTTGAAGTGTATTTATCTCTGAGGAAATAAAATCATGAATTTGCATCACAATTCTGTCATAGTATCCTACAATGTTCACATAAATTGACATCTCAGTGTTTGTTTCATACCAAGTTCAGAAAACAGTGAATATCTTGCAACAAATATGCCTGGTGTTAAGAGCCTCATTATTTTAATTCACCATTGTAATTGGTGAAAGGTGAATAAGAGCATAGTCAAAATCTAAATGTATGTTTTGTATCTCAAAATACAGTTATCAAAATCTATTTTATCGGTTGAAATTTCAGGGAGAATTCATTAACATATTCAAACGAAAATTTATGACATGATTAGAAGGTAATTTTTGATAGTCAATACAAAGCTGATTGCTCTATCTTCTTGATATACATTACTGTGACCCAAAAATTCAGTGCAGTTTTTCATTATCTCTTTCCACCAATAAGAATCATGTTTTTACCATTTATGCTGCTTTTATCTGGCATGTTTTGCATCAACCTACACTGACAAATTGGTAAATTTTTTCGGTTTTGTATGTTAGTGATTGTTGCCATTTCGTCCACATGAACCATATTTTAATCATAACAATTTCGTGCCAATTTTTGTACCTAATACTGCTTTGAACTATTTAGGTCTTGTGATTTCATATTTTAGTATGCTGAATCTGATTGATAAATTTGAATAGCCATGAGCATGTCACCGGTCAAATCAACAAAATTCCCTGATGAATTACCCCATGATATCCACCTTGATTTATTGAATGAGTCTTTGGAGAATTGTAAAGTTGAAGCGGTCAAAGGCACATATGCGTATTATCATTATTTATGTGATGGAGTAGACGACAGAGGTTGGGGTTGTGGTTACAGAACTCTACAGACTATGTGCAGTTGGATACATTATCATAAACAGAAAAACAGGACAAAAAGTAAAAATGAAACCACAAACAGTGACAAAATTTATGATAAAATTACAGGACATGTGCCATCTATATCAGAGGTTCAGCATGCATTGGTTTCAATGGGTGATAAGGAGCATTCATTTATGGGGTCAAAAGAGTGGATTGGTTCTTTCGAAATATCAATATGCATAGATTACGTGTATGACCTACCCTGTGGAATCGAGCATGTTCCCCAAGGGCAACTTGTGAATCACATACAAAGTATAAACGAACATTTTCAAAAGTATGGCAGTCCTATTATGATGGGTGGAGATAATGATAATTCGTCAAAGGGTATTTTTGGTATCGCTAGATGCAATCAAGAAAATTGTATTTATTTATTAATTATAGATCCACATTGTACCTTTATTGATTCTGACCCAAATTTCTTAGTTAAAAATAAGTGGGTTGATTGGAGGCGAATTGATAGTTTTGATAACTATTCATTTTATAATCTTTGTTTCCCATTGTTGTCTTCGTAATTTTCTGACGCAGTAAATTGGATTTGAATGAATTATTTTGTCATGATTGATTACTTGGTGCATTACTGAATATGATTGTTTTATTAGAAGGGGTGCTTAACACAATAATTTATAGTATTTACTGAAATTTCTCATCTGACCAACTTGTTTTGTTTGTAATGACTTCTGTATAGATATCGATTGACATTTCGTGGTGAGGTTATTTTGAATACCAGATTATGGTTTGTTTTAGCGTGGGCAAATCCTCCTTTTATTCATCTCTCAATGACTTAAGCGAGACATTTTTTTTCAAATGAAAATTTGAGTGTGATCAGAATGATCGTCATCCACTCAAACGTGACCAAGATCTGTGGTGCGTGGTTTCAATATATGACGACAAAAGGCACTGGGATTTTTAACAATCCTACGTGTACCGTACTGTGTATTTCAATTGTGCACGGGTCTGTATGTTTCACTGCGTACGCGACACGCGAGTGTATGACAGGTCGGCGGATTGTGCGGCATCAGTTCGAATTCAGTCGATCGTTGATAAGTCGCATTACAGCATTGGCAACCGCTGGTCGATTGCGACTTTCTGTGCCATTCAAGTCTATGTATCCAAAAAGGTATTTCTAACACATCGACATATCTCTCAACTATTTTCACGAAACATGAATAATATCACCACGCACACTCGTTGCAAATTGATACAAATGGCTCACGGCAAAGCATTTAACTTCTCATTCAAATAAAATGTACCCACGCTGAAATTGAATCCCACTCGACGAGCAAAGTTCTAAATATTCTTGACTTACAAAAATCTCTCGGCCAAATAGACGATCAACGAAAAGAAGGTGCGACTCCCGAGGTAATCAACTTGAAGAAAAATGATACTGAACCATAGAACCCAAGTATACGAACATTTGCAATATAATGATACGGTGACAGCACATGATTTGAGCCCACGTTCATTTGAACCAATACATTCGCACCCGTATATCCGCGGGTTCAATCTATATGCGGGTGTCGAAATCCGTGGGTTAGGGTTAGTATGGGTTCAAATATCCGCAGGTGCATATTTCCATAGGTGCAATAGTATGCAGGTGCAATTGTCGTGGGTTGATATTACGGGTTCAAATTCAAATGTACGTGGGTTCAAATGTAATGGAACCTACTGATACAATGTTGAAATCGTTGGAAATATGATGCCATCTTATTATAGCGCCATACTTTGGCACTTCATTTGATAGAATTGAAATTTGTTCTGTCGAATAATTGATGAAAATTATAAAGAAGTAGTTAAGATATAAATCTTAAGAGCATAGACTATTTTAGTTGATCCGAAGTGTTTAAAAATGAGGACAAGTCTCAAAAACAAGCACGGAAACAAACCCTATCCACGAGGATTAGGATTTATCTCGGGGGAGAAGAAAGGGGACAAGACGAATCAATCATATGGACCGGCTGCCAGTCCATGTCGGGTATGGTACGTTAATCATGATGCCCATGTCAAACAGGTAGTTATAGTTGTTACTTTTCACTATAATTTTCTACACTGATTACAACGACATGCTAGTCGTTGCTCTACCCACATAATTATACCCAATAGATGAGAACTCAGAACGACTCCGTCCATCACTTCAGGGTAGTCCCCGAAATAAACATGCTTCAATCTTCACTGATCAAAGTCACTTTGATCTTAACTAAGCTATCTTTCGATGTACATTTGAGCTTGAAGGCTAAGCTCCTGGAATGTCGTTTCTTCCTTCATTTGATCGTCGTTTAGTGGGAAGAGTTAGAAAATATATGACAGAACGACGTCGTGTATATGTAGATGATATGGCAGATGACTTGCAATCTATATATCGCCAGGATTATGGAAGAAGAAAAAGGAATGGATTCAGAAAATTGGTGAAACAGGTATAATTATGATTGTATTTGGCAGTTCTAGCGATTTTCAATTCTTAATATTACTTTATAAGCATATCTTCCACCCTGGCAATCCAAATTAATTTTAATTATGTCCTATTGTATTGATAGGCTATTTGAATTTGCTGCTATAGCTTTAATTATTGTACTAGAACAATTTTGTTTGCTGAAGCTTTGATTAGTAGAATGCATAAAAAATCATATTTTCATTTTTCAGATACATTTGTCAATTGTCGAAGAACGGAGAAAAGGGAATTTGAATGACTTAGAAAGGCAACATATGAGTAAAAGAAGGAAAGAAGATTCTGGACATAGCAGCTCTTCTGGTTAGTACAGTAGTATGACACAATGTTGTATTTTTAACTCAGAAACATGTTCATTATAACATTTTGGGACTTGTTGCAACTATTACTCGTACAAGTATTTTTACACCAAGATTACTCGCACCATTTAACCTGAACAAGGCCCTGCACAAACAGCCACTGTTATCCAATGCTCTAATGCTGTGTAGGGAGCTAATATTTTTGGAAAGATTGCATTGCCTGGCCAGTTTATAACACCCTGTGTGACGTTGTGGTCATGGGTTCGAAACTTAAATGTGTAACCTTCGATGCCAACACAATAAAGTTTAACAATTTAACAGCCAGACCATCTATATTTTAGATTCTGCTGACGATGATGAATGTTTTGTCGAACTTTCGGACCATCGATTAATGAATTCATCTCTTATGTCTCTTTATAAAAAACAAAAGAAATCTCGTTCAATGCCTTCTTCACCATATCATTATGTTGACTGCTCAACTCCGGCATCAAGCTTTTTTGAAAAACCTTCAATAAAAAATACAGAAGTGGCGCCTATTCCAGAAATTCCCTTTGTAAAAGAAAAGAAAGATATAATAGATGCTGTTAATAACGATGATATTTGCAGAGAAAATGAATCTCCAGAAGAGGAGAAAATTGAGATAGACAAGAAAACATTTCATTTTTTTGATTCAGACTTTGTTAGCAAAGAAAATAGTCTTGTAGAGAATAATGATAAACCTACCCTCGATAAAAAAACTGTTACTAAGACAAATATTCCATCTAGTACAAGAAAAGATAGGCGAAGACATAGAAAATCAAAAAAGAAGGAAACCGAATCAAAAACTTCAGACGGTGATATCGACATTCAAGGCAAGGATGCACCACAAAAATTTAAATTCCAAACAACAATGGTAAAATTTGAAGATATTGGTGGAAATGAGAATACGTTGAGAGAAGTTTGTAAACTTCTTGTTCATATGAAACATCCGGAAATCTATAAAACACTTGGGGTTATTCCACCTTGTGGTATTCTGCTTCATGGCCCACCAGGTAATAGTGTTTCTGATATTTTGTATATTCCAGTTCGATGGATAATGTTTTCAAATGAAGAAAATGATGTAGTGCAGTGAGTCACACTTTGTCTACAATGTCATTTAATAAAAAGGAAATATATTTTTATAGGGTGTTTTCACTCCGGATAAACAACTATTTTATTATTTGATTCCGTGTTTCTTTCAATTTGATTCTGTCCTAACTCACATCTCCTAATTTGAAGTATTATAAAAGAACTATTTATGAATGCACATCTTCGATTCGCATTCTGATAACTTTTTTATGAAAAGTTCTGGTGTACTCAACAGCTCAATCTTCTGTTTCGTCATGTTTGACTATTTTGTGATTATATTTTTAGGTTGTGGCAAATCACTTCTAGCAAATGCTATAGCTGGTGAACTATCACTTCCTATGTTGAAGATTGCTGCTACTGAAATTGTTAGCGGAGTTTCAGGAGACAGTGAACAGAAATTACGTGAAATGTTTGAAATGGCATTGTCATCTGCGCCCTGTATTGTGTTTATTGGTATGTTTGACTACTTACTAGTCGGGAGAAATCTTTAAAATGTTAGTGGTGGACGGTGGTAAAAAATTGATTATGAAATAGAATAAGAATGAACAATCCAGATAACTCTGCATTGAAATTGTGTAATATTTCTCAAGATTTTGGTCAGCTAGCTAGATAATTAAAAAAAATTTTTTCTCCTTTTCACTAATTTTCTTGAAAAATTGTACTGTTCACTGCAGCCTCTTTATCTCAACATCGGGCAATAACATTGAGAAATACGGGACCTGATAATTTTCCAAATATACTTTTATATAATAGTATGTACTCCTACCACTGAGCTATGACTTTCAATACTATCATGACTTCTTCAAAGTGCTCGATTATCATTTTTATTCAAATGTTTTCCAGATGAAATCGATGCCATAACACCAAAACGAGAAATTGCTTCTAAAGATATGGAACGAAGAATAGTAGCGCAATTACTTTCATGTCTCGATGATCTTAGTGCATCACCTTCACAGGTATCTTATTTTTTCTCAAAAAGTTTTAATGTTAATAATCTTTATGCAGTTACTACAGAAAGGGTTCATTTTCATTCATGTATCCGAGATTATTTGTGAATATGCCAATATTGTCCATCTTCGAATTGAAAAATGATTTAAATTTATAAACACTTGGAAATTTCAACCAAACGCTCGACCAATTAAGATCCGGCAATATTTTTTTGAGACTGACGAAAAAAGGAGGACCATCTGGAAAATTTAATATGTGCATCAGACATCAGTATTACTCAATTACATGTACTTACTCTCACTATATATTTAAGGTTTTAGTAATCGGTGCAACCAATAGACCAGACTCAATCGATCCTGCCTTGAGAAGGGCTGGTAGATTTGATAGAGAAATTTGTATGGGTATTCCGGATGAAAAAGCCAGAGAGGATATCTTGAGGTATATGTGTATTTATGAATATTACCTATCGCACAAAGCAATATTTATTTACATTATCTTCATTTATGTAAATATTTGGTGGATTTAATAATTTATTTTGGTGGATAGAAAAGCAATTAGATTGCTTAATGATATGGTAGAAGTCTTGTCTGGTTTCCAATTCATTGCAGGTTTATGGGAGGAGTGGTTAACCAGGTATTTGTTTCAGATGCATGGATTAAGATGGTAGAGGAATCTGTAACCGATTAGATTTACAGTGACCACTCTTTGCGGAGTGGTCCAGCAACCTTACCACATACAATGGGGGGGGGGAGGGATTCGAAAAATATTGATTAAATAAAATTTTATTTGGAAAAGGGTATTGCTTCTCTAGAAGTGATTGTTAATCCGGTGAATGTGCCTTCGCCTTTTGCTACCTCAAAATCTTTTATTCCCCTTTCTTGTTAAGTTCGAACTAAAGTTGGCAGTATACTTAGTCTAAATAAAATTACATTTCGCAAATTCTACCAACTTTTCAGTTATATTTAGTATTGATAGTTACTTTTTGGCTTGACAGGATTTTTGTTTTTTGTTGTACTCTTGTTTATTATATTTTCATATAATCTCTTCCAAATATAAAAGCAAGCTACAATAACACCCTCTTTATGTTGGACTTACCGTAACAACAGTAGTGAAGAAGTGTCATTTTCTTGTTTTGTCTTCTTTTTTCTCAATGCATGACACAGTTTCGCTTTTTGTCATTGCAAATAATTTTCATTTCTCGCAGGGTTCTATGCAAGAAATTGAAGCTGGATACTGAATTTAATTATTTGCTTTTGGCAAGATTAACTCCAGGATATGTTGGTGCTGATCTCATGTCATTATGCAGAGAGGCTGCTATGTGTGCTGTCAATAGAATTTTATCCTATTTACGCCAATCAAAACTTGACAATTCAAACAATGATAGAAACTTTGAAAACATATCAGACAAAAATTGTAAGATGAAACAGAACTCGAATCCAAATATTGAAAATGAAAACGACGTAATACATACGAATGATTCGGCAATGGAACTCTCTCATTCAAGCTCCATTGATGCGCCGCAAAATCAAGATTCCAGAGTTGAAGATAACCATGACACACATAATAACATACTTGATTTACAAACTAATATGATTTATAATGACTTATCTACTTTTGAACTCCTGACTTGGTTGCGTGAAACTACTCCATTAACTGAAGGGCAGTTGTTGAATCTTTCCATCAAATTTTCTGATTTTGAACATGCACTACCGTATGTTCAACCTTCGGCAAAAAGAGAGGGATTTGCGACAGTTCCTGACGTGACTTGGGATGATATTGGAGCTTTAGAAGATATAAGAGAGGAGTTAGCTGTTGCCATATTGGTAATATAGATGTTTAATTTACATAATAGCGAATTAGTACCCAATTTGTGGTAGTAATAGTTATATACAGGTTTCTAAGGGTTAAGGATATGTCATTGACTAGATGTTTAAAACAAGTATGGTTTAATAACCTTGAAAATGTTATGTTGTGTGAAAACTTAGTGTGTTGCAAACATATTTGGGCCAATTTGTATTTAGATTTTGCAACGTTTTGTACGGAAATTGGTTTTGCATTGTGAACTTCAATCATAAATTGAAGCTTAAACATGGCCAGAAATCTGTTTTTGTTTAAAATTCGCTTTACTAACACTATCACAATAGGGTCGTCATGTTACAAATGTATTGTAAAAAACATTTCAGGCACCAGTGAGGAACCCTGCGGCATTCAAATCTTTAGGATTGAATAAACCACCTGGTATACTTCTGGCTGGTCCTCCAGGATGTGGAAAAACTCTTTTAGCTAAAGCAATTGCCAATGAATCCGGAATCAATTTTATATCTGTGAAGGTATATTAGATCATAATAGATAATAATATTAACAGTAATATGCAGCACAAAATAACAGCAAAGTTAATTGTCACTGCACAGCTAATCATAAACTTAATTTTTTTTTATTTTTAATTTTCCATTTGAGTCATTTTATACTTGTATGTTAAACTAGTCTCCGGACAAGCAGACATTATACACAGCACTTTATTTTTTTTCAACAAGATTTGTCAAGAACATGGTGGCTCTAAAAATGTACTAGCCAGCCCTCCCCAAGTACTTTATATTACGTTGTTATTTTGCGTTGTTTGGCTTGGTGGTGTGCTGGACTCCACACAGCGCTGTATTTTTAATAATTTCACACACGTCATTTTATTTAGGGTCCCGAATTACTAAACATGTACGTAGGAGAAAGTGAAAGAGCTGTTCGACAATGTTTTGAAAGAGCAAGAAGTTCAGCACCTTGTGTTATATTTTTTGATGAACTCGATTCTCTTTGTCCCAGAAGGTCAGGAGCAGAGGTTTGTGCAGAGATATAAATATGATGATTCATGAAATTAATTTAACCATTTCTAAATAATTGGCTGGAATCTGTTTAAAATTGTATGCCCAGTTTTATTTGAATAAGCTAAAGCTAAATAAGGCGAACTGGGCGATGAACTGATGAGAGATAAACTTATGACGACAAATTATTTACGGTACTTTTTTTAATATTTGGAAATTCTGGTGTCTGTTGTAATATTTTATTTCTATCGATGGTCAAAACCAGATATCTTTTTCTTTCTACACTACACCATCTTTCCCAACAGGGCTGAGCGGCAGATTCTAAGATTTGAAAAAGAAGCCAAAGGAAAGCATTTTGGTTTTGCTCAATGCATTGCACCATCTAACTGGTCTGACATCTGTCTCATTCCCTTTTTATATTCACCATATTCCAAATTTTTTTGTTAGTCATCTTCTACGGCCAGAGTTGTTAACCAAATGTTGACAGAAATGGACGGACTAGAAACACGAAAACACGTTTTTGTAATGGCTGCTACTAATAGACCAGATATTATCGATCCAGCAGTTTTGAGGTAAGGCTAATTAGAGGAGGAAGAAAAAAAGCGGTTGCAGTGGAAAATAATTCTTAAGTGTTATTTTAAGTACTATGTTAAAATATTTTCTGATATTTGTATTGTATTCTTTCGTATAGGATTCCTCATTTATTTCAAAGTATTTAAAATGTTTAAAGTTATTAAAATGGCTTAATCAAGTGGCAAGCCATGACTTTTTGTGAGTTTTCTGGGTCACACATTAGCAAATAAGTTCAATGTTCCAGTTGTGTGGATGTTTGAAAAGATCAGTGTACGGATCAGTCAATTCCAGCTAACTCTTGTTATCAGGAGTGTATATCATTTTGGTCTTTTAAGTAATCAACAAACTAGAATATCGGTTAGAAACCGAAGACTTATCGATCGAAGGTTAGGGGATCCCCCAAAACGGTGGTCTTACTCCATAGTGACCCCGTGTGTCCCATCACTAATTAAATAATAACTCGCTAATTATAAGACATAATCCATCCAAAATCAATAGGCTTCTGATCCGAGCTATGATGAATGCACATGCAAAATTTGGAGCAGATTCAACCTCGCTTTCGTGATATATCGCGTGCATCTAACACACAGACAGACAAATTCCTATCAGCATACTTACCGATCTTAAGATCGATAAGTAACAAGCATTGCATGCAACAATGAAAAAAGGCTGAGAAGTTTTGCTAAATCAAATCATTTTCAATTTGTCTTTTTTCATTAACCCTTGATAACTGGAACAACTCGTTGATTTAAAATGATGTTAACAAACAAAGATTTGATTTCATGAATGTTTTATTTTTATGCTTGTGTTAAAATGTGAAATCCTCTGGCTTGGAGCTAGCTATACAAAAAGTCTGTTCGTTCATTTGAATTTTTACAATCTTTTCAGACCTGGCCGTTTAGATAAAACTTTGTATATTGGTTTACCAAAATCAGAAGATAGATTGAAAATTCTTTTAACAATAACAAAAAATGGAACAAAACCACCAATGCACGACAATGTTTCCCTATCGTCTCTTTCTCATGATGAAAGGTGTAATAGATTTACAGGTGAGAAAACTAGATGAGATAAATATTTTTTTTGGACAAAAAAAGTCTATACAAAAATTTTAGCTCATCTGACTACAATTATAACCATTGTTTGACAGTTTAGTTTGATTCTTTATGTAAGAGATTATGATAAATTTGCGCTATGCATTGAGTAATACTTGAATCTAGGATAGGATTTACGTATTTATACGGGAGAGGAAAGTTGATAAGATGATTTAATCATATGGCAAATAATGGCCTCCCGTCCGGTTACCAATCCATGTCGGGTATAGGATCAGTCAGCCAGTTATTCGTTCCAGATGCATAGACTTCATGGTGGAGGAAGCCATAACCGGTGGCCGACCAGCGGTTACGTGAATCACCCCACAGTCCAGAAATCCTCTCGCACATATTATCCCCGTGGAAATTAAACCTGCGAACCCACACAGTGTATTCATAGGTGCTGTGGCAAGCGTACTCCTAATTCCAAACTACAGAGTGGTGTCTAATAAATCTATCATGCCATGTTCGTATTTGTAGCAACTTTCTCAACTTCATACAGGTGCAGATTTGTCATCTTTAGTTCGTGAAGCTGCTGTTAATGCTTTAAAAGATCATATTTCTGCTCAACATGTTTTTGAAAAAGACTCCAAATTCCAAAGCCTAAATGTGGTGGTGAACAAAGAACATTTTGAAAAGGCCTTTGCGAAAGTAAAACCTTCGGTATCTAACAAAGATGAACATAAGTATGAAGCAATGAGAAGGGAATTACAAGGATACTAGTATTAAATATAATAGCAAACGTCGAATTCTGCTCTTATTTTATTTGTTGGAGAAGTTTCTTGTGTCCAATCAGAGATAAATCTTTGATGTAGCACCAGTTCTTTTTGTATTTTGTCTTGCCATGTACCATATTTCATAAAGATAGTTGTCGTGATTTCATGCTGTGGCAACATCAAGACATCAAGCAATTGTAAGACTGTGTTTACATACAGGTATGTATATTTTGAGACCAAACTCTGAAAAAGGCCTAGTTAAAAGTAGAGTACCGGAAGATATTTTTGATTACTGTCCCTCTTCCGCTATTGTTCTGGATCTTTGTAAGTATCGCCCCCTCATTTATATTATTGGATGGCATTTGCCATTTATGACGATGGCACGATTCTTCATGCTGACTTGATGTGAAGTCATAAGCAGCGATACTATTAGGAACCTTTAAAACGGACTTGCCTAAGAAGCCTATTTTGGGTGAGCATATAAACGTGCTCTTGAGTCCTTACCGGTACACTTATTCTGGTTCAGATCCCAATTTCAGAATAAATCTCAAGTGAATCCACTGATTTGGTTGATATCTTTTACTTAGTGTCTCTAACAATACGCCAATGAAAGGAGGGGTGTATCTGCTTTATTACCGGCATCGACTCTTATTCGTAACAAATATTATTTCAGTTTGCCGACTTGACGCTTTATATGTTAATCATATTTGATAACATTGGTACTTACCTAATTTTAACATAACCCAATGGTAAATTTACTCTGTGCGGAAAACCACGTTTCTCCGCCCTGACTAACTCAGTCCATTCAAATAAATGGATACGCTCGCCACCGAACCTCTAATTACTCTGCCTGGGTTCGCAGGTTCGAATCCCATGCAGGGATGGTTATGTGCGAGAGGATTGCTGGACTCCTCGCCGCCGTTGGGTGGTTCACGTAACCGCTGGTCGGATACGGCTTCCTCCACCACCAAGTCCATGCTTCCGAAAACAAACCATATAACTAATCCCATACCTGAATTGGAATGGTAGCCGTGGTTCGCCATATGGATAGGATAGGATTTACATATTTATCCCGGGGGAGAGGAAAGCCGATAAGACGGCTTATCCTTATGGCGAACCACGGCCTCTTGTCCTGTTACCATTCCAAGTCGGGTATGGGATTAGTTTTACTGTATTGTTTGTTTTCGGAAGCATGGACTTGGTGTAGGAGGAAGCCGTAACCGACCAGCGGTTACGTGAACCACCCAGCGACGGCGAGGAGTCCAGCAATCCTCTCGCACATAACCATCCCTGCATGGGATTCGAACCTGCGAACCCACACAGAGTAATTAGAGGTGCGGTGGCGAGCGTATTCCTAACGCTTAGCCCGTTGAGCCACACCGCCGTCCTATCGGCTTTCCTCTCCCCCGGGATAAATATGTAAATCCTATCCTATGCAATTACCGGGAATCTCACTTCATAGTAGTAAATTTGATGACATTGAATCAAAAATGTTAATGTATTTTTGGAAAAGATGGAATCTTTGAGATGCCACCAAAAAGTTTCGAATATCTGTCTTGACTAGGCGTCAATTCTGCACGCCCAGATATTTTGCAGGCCAGCGAAAAGGACGGGTTTACATTAGAATTGTTACGACAGTGAACATTTATCCCCCTTTACTCCCCCTTTGTTAGTAATTACCCACAGTTTGGGAATCAACCGGAAATGTAAAAAAAACAAGGCAGCAGGCAGCAGCAAAGGCCAATAAAAAACTTGCACAAAGAAGTGACTGGAAGCATCTAGCGCCCGTCAACAACCTAGACTCAACATAAATGTAGATTTACTGATTGGATGAAGCCAAAACGTCCATGCTGCCGTAAAGGAAGAAGTGAATGGGAAGTAGATTGCTAAATTTGCAAACAGAAAGACTTGTCTTCTCCATTTCATAGAAAGGTGTCGCATATGTAACTTCTGATAAACATTGATAGATGCAGAGTCGGTGGACGAAGAAATAAACAAGATACCCGTTAACACAAAGACAGGAATTTTAACGCCCCAGTACAGCTTTAAAGATAGTCTGGTAGAAAATTATTTGTGTTTCTGAAGTCTGTATTATGTGTGTTTTCTGTATTATGCCTACTCTTGCGGAAAAGCGACAGCAGCCATATTCTAAGATGCACTCGGAATTTATACCGCAATAAGAGTGTTTTACTCGCAAAAATTAGTAACTAATAAGAGTGTGTTCTCGCAAAAATTAGTAAACGTGGCTGGAATAAATTTGTTCGAGATTGTGTCTTGTCAGATATGGTAACCCTGGTACAGTATTATATATACTGAGAGTTCATTGAAACAGAACTTGCATTGGGTGGTTACTGACTCCGATCGCATCGTTACCACTCAGTCATATATCGCAAACTTTAATATATATATATATATATATATGTTCTATTCTTATATATTTTTTATTTTATATCATGAATTCGAGTTTGTCAAAAATTGTCTCTCTCTCTTTTCTTATTTGAGCGTTAATTTGTTACATCTTGCTTCAATATTTTCTGTATACAATCTATTTCAGTATAAATTTATATTCAGATATTTATAATACAATAATATTTATTTCCTAACCATGTAATCAAATTGAAAATAAACATACATTTGTAAAATAAAATAAAAACTCCTAAATCACAGGTAAGGAGAGCCACGGAGGTTATCTAGCTGTAACACTCTATGATCCATTGCAGGCATTAAAAGTGGAAAAAATTCTCGAGTTTTGATTCCAAGTTTTGAAATATTGAAGGTGGCATATGATTTTTGAAGTGACGCACAAATTTGGCAATTTCAGAGAAATAGATATCTTTCAGTTGTAATACTCTCATTGCTTGTATAATAGTGCGTTATAAACGTGCATTGAATCGTATTGAATGTTTCCTCATCGAACAACCTGCCAGGATAAAGTTGAAATATTGCCTTATCTCGAACAAAAATCGAAAAATCATAACTTGGAATATTTATGGAAAAGAATCAAAGGGAAGTCATACGTTAACGCCAGTTTTAATTCATCATTAGATACATCTTCAGAAGCACCCACCAACTTTCGAATTCGGCATTCATACCAATCGAGAGGGTCAATTGTAAAATCTATGTTTTTCGACATTGTGTGGTATTCTCCAATTGTAGCCATGCAAGATTTGTATTCAGCAAGAGTGCTGAGACGGGTTTCGACTAAAGTTGAATTATATGATTTATTTTCGACGTTTATCCTATCGAAGATATTTTTATATCTGCTGTCGATATAATCATTTTTCGGGCTAGCTTTCGAACGACGCAAAAACTCGTTATGTATTTGGATATATAAGTCTTGGCTTGAATGTTCTGTTGAAGAAGTAGAATTAATTTGTTGAATGTTCGTAATAATGTACGCAAAGACAGCAACGCATCCTCCTGGTTTAAGTACTCTTTCACATTCTTTTTTAAAAATTTCCATGTCTAGAAAATGAGCTGCTGTAGCACAAATCACTAAATCCACGCTGTTATTTTCTGCAGGAATTCGATCATCATTTACCGTCTGAAATTCCATATTAGAGTCAGGATACAGTCCCTTTGCCACAGAAATTTGTGCGGCACTTATGTCAATTCCCAGAATAGATTCGAAGAATGGAGAAAACATGGAAGTGGCTTGGCCGCCCCCACATCCAACATCAATCATGCGAGAAAATTTACCAGTGTTTTTTCGATCATGCATTTGCTTCTCCATGTAACTGATGACTATTTTTGGTATCTCGGAACTGTATGCCGGTCTTCGTTCATTATACAGCTTTGCCAAATCGTAATCTTCATACGAGCGGGTGAAAGTCCGGGTTGATTGCAACATTTTGTTTAGCAGAATAACTCAATCATATGTAGTAGTTATAGCACAAGAATAGGACGATAACACCGATCTATAAAATTGGTAGGTGAACAAATCAATATTTATGATATATATAGAATCAATATAACAAAAGACACTTCCGATTAAGACCAAGTTACCTTGATTGTAAACATTCAAAATAATAGCTAAGGGCCGATCAACACATATATATTTATTACTGTGATATCGCGTGCTTCATATTTAATTATGTGGAAGTCAGTCTCTGTGGCTTCACGCCATCATTACTTATCGATCTTAAGATCGGTAAGTATATTGATAGGTATTTGTATGTATGTCTGTCTGTGTGTGTGTCTGTTAGATGCACGCGATATCTCACGAAAGCGAGATTGAATCTGCTCCAGATTTTGCATGTGCATTCATCTTATCTCGGACCAGAAACCTATTGATTTTGGGCGAATTATGTCGTATAATTAGCGAGTTATCAATCAATTATTGATATAGTGATCTAGATTTTTGTAAAGCGAGAGAATTTTGAAACCCGCCGAGTGTGTGTGTGCGATGCGCAGTGCGCAAGTTACAAGAGCGGATGAATCGAAACTGCAGTTTCTGTTTTGGGGGATCCCCTAACTATCGATCGATAAGTCTTCGGTTTCCAACCGATATTCTCGTAATTATTACTTATCGATTTTAATCGGTAAGTATGTTGATAGGTATTTGTCTGTTTGTCCGTTAGATGCACGCGATATCTCACGAAAGCGAGATTGAATCTGCTCCAGATTTTGCATGTGCATTCATCACATGTCGGACCAGAAGCCTATTGATTTTGGATGAATTATGTCGTATAATTAGCGAGTTATCAATTAATTAGTGATGGGACACAAAGTGTCACTATGGAGTAAGAGCGCTGTTTTGGGGGATCCCCTAACTTTCGATCGATAAGTCTTCGGCCTCTGACCGATATTCTCGTTGTCCTCTTGATGATATTATATATATTGTAGACTGTAGAGTATATACAATCAGTGGTGGGATTCAAATTGTTTGGAAGCCGGTTCCGTCACTAGGGATGTAAGTTTCAGAATTTCGAATCGAAGCGATTCGAATCAAACTTAATTCGAGTCGATTCGAAGCAATTTAAGAAAAAACGGCTTGATTCAGTTTAAAAAAAATGATAATTTAGATAACACGCGGCGATTGCACGATGCAGGGACGACATCTCAACATCGACCAAAAGCGTTTGTTCTCCTTCCGTTTAAAGCGTTCCCAAGTCGTAACACTCGGGGGTTGTTATATTCCATCTCATCATCGACCAAAAGCGTTTATTTCCCATATGTTTACAGCGTTCCCGAGTCTATACAAAGACACTATGAGTATTTTACATGGGTCACAGCTTTATAGGAAACAATGTTTTTTAGACTATTTAAAATGTTAAGAAGTTTTACAAATCTAACATTATTTAAACGTTTCTATTAATTACCCATGTAATGTCATTATAATAACAACATTATTCCTCATTTAAAACAAAGGTCTGCGATTTCTTCCTTCCGTACCATTTGCTTTCCTCTAACAATACGGCGCAAACGGTACTAACACATGTTTCACTGGCGTTTATCATTTGGATGGATATTGAAAGTTAATTATAGAAAAAACGATTACTATACAAACTACACAAAACTTCTCTAATATATTGGGGCTAGGTAGTTGATGCAACCATTCAATAGATTTTTCTACTAAATTATTGATATCTTATCACACTTTATGCTAAAGTTCTTCCAAAATTAAGAAAAGTTAACGATAATATGATGTTATACTAACTAGAATCAGATTCGGAAATATTCGAATCGGAACATTCCGATTCGGAATTCAATTCGAAAATAAAATATTCGAAACTTACATCCCTATCCGTCACAAAAGTCATATTTTTCAGCCGGTCTGTTACAAAAAGTCATTTTTTTTAGCAAATAAACTGATTATTTTTAATTAATGCTAACCGGTTTGCTGATCTCATAAAATTCCATGAGACGGTTCTATAGAACCGGTGCGAACCGGCACCACTGTATATAATGTCCGAATATTTGAGCAATTATTACTTTGCATCGCAACAGAATGAATATAAAATGTCCTCAATCTAAAACTATGGCATTTATCTTTCAACACATTCATAGTTAAAAATATTTCTTGTTCCGAGTTGATTAGTTTTTTGCTTTGCTTCGATTGAAGGCGCGAAGCAATTTTTTGACCCATAAGCCATTTGTAGTCAAGTTTTTTGTTGCAAAGTTTTTTGGAAAGTAGACTCTTTGATTCTTGTTTAGGAAAGATCAAATGCAATAGATAAAACTATGTGGAATTTGTCAGCTTTGTTGCAAAACTGATGAATTGTGCAAAGGGTGACGTAGTAATATACATCTATACAGTAATGAGCGGGAAAAATCGCAACAACCGGAACGCATCTAATTCGTGAAGATATAATACATTTGCAACACGTCTGTAGACCCTCACATTTTGTCTGTCTTATGATAGAGCCGAAGAGTTACAAAAAAATGTTAACTCAAAAACCTCTTCAACATAAAGGAGAAATATTGTAATGGTACAGGGAAAATTTTCATTGGATCAAAGGTTGGGGAAACATCCATTTATACCAGGGGTCACCAAACTTTTTTGACCGCGGGCCGGGTATGACTCAAACTGTGTTGAAACGGGCCGGACAAATATTTTTGTCAGTACAATACAATAAATTCACAAATCTCAAACTAACATGCACAACTCCAGCGTTTATTTGCGACGATCTTTCGGCGGTGTCAAGACCGTTGCCAGAATAAAATCCTGAAATAATCTCAATATTCCATAGATGTGACGCAGATCGAAAGATTAGTGATTGATATGTGTTCTTTTTTATATTTATTGCAGTTTTTATCAAAAAAGTAGTACAATCCTTATGGAAAAAATTGGCCTGGGGTGGTACTAAAATACCGTTGTCTCTGTTATTTATTGACCGTTTTTTTTATAAACTTGGTATTGTTTTCTTATTTTCACGCAGATCTATCCAATGGCGCAGTTTTTATATAAATCGGATAAACTTTTTTTGTAACATACCCACATGAATATCTGCATTCATGCAGTATAGAATAGGGTTGCCATACCGTCCTGAAAATTCCGGACATGCCCGGAATTTAGGGTTAAATTTTGTGTCCGGGAAGAATTCAAAAATGTCCGGAATCCAGAATTTTACTGCACCAGCAATCTTATGCACACTGCTAATACAGAACATTGTTATTTCGTGCGCGCGCATATTTTTACTACGAAGTCATGAAAATAGTTATGCACCGTCCAGAATTTTTGCTTTTTCAAATATGGTGACCCAAGTATAGAAGTTAGTCTGAGTTGTGAAATTGGAGCAGTACGCGAGGGATTACACAGTACTGTTTGCGCAAAATGCACATTCGAAGTTCTTTTTAGCACAAGAAACGTAAGCAGTTTCGTCGGAAGCACGCGCCACGAGTGAACGAGTGCATCTTTCGCAGAAAGCGTTGCGTACCGGTATGGAATTTTGGCCTATCACAGCTATTTCTAGACTAATTTTTCATTACTACTACAACATTAAAACTACAGCTTCTCATGAGGCAAATGATGATTGACTTGTTTGATTCATACAAAAGTGTCTGAGCGGATGCGAAAAGACCTATTATTACGTCACTTTTTTGCATCTCGCTGATTGGCCAATGTTACGAAATAAACAAGAAAGACGAGGCTCGGGAAAATTTCCCTTGGAAAAAAATTTTGCCATTTTTGCGTGTTATTGCGGGCCGGATAAAATGACGCCGCGGGCCGGATCCGGCCCGCGGGCCGTAGTTTGGTGACCCCTGATTTATACATACGTACGGCTGTACTAATTATTTGTCTGCTGCGATGTAAAAATAATCATGAAGTAACAAAACATACCGGTAATAACTAAGTTTACCAAAGAAACTAAAAATTTTATGACATTTCATCTCAACAACAGGAACGCAAATGCAATAGAATATCTAACAACCGGAACGGATTTCGGCTAGGCAGCTATTGCTCACCATTGCATCTATACGTCTATCCTGCATTTCATATTCGAATTTACAGGACGGTAATATCCCATGGTTCCCAATTTGATTTTTTCTCTTTACAACGTGTGTTTATACTATAATCAATAGTGCAAGACAATGTGATATCATGTGTCTATACAAGTGATGTAGTATTGATGTAAGGCGGCATGCTTGCTGGTCTTTTGTAACAGAATATACAGACTAGGGATGTAAGTTTCCAATATTTTATTTTTGAATCAGAATGTCCCGATTGGAATATTTCCGAAAATGATTCTATTTAGTAGAACATGATATTATTGTGAACTATAATGTTTGAATTTGGAGTAACTATAGGATAAACGTCAGTCAATATTGCTTTGATACCCCTTTGCGCTCGATTTTAAAAGAAGCAACGAGAGAGAGATGCAGACCATCGTTTTAATAGGATGTGATGCAATGATGTTGATCATGATATTGAATCGATGGTTTGAAGGAGCGTTTACATAAGGACATATTTTCAAAACTAAACATTATACGTAGGCTTACAATACGTCCCGTTTTAGGCAGGATAGTCCCGGCCGGTCAAAAGTACCGCCTTGGCGCTCAGCCAGACAGCATAATACACAAATATATATTACCAATTAGCATGTTCTCGTTGCTGTGTAACGTTGCCGTGTAAGCCTACTTACTGAAGGTGAATGCGTGATTTTGTTTGTTTCGTTGTTTTCCGGTAACAATTACAATTTGTTACGTGTAAGCCCTGTACCTGTAAACATATATATATTTACAAATACCTTAAAATGAGAATACCCATATATATTTAAACAAGCGTTAATGATAAAGATGAAGTGCACTGCAATCATTGTGTGGCTAAATTCGAATTTTTTTGTATCGATAACGTCAATTCCTTTCTATCTCTCGAACTGAAACCAATATTTATACAGAGAATATGCGCATGAACTCTCGATGACAATACGGTCAATGAAGACAGGCTTTAAATGTAGGCCTATGTCGTCAAATCAGAAAATGTAAAGTAAAAAAAAATACAGCTGAGGGCATTGGTCTTTGGATTCGTGTCGCTTTGAGGTCACAAAAATATTAACCCTAATTATACGTGATCGAACAAAATTGAGCGAAACTATTGGGACTTCTAAAACTGCAAACTGTATTAAATTTAACAACCCCGCTGTGTCACGAATTCGGAAGAGCTTGAACACAAGAAAATAAACAAAGAACAATGTTTAGACATCGCCGCTGCGTCACGCAATCGCGTTGTGGTATCTGAATTGTTTTTTTTACTAGAATCAAGCTGTTTTTTCTGAGATTGCTTCGATTCGAAATTCTGAAACTTACATCACTAATACAGACAAAACTATTTACGCGCACACTAAACCACGTTAAAGAGAATTCACAATCGACTACAGATTGAAAAAGAATTGGTTTCGACTCTCGAGTTAAAAAAATTTCGATTACAAGAAAATCGAATTTTGATAACGCGAACTTCGGCGTATGCCAAAATTCATTTTTTCAACCAACACAGTTAGAAACTCCTAAAAAGTTACTCTAATTCGAATTTGAGTGAGGAATTTTGACTATTTCAATACCATTGAAAATTTGCAATTCCAATGAGTAACAAAAGAGCAGTCTGTGTAGATAAGTTGTAGTAAGAGAATCATTTATCGGCGTATTGCTGTTTCAGGGTCGGGAGTGCTAGGACGTAACTATGGCGACTCAAACGAAACATACGGACCCCGAACCTTTTTACATATATATTATAAATCATTGACGCTGCCAACTTTCAACTTTTTTTTTTGAAATGCAATTTTGCGGCATTTGCAGTCAGTAAGACGTAAATTCAGTCGCTTTTTCGAACACCATTTTCCTCTATTCTTGAACGATTTACCAAAAACAGGGCGGTTCCTCGCTTGCCATCAATTGAACCAACCCAGAAAGATGAATATGCGCGCTCATATTATATACCTTGAATAACTGCGACAGCGGAGTGAGTCTGTATAGATAGAGAGTCTTTGACATATTTTAGTTATTTATCTGGTTTTGTTCGGACAAGAGGCACGAGTAAGCGTAGTATTACGTCAACATACAACCCTCACGAAACTCTGGGCTGACCACGCTCTTGCATATTGGGTTTTTAATATGGATATTCTCGACTGTTTACGCCTGAGATGTAGAGTCCGAAATTGATTTCCATGCTATCTGTCATCGACTCCCCTGTGACAAGTAAGAAAATCAAAATCAGACTAACACCAAAAGAATTTACTCCCCGAATAGATTATTGATAGTAGAAGTTGTGTTAATGGTCCATCCAGAGTCCTATATCTTAATATTCACAGCTTTTGGCTGGATTTACTCTTATGACATTCTAAATGATTTCCTACCCACGGCTATGGTAGCACGGTATAAAACACAATAATATAATAACCACATTCTAATTTATTTCAGTAAAAATAAAGATCCATTTTTGATATTATGGGACACTAGTTATAGTAGCCTAGTTATATTAGGTGTTTTGGAATATCATTATTTTATCGAACTAATTTCAAAAGCTCGAACTGGTTTTAAAAATAATATACACTATTTACATATGCATCACACATGATCAAAGATGCTTTAGGTATAATCTGACCCACCAATGTCATACTACTACATCGACGAAAAAGCAGGTCCACCATCACACTAGCATGTAGTACTGAGGGCAGAGAACTCAAATAGGGGCCACAATCTACAGGTGCTCCAAAAGCAAAAAAAGACGCACGCTAAATTTGTCTGTGTGTCTTTGGCGCTATCTACTAATTACAGTATAGGCATTGATTACAGAATACAATATTGTTGATTTTCAACATTTCGAAAAAAATTATATGAAATTATGCTAAATAAGAATTACATAACAAGCTACCATAACAAAGCTACAAAAACACAAAAGCTCATCGGTAAATGGCAGTAACGGTAGGTATAATAAGAGAATGACACAAGAATTATTGGTCATGTACATGGTGTGCAATTCCCTTTAAAAAAATTTGGTCACAAATGCGAACATTTTTCGTAATTGCTTAATCACCTCAACATAGGGGTGAACATTTTCAACTGAAATGGGTTTTGATAAGTAGTGGTTCCCAACTAGAGTTCTATCGATCTTTATCTGAGCTCAAGCGAGCCCATTGCAATGGTTTAATATAGACCTACACATTTAACATGTTTCTTAGAAGCTGATGCTAGTAGATTAGATTGTATAGCGAGTCCGAAGAAATTGGATAGAATTAACAAATTAGTGCCTCTTCAGATGTCATAGGTATTTGCTTTTGGCCTTTTTTACCAAAACAAGAATACTTCTAAGGACAAATGTTTAGATATGGAGAAATTTCGAACAATACCATGGAATCATTGAATGCGGTTTGGCGGCCAGGAAAGGGTGGGGAACCAGTGGTATAATACAATGACTGGTGCACTTTCCCACTCGTTTACAGAATTTCAAATTACGAGATGAAGCAAAATCGATGCTTGATACAGCCAATCTAGCATACTCTATTAGGAAAAATTATACGATTGAAAAGCACCATGTGCAAGCGAAGACTAGGACCTATAAGCACCGTTTGAATATGAGAACATCGCAAAAGTAAAACATTACAGAATATAATAAGTACAGAACCAGTGTTTGCGAGCACAAATGGAAAATATCTTGTACCATTCTAGCATAAAAGTAGTACCTTGTGGGATTCAGCCATTGTTTGTGGATTTATTTCTATATTTTGGTCCAAGTCTATAAACTTAAGATTTCATTTAATGATTTGATGAAAAATAAGAAATGTTCCTAGAACAAGATGTCGTCACAATTCATTGTATGAAAGCAAAAAAAGCCAAAAATAAAATTGAAAATCACAATAGGTTGAGTCAGGATAAAATAACAATGTATATGTTAGAGATCACAATTATTGTTGGTGAATCTAATGTAAATTTACAAATGAACATCAATACCATTGCCGGGAATTTTTCCAGGTGATTATTAAAACATCTGTCGAGAACTTCCCCAAGAGAATATTATGACCATTTCCGAGAATTGTTCACGTGAAGAGCATGACATTGCTGAGATATTCCCAAAGCATATTACAGCCATTGCCGAGAATTTTCAATGAAAAATTATTACGGCCGTCGTCAAGAATTTTCCAATTTTTTTACGACCATTGCCGAGAATGTCCAGAGTAAATATTATGACCATTGTCGGAAAATTTCCCAAGCTCACATTATGGCCATTGTATCCGAAGTAAATATTCTAACCATGGTCGAGAATTTCTGTCTGATGCCTAGCGTGGTCAGTGCGAGAATTTTTTTTGATTGACATTACAGTAATATTAGGTTATGTTGATGACCTCATTCATAAGCACACTTTCCAAATATATGATACAAAAAATGTTAAATGCAAATGTGAAAAACCACGATTTTACAAAAATACATTATCTGTCTCTCCTCGACATGAGAATGTTAAAAATTTTGTTAGAAAACAGTACATTTTTTCAAAAATCCTAAAACCTTTTTCTTAGTTTCGCATATCATACCAATCGAACAAATAAGGCACACAAAATGAATGAATCAATCGCAATTAATTAATAAAGTACAAAAACATTTTCAGATTTAGTGATTAAATAGAGCGGATTGACCAAACTGGCGACGATTGGTATAATGGCATTTAAGATATGCTATGAAAGTGTTAAAAATTACGTATAGGCTAATTATTAGAAATTTATAATGCTATTCAAAAGAACTCTACACAATGATATGATGTTGAGGACTATAAATATATATGGTTGGTTCGAACGAATGTTTTTAGCAAGCCAAGTGCGACTTAGTATAAGACCAAGCTTGGTTAGCATATAATTAAGCATAAATCGAGCTTGATAAGTTGGATTTAAAAATGATCCAGACTAAATCCGAATGTGAAATAATACAATTACTGTAAATGTCTAGTGTGTCTATGTCCCATTAGCATAGACACGATTGGATAAAAATTTTACAAATGCAAAAAGCGAGGCACGAAGATTGGTTGGCCCATTTTTCATCAGTTCTGTCAGTTTCATGGTTGAAAATTAGTCTTGTTTACGTTATTAGGACTTTGTTGAAAAAATAATCTTCAGCGCACCAAAATGCAAGATTGTTTTTTGCACCTTTTTTGAAAGTCTTGTCTCAGCAGAAGTAGAAAAACGTTGCGACACAAAACCTATTGTGTAACATTATAAGTTATTATTATCAATTGCTTTATTCGTGGCATCACGATAAGTTCTTTATATTATTGTCTTATTAGTTTATTTCCCCTTCATCTTACACCCATGAATCAGTGGGTCCTTCATTTTGTTCAGAGTTCACAGCCGATTTGTTTTTCTGAAAAAAAAAGCACAGAAAAAAAAATTAGTGCACTTTCTAAACGTTCGCCTATTTTACATCAAGTTGTGTAAAAGGACTAAAACCTATGGGCAGGAGGGGATGATCACTGGGCTAAAACAGACCAAACTCGTAATAGAACCAAAATAAGGAAAATCAGAATAAAATTATGGCCTAACCCTAACCTGGTACACATAATACGGGAGTACCGAATAAAGTACCACACACCCTGAAATTAGACAAATCAACAAAACTCTTTTGATACCAAAGTTCTCATACATATCAGAATATATAGTAGAAAAATGACTATTTGACCCATTTTTGTCATTAAATTATAGCAATTATTGATTACTGTACTTCAATTAACATAACTTATATTCCGCAAGAGCTGTATGTCATTCATTCATTTCGAAATCGTGTTTGTATTCCAAGAGCGAATTTCCCAAGTGAATATTTCCCAGAACCAATTTTAGATCACTATAAACAAATTGTCACGATTGCAGATGTCATAAACCAAAATTGTCGTACCTCATTCATGGCATATTCTTCATTGTTCCCCTGTTTTCTTCTTGGGAAAGTGCCACTTTCTACAGCATCGTCATATGGACGATTGTTCAGTGCTTTTTGGCTAAATTAGAAAAAGGATATGTATTTCTATAAATATTTTTATTTCCCATAGAACCAGTTGATGGATAATTCAAAATACCAGAATAGTAAACTAAACTCAAGCGATTTGAGTATCTACAAGAGCATCAACAATATTTGAGTAGGTTCAGTTGGAGAAAATATTCAATTTGGAAATAGGCTTTAATAAAAATCCAGAAACCCAGCAGAAATATCAGAGATACCAATGACCAAGGCAATTTGAAATTGGTTATTTTCAATATAAGGAATTCTAGACATTAGAAAGAATAAATAAAATTTCAACTTCTGAATAGCTAAGAAAAATAGAAAATCCGTCGAAACAATGTTAGTTTTAACTATTTTGCACCACTAAATTCAATTTCTATCTATTTACAATCAATTTGTGAACAGGATTGGATTTAGAATTTATTCGATTTTCAAAAATGTTATTTTTTTAGAATGTATTCCTAATCGTAAATTATTTTTATCCTAGCTAACCTTCTGGGAAGAGTGGCTGCAGTGACAGTTGGCACGAAGTGTGTTTTATTCCATCCATCCTTTTTATACATGGAATGCAGTTCTTTGATATCCCATAACACTTTCAGCACTTGACCGGCGGCTTTCACAACTCTTTGATGGTACTTTCCATCCCTGAAAAATGTCACGCAACCATGAGGAAAATAAGTCATTTCGGTTAATTTGAAAACTATGCTTAGCCGAGCACGGTCATTGATGGACCACGCCTTAGCGGCGTGATCCATCAATGACCATGCTTGGCTATAAATGACTCTCCTCCGAACCTACCTTGAATTATTCACTGTCGTGATACGTTCGATTCCACCAGCTTCTCGTAAATGTCTAGCATTTGTGGCACTTCTCTCTACTATGACTCGTACTGTGTTGAGCACAGCGATATATGTCAGGTCTGATAAAGCAGTTTGAGATTCTGTGCTCCCAGGCAATTTATATGCCAGATCTCTCATGGCATATTTTCCTGATAAGATTAAAAGATAAGAGTATGATAAGATAAGGTATGATTGAGGAATTCTCTGAAAAGCAACAAGAAAGAAGTTAAATTTGACAAAAGCAAACTTCTTGATAAACACTTTTCAGCATTTATTAAACTTTTTCAGAGAGAAGGAAATCTGTACATTATCTAACTTATTCGAGATTTGCCGTTATCATTACACAATTTGGTACTCCTGAAGTATGCGTACCAAGAAGGCGGACAACAGAACGTAGTACGTGTACCCGGTTAGGGTTAGGCCATAATTTTAGATACAAATACTACGAAATTCACTTGGCTAGTCCCGAACTTGTAATAGAACTAAAATAAGGAAAATTGGAATCAAATTATGGCCTAACCCTAACCTCGTACACATGCTACGTTCTGGTGTCGGCCATCTTGGTACGCATACTTCAGGAGCACCCACAATTTTCCAATTTATAACAGAATTATCATTTGTTGAGATATAAATAATAAAAACAAATAAATATTACTCAATCTTACCAATTAAATCTTTGTTTTTGTGGTCTTGTGCAAGATTGGTCAAAGCAATTGAAACAGCTCTTATAACTCTGTCATTATCAGTCCTTAGCCTGTCGACGAGGACTGGGAGTCCCTTTTCTTTACGAACTACAGCTCTAGCATAGAGGGCCCACTGAAATAAAAAAACAACAACATTCGTTTACTATTCTCTAAACAAGTAAATAAGAGAACAATTAACTGGGAAAGGAAGATAGGTGAAAGAGAGAAAGCAACTGAAATTTCACCTGCATTCTAATAGTAAATATATATTTTAATGGATTCTATTTTCTCTGAACAAGGAAGGTTTGGGAAGAAAGTATACTAAGATACAGGTGGGTTTCTATCCAATTTTTTATTTTCACATTTCCTTGCTGAAAAAAGGAACCAGATATGTGACGAGCTACCGTTTTTCTGAAGTAACCAAATCTTTCCGATTCTGCATTGAAATGAGGTTTAAATTGGGATCTGTATAAGACCGATACTTTAACGACAGGCCATCACCACGCTGATGAGTATAGCTGTGACATGGACAAACTGCAACCCGTGGGCCAAATCCGGCCCACCTGATGCTGCCACAACCAAACTAAAACCAAATTTTGATGTTTTAGCTAAAAATAGCACAAGAAATTTAGTTGAGATTGCGATTACATTTAGTTTTGGCAAGAGGTTTATTGTTTTCCACTTTTGCTTTTGTAACACTGTAAATATTGTTCATGAAATGTAAGTTTCTACGTCACACACTTACATGGCTTGCCTGTCTAGGTGGGCAAAATTTAAAACCCATGGTCCAATATTCTTGGCCTCCTCTGGTATAGCTATAGCACTGATCATAAGATAAGTGTGCTTATCCTCAAATTACTATACCACAATGTCAAAATCCATGTTAAGTTAGAATAAAAGTAGACATTTCTTACCTGCCAATTTCCATGTGTTAAATTTTGAACAGCTCCAGCCGCCGCCTCCAATGTTTCTGGTTGATTTACACATGTGTTAAGAAGAGATAGATAGAGAGAAACAACATCAGGTTGCCATAATATTTCATGACCTCTTGCATTGGAATCAGCAGGTGGAATCTGATCAATGGTCTCTCCTTCTTCAGCTATGAAAATAATTAAGGTTTAGATTCGACGGCAAGATTTAAATTAGTCTATAACCAAGTTGATTATTTGGATATTTCGAATTTTAGGAATAATCTAGAATAGTTTCATTTTGAATATCATCATGTTATGAAATTCGAATCTCGCTGTAAAGCCAAAAAAGGGCCATCATTAAAATTCTGAATACTAAAAAATGATGAACCTATCAAATCACCATTTATTCGAATTCACATTCATTGAAAATGCATTGGCTTCTACGTGTTCTCACTTAAACATGACCCAAATTAGAAAATTACATTATTTCATGTTTGAAAATATAATTTTAAAATGTATTCCGGATGGTACATAAATACAGTTTTGGCCATCCCTGCAATGGATATTAAAAAGATTTTTGATGGGGATACAAACAATAAAAGCTTAAAGTGAGACATTCTTCATATAAATAGTATGGGCATCATATAATACTTTGTAAATCATCCTAAAGTACCAATATGGAGTAAAGTTAATTGATAGATACTTAATTCGACAATTTTCCTAAGTCACGTATATAATGGTGATTTTTGAACAAGTTTTACTTTTTTCTTAGCTCAAGTCCTTATTTTTTTATGCTTTAGCATAGCAAGCTCTACATACTCCACTTTTATTTAGAATCTCGTTCAATTTCACACTGGCATTCTATATTTCAGTTTAAAAAACATTATATTCATCATTTTATACAAATATTCGAATATCCAATACCTTTTGATTTCTTTTTTCCAAAACAAGAAACGTCCGCCTGTTCAGGTTCTTTTGTTTCATCTTCAATTTTATATTGTTCTGCACCGGGTGCTTCAATGTATAACTGGAAGCTCAGATTTCTCAGAATGCAAGCACTGTTTTCAGTGCCCTGAAACAAATTATATGAAAATTCTATAATGCCATTGAAATGTATATTTTTTTATATTTAACGTATTTGAAAATCTTTTGCTCTAAACGAGGCTCTGTAGTAGCTGCCACTGCTAGGTAATGACATACTATAGTTTGGAAGGATCAGAATCTTTTCGGTTAAGCATTACCACACCCAGGGGTAGGTAGGTAGGTGGTGTGCATGGGATTTGAACCTGAGATGTTATCAAAGTTGCGGTAACCCTTTCAACCATCACTAGGCAACTGCACTCACGAACAAGTGATTAAAAAAAATGGAGAAGTGTTTGCGTATTCTAATTGAAGCTTAAAATAGCGGCATCAGCAAAAAATGAGTTATGGAATTCGTTATCTTCGACTGAGTTATAACTAGTTATCAGTATTAATTTAGTTGAGAAAATTTTCAACCCAGTGCTATGCACATGGGCAGAGAAAAAGAAGATGGGAGTTATATATGAAGCATTTCAGCTAAAATTTCAATTTTCTGCTTCACAGGCATATTTCAGTCTAACCAATTCGACTAGAAATGATATAATTGAATTACTGGAAATAACAACAATTTTTCTACCTTGTTAGCGGTCTCTTCCTTTTCGATGTTCATTCTCAAATAATAAACAATGGCATCGATCAAATCATCGCACCCTCTCAAACGCTTTCTGTATTCAGGGCTGTTGTGTGAACTTAAATTCCTGAAAATTTATTCGGAACATTAATAACTACAACTAACCCTAGTAAGTCATAGACTGATGGTTGGCACACCATGTCAAGTGTTAGGCACATTGGTGATCATATGGTACATAAGCCTCGTGCCAAAACTAAATTCAATCACAATTTCACCAAATTCCTCGAGGTATTTTTTTATTGAAAAATATCAAAATTTGGTTTTAGTTTGGTGGTGGCTGCATTAGACGCGCCAGACTGAATTACCCAACGGGCCGAATTTGGCCCGAGGGCCGTAGTTTGGCCATAGGATAGCACAAGATATATTTCATTTTTATGATTATTTGCATATTGTCATTAAATCCAGCTAAACAAGAAAAATTTTGACTTGATCGACTGACTATTCTTATACCCAAAAGCTTACCTGATAATTCCGAGAGCATTGGTGAGAATATCTGGTAAATCAACTTTCTTTGGTTTAGTGCTTTGTTGTTCCTGCCATCCAGAATATGGAATGATAACAAAGGTTGCCAGTGGTTCCATGGCCAATTCTAAAATTTGTCCCTTCAGGTCCTTGTGCGCAGATAAATTCCATAATGTACCTGGAAAGTGTGGAAGATAGAAACTTGATGATGTGGAGTAAGATTCATAGAATAGAGAATTTCAGAAAGGAAACTGGTTGAAGGATGGGTTAGCAGTTGCTGCATCAGACCTAATTATGTGAATATTATAGTTTGGTGATTTATTGTTAATCTCTCTACATATCACCGGTCAGGTAGTCTCGAGTTCAAGTCTAACTACCACCAATGCACCAAGTTGTAAGCAATGCTGAATTGAAAAGATCTCGCTCCTTCCCAAAATGGTAGCGACTTAAATAACTTTAGGAATCAGTGACTGTTAGTACAAGGCCCTGTATGGAGCAGAATGTTCAATCGTTATGCAAACAAAAAAGAGATGCATAACAATTTGAGCCCATTATTCAGAAAAATCATTTCAAGAGAGTTTATAAATACAATACTGCTGTGAGGTGTTACGTAAATGCAGAAAAAGGCTAGTAATGTTCAATTTATATGAGCATAGAATTGTAGGACTGTACACTTTAACTCTACAGAAGTAGACATACCAGTCGCTTGTTCTTTGACATCAGGGTCCTTGCATTCTCTTACAACTCTGACGAGAGCGGGTACTCCCTCGCAGGTTTTTATAGCAATTTTGTTGTCGTTGTTTTGCGGGCCGTAACACAAGTTACGCAGAGCTCCGCAGGCGTTCAGTTGTACTTTTGGGTTGGCATGATCGAGAAGTCTCACGAGAGGTGGAATACCATCTGGAAAAATATTGTACTATTAGAAAAAAGTGTAATAAATTGAGTAGGCAATACAGAACCAGAAGAATAAGTCCTTCCAAAAATAAGAGCTCGTTAGATATCCATGGCTGATCATACAAGGCTTGTTCGATGCAAGAGAAGTGAATGAGAATCGCATAAACAAATTTGAGAATTTAACAAGATCTAACCATTTCGGCTCACATACCAGATTCTACTAAAATAAAATAAATATCCTCGACTCCTTACCCAGCCTCCTGACATTAGCCTTGATGTTATTATCATTGAAGCAAAGATGTTGAAGATAGGCTGCTGCATTTAATTGCACAACGTCTATTGGGTAGCTCAACATTCTGATGACTTCTTTCAATTCTGGTCTTCTCCAGTCCGAGGGGTGGCCCAACCTAAACAAAACACAGTTACAGGTATAACAGAAATATCTGAGAATTTGGTTAGAAAAAATACAAAATTGATAGTATTGAGAAATAAAGTAATTTTATACTATCATTCAAAGCATGACTTCTTTTTTCTATGATTCACCTTAATATTATATCACTAAGCATAAGCAATAAATAGTTAACAAACCTGTCTAAGCTTGCTTGACTTCCAGTTTCCATTTCTGCACGTGGAGCTCGTGGTGGATTTCTGGGGGCGGCAATCGGAGTCTCATTTCGCAGTTCAGCTGCTGGATCATATCTTGGTGATTGTCTAACATAGAATTGAAAAAAAAAACAATAAATAATACAATAATGGTCCTATACCTGTGCCTTGGGGTACTCAATAATTACCAAAATAAGCAAACATTTGTATTTCACCAAAGGTGGAATTCTTTAGTCTCATAATATTTTACAGGTAAATAATGGTAGGCAAAGATCAGGTAGAAATATTTATTTTATATATGTGATATTGAAAAATGAATAGTTTTTTTTGAATGAATATTATAAACAATATAAATAACGGCCCCATACCTGAGCCCTGGGGTACTCAATTATTTTTAAACGAAAATTCATACATCAACAATATAATAATAGACCCATACCTGTGCCTTGGGGTACTAGAGCGTGATGATTCGCCATCATAATCTCTTCTGCCCACTGGATCGAGACCATAGCCATCATTGTCATCTTCGTAGTCACTTCGCCTGAGAAAATGAAACTCAATCCATCAAATTTTGTAGTAGTAGCAGTAAACTAGTATGTCAATTTTTAATATATACTGTTATTATTCATGTGGTCGCTCAAGCATGAACACCTTTATTTAGTCACAAAAAGAGCAAAGCATCTTTCTCCTAACTTTTTGACACAGCACAGTCTAACAATTGATATCGCCTTCCTGATGAAATAAGGGTGATTTCTACCGCTACCAATACATGGACATATTGACAATAGGCAAATAAATGTCTGACATTATAGCAAAAGTGATTGCCCATGTATTGAGCTTTTGAATTAAATTATCCCTCGTTCTTTAGTTCTTTAGCGAAGTGAGAAGTGAAGAATAAATATTCGCTCAATAGCAGCTCATTAAATCTCTCTCAAGCATGACACAACAAAATTCGAGCTGACTGCGTTACAATAATTAATAGTTAATTTGTTACTAATTAGAAAACAGCATGGCGCTAAATTACAAACAGCGTATCAGTTTAAACACAAATTGGCATCATCCTCATCCTATAAAATCAGGGATGTTTGAAACCTATAGAATATTCTAATATTTGGCAAATTTCGACAAATTTTTCTAGATTTGTGTATTTTAGGAATTTGACCTTCGTTGGTCAGAAATAAAATTGTCTGCATAGCTGCATTTAACATCTGACACAGTAAAAATTCATATGCCTCAAATTCCAATATAAAATAGTGGTATTGTGCAAAAGAACAATCTGATCAGGCTTTGAACTTGCTAATTGCTATTTAAAATATATACATCAGAGCTCTAATACAGTGGTGAGCAATTACTTTCCTGAGTGGGCCAGTTACGCATAATAGACTAAGTTACTCGGCAGGGTGCGGACAGTAGGCCTACGATTATATGATAAGAAGCACAAGGTAACAACCGGGGTCATTGTGTTTTGTCATGTTATTTTGTATCAATATTTTCAACGCAAATTTATATGCATAAAAACTATAGCTGTAATTTTAGCAGGAACAAATGGGCCGGATGAAATACTTCGTTGGACCACATCCGACCCGCAGGCCATAATTTGCACGCCTCGGCTTTAATAAACTCCTCAAAGTATTGATATATTACAAGCAAATTTTACTTAATATACTACATTTATAATAAACAATGATCTTTCTACCTATTACAACAATTTAGAAAATCATAAAGTATGATTCCTATAATGATTAAGATTCTAAAATATAATCACAGCATGACAAATTAATGACAATATAACCAGATTCTACCTTTCATCTTCAAGGCCATATTCTTCAGGCTGAAATTTTTCAGGAGTCAGTTGTCTCGGTTCATCTCTCTGGTCATAGTTATTCTCCATGTGACGAGTGTAACCGACAGGAGCATCGTGGCTACCAGGTCGAAGGTCACTGTTCGAACTACTCTCTGAAGAAGGCCTGTAATAGAGTAGATTCAAATTGAGTAAAGTTTTACACATACAGAATAAGTTAAACGCTAAGTAAAGTTTCGATTAAATCTTTATGCAGGCCCAAGTAGAGAGAGCGGGAACTAGGACCTATAAAAAAATAAGTATAGCAACAGATTCCAATTTCCAACTGGTATCTATGAGCAATGTAAACTCTTCAATATCATAAGAATGGAAAAATCAATTCCCAGTTTCGATCCTATAATATGACGAGGATAAACACGAATAAATCTGGTCTCAGTAGTCGAACGGTCATGAACTGCACATAGGGAACCTGCCGGTTTAAAAGCTCAGCAGAAAAAAATAGCTTTGGTTTACTTTATGTTTAACATTTCATGATAAAAAGCTAGAAAAGACAGTTCTTACTCTCTTAACAGCCTTGATTCTTCATTTGTTGGACTTCTATGATTTCTATCAGAATATGTTGGACTTTGCTGTGATCTATAAGAGTCCTGTGGCCTGAAAAAAGAAAGATATATATCAATTATTGTACAAGAAAAGTGAATGAGAGCTATACCTACCATTAAGGGATAAAACAAAAATGATATTCTTAGAATCATAGTAAAAAATTGGAGTGGGTGAAATTTTACAGAATAAATCCTATTTAATCAACCCATTAGTTATTTTGTAAAAATATTAATATATAATAGGTCTATTAATCTCAAATCTAAGGGTTACCTTGACAAGTCGCTTCTAGGTAAACTTCCATGTTCATAATCTTCTATTTGTCTTGTTGTATGTGTCGTTACTGTCTTTGTCACTGTCTTTTTCTAGAGAACGGATAAAGCCATTGATGAAAGTTACAAAACATGCTTAAAAATGGCATAGCACACACTCAATCCGTCATTTACGATGTTAGGTTTTTCGTACAAAAATTGGACCTACGAATCGCTTTTCATAGTTGTTGTTGCTGGAAAAAAATTGTTTCCCTCCACAAACCATGAACTTATTAATTATATTTTTCAGTATTAATAAAAGGTGGACAAAAGTACTTTATTCTTTTTCAAAGTTATTGAAGTACACATCTTTTTTGTTCTGAACTTTTTTGGACATTGCGGTGTCTATATAAGTCGTTTTATCTTCATGTGCATATATTTGAGCACTGTTGTCTTGCTATATCGATAATCAATTTTACGCAAAATACAGCAACAATGACAGGCAACATCCACAAACCATATCATATATTTTCCTACCGTTATAGTTCTTTCAACTCCATCATCTCCGATGACAGTCTCTGTTGTGATGAGGGGATCTTGATAGGCTTCTCTGGTTTGTGTTCGTTCTGACACATAACTGTCGCCATTCGGGCTATAATATGCATCCGCATTCATACTGTTTCCACTCCTGTTATCTGTGGGTTCCTATGAATAGTATAGCCATAGGATAAAGGTGCTTTATGAAGCAAACCTATGCAAGCTTATTAAATGTTGATAGTATTAAAAAATTTACTCTCAGCAGACAGCAGCATAGAATTTATTGACATTACAATATTGAAAAAAATAGAGTGACAAACGAGAGTTGTATAGGGAAGAAGGAAGAAGCAGTGCTGAAATTAAGATTAACACTACCGTATTTTAAAATAGAGCTTTTAGAATAACAATGAACATTGGAATCCTAGTTGGTGGATGAATTAAGCTGTGTTACTTACGTTGTGAAATACTTGTAATGTGTTGTCAACTAACTTTGGTTGAGAATGT